>CM053411.1:71809250-71830534 GCA_028644305.1 Xerus rutilus | reverse complement strand
ACTTTAACACAGCTCTCTCACCACTGGATAGATCTTGCAAACAAAAACTAAACAAAAATCATAGAACTTAATAATAAAATGAATAATTTAGACTTGACACACACACACACACACATATATATATTTCATCCATCAAAAAGCAAATACACTTTTTTCTGAGCAGCACATGGATCCTTCTCTAAAATAAACCATGGTATGCCAAAAAAAAAAAAAAGAGAGAGAGAGAGATTGTACCCTGCATTCTATCAGATCATAATGGAATGAAATTTAAAATCAATGATAAAATAAAAAATAGAAGCTACCCCAACACCTGGATACTAAATAATATGCTATTCAATGATGCATGGATAGCAGAAGACATCAGGAAGGAGATAAAAAAATTCCTAGAGGTAAATGAGAATTCTAATACAACATACCAAAATCTCTGGGACATTATGAAGGCAATGCTAAGAGAAAAGTTCAGTGCATTGAGCTCATTCATTAAAAGTAGAAAAAGTCAACAAATAAAGGCCCTGACATTACATCTCAAAGCGCTAGAAAAAGAACAAAACACCACCAAAAGTAGAAGACAGGAAATAATTAAAATCAGGGCTGGTATCAATGAAATTGAAACAAAAGAAACAATTCAAAAAGTTGACAAAATTTTTTAAAAAATAAATAAAATCAATAAACTCTTAGCCACCCTAATTGAAAAGGAAAGATACAAACTCAAATTACTAAAATTCATGATGATAAAGGAATATTACAACAGATGCCACTGAAATATAGAAGATAATTAGAAACTATTTTAAAAATTTATACTCCAATAAAATAGAAAGTAGTGAAGACACTGACAAATTTCTAGAGAAATATGAGCTGCCCAAACTGAATTGGGAGGATATACACAATTTAAACAGGTGAATTTCAAGCAATGAAATAGAAGACAACATCAAAAGCCTATCAAACAAGAAAAGCCCAGGACTAGAAAGATTCTCAGCTGAGCTCTACAAGACCCTCAGAGAAGAATTAATACCAATACTCTTTAAATTATTCCATGAAATAGAAAAGGAAGGAATACTTCCAAACTCATTCTACAAAGCTAATATCACCCTAATACCAAAGCCAAAGACTCATCAAGGAAAAAAAACTTCAGACCAATATCCCTGATGAATATAGATGCAAATATTCTCAATAAAATTCTGGCAAATCACATACAAAAATATATTAAAAATATAGTGCACCATGATCAAGTGGGATTCATCCCACGGATGCAAGGTTGGTTCAACATATGGATATCAATAAACATAATTCATCACATCAATAGATTTAAAGATAAAAATTGTCTGATCATCTCAATAGATGCAGAAAAAGCATTTGACAAAACACAATATCCTTTCATGTTTTGAACACTAGAAAAACTAGGGATAGTAAAAACTTACCTCAACATTGTAAAAGCTATCTATGTTAAGCCCAAGGCCAACATCATTCTAAATGGAAAAAAATTGGACACATTCCTTCTAAGAACTGAACAAGGCAGGGACAGTCCTTGAAACTCTACCCAGAGTAATTAGGCAGACAAAAAAAATTCAAGGGTTACAAATAGGAAAAGAAGAACTCAAACTATTGTTATTTGCTGATGACATGATTCTAGATTTAAAGCTTCCAAAGAACTCCACCAGAAAATTTCTAGAATAAATGAATTCAGCAAAGTAGCAACATCCATAAATCAAAATCAGCAAAATCAACATCCATAAATCAAATGCCATTTCTATACATCAGTGATAAACCCTCAGAAATAGAAATTAGAAAAACTACCCCATTCACAATAGCCTCAAAAAAAAAAATACTTGTGACTTAATCTAACAAAAGAGGTGAAGGACCTCTACAATGAAAACTACAGATCACTAAAGAAAGACATTGAAGACGACCTTAGAGGATAGAAAGATCTCCTATGTTCTTGAATAAGAAAAACATTGTCAAAATGGCCATACTACCAAAAGCATTATACAGTTTTAATGCAATTCCAATTAAAATCCCAACATTCCTCATAGAAATAGAAAAAGCAATCATGAAATTCTTTTGGAAAAATAAGAGACCCAGAATGCCCAAAACAATCCTTAGCAAGAAAAGTGAAACAGGAGGCATCACAATACTAGACCTTAAACTATACCACATACCTATGGTAACAAAAACAGCATGATATTGGCACCACAATAGACATGAAGACCAATGGTACAGAATAGAAGACATAGAGACAAACCCACATAAATAGTTACCTCATATTAGACAAAGGCACCGAAAATATACATTGGAGAAAAGATAGCCTCTTCAAAACATGGTGATGGGAAAACTGGAAATTCATGTGCAGGTAAATGAAATTAAACCATTATGTCTCACCATGCACAAAAATCAACTCAAAGTGGATCAAGGACCTAGGAATTCCACAAAAAGAAGTAGTAGAAGGAAAAGTAGATTGAAATCTTCATGTCAGGTTAGGCCCTTACTTCCTTAACCAGATTCCTAAAGTGCAAGAAATAACATCAAGAATTAATAAGTGGAGTGGATTCAAACTAAAAAGTTTCCTCTCAGCAAAGGAAACAATCAATGATGTGAAGAGTGCCCACAGAATGGGAGAACATCTTGACTACATGCACATCAGATAGAGCACTAATCTCCAGAATATATAAAGAACACAAAAGACTTAACACCAAAAAAAAAAAAAACCAATCAATAAATGGGCTAAGAAACTGAACAGACACTTCTCAGAAGGTGTATAATCTATTAACAAATATATGAAAAAATGCTCAACTTCTCTAGTAATTAGAGAAATGCAAATCAAAACTAAGATTTGGGGCTGGGGTTGTGGCTCAGTGGTAGAGCACTTGCCTAGCATGTGTGAGGCACTGGGTTCGATTCTCAGCACATGTAAATAAATAAAATAAAGTCCATTGACAACTAAAAAAATATTTAAAAAACAAATAAAAAAAACTAAGATTTCATCTCACTACAGTCAGAATGGAAATTATCAAGAATACAAGCAATAATAATAAGTGTTGGTGGGGAAATGGAGAAAAAGGTTCACTCATACATTGCTGGTAGCATTGCAAATTGGTGCAACCACTATAAAAAGCAGTATGGAGATTCCTTAGAAAACTTGGAATGTAACCACCATTTGACCCAGCTATCCCACTCCTTGGTCTACACCCAAAAGACTTAAAAACAGCATAATACAGTGACACAGCCACTTCAACGTTTATAGCAGCTCAATTCACAATAGCTTAACTGTGGAACCAACCTAGATGCCCTTCAACAGATGAATGGATAAAGAAACTGTGGTATATATACACAATGGAATATTACTCAGCATTAAAAGAGAATAAAATTATGGCATTTGTAGGTAAATAGATGGAGTTGGAGAATATCATGCTAAGCGAAGTAAGCCAATTCCCCAAAACCAAAGGCCGAATGTTCTCTCTGATAAGTGGATGCTGATCCATAATGCAAGGGAGTGTGGGGAGAATGAAGAAACTTTTATTGTGCAAAGGGCAGTGTGGAGAGGGTATAGGGGCAGGAAAGATGGTGGAATGAGATGAACATCATTACTCTAGGTACACACATGAGTGCACATATGGTGTGACTCTACATTGTGTACAAAGAAATGAAAAATTGTGCTCCATTTGTGTACAATGAATCGAAATGCATTCTGCTACCATGTGTAACTAATGAGAATAAAAAAATTTTAAAAGGGCAATTCAAAATTACTGAAAATTTTACCATATTCTCCTAACTCTCATTCATTCATACATTCTTACTGTTCTCTTGAGTTATACTGTAATGAGTTCCAGAAACTAGAACCTTCCTTCTTACCTTCTGTGGTTGGAAATACTTCTTCTCCTTCTGTTTTAGCCTCTGCCAGTTTCCCGGTTCTCAGCAGAACTTCTGCAAAGCTTTCCGCTGGGGCATGCTGATAGGCGTCATAGGTCACTATGGACTAGACAAAAGCAGCAACTTCACCATTTAATAGCTCTCTTCTAAGAACACATTCTTAGAAATCACAAGTAGAGGAGTTTATGGCTTCTAGTAACTTGAATAATAGCTTCTCACTAATGCATATTATTTTATCTTACATTTTCAAGAGATTTTTATTTCATAGTATGTCATCATATGTACAAAATGAATCATATAAAACCAGTGAAAAAGGAAGAATAAAGTCAAAGAAGTTTACTTTCAGGAAATTTTAGTTTTTCTTTATACTGTCTATAATAGCTTGAGAGTTCAATCTATTTTCTTGGGCACACTCTCCTTACCCCAGTGACAAAAGGATTAGAGATGACCGATTCATAAAAGGGATGACATCCTTGTTTTTCTAGATCTTCGTTGGCTACAGTTCCAATTTGATAAGCACCACCAAACTCTTGTCCCTGAACAGAACAAAGTGAAGAACAGCAGGTTAAGAGAGCAAAGAAGGGGAAGAGGAAGAGAGGGAGGGAGGGAGGTGGCATGGAGAAAAGGCAGATTCCAGGAGAAACTCATCAGCGTGCTTTCCATGACCAAAAGAGAAGGTGTCAGAGTGACACAGACACCTGCAGAGAATGTAACAACAACTACTTTCACAAGCAGAACTTCAACCCCTACCTGCAGCACGTGATTTTCCTGGTCACTTTGACATTAATGAATCAGAAACACTGAAGTAGTAAGTGTTAGACACATAGCGAGTTTTCTATACCACAATCAGAATAACCATCACAAAACATCATTTTCTTCACGTTGCTTCCCTGCTCAAAAAACCTTTAGTGCCAAGGCAAATGGGCAACTGCATATAAATCTGAACTATGCAGAATAACATTCAAGGTTATCAAATGCTAATTTACATTAACTTCTGCCTCTTCACTCCAATCACATCGCCTTGCTTAATGCATCTTAGGGGCCTCTGTGACTTTCTTCCACTGTAAGGGTCCCACACAGCCTGGCTGCCCAGTGATAATCTACCCTTCCTCCAGATCCAGCTCAAACGCCACCAAAGTAGCCCTAGTGGAGCACAGAAAGACTTGTAAAGGCGTCTCTTTCTTTAACCCTAACCCTTTATAGCTACCATTCACACACTCCTTTAAGACTAGGGCATCAACATTCCTGAATAGCCAATATTTTATTATCACTAATAAAGTTAATTATGGTTGTTTTGTTCTCCTCAAATCAACACTAAAGCTCCTTACTGGAAGATCCAAGTAGAAAACATTCCTCCCACACTTACCCTCTACTAAGTCTCATTGACGGAAATAATGAAGCTGCTGGTGGTGGTCAAAATACAGCGGATGTTTAATAAAATGTAGATTACAATCCGTGTTAAAGACCTAAGACATAAACCCTCAAAACACTCAACAGGTGAGAAAAGAAAATAATCAAAACTCAGTGTAATGCATGAAGGTATAAGAGATTTGCCCCAGAATCAAGTAAACATTATCTTCATTTACCCAAGCATTTAGACCACCATCCTTAGATTTCCTCTTTCCTATACCCCACATACAGACCATCTGTAGGATCACAAAATATATCCCCAAACCAGCCACTTCTCACTTCCTTCCTGGCACTCTTGTGTACACCAGCAGCATCTCTCACCTAGAGTACTAAACAAGAATCTCTCTGCTTCTGACTGCCAGCTCTCATACAGCAGTTACATAAGCTCATTAAAAGTAAAGCTGGAGCACATGGCTGCTTTGCCTCGATTTTCCAAAAGTTTTCCATTTTACCCAGAATAAAATCACAGTCTTACTATCACAGTCTACATGAGCTTTCAATGACAGGCCGCCCCACCACTTCTCTGATCTCTTTTCCCAGTTGTTCACAGTCCTCAAATTACACCTGCCCCTTTTGTGTTCTACAAAGACATCAAATACATCCCCCTGCAGGGGCTTTGCATTTGTTCTACTTGGCTCAATCATACTTCTGCTCAAAGATTCTTTCCTGTGGAACTTAACTTCCCTCTCTAAATCAGAATTTTAGTCCCTCAATATCACCCATCATTCATTTATCTTGCTTATGAGTTACCTTCATAGTACTCATAACCACCTGGCATTATAGCATTATACAAATACTTTTTTGTCTCCCCCACTGAAACATAAGTTCCACAGAGGAAGGGAATTAGACTGAAGGTTTATCCTCTTCTATTCCCATCTTTAGCACAGTATTTGACCCATAGAAAATGATCAGTTTGCTAAATGAATGAATGGATACATGGATGAATAAATGAATGAATGAGAAACTCTTGAGTGTTTGGGATGAACTGATAAATAGGCATGTTTGTTTTTCGCCTATAGGCATATTTGTTTTTAGCCTCCAGTGTGAGACTAAAGGACTGGACTGTGACAATGCAGAAAATACATCAGGTGAACCCTGTATTAAGATTTCCCCAAAACAAAACTCAGTTGCTCCACTGTTGATCCTGATCTTTACTTCAACCACTCCCCGCCAGCTGGCTCCTAACTTTTCCCTAACTACTAGTCTGTAGAAATTTAGCAAAAGAAAATAAGCACTGATACAATAATTTTATTTTCATTAAATTTTAATTCTGACATATAAACCAAACCTTACTCAAATGTATCAGAGTCCTTTCCAAGTAATCCAGGGGAGTGATTTCACTCTGTGACAGACTACTCACGCCCAGACAGGAGGCCTAGATTTCTTTAAAAAATTTCATTAATTATCTAAGATGTAACAGTAAAAACAAATGAAGAGTCATGCTAAAAGACTGATACAAACCACACAGCACATTTGAAAATGAAGGCTGCCTTGCTTACTTGCAGGGGACGGAGGTAAGTTAAAGATTTCTTCCACCACTGCCCATCACTGACAGCCTGCAGCACTGCCCTGGTGGTGGTCGTGGTGTTGGAAAGGACTTTCATGGTGGTGGCAGTAGTCCAGTGTAAGAGGTCCGCTGAGCTGCTGGATGGAACACTTAGCTCATCCTATGTTGAAAAAGGAAACATGGCAAGAACAAAAATGTGCTGCAATAAGAACATAGTGATAATGTGACCACTCAAAATGATCAGATGTTAGACATGAAAATGAAATTTAAAATCCATCATTGCTAGTAATGGGATAAATATATAACAAAACACCAATAGCATATTGTTCCTCCCTGAACCATTTACAAAACAAAATTCGGGAAAGAAAAAAACATCATGGTACATTAGGAAACAACTCCTTTCAGAAATATTTATAAAGCAAATGATACATTCTTTAGTTTTTACCAGTCTAATCTCTAACAACTTATGTTTCTTTACACAATAATTAAGAAATAAATTATTCATTTGAACAATGCTTCTGTGACCTTCAAGGAAAGTAGAAAATTCCAGTAATCTACCTTTCAATGGTAAAAGGCCTTGCTTTTCATCTAAACAAATGGATGATTAATAGTGTTTAGAAGGTTTATAATGTGGAACCTGTTAGTCTTGTAGCAATTCACAAAAATTCTGATTTTCCATGTATTAGCCAGCAAGATTCCATAAGAAAATGTCCATGTATTTATAGGTTTTTAAACAAAAATTTGATGACATCTGTTTTAGTTCAAAATTAATTTTTCTACAAAATAAATTTCTTTTAATTTTCTACAAGAATAAATTTCTAACCTACTTCTATTTTCATTAAGTATCTAAGTTAAAAAAAATTAACATCTAGTTTTTAATACCAAGAGTCTTCATGCTATTAATAGAAGGACAGCTAGTTGAGCTTAGTTCTACATCACATCATTAAGACACTATTTAAATAATAAAAAAAATGATAAACCATGTAATCACTGAATAATTACCACTTCAACCACTATGAAAAGCAGTATGGAAATTCCTTAGAAAACTTGGAATGGAACCACCATTTGACCCAGCTATCCCACTCCTCGGTCTATACCCAATGGACTTAAAATCAACATACAATAGGGACACAGCCGCATCAATAGTCATAGCAGCTCAATTCATAATAGCTAGACTTTGGAACCAACCTAGAAGTCCTTCAACAGATGAATGGATAACCATACTGTGGTACATATACACAATGGAATATTACTCAGCAACAAAATAGAATAAAATTATGGCATTTGCAGATAAATGGATGAAACTGGAGAACATCATGCTCAGTGAAGTAAGCCAATCTCAAAGAATCAAAGGCCAAATGTTCTGATAAGTGGATACTGATCCATAATGGGGGGGAGGGGACGAAGGAATTTTTATTGTACAAAGGGGAGGGTGGAGAAGGAGGGGTTTAGGGGGCAGGAAAGATGGTAGAATGAGATGAACATCATTACCCTAAGTACACGTATGACTGCACATGTGGTGTGACTCTACTCCGTGTACAGAGAAATGAAGTGGTGCTCCATTTATGTACAGTGAATCTAAATGCATTCTATCACGTATAATTAGAATTTTTAAAAAATAAATCATGTAATCACTGAATAATTACCAGTAATCATTTAAGAAATATTTAGACAAATGCATTCTTTAGATTTGACAGTTGCCATATATAATAGCTAGAACTATGGGCCCCCCAAAATGTCCATGTCCTGATGTATAAAACCTGTCAACACGTTATACTACACAGCAAAGAAATTTTGCAGATATTATTAGGGGCACAACCTTGAGGTAGGTAGATTCTCCTGAATCATTGCAGTTGACTAATCCAATCACATGGACCCTTAAAGCAGGAACCTTTCCAGATAGGGTCACAGAAGGCATGCGAGAGAAGCCATGGGAAAGAAGAAAGGGAGATCTGAAGCACGATGATACTCAAGTACCCAGTTGTTGGCTTTGCAGATGGAAGAAAGTAGCTATAAGTCAAGGGGTGTGGGCAGACTTCAAAAACTGAGAGCAGCCAGCCCTCAGCTGACAGACAGCAAGGTAATGTAGACCTCAGTCCAAAATCAAGAGAAACTAAATTCTTCCAATAACATGAATGAGCATGGAAGCACATTCTCCTCAGAGGATCCAGGAAAGAATGCAGACGTATTAGCATCTTGACTGCCTTGTGAGACTAAGCAGAGACCCAGTCAAGTCTGTCAGATTCCTGCCATATGGGAACAGTAAAACATTTGCATTGTTTAAAAGTGGCAAAGTTTGTGGTAGTAGAAATGAATGTTATACCAAGATATGTATTTTATTCCTATTTCCATAAGGGAAATATATTTAAGCCATATTAATCAATGCTCACTATTTACCCAATCAGTTGTTGCTTAAAGCTACCCATATGTATTCTAACATATGATTTTAACTTGCCAAAAAAAGCTTTCTAATGAAACGTACAAAACATCAATTCAATGCAATATTACATAACTAATTAGAAAACATAGGAAAATAGATGATATATTAATACAGGAAAAATCACATTAAATTGCTTGCATATTATAAGGCCAACCATTGAAAAAAACAATTGTTTGGAGTTTAGGTGTCAATAAAAACTGGACCTTTTCTGGACTTCAGATTGTGATAGTGTACCTCGGCTCACTCAAATTTCATTCTGATATCCTTACAGATTGTCTATTGTTTGAAGCTGAAAAGCTTAAAAATACATTTCCTAGACTCCTTTGTACCTCCTGTTCCACACATGAACTAATTTTCTTCAGATATCATGTTCATATCACGTGAAATCTGGAAGGTGAAACTACAGTAGAGGCCATAATTTAGTCATTTCTATGATCTTTCTACTGACAAGAATTATATGGGTTTGTTGTTTTGGGGTTCTGATTGCCTGTTTGTAGCAGTGGTAGTAGAGGGGATAGGGATATAGACATGAATGTACATTCTGCTGGCTTACATGTTGGCAGAGTTAGTGTAGCACTGGAACCAACTGAGTGTAACTCTGAATACAAGTTCATTTCCTAGCTTCCAATGCAGACTGTAGCTAGCTCTATTAGAAAACAAGTTCTGAAATACAGCTCTGAATTTTAGGAGTTACTGGTAGCAACACTCCTAAAACTTCAGTCTTTTCAATAATTTTCTAACTCCTTGATTTGCCTTAAAAAAAAATCACCTTCCGCATATAATGGCTAGAATGTTTTCCATGACATGCAACTGAACTTGACTAAAAAAATAAACTGATGTAAACTGATATAAGCAGGAATCAAGGAAATCAGAAATGTTGTATCTTGAAGAATATGACTTAAATCAACAGTTGTGATTAAGCTAAAACCGTTTTGCAAGTATGTCTTTTAAAAGATATTTTTTATTCAAGCATAATTATACATAGTAATTGAGTTCATTGTGACAAAATCATATATGCAAGGAATTGGACTTCAAGCTCCCTCTCCTATTCTCTCTTCTACTCCATTAATCTTCCTTTCTCCTATGTACATAGAAGTGAAGTACCCTTTGGTATCTGTATACATGCATATAAGGTGCCTGTTAAACTCATTCTACTTACCTTCCCCTTTTCCTTCCTCCCTCTAGTTCTCCTCCTACTCCACTGATCTTCTCTGTATCTTTATGGTATCCTATCCCCTCCCCACCCACCTTCTTTATTTTGTTCTAGCCTCCATATATGAGAAAATATTCAAACTTTGATTTTCAAAGTCTGGCTTATTTCACTTAGCATGATTTTTTCCCATTTCCATCGATTTCCTGGCAATTGTCATTTCATTCTTCTTTATTGCTGAACAAAGCTCCACTGTGTGTATACACCACATTTTCTTAATCCATTCATCTACTCATGGCCATCTGAGCTGATTCCACAGCTTGGCTATTGCAAATTGCACTGCTATAAACACTGAAGTGGATGTATTGCTATAGAATGCTGATTTTAGACCTTTTGGATAAAGGTCAAGGAGTGGGATAGCTCATAGTGTTTCCATTCCTTGTTTTTTGAGGAATCTTCATACTGCTTTCTAGAGTGGCTGTACTAATTTGCACTTCCACCAACAATGTATGTACCTTTTCCCCATCCTTGCCAGCAGTTATTCATGTTCTTGGTAATTTCCCTTCTGACTGAAGTTGAAATCTTAATGTAGTTTTGATTTGTATTTCCCCAATTGCTAGAGATGCTAAACATTTTCTCATATATTTCTTGACCATTTGTATTTCTTCTTTTGGAAAGTTTCTGATTAGTACTTTTGCCCATGAATTGACTGGGCTATTTTTTTTCCCTTTGGCATTGAGTTTTTTGAGCGTTTTACACATTCTGGATATTAATCCCATCAGAGTAGCAGCTGGCAAAGATTTTCTCCACTCTGTAGTCTCTCTACTCTCATAATCATTTCCTTTGCTGTACAGCAGCTTTCTGATGGCATCCCATTGAATGACTCTTGGTTTTATTTCCTGAGGTTTAGGAATCTTATTGAGGAAGCTGGTGCCTGCACCTATATCCGAATGTTGACCCTATATTTCCTTTCAGCAAGTGCAAGGTTTCTTGTCTGCTATGTAAGTCATACATTTTGATTTGACTTTGTATAGGGTGAATGATAGAGATCTAAATTCATTCTTTTACATAATGAATATCCATCTCTCCCAGCACCATTAAAAAGGCTGTCTTAGAAAGTCTATATCTTGAAGTAACTTTATCAAGTAACTGGATCTGCAGAGCAGACTCTAACCAAAATTACCAAGCGAGTGTACTGGTAGGAAACTGAGTGGAACACACATCCAGAACTGCCTCTAACCTGTGTTGTCCAACAAGGAGCCACCAGTCATATGTGAGATGTGGCTATTCCAAACTGAAATATGCTGCAAATGAAAATACACTCTGGATTTGAATGCCAGGAAAGGAAAAGGAAACAGAAAGAGCATCATACATGTGCTTAACCTCAATGAACTGGAGAAGAACTAGAGTGGACGCAGCCTTTCTAGTTATAGATACCGCCAGGAACCTAGGAGGCTAAGTTCTTCAGCATTCCAAGACAGAAGGAAGAGAGATGCCAAAAACTGGAAGGGAACACAGAGTAAAGCTGATTTAACAGTGGTATTACTGGAATTCTCTTTCCTTTGCTTCTTTACCATTTGCGGAGATAGCAATACAGGTTCATTTCTTCTCATAATACAGTGGACAGCTCGCTCTCAGGTTTGAATTAATACAACAGAAGAAAAACACACTGATCCATTTTGTGACCTACAGAGGCTTTTTTTCCCAATGAGGGCACTACTCCAGCCATAGAGCTTCTGATGCCATGTAGAAGTGTAGTAGATGTTACCTCCAACTGCTGTCCTAAGTTGTGTCTCATAGTAACAGGGCAAAGTAGGTATTACAATACCATGGCACGACAGTGGATCACAAGTTGAACATGTGGCCTACAGGCAACAGGGCTAGAGTGTTTCCTCTTCTTTCCCTGACTAGATTTAGTGTCAGAATATGCAGGCCACTCATTTTTTGCAGGATTTTGACACACCAGTAATATTTCTTTCCCTCTCCCTACCTCCTTTCCCCCCATCCGCTTCCCTCCCTCCCTCAATACTTGCATTTATTTAAACTCATTTTTTATAAATCTACTTCAAACTCACTAAAGATGGTTTGAAAAGCTCAAAAAACTATGGATAAAAGGATGACATTTATTCACAGTCCCATTACAAAAAGAAAATTATTGCCAACATATATTCTCTTTTTAATCCAGGCAAAAGGATCTTTTTAAATAAACTTAATTTGAAGTAGAAGATGTATTCAAAGACCATGCACAGGAGCTGGGAAACAGTTCACTGACAGAGTGCTTGCCAAGTGTGGGCAAAGCCCCGAGTTCAATCCCCAGAACTGCCCAACAAAAATAATGTATGAGCATACAAGCGTACAGCAGGATCAATTTTAACACATCTACGTAATGAGCCTTCAGGCCAAGGAACATGACCATCAAAATCCCAGAAGCCTCTCATATGCGCCCTCTCAGACATACCACTGCCAGAATAAACACTGTCTTGATTGGCAGCAGCATAAACCTATTTAAAGAATGAAACCCTGTGTTCATTCTTTAAATGAGTAGAATTATATACTCTTGTGTTTTATTTCTTTCACTCTTATATGCATGGTTGAAGTGTTCATCCTATTGCTACATCACCTTACACTGTGTGAATATACCAAAATTTATTTATCCTTTCTTCTAGAAATAAGTATTTGGGTACTAACTTGAAGCTAATACCAATAATGCTTCTATGAACATGCTGGTCATTACCTTTTGGTGGATGAATTATGCATTTCTGGGTAAATACCTAGTAGTGATATCGCCAATGCATATAGTGTGCATATGTCCAAATCTAATAAGTAGAGCCAAACATTTTCTCAAGTGGCTATGCCCATTACACTCTAACCAGCAACTCAGAGTTCTGGTGGCTCCACATCCATGTCAACACTGGGTGCTTCACATCTATTTTACTTTTTCAACTTTGTTAAGTAATATTATCTTTTATGGTTTTAATTGCTATAGTGATTAATGAAATTAAACACTTATATATTTTTTGCCATTTGCTTATTTCTATTGTTAAGTATTTGCTCTAGTCTCTAGCAGTTATCCATCTTATTCTCTTACGGAAGTGTTTTATGTATTCTGGATACACATTTCTTATTAGATGTGTGAACTGTAAATATTTTCTATTGCTCTCTGCATTACCTTTACATTGTATTAATGGTGTCTTGTGATTAACTGAAGTTTTTCATTCTAAATGTAAATTCAGTTTTTAACTTTATGATTATTATTTTTATGCCTTAAGAGTTCTTCACCTACTCCAAGGTCAGAGAGAAGTTCTTCCAAGTTTTTACTGGCATGTAATATTTTTGCTCTATATCAAACCTTGTTAAGACCATGTAGTACCCTTTCTATCCATTTGTAACATTATATGCACACTTTAAATGTATTTTCCATGATACATTAATATTACAATTTTTTTTGCCTATCTTTATGACTAGACAGTGAGCCAGTCAAGAGCAGGGTCACTATTCATCATCTTATCCTTAGAGTATGTGAAAATTTCTGTAGTTTGGAGCTAGAGGTAGGTTTTAAAAGTTTGGTTTTATTGAGCTATTTAAATGTTTGAAGATACATTGCCAAAAGCATTATAGGTTATATCTAGAGTAGATAAATTTTATTCAAATAGGATTTCATGTCACATTTTCCATTCCTGTTCATCTTCAGAATCTTCTTAATTGAGAGGCGTAGTGAATGATTTGAATGTCATCAACTAATCCAAATATAGAATTAAAAATATAAACATGGTAAGAAATATGGCACTTAAGCAGAATATAACTTAATTCAGAGGAAAATCAAACTAATTGAAAGGTATAAAAATGCCAGCCATAAAACCATTATTCTAGCTGGGATGTGGTGGTGTACACCTGTAATCCCAGTGGCTTGAGGTTGAGGCAGGAGGATTGTGTGTTCAAAGCCAGCCTCAGCAACTCAGGGAGACCCTAAGCAACTCAGCAAGAACCTGTCTCTAAATAAAATATAAAAACAGGTTGGGGATGTGGCTCAGTGTTTAAATGACCCTGGGTTCAATCCCTAGTACAAAAACAGAACAAAAAAAATTATTCTATTTCATAAAAGGAATTAAAATTTACTTCTTTTCATATGGAGGGACTAGCTCAAGATAGGAAATTTAAAACATAGCAAATGCAAAAATTTGTTTCAAAAAATAAATGAAATTCACATAAAAAAATTTTCTGCAAGAGTTTCCCCTAGGAGAATGACAAAAAAAGTAAAATACAAGGCTCATATGTCAGACCACAGAACAAGCATTTGATTTTCAAATGACCAAGATCATAGTGTAACCAGAATCCTTAATGAGGAAGATATTTCTCCTTTAACTTCATATAATAGGGAGGAAAAAAAGATGTTAAGCAAAATTTACTCCTGCAATCAAACTACTGACACTTTTTATAATCAGAGTGGCACACTGCCAATTAGAGTGTGTAATAGCAAAACTAGATTAAACCCTAAAACCAAATCAACCATTCCCAGCATATAATTTAACATGAAATCTCATTCATGTCAAGTGTGCTATACAGATCAAAGGTTAACTTCCTAAGCACTAATAGTTTTCAAATCCTACAATGAAAGACACCATTACCAAATGGGTTCACAAGTACAAAGATAGTTCCACATGTCAGACATGGCTCACAGAAACTGTTCTTACTGGTCAACTACTATGATTAATCCTTAGTTAAGGAGTTGCTTTCTCCATAGTTTGGTCATGCAAGAGTTAATTTTAGAGAAACCTATTAGCCTCCCATACTCTGAGCTGGAGGGACATGCAGACTAGGCAAGGACTACAAAGCCAGGTGGGGCTCAACTACTGCCCCTTTTCTTCTAAAATATCCATAATCCAAAATGCTTCTCTGCATCTATAATTTAATTATAGTAAATTTCATCCTGAACTCAAAATATTAAGAATACAATCCTTATTACTGACAATGCTATTTTTAGAAGTACCTGTTAGAGAAAGCAACAGAAAAATGCCCCATGGAATAAATCAATGTAAAGTCTGACTCTGATTCAAATTATCTACCTAATTAGCAGGCAAAGCTACAATTTAGCTCTCCTTGCCTTTGGAAGTCATAAATACCTTCATATTTCTGATGAAGCTGAATCTTTTCCCCAGAAAAACGAATGCATACGAAAATGCTTTTATATAAACACAAAGTCCCTAACAGACACACACATCAAATTAGGTACACTATTCTAGGGGATTTAAGGGACAGATCTTGGATTTCCTAGCACTCTTGAACCCAGATTAAGAAAACTGTGTTCAGAGAACTGGATGCATACCTTAGTGGTAGATCATTTGCCTAGCATGACTGAAGTCCTAGGGAATGAGAAGAAAGAGGGAGGGATAGCAGGCATACTCAGAAAACTAGAGGTGTATGAAATATAATTTTCTTTTTCTATGCTCAATCTTTTATTTAAAATCACTTTTTTAAAAATGTATTTTTACTTGTAGGTGGACAGCATGCCTTTACTTATTTTCATGTAGTGCTAAGGATCAAACCCAGTGCTTCACAAGCTCTGTGCCACTGAGCTATAACCCCAGTCCCTCAAAATCACTTTTGATACCTGTCTTTGATTTCTATGTATACACACAATGTAAGTTTCCTAAACATACTTTTCTCATGCCTGTGTTGAAGACTTGTGCAATGTATCAGGGCTATCATGAAGATAAGGTCCCTTCTCCCAAGGAACTTAGTACATTAGGGAAGAAATTATCTGAGAACTTGCCAAATTGAACCCTATTCAAATATTCTTCCGCATGTAATAAAACAATTTATCTGCACCTATCACATCCACATCTTACCTTCCTCATCACTCATTCTTCAACAATATTTGTGACATCAACTTGTAACAGGTACTGTTCTAAGCTGCTGGAAATATAGTACTGAACAAAACACCGATTCCAGGAAGAGAAATGCAAAAAAACCAAACCAATATAAAGCATGTCAGAAAAGCATATCCCATAAGGAGAAAAATGAAATGAGGTAGTGGTACAAAGACACTATACACTATAGGGAGAACAAGATCTTGGTGAGGTGACATGAGCAGAGATCTAAAGGAAGCAAGAGGAAGTCACTTGGAGAGAAACATTCCAAGTAGAATGTACCAAGCACAAGGACCCAGAGGCAAAAGTTTTCTGGGAATGTTTAAAGAATGGCATAAGCCAATATGGCCAGTTAGCTCAGTAAAGTGAATATGTATGCTGAGAGGTTGGGAGGGGTGATATCAAGTCGAAATGGCCATGGAGAAGAGAGATTACAAGTGTCTTTGCTGGTAATTGTAAAAACTTAGATTTTAGGGGCTGCGATGTGGCTCAGTAGTAGAATGGTAGTCTAGAATGTGCAAATCCCTGGGTTCCATCCTCAGCCCTGCAAAATAAACATATATAAATTTGTGAAGTTTAGTTTTTATTCCAAGAAAAGGTTTTAGGGAACAGTGTATCATGATCTGACACACGTTAAAGCAATCACTCTTGGTGCCCTGTTGAAGAGAGAAGATTATATAGCAGGAGGAGATGCATAAGTAGGAAGAAAAATAGGCTTTAAAATGATTTTAAAACTTTAAAACTCAAGGTGAGACATGATCATTTAGACCAGGATGGTAGTAGTAGGGTAGGTGGTAAAATATAATCCAATTCCCAGTCCACTGTGAATGTGGAGCCTACAGGGTTCCTGGTAGGTAAGATGCACTGTGCAGGGAAAAGAGAAGAATCAAGGATGCCACGGAGATTTATGCTGTGAAAAACTGGAAAGACAGACTTATTCTTTCTAGACATGGGTAAGACTGCAGAAAGAACACCGGTATTCCAGGGAAAGGGTGCTGAAGGGCAGAGATGGGTACAGGATGAGGGCCGATAACAGTTTAATTTTAACACACTGCAATTGGGATGTCATTAAAGAAAGGAGAAGAGATGTCAACCTGGTGGTGATACTTCAAGCCTGGAACTCAGGCTAGAGTTAAGGAGCAGGTAGTCATGATCACAAGCTCAAAATTGGTACTTGAAGTCTTGCTAGTGGGTGACATCATCTAGGGGAGGAGCACAGACAGGAGACAGCTTGTGAGAACACAAACCAGAGCATCTAACATTAAACTGGAAGATGAAGAACCAGCAAAGACGATGGAAATAAGAGCCAGTGAGGCCCAAGAAAAACAAGACAAATGGGTTAACCATTCCCTGAAAGAAGTATGTCAAATGTTACTTATAGATCAAATAAAACACCAAGTTTTGACTCACAAATGTTATAAGAAGTCACTGGCGACTCACACAAATTTCTCTGGTGAAATGGTGAGGAAAGGAGGAGTCTCAGTAAGTGAACAAGACAGAGAAGATGAAGCCACCGCCAAGCATAAGCCAAAACAATACAGGAGACGTCTCTCAGAGTGGCACGCACTGACCAGTTGTGGACAGCAATATCAAGATGCTTCCTTAAAGGTAGACAGAAACAGCACCCACAGATTTCACTGTAAGAAAGACAATTTGAATGTATTATTTTTGGAAAGTATCAAATAACAGCAAATAAAAAGTTAACCTGTATTCCTTATTGTTAAAAGAATTATTTTAAAATGCAACAGGTGGACCTGCAGGAGCCACAGAGGGCCCTGATCCGCCCTCAGGAACCTCCACGGTTGTCCAGCCAAAGAGAGACCAGGGACTGCTATCTCTAGCCACCAGGGAGCCCAAATTCAGGGCAAGAGTCGCTCCAGAGACACCAGCAGAAGCCAACCCTGCCCAAGGGTGGCTTGGATCCAGCCCAGTTCCACTGCAGAGTTCCTGAGGACCGGCAGGAGCCACAGAGAGCACAGATCCGCCCTCAGGAAACTCCACAGGTGTCCAGCCAACAGGTGACAAGGGACAGCTACCCGCTAGCCACTGGGGAGCCCAAATTCAGAGTAAGAGTTGCTCCAGAGACCCTAGCGGAGGCGGCCCTACCCAAGGGCGGCCTGGGCCTGCCTCGTTTCCGCTCCAGAGTTCCTGTGGACTGGCAGGAGCCCCAGAGGGCCAGATGCGCCCTCAAGAAACTCCATGGGTGTCCAGCCAACGGGAGACCAGCGGTTGCTAGCCACTAGCCACAGAGGAAGGCATACCCACGGTAAGAGTCGCCTGCAGAGTCCCAGCGTGAAGAGGCCCCACACAAGTGCGCTCTGGGCCCGCCTCAGTTCCGCTCCAGAGTTCCTGTGGTCAGGTGAGACAGAAGGCCCAAAACCTCCCTTAGGGAATGCCAGGCATGCCCAGCTGAAGGCAGACCATAGCCTGCTAGCCTCCATCCCCAGGGGAGCTCACACTCACTGTAAGGGTCGCACACAGACTCTCCTGTTTGTGACCATGCCTAAGTGAGACCTGGGCCTGCCTCCAGTTCTGCTCCAGAGTTCCTGTTCACCAGGAGTGCAAGAGATGGGCAAAACAGCCCTCAGGGACCCCCTCAGGAGCCAAGCCAAGGCCACTCCCATTGCCCTCTAGAGGTACATCCACTACCTCTGCCACCAACTTTAGTGGCAGTAGTGCCCATCTGGGGACACTGGGGGAAGAGAAGTAGCTCCAAGGTGAGACACAGGTAATCTGGAGTGCCAATACAAGATTATAGGATAGAAGCTGCAATACCTCAGATTAGTATTTCAAGAGAACACAATCAAAATGAATAAACAAGGGAAGACGGTACCCCAAATAAACCTGGATACCACTGTAACAGAATCCATTGACAGCACAGTTGTTGAAATGTCAGAGAAAGAATTCAGAATGTACATAATTAAAATGATCATTGAACTAAAGGATGACATAAGTGAACAATTACAGGCAAAAACTGATCAATCCAAAGAAATAGGTGAGCAAATAAAGGCAACCATTGATCATTCTAACAAAGAGATAGGAGAGCAATTACAAGTAGTAAAAGATTACTTTAAGAGTGAGCTAGAGATCGTGAAAAAAAACCAATCAGAAATTCTTGAAATGAAGGAAACAAACAAAATAAAAAACAATAAACCAAATAAAAAACTCAATAGAAAGCATCACCAGTAGACTAGATCACCTGGAAGACAGAACCTCGAATAATGAAGACAAGATACACAATTTTGAAAATAAACTCGACCATACAGGGAAGATGGTAAAAAATCATGAAAAGAACATTCAAGAAATATGGGACAGCATCAAAAGACCAAATCTAAGATTTATTGGGATAGAAGAAGGCACAGAATTTCAAACCAAAAATATGCACAATCTCTTCAATGAAATAATACCAGAAAATTTCCCAAATATGGAAAATCAAATACAAGAGGCTTGCAGGACACCAAACGAACAAAATTTCAACAGATCTACACCAAGGCACATTATAATGAAAATGCCCAACATACAGGATAAGGATAGAATATTAAAGGCCGCAAGAGAGAGGAACCAGATTACATATAAGGAAAGATCAATTTGTATCTCAGCAGATTTTTCAACCCAGACTGTAAAAGCCAGGAGATCATGGAATAAGATATTCCAAGCCCTGAAAGACAATGGATGCCAACCAAGAATTCCATATCCAGCAAAATTGAGCTTCAGATTTGATGACAAAATAAAAACCTTCCATGATAAACAAAAGTTAAAAGAATTTGCAGCTAGAACGCCTGCACTATACAGCATTCTTGGCAAAATATTCCATGAGGAGGAAATGATAACCAACAATGAAAATTTACAAAGAGAGGAACTACACTAAAGGAAAGACCATTCAAAAGAGAAAACAACTCAAGGTAAAAACTAAAAACAAAATGACCGGAATTACAAATCATCTCTCAATAATAACCCTGAATGTAAATGGCCTAAAAGCACCAGTGAAAAGAAATAGATTGACAGACTGGATCAAACAATAAAAACCCAACAATATGCTGGCTTCAAGAGACTCATCTTACAGGAAAAGACATCCACAAACTCAAAGTGAAAGGGTGGGAAAAAACATATCACTCACATGGATCCCACAAGCAGGAGTTTCCATCCTCATATCAAATAAAGTGGACTTCAAACCAAAGATGGTGAAAAGAGATAAGGAAGGTCATTTCATACTACTTAATGGAATCATACATCAACAAGACATAACAATCATAAACATCCATGCCACAAATAATGGGGTTTCTATGTATGTCAAACAAATTATTCTCAAATACAAGAATCAAATAGACCACAACACAATAATACTTGGAGACTTTAACACAGCTCTCTCACCATTGGATACATCTTCCAAACAAAAACTTAATAAAGAAACCATAGACCTCAATGAAACTATCAATAATTTAGACTTAACAGACATATATAGAGTATTCCATCCATCAATGAGTAAATACATTTTCTCAGCTGCACATGGACCCTTTTCCAAAATAGATCATATGTTATGTCACAAAGCCAGTCTTAGCAAATACAAAAAAACAGATTCTACCCTGCATCCTATCCAACCACAATGGAATAAAATTACAAATCAATGACAGCTTAAAAAACAGAAACTAGTCCATCACCTGGAAACTAAATAACATGCTATTGAATGATGCATGGATAACAGAAGACATCAAGGAAGAAATAAAAAAATTCTTAGAGGCAAATGAAAACTCTGATACAACATATCAAAATCTCTGAGATGCCATGAAGACAGTGCTAAGAGCAAAGTTCATACCACTAAACTCATTCACTTGAAGAAGTAAAAGTTAAATAAATGAATTGACTCTTCATCTCAAAGCCTCAGAAAAGGAAGAACAAATTAACACCAAAAGAAGTAGAAGACAGGAAATAATCAAAATTAGGGCTGAAATCAATGAAATTGAAACAAAAGAAACAATTCAAAACATTGACAAAACAAAAAGCTGGTTCTTTGAAAAAATAAACAAAATTGACAAAACCTTAGCTACC
>CM053411.1:71786191-71808750 GCA_028644305.1 Xerus rutilus | reverse complement strand
AGAATGTAATCTGCTTATAATTTTGTGCAAAGTTAGAAAAATTATGATTGAAACAATTTTTTTCTATTTGCCTCAACAAATGTTTTCAGTGAATAGTGTGTACAGCTTCTGATAATTTGTTTTTTTCTGTTATGTTTGCCAACATGTATTAAAATGCAACTTTTGGGAAAAAAATAAAATAATAATAAAAAAAAAAAAAAGAACAGCAAACTACAGTGCTGCAGCCACATCAATGTTTATAGAAGCTCAGTTCACATTAGCTAAAGCGTGAAACCAACCTAGATGCCCTATGATAGATGAATGGATAAAGAAACTGTGGTATATATACACAATGGAATATTAGCAATAAAAGAGAATAAAATTATGGCATTCGCAGGTAAATGGATGGAGTTGGAGAATATCACGCTAATTGAAGTAAGCCAATCTCAAAAAACCAAATGCCGAATGTACTTGCTGATAAGTGGATTCTGATCCATAGTGTCGGGAAGGTCATGGGAACAATGGTGGAACTCTGTTCAGAGGGGTGTAAGGGGAAAGGGGGCATGAGGATAGTAAAAGTGGTAGAATATGATGGTCATCATAGCCCTAACTTTATGTATGAGTGCATATATGTTGTGATTGTATACAACTTACAACTAGAGAATTGATATGTTATCCTCTATGTACAATGAATCATATTGCACTCTGTTATCATGTAAGCCTAAATAAAATAAAATAGGAAATAAGTTTTAAATGTTAAAAAAATACAACAGAAAATGAAACAAATATATCAGAAAAATGTCATTGGCCCTATAAAGGAAAGGAAGGACAAAAAGGAAGGAAATTTTGGAATTCCAACAACAGTGCTAAAAGAGGAGGCAACTGATTTTAGCTTTTGTGAGGAGTAGAAATCCATAATGTAGAACTGCCAACCAATCAAAACCATATGGTCACCTGAATTCCTGAGCACTAAGCTCTCAACTAACTAAGCACACTATCCCAGAAGCAGGGCAAGGAATAGTGTGCACTCCTGTGGGCTGATCTACATGCTGGACATTCTGAATTGTGTTGTATTGCATTACCAACTGGGTAACTGAGGACATGATTTTGTAACCGAAGTCTCCCACAGAGAATGTACACCAAATGCGTTGTTTAAAAAAAATTAGCAAAATAAAAATTAATGAGGACCCAATGTATTTACAGTGATGTGCTGACTCATAACAGAGGACAAGACAAAGTGAGCACTTACACAAATGTATGGAGGAAAAGCTAACAAAAATCACAGGCAATTACATATGCCAAGAGCTCATTTCTACCATTTTATACAAGGAAAATACTATTAGAATTAGTGTGCAGTATGTGTACATAAGATGTCTAGAATAGTTCAGTCTGAAAGGGAGGAAAACAGACACTATCTCAATGTCCCAAAACAAAGCAAAAGTAAATTAATCATGGTACATTCATGCAACCATTACATAAATGGTCTACATGTAATGAGAGATTTCATAACACAAAGCAGTACAAAAAAATACAAGTTGCAGAAAAACAATATATATGGATTGTAATAGTCTTTAAAAATAACCCTCTAGGAGCCAGAAGATAAGTAAAATTTGTCTATACTCAGTAAAAATATGGGATACATATATACTTAAGAATGTTAGCCGGGCACGGTGGCACACACCTGTAATCACAGCACATTGGGAGGCTGAGACAGGAGAATCACGAGTTCAAAGCCAGCCTCAGCAACGGCGAGGCACTAAGCAACTCAGTGAGACCCTGTGTCTAAAATAAAATACAAAATTGGGTTGCGGATGTGGCTCAGTGGTTGAGTACCCCTGAGTTCAATCCTCAGTACCCCCCCACCCAAAAGAATGTTTATCTCTGAACAATGGGATTTACAGGATAGGTGGACAGAAAAATCATAGGGAGAGAACTTTAACTTGCATATTAATATAGTGTTATCATTTTTTATTTTTAAAAAGCAGAAAATACAAACTTTCCACATATATCCATATATATCTTATCAAAAGTAAACAATGTTAGAACTTTATCATAGATGGTTCATATCTAGTTGTTATAAGACATGAAAAATTCTAGATTTTATGCCCACTGAGAAAGAATGAGCTATCATGAGACTTAAGAGAAAACATGTATTTCTTTTGGGTCAATTTCTTTGTGTGGCACAAGGTAATGCTATAAATTCATCTTTTTGCTTGTATATATCTCCTCCAGTCTATACTTATTCTTATTTCATACAAAAAGAATGTATTATTACTTACGTATCAATAAATGTAAAAACAAAAGCTTTCAGAAAAAAGCATAGGAGTAAATCTTCATAACACTGGGTCAGACATAGATTTCTTAGATACAACATCAAGAACACAAGCAATTAAAGAAAACATTAATGAATACGATTTTAGCAACATAAAAAATTTTCACACTTCAAAAGTCACCATTAAGCCAAGTGTGGTGGTACATGCTTGTAATCCCAGTGATGGGAGATTGGGGCAGGAGGATCACAAGTTCAAAGCTAGACTCAGCAAATTAACAAGGCCCCAGGTAACTTAGCATAGACCCTTAGCATAGACCCTTTCTCCCTGACCCCGCTCCCCAAACAGGGTAGACCTTCCTGGCACCAAAAGACAGACAAAAAATACACCATTAAGAAAAGAAAAATTCAAGTCATATATTGAGAGAAAAGTATTTTCAAATTCTAAATCAGATTAAAGACTTGTATCCAGAATGTTTTTTTAAAAAAAAAGAAAATCTGTTTTAGTGCAACAAGACAAATAGCCTAATTAAAAATGGGCAAAATATTTGAAAAGTCATTTCACTAAAGAAGGTACTGGCATGGCCAATGAGCACATAAAAAGGTGCTCACCACTGTTAATTACTTGGGATACGGACACCAAACCATAATGATAGCACACAAGGTAAGAGTAGATTAGTAAACACTCCTGTCAAAAAGCAAGCAAAAACTTAGGATGAAACCACCATTTGACCCAGCTATCCCACTTCTCGACTTATACCCAAAGGACTTAAAATCAGCATATTACAGTGATGCAGTCACATCAATGTTTATAGTAGCTCAACTCAGCTAAACTATGGAACCAACCTAGGTGCCCTTCAACAGATGAATGGATAAAGTAATATACATACATACACACACACACACACATATATATGTATACATACACACACACAAAATGGAATATTACTCAGCCTTAAAGAAGAATGAAATTTTGGCATTTATAGGTAAATTAGATGGAGCTGGAGAATATCATGCTAAGCAAAATAAGCCTATCCCCAAAAACCAAAGGCCAAATGTTTTCTCTGATATGCAGATACTAATTCACAATGGGAGGAACACTAGGGAAGAATAGAGTTACTTTAGGTAGAGGGGATTGAAGGGAGGGGAGGGGGCATGGGAGTAGGAAAGACAGAATGAATAAAACATTATTACTCTGCGTACATACATACTGTACAACTGGTGGGATTCTACATCATGTATAACCAAAACAATGAGAAATTATACTCCATTGCATATGATTATCAAAATGCATTCTACTGTCATGTATAACTAATTAAAATAAATTAGAAACCAAAAAAAGCCATCAAAATGCCTGTTAATAGTAAGTATTAGGGAAGGTGCAGAGAAACTGGAAACCTACACATATTTCTGGTGAGAACGTAAAAATGTGCAGCCACACTGGAAAACACTTTGGCAGTTTCCTCCAGTGTTAAACATAAGTAGAGCATACAACAATTCTACACTTAGGTAGGTATATGAGAAATGACATCTCCATACAAGGATCTCAACATCAATGTTCGCAGTAACATATTCATAATAGCTAAGAAGTGGAAACAACCCACGTGTCCATCAATGGTAAACGGATAAAGAAAATGCTGGCCATGATCTGAAACACAACTGCTATTTTGCTTACTTTTATTTTAATATTTCTAAACAATTATTTTATACATTCAAAACAGCTATAAGCTTAGGCCATTTCAAATTTTAAAGATTAGTCCAATCATATAAATCTGTAGCCACTTAAAATGCTCATAACAAGTTTACCCACAGTGAAAATGATTTTTTAATGGAAACCCTGTATACAAACCATTTCTAACTCTAATTAAATTTATCTGGGAAAACACCATTGGCTAAGTGCTATAACTACTACTAAACAAAACGTTAATATACTCTAAGTGGTGGAGCACTATTCCATTTAAATGGCCTAATAAACAACATTAATAAGAAACTGGAAATCAGTGGTTTTGTAGTTGTTCACAAAGTCTGCATTTTGTTCTATTTATAAACAAATATGTTCACAGGGACAAAAGCATTATCTTCAATTTTTTGATATCCACTTGTACTAATGCAAATACTACTGCATAAAAATTACATTTTATTTTGCTTGGATATATAAATAAAAATCATTTTCACAACTACAATAATGAAGGTCTTAAGTATTGTGCAGATTACACATAAAGTCAGACCTCATGAGTTATAATTTAATGTGGTTATTACATGTACTATTAATGTGTAACGCACGCATCTTATAGCTAAACACTATATTTTAATCTAATAATAGTAGCTACAACATTCTAAAATGAGCTTCATGAATCAAAATCATAACGTGTTCATTGACAGTTCAGGTTAGCACTTCATGAGATCTGGATCCATTGCAACTTGCCAAAAGAGGACAAAGGAAAACAAGGAAGCTTTTTAGAAGGAAAAACCAAACAGCAAAAAATCATTTTGGAAAAATTCCTTTTCCTCACTACATGGAACATACAGAGGACAGCTGGCAGTTGCTTTCATTTACTGATGAGGTTTTAATGGAGCAGTATGTGCCCACTTGTGGTAACACAGCATGGCCTAATCCAAGAAGCCACCAAGGAGCCAGGCTTTGTAGAAGCAGAAAACAGGAAAGCCAAAAGTCACAAAAGGCTTTTCATGGATTCTATAAGTAAGGACGGGCATGCAGAAAAAGCTCAAGGAGCTAAACTCAGCAATTGACACATCCCATAGAGTGGCCAAAATGTAATAGAATCTCAATAGCCACCAAAGTGCACACAAGAGAGTTAAATCAGAAAGTCTATTTTTAGGGTCAACTCTACTTCCTAATTAATTTTCCACTCACTGATCATTACAAGGTTAATGTTTTCAAGTGAGCTTTATCAAACATTCACCAAACACTGATTATGTGATAAATACTTCTCAGAGTATTTACTCTGAGAAGAGTACAAAGATAAATGACACTTTCAGTTACCATGCAATTTTGTACCATATCTTTAAGTGCTGGAACAGACTGATGAGACAAAACTTAGGGAATATAGGGGAGGGAAAAATTAGAGAACTCAAAGAGAACACTTCAGCTGAAAGGGATACAATTCAGAGTACAAGATGAGAAGTGTAGTTAGAGAAAACGTGTACCACCACCAAAGGTATGAAAGAGCCCACTCAGACTGGTGATAAGTTTGCCATGACTGGGACATAGGAGTGTCTGAAACACAGGACAAAACCAGGTAAAATTAAACTATTAGGGTATATATGTTGGGTAGGTCTTAAAACTTATTTTAAACAAAAATAAAAACCAAAAGGACTGATCATCTGGCTTCATCTGGACAGTGAAGCCCTCTGGCTTAGAATGAAGTTGGGAGAGCCTATGGCTGTGCTGCAGGCCAGTCAGCACCATTTCTTCGCTGTGGAGGGGTCTCATGGGTGTATACTTTGTGATAATTTGCTGACCTGTATATTTTTGTTTTGCATACTTTTCTATATGAACATTTCACACACAAAGTTGAAAAGTGGTCTCCACAGACACAAAACCCTTCATTCTGGAGGTTAGGCACCCGACCCACTTGACTCCACTTGTAGCCACCTTTCCAACTCTTTCCTCCCTCACAGCTTGGCTCACCTCATGTAGTGTTTTACTAATCAATGGTGAGACATTGATATTTTCTCCTCCTTCAGGATAGATCTGGAAATTCACTCTTTGATAAAGAATCTGAAACAAGAACAGGCTGTGTTACAAAGGAGCTGTGTTTTTAAATTTGTCTCTCTTCACTATGAAAAAAAGTGCTATTTCATAATGAATTGGTAATAGGCTCACTTCATGAACAGCTTCATAAAGAAGCAAAAATCTCAGGAGAGCGAATCAATCATGTCAAATTTGGCATACAGTGCAATGAATGAGATGAAAATGTGAAATCCAGTCTCCTCACAAATTTAACAGTGTTTCTCCATAAGGGCACCACCCTGCCCTATGTAGATGCAGCCTAAAAACACTAAGAAACATAACATTGTCCACCCAAAGCTCGTTCCCACCCCCAATTTCCAAAGGACCCCAAAGGGACTGGTGCCACCACTTGCTTTACTTAAATGGCTTTGGATGTATTTCACATGACCATTTCCCATGCATTTTATTTTTGACAACACTAACTTTCCCCATTACATTTAATAATTTATTTCTTGATATTATTTTCAATTTCTCTCAAGTCCATTGTGTACCCTTTCTTCTTTACTATAATAAAAGCAACAATACTGTTTTATATCCTATTTTCCAGTCCTCCTTCCTGTACTAGATAATCTATTTTTCTTCTACCAATTAAAATTCTCATACTACTGAAAAAATGATTACACATCTGAGACCTAAACACACAAAATAATGTACTTCAAGCAGTTCGGGACTTATTTTATCTGGGAACACTTACTTCTGCCTGTAGAGAACTACTAGCTGCCAAAAGCAGCTCAATGCTGCTGGGAGGGCAATGCGTCAAAGCGAAAGCTATGAGCTCCTGCCGGGTGGCAAAGTCCTGGTAGCCTTCTGATTGTCCCAACTGGCTACAAACATCCCAACTCTTAGCATAGCCTGCAAAATCGGCAAGAAAAAAAATTATTTCCAGAAAAAACAAAACAAATTCAAACTGAGACAAAGAATAAAATGGATTCCTGTTCAAGTCTTGTGGTACCAAAGCAAAATGGTAGTCAGTAGTAACCATTATGCAGAAATGCTTAAGAATCTAAGTTGGAAAAGATCACACTGATCTATTATCCAGAAAGTTCAGTGTTATTCCAGGTAAGTGTACCTTACCAACTCAAATTTTAGGTTAACTCAAAATGAATACAAACAGTCTACTGTGCTTTGATGTTGAGTAAAAAGGCAGGTATCTGAATTCAGAAGACAAGGTACAGCCTCACCCAACTACCTGGTCTCCTGTGAGCTTGGGAAAGCTCCAGATATGACACTTCCTCTACAACTACAAAGAGACAACAGTAATCCTTCCTCTCTGGTTGTTGAAAGAATTAAGTGGTTTTTTTTATTTAAAAGCACATCAAAAACTACAGAGTGCTAGATAAAAGAGACGTTTAGATGCCCACACAGATCATTCACTTTATAGAAGACAGACATCCAAAGATAGCACCAAAGAGAGTCAGCCTCTGACTCCCAGAAGACATCATTTTCATATACAATGCTACACTGTGAATTCTTAAAATATACTTTTATTTTTATTTGAAGGAGTTTGAGAGTAGGTCTTTTTTCTGAGAATAAAGTCTCAGCACAGATTCATCTCCCTAGATATATAATGTAAAAATTAAGTCAGGTACCACCCTAAAAGAATAAAATTCTTACAAAACTCTCTAAGTTTGGATTAACAACGTCTGTATAGAACATCATAATCATTTTTAACTACATGCCATGAAACCAGTGGTTATTATAGAAGGCTCTTTTTAATGAAATCATTTTCTAATTCTGAGGTTTGAGAGTTACTGTATTGAGTTTTTTCAAGAGTTTTAAACATTTTCACAGAGTATTGCTAAAGATTCTCTCCTTGACCAGTCCTGAGTCAGGCTCCTCTGATCCCTTTGGTCAAATAGGCCTTCATGTTAGCCCCTACCTTGCTAGGCCTACATATTTCAGTTTTATAAAGAATCCTGCTAAGTCAGAGGAACTAGAATCCACACATTCTCCATATCTGATCAAAATTTTCATTGCTTTCTCTTGACACCTTCAGGAAGGATCTTCTTGAATTTGTGGTCTAGCGAAAATCCTCCCACCCATAATGTCTCTTCTTAGTAGTCTTCCATCCACTGACCTCTCAGTTTTCTCAGTAGGTGGAAAGTCCACCTAGTCTTTGTTGTATCTGGAGAGATTTCTAATGTATCCTCTGTACCAAGACAGTGCTGGCACATATAACAGCCTTGAATAAGGTCTTCCTTACCATTACTAACAGGTGTCAAAACAGTTATTTCATTAACAGTAAACATGCAAAAAGTACACAATCAGTGCTTGCCTAGGACATGTGATGCTCTGGGCTCAATCCTGAGCACTAGACAATTCCAACAAGAGTGCATAACTCAGCGCACAGCTCCACAAGTTAGCATGAAGTGACGCACTGGATTTTAACCGCTCACTCATAAGGACAGTCATGTACAGTGCTCAGGCGCAGAGTGTTTAGCACAGAGGCCATGATGAGATGTCATCACTTCACCTTGCATTGGGGAACCTGCCATTCAAATGAGAAATTTTTCCACAAATCTGCCTACCTACTAGAAAGAGGAATCTGAATTTCAATATGGAAAATTCTAAGATTGCAAACAACTTCCCAATGTTTTAACATTAGGTTGAAAAAGTACTGTTTTCCTTCAAATTAAAAAACAGGGATATTTACTATCTACTCAAACTGTGGATATTCTTTCACTTAACACATGTAAAACAAGACTAAAACATTTTATATAAGATTATTAATACAAACATTTTTAATATGAATTAAAAGCAACCAAAATCTCAGATAAAATATAACATATGAGCCCATTAAAATATTAATATATAAACCCAAAGCATACATATTTGTCAGTGCTAATAAAATGTATCTCAAACAAAAATGTGTCTGGCTTACTGATCATGTCAAAAGATTTCAAAATAGACCTTTTTCTATTATGTAAACCGAACACAAGCAAAGTGTTGAGTAAGTTGTCTACTCACCTGCAGCCATCAACTCCTGACAATGCATACTGGCTGCCTTATAGTCATGGAAATAAAGTGCTTGCTCTACTAAAAGGGTTAGAACCTGTCCACGCCTTTCTTCTGAGTCTTCACCTGTAGGCATACACAAATTACTTAATGATCATGACAGCATCAATTGATAAAGAAGCTCATTAACACTCAAATTCAAAAATAAAACATAAATCAGACTAATTTAAAAAAATTAGAAGACAAAAGTTAATAGCAACTTGACCTTTTGATCTTTATATTGTGCATGGAATTAATTAGCCCTCAATCTCTGAAAAGATCAATGATTAATATCAGTTTCTATTTAAAATACCCAAAGCAAAAAGTCCAAAATAAGAGTGGTCTTCAGTCCTACAGAGAAGTCTTAGTATTACTCAAGTAAGGGAAAGAAATCCATGCTTTAAAAGAAAACAGGTTGTAAAAGGGTTCAAAAATAGTGATCAGCAGATTAAGTGAAGGTAATAAACTAATAATATTTCTCATTTTAAAAATTCAACTAGTATTTAGAAACTAGAATGTAAGTATAGTCCAGAGTACTGACAAATACTGTTTCTTTGAACAAACAAAAATACATGGGGTCCTCTGAGCCTGCTAAAGCCCACCCCATACCTGTCCTTCATACTGTAGTTTTAGTAAAGATCCTGCTGAGTTTCGAGACTTTGACCAAAATATGTGAGAAAACAACTTGGAAGAAGAAGAGATATATTTTGGCTCATGGTTTGAGAGGTCTCAGTCTATGGTCAGTGAACTCCACTGCAGAAACATTATGGAGGAAGGACATGGTAAAGAAAAGCTGCTCAGCTCGTGGCAGCCATTAAGCAGAGAGGGAAGGAAGAAAGGGTCAGGGACAGTACAGTGCCTAAAGACTTACCCGTACTGACCCACCTCTTCCAGCTACACCCCACCTGCCTACATTTAGCACCCCAGTCATCCATTCCAATTGTTGATCCATCAAATGCATTAATCCACTGACAAGGCTACAGCCCTCTTAATGCCATCACTTCACCACTGAACACTGCTCCACTGCCTAACTTTTGAGCTTTGGGGGGATAGTCTAGATCTAAGCCATAAAACATGTTAAATCAGTTTAGCCAAATCTCTCACTTTGGATAGCTCATCTTGATATCTGATCAAATTCCTCATCCTCTCAGATGGCATCTAATCACCCTGGTCTTCACCAAGTATCCTATATCCTATTAGGTCTGCTTATCCAGGATCCCCTATTATCACTGAGGATTCTTCTTAGTAATTTTCCATTCCTCCCTCCCCAACTTCCCTTTGTTGTATCTGGTATTGGATTTAGTATTAAGAAATCCAACTCAATGGAAACAATAAAACTTTATAGAGCTACAGTCAACACATTTAGTTATACTACAAAAGCCACTGCCCTGATAAGGTACTGGTTATACTTTTATTTTTATTATTTTTTTGCAGTACTGATAATTGAACCCAGGGGTGCTCTAGCACCGAACTATATTCCTAGCCCTTTTTATTTTGAGGCAGGGTCTAAGTTGCTAGAGCTGGACTTAAAACTTGCAATTCTCTCCCAGCTTCTTGAGTTGCTGGGATTAAAGGCATGTACCACTATGCCAAGCTTTGCTATACATATAAACAGCCTCAGAATTCAGGAAAGGCAGGACAAAGTTTGTACTACTTTAACAACAGCTATTGTCTCTGATATGTGCTTACCCTTCATAGGATACCCTGTTTTAATGAATGAATACAGAATTCCTGAACTGAATGCTCAAAAGGGAATATTAAAATCACTTCTTGTTTTAAAATATTAATGAAATGGTAAAAGACTAAATTTATGCTGTAACACCATTATTTGAAGATGCTTTAAAGCACAGGGACCTTGTATACAGACATGGCTAGAGCAGCCACCCAGCACAATATTTATGCTGCCTGGCTTGCTTCATTCCCCATCCCAATTTATCTTTGAGAACAGGGTACCTAAGATTACAAGTTCCTCTTTGTGCTAATCAAACAGTTAGATAGAAAGTAGCCATATAATTACCTCTAATAGACCAGAAACCTCATTTTAATACCATCTACATGCTAAATGACATACCCCCCTGCCAAGACAGCTGGCAACTGCCATGAAGATGGCCAGAGAGAACTGAAAAAAAAGCACAAAGAGGTTATGTACAAATTCCTGGGAGAAGATATGAACATTTCTCCCTTTTCTTAGTCCTACCCACCCAATGCCCTCCCATCCTACCTCCCCACCCCACTTCTTTTGTCCTGTATCTATGACTTCCCCACCCCTACTATACTGTGAAACTGGTTTGGTGAGACTTCTCCATTCTCTCATCACAGAATGAACTTGTGCTATTGGTGATCAGCCTAAGTTTTGCTTTTGGACTTCCCAACATTGAACAGAAAAGTTGCCTTCCCTGGGTGTTTTCCACTCTTAAGAAAGGTGTCAGAATTTGTTGGTAATGGTGAAATAACACATCAAATGCAGTAAGGATATGGTTATGAATATTCACCAGATTGCTTACTGAACTATGTATGGCTCAATGTGTTTAAGACATCTCCCATGAAATTCAGGCAGTAATTGGAGCCCCAGAAGAGCCGAGAGTTGCACTGGACCATGTAGAATGTTATAGTATTGTTTACAGAGCTGTTTCAGATAGCCCAGAAAGTCAGTTACTGGAAAATTTTTAACTCCAACCACATTAGTTCATGGGGCACTCCCAAAGCACACTGCCAACAATCTACAATGACAAGAACACCTGCATTCATCACAAATTTCATTATAACTCAAGTTTTTGTTTTGTGCTTCATGTACAACTATATCACACCTAAACTTTGCTTTGATTTGGTAATAGGACCTTTTAAGCAATGCAGATCAATATAGAACTGGGGACAGAGGAAGAGCTAGAAAACCATTAGCATAATTTTTAAATAACTTGACTTCATTTTTTACAATTAATAGTAAATACCAGTAGTAACCAAGGGCATAGTGATTACAGAAACTATACTGGAGGGATTTCACTTTGAATTCATCTTTAAGAATATTTAGAATACATTCTTTGGTTTAAAGGAAGTATTTAAGAAATAAACATCTGTGTATAAAGTACTTAAAAAAGAAACAAAGTTAGCAAATCAGAAACCACGAACTACTCACTAAAGGCTTTAATCAGTAGCTGCCAACTAGCCTCTAACTAGGATTTAAAACTTTAGCCAATCAAATATTTTGTTTTGACCATTCAGACACTTCACAAAACTTTTGCCCTGGCATTCTTTTGGTGAATCCCTGAACCACTCCAGGTTTAGTGCTATCTGATTAATGAACTGCTGTCTGCTGAAATAAACTCATTCAAATCTATTGTGCCTAAGGTTGATCTTTTTGCAAGCCCAATCTATCCCCTACAGGAAAAAGTTGACTACAACAGTCTCTATACCTGCCATCATAGATAAAATTGTCTTCCTTTTCCTTTTAACAAGTATCAAAAATTGTTTTCAATAGAATCCATTGATTTCAACAATATAGACATGCATATCAATGATGGCAATGAAAAATGTATTTTATATTATTTCAAAGTAAATCTTGTGCTTGGTTCAAGATTTAATGTATGCAGCACATACATTAGAATTGAAATAATACAAATAAAATTAGCATGATCCCTGACCAAGGATGACGAATTTGTGAAACATTCTAGTTTACCTATGTAAAAAGAATTCTTACACACCCAATATACTACATTAAAAAACTTTTTGTTTTTTCCTCATAAAGGGTAACAATGAAAAAACAAAGAATGAAACATCTTTCTGATTTTAAAAATTATAAATTACTTTATATTTGGAAATTTAATATAGGATAATATTTTTTTCTACAGGCTAGTAAAACTACTTGTACATCTAGAAAGTGAAAAATTATTTTCTCTCTACCCTTCATAATTCTAGGTTGGAAGAGACTCCTGTAATAAAAGACAGTTACCAAAAGAAAAACCCACAGAAGCTTAATAACATATATACCCAAGAGAAGCGAATAACTATCAAACAAGGGGCTCTGAGATACTATAGTCCACTGAAACAAAGAAAGCAGGGTGTGAGGAAGCCAGTAATGGGGAGAGTGTCAGGAACAAACTGACGAGAGATTAACAGGAAAAAAAACCATATTCATTACATGTATATGTAATGACAAGACTCAAAGTATGAGACTCAAAGAAGGAGATGATTGAAGTTTTTATAGCATCCTGAATCATTAGAAGAAAAGGGGGCTTGGATCTCCTTGGTAGAAGTGGAGACAGATTCTGGGACAGTGACAAGAGGAAATCCACAGTGAACTGAGGGGAGGAAATCTGTGGTAAAGGAAGTCTGTCTTGTTATGCACATGGAATCTCTCAGCCAGGAGTCCTCCCATAGCAAAGCTTCTCTGGGAAATGCTGGCCTTTGGTCTAAAGAAATGTATCTCTCTGATACATCTTCCCTTGATCTACCTTTAAACTGATAAGGGGACCTGAGAGAACATCTGTCTGCATCTGGCTTCCCAGTGTTCCCCAACCACCATACAAAGGCATTACACTTCAGGGTGTGGTTTTCTGAACCTCAACAATTTTGTTCACATAAAATACAAGACTCATTTCCTTTACTCATACTCCTTTACTTTTTGTTCTCTTAAAACCAATTTATTGTGATTATTCTCTTAGTAACCTATATACTCTAATAGAATTTAAGCTCTTGGAGAACATATGTGTCCCCATCTTTCTGTGCTTCACTGTTTTAAAAAGAATATAAAACAAATACTGACCCAACCCAGTCTAAAATGATTCTTTAAAAAAGAAATGGTGTAGCAGTTAAGTCATGTTATTAGTAGTAAAGAAATACGTTGATGTTTTACTAACACTAACATGTAATCCTAGAAGAGGAACAATATAAGTTTTCCTATAATAAATACATCACACTTAATTTAAAAAACCTTTTCTACATAACACTCTTGAAATGTCTATTTATGCAGAACACACTGAAGCAAATATGAAAAATCCAGGAATAAGATTTTCATGACCAACTAGGCCAGACTATGAACACTAACCTCAGTGTTGCAAGGTGCTTCTAAGATATAATTAAAGCCCCCACAAGCCGACTTTAAGTGAAAAGTCTATCTCCAAAGATCTTGGTAGGTGACTGATTCACAAGAAAGGCCTTCAAGATGTGGAGGTTCCCCAGTACGAGAAAAATCCCACCAATGGGTAACAGTTTCAGCCCATGCCATGCAGCTCCACTTGCTCCTGATCTCTTCCTGACTGACTTGATCAGCCAATCCCCATAGTAGCAAAAGTCAATTCCTCATAAAAAAAGCTCCTATAGGCTCTGCTTCTCTTGTTAAACCATGACTAAACAGGCCAGGGATCTGAACTACGTATTCTCTTATTTATAACCTCCTCTCTTGAACATTTTCCTTTCTTGCATTATTGTCTGATCTCAAATTAAGAAGTGGGACATTTGATAATTTCTGTAAGAACAGCCAGACAACTGCAAAAATTGAGTGAATGAAATGAGGTGCAATAGGGTCCAGTGAGTACTGTTACACAATGTCACAGGGAAAACAACACCAGAAAAGAGCAAGGGTTTAAAGTAAAACTTAATTGTAAAATATTCAATAAGTTATTTACCTTTTCTACTCATATTTCTTTACTTTCAAAGTGAGATTCATAATTCTGCCTATAAGGGCCATAGTATGAAAGTATAAAATGAGAATTGTTGTTGTTGTTGATATAAACTTCTATATGAAGATGGGTGAAACAGCAATACAGATGTCTGAAGTTATTAGCTGGTTTTGATATGAGAAACTAAATGAGCCAGTAAAGAATCGATGTTTAGAAAAATATTTTTTAAACAAGAAAATCCTTAGGAACAACAACTTGGAGTATGGTCAAGTGACTTGGATAGTTAGTCTGAAGAAGAGAAAACTAATGGCGTCATGACACGGTTCTGGGTACCTAAAATACAATTTAAAGTATGTCCACAAATCCTGTTATGCTTCCTCATAACCTAACATGAAGCTTCCTGCTCCTCCTGTTGACTATCAGCTGCTCTCAGTTACTTAACATGAGCTTTCCTTATTTGTAGTTTTGCTTTCCACATTTTCATTACCTGAAGTCAAATGAAGTCTGAAAATACTAGATATAAAATTCCAGAATTAACAATTCATGAGTTTTAAATCACATGTTTAGACTAATACCAATTCAAACCACTTTTTATGGAACAAAATCATCAACTACTGTTCCTGTAGAGATCCACAAAAGTCAAAATTTCAAAAAGTATTAGAAGTCTCTAGTAAGTAGATCACTCTGGTTAAAGAAACGTGAAACAGAATAAAAAGACTTTCCTCAAAAGGTATAGTCTGCTATTTACCCTTGTGCAGCAAGATATTTAACTTCTGTGATCCTTAATTTCCTTTGTAAAAAGGGAAGATAATCATTTTGAATATTTATGAGAAAATTAAATGAGATAAAATACGTGAAAACCTCATCAAATAGTAAATGCACGTTTCTGACCAATTTTTCAGATTCAATAATATAAAACCATATTTGTACACTGAAGTGAATTAACGAGGCTTGCTGGCTTTGTATTTATGTGTTCTGGTTATAAATGGTAATAGTGACTTCTGTCCTAGCTCTCACTACCACTCGGTGGCATCCTGAATAATCCTATCTTCATTTAAAGGACAGATGGTCATTTTAGCAGTTCAATGCAGATACACATCTCTATAACATGCCAATCTTTCTAGAAAACACTAATCCTTGCTTAAGAGATGCTCTCGCACCTGTAAGAATGTGTTCTGATGCTAACCTAAGATGATGTCAGGTGTGACACAGAAACCTATTCTGCAGTTCAGCATTCAAAAGACTTACCTGCAGCCCTCAGCAACTCAGCAAGGCCTAGAACCTTGGCAGATTGTTTGTAGCAGGAGGGGGACTGGGAAATACACTCCTTGATGAGGCTGATCCGATCCGAGCACAATCGCACTACAAGAGACATAAGTATTAAAGACTTGCAACTAGGGACACCACAAAAGGGTGTTATCACATTCCTAATGAAAGGCAATCAAACAAAATGAACACTGTTAGTCTCCAGATCAACAAAAATTAAGTAAAATACATATTAATAAAACAAGATTATTATTGCTCCAAATGAATAATGTACAACGTGGATATTTTCCTTATAGCCAAACTGCTAAAGTATGGCCACTGAACTGTCATTCTGAAGTCAGAAAATCATGTCATCTTTTCAAGAATGATGTTAGGACTTAGCACATTTTAAACAGGCAGTATTTGTCTCTGAAGACTTCACATCCACCTTGACCTAATCCCCCCAAACCCATTCCAGGTTCCAAATATCTATTTTTATAAGGTCACATTGCACTGGTTTACAGGGCAGGAGTCCTCAGTGGACAAAACTGTTCTAAGGTTAAGCCAAATCCTCGCACTTAATGTGGACATTAAGAAAATGGAACACATCTGATCCAACCAATTCATACCCCTGAAGAAATGAACACAAAGAAAAAAAATTTAGTTAAAGAGAATCAAGTGTGGGGCTGGGATTGTAGCTCAGCGGTAGAACGCTTGCCTCGCATGCGTGAGGCCCTGGGTTCGATCCTCAGCACCACATACAAAAAGCAATAAAATAAAGATATTGTGTCCATCTACAACTAAAAAAATAAAAAATAAAAAAAAACTTTAAAAAAAAAAAAAAAAAAAAGAGAATCAAGTGTGTTCTAGAAATATACAAAGCTTACCTAGAGTAGAAACGTCAACCTTTAAGAAGCCCACACTGCCTAGGAGGCCAACCCCCAAAAGCTGTAACAACAAATGTAACAGCAGCTGAAATGAAATAGATATGAACTACTCCCCTGGTGCTGCTGTAGGTGCTTTGTGCATAGTAACCCTACCAAGCATAACCTTACAATCATCACCATTATTACTCCCAAGGGAGAAAAATGAAGTGACAAAAGGTTAAATACTTGGGTGAAGGCCACCAAAAAAGTGATGGAGTATGAAGTGAACTCAACTCCATGAATGCTACCCACACTGCAATCTTTATCCATTCCTAATCCATGGCTACTCCCCACGGCGATCTTGCTTCTTAAAAGTTCTTCTAGGTGGGTGGGAGGGCATATAAAACTTGATTAAAGAAGTGGTACTTTTTCTTTGGAATGGGCCTTTTATTTTTGTATATTTTGATTATAATTTAATTTTGAACTTACACAAAAATTGCAAGCATGGTACAAAGAAATCCTCTACACTCTATGCCAGGATTAACCAATTATTAATAACTTGCTCTATTCACATGCATGTATACACAATCATGCATATAGTCCCTTCCTCCTTCCCCTGCCATAGCCACACAGAAAAAATACACACATGCACACAAATGTATATATACACACAAACACAAATATAAACACATCTATATTTTTCTGAACCATTTGGAAAAAAGTTGCAAACATCATGTTCCTTTATCCCTAAATACTTCAGCATGTATTTCCTCAAGTTCAGGCTCTTTTACAATAGACATTTCCCTGGGTATGGTGGCACATGCCTATAATCCCAGATACTTGAGAGGCTGAGGTAGAAAATTACCAATTTTGAGGCTAGCCTCTTCAATTTAGCCAAACTCTGCTTAAAACAAATATGTAATATACACACATATATATTTATATGTATAAATATGTATATACACATATAAATATGTATAAATACATATATATGTATGTATGTAAAGGCTATGGATATGTCAGTGACAGACTGCCTACAAAATCAAAAACAAAATATGTGTATACACACACACACACATATATATATATATATACTGATCTAATAAGCTTGTTGTGACCTTTGTTATAAAGTATAAGGTAAATGTAAATTTCAGTTACTTCTTTCACAGTCCTAGTAGTCAATACCTATATGTTTATATCTGAATATAGCTTCTGTAGATTATTGTTCCCAAGAATCCACTGCAATTATTCTATATCCCAAACTCCTGCCTCATTAACATTAGACTTGAGCTTTGACTTGTACAGAAAATGAAAAGTGGAAGTGATCTACACCACTTCTGAGCAAAAGCTGTACAGGTCATCAGAGAATTCCACTCTTGACCCTGTCCTCTACCACAGAAATGCTAGAGTGGGCAGGACTATGGGCAGGAACCAAGCCTGTTAGCACGCGTTATTGATATTTTGAGTTTATACTATAGCATAGTCTAGCAAAAAAAACCAAACAAAAAAACCCCCAGCATGTTAAACTTTTACATAACTTCATTTTAAAAAGTGAGGTTTTTTCCTCATTACCTACTATAGTTAACAGATTTTTTTCCAGATTCAGTCATATATAACTTTTTACATGTTTCCATTTGTTTTTCCAATCAACATGTATCCTAGACATTGATATTCTATGTGTGAAAACCTGGGGGGGTTCATGGCTGCATCTATGGCCTTGTTGATGAATTCTTTTTTTTTGGTACCAGGGATTGAACTCAGGGGTACTCAACCAAGGAGCCACATATCCAGCCCTATTTTGTGTTTTATGTATAGACAGGATCTCACTGAGTTGCTTAGCATCTCGCTGTTGCCGAGTCTGGCTTTGAACTCGCGATTCTCCTGTCTCAGCTTCCCAAAGTGCTGGGATTATAGGCGTGCACCACCGCACCCGGCCTTGTTGATGAATTCTTGTGTTCTTCTTAGAAAAGCTCTAGCTTTAATAACTCTAGTAGGCCACTTTGTTACTATTACCAGCCTCTTCTTAGCTCATTAAAAGCAAGGCAGAAGACTGAAATCACACACAATAATAGATCATTTCCTTCAACCTTCCATTTGATGAACAGTCAGGTCTGTTGTCTCCCTGTTACTCTAAGCAATGCATTCTACTAATATTTCAAATATGTAAAATAAATTTGGTGATCAGGATTCTAATAGACTGCAATTACCATGCTCAAATTAGTTTATTATTTAACTATTTTCTGAACCTCTGGACAATAACTACAATTAATACTGACCTCCAGATGTGATTAACTATATTTCAAAATGCTATTTCTCAGTTAACTAAGTACAAGCCTTAGGTATTATCTTTCCAAGAAGAAGGGGTGTTTGATTCTATTTGCAAAGTAATTTACAAAATGAAGCCACCATACTGAAAAAAAATATATGTATATTTTAGCAATTGAAGATACTGCATTTTCCTGTGATCTCACAAATATATCTCAAATATTTTTTTTAGACAAACTACTTTAAGCATACATACACAGGACTCAGAGGTTAAAAAGCATTTACTGACCAGTTACCTACCTACCAGTCTCATCACTTTGAGGACTAGACAATAAATGTCCATCATCATTCACTCATGAATGATATGAAAACTCCAAAACACATACTTCCTTGTGATATTGCTAGAGCTCTAATTGTCATCAGCCAGAAAAATGCAAACATGCAGGAGTCAGTGATGAGGCAGAGAACAAGTCAGTGTCCTTTTACTTTTGCATCTCTTCATCATTAAGGAGTTGTCTACTATTTGCAAAAAGTAGATTCTTGAGCCAGACCATCTGGATTTGAATTCTAGCTCTACTTTGTGAACTCTACCCACGTTAATCTTTCTGTGCCTAGATTTTATCATTTGAAAAATGAAAAAATCATCATCACTATCTTAGAGTATTTTTTGAGACTTAATAGATACATATAAGTGTACTTGGAACATAAAAATCACTCAATAAAAGTTGTTATGACTACTGACATTCACAGAAATGCTTATATGGAGTATGGAATCCATTAATGGAGGGTTCTTCAGTGCTTTAGGATATAAGTTTTAGAACTATTTAGGGAATGTTCTATTTTTATACTCATCTGAGAAAGGTGAAACTCAAAGACATTGTTGCCACAGGACTTACTGCTCAAAGCAGCTGAACCATATTTAAACTCATATGTGACACCATGGTGTGACTCTTATTTTCAATATGCCATTAATGTTTACTAAGGAGAAGGAATAAGGAGGAAAAAAAGGGAAAGGAGGTGATGGAGGTGGAAGAAGAATCAGAGAGAGAAAGGCAAATCGAATGAAGAGAAAGGTGGGAGGGAGAATAAGAAAGCAGGTAAAGTCAGGCATGGTGGCTCACGCCTACAATACCAGCACTTTGGGAAGCTGAGACAGGAGAACTGCGAGTTCAAAGCCAGCCTCAGCAATGGTGAGGCGCTAAGCAACTCAGTGAGATCCTGTCTCTACCTTAAAACACAAAATAGGGCTGGGGATGTGGCTCCTTGGTCAAGTACCCCTGAGTTCAATCTCTGGTACCAAAAAAAAAAAAAGCAGCAGGTAAGAGCACACTAATTCTTTAATCATTTAGAAAATGCCTGCAAGAAAAATAATGAAAATGATAACTGATGTTTGTATAACCCTTACCATATCCTAGGCCTAGAAATGTATCAACTTATTCCTTTTAAACAATTCTTACGATACTCATCAGTATCTCCCTCTGGAAAATAAGGAAACCTGCCCCCTCAAAAAAACAAAGATAAAGATACTTTCCCACAGTTACCAAGCAAAGTGGCAGAAGCAGCCAAGCAGAACCACAATGCTGTGAGACTGAAACACTGACTTTCCTTGGAAAAGAATTCGTGGAACTGAAATATCCAAGAATGACTCACTTGAATAGTAAGAACAAATATAATCAAATAAAACAAATACACAAATAAAAACACCCAAATTACAGGGGAAAGAACATACATGCACATACACATGCAAATACTTCCTGGAAGACTCAGACATATGGAACAATTGTTATATGCTATTTTACTTCCTGTTTTCTTATTAATTATAACTTAGTACCAATGGTCTCCATATTATGAAATTCTTGAGCTTTTATGACAAACGTAATAGAAAATTTCAAATTTAAATTTTCAAATTGATTTGAAATTTTTCAGAAACAGGTTAGCAGGTTTGGTTGTGGATATTTAAACTCAGCAGCTGATAAAGCTGATAAATATTACAAGCAAAAATATTGCTTTTTGATTACCAGAGAAAATCAGGGCTCAACTTAACATTTAAAAGTTCAATAACACATGAGGAACAATAAGAAGTAGTTTTTCTATATCATGTTTAATTATTTAATTAACACGCGCGTGCGCGCACACACACACACACACTGAAGCTATGATATAAGCTCACAAGAGATAAAGATAGAGCAAAAGTTTCACTGTGCTCCAAACTCTTCCTTTACTGAAAACTGAAATTTAAAAAATGTTTAAGGGGTGATAGAGTTAACGATTTAAGACATTTTAGAATAAACAGAAAATGTGTTTTTAGTAACTGATTAATCTTCACAATTTTAAAAGGTTTTAAGTTCAAAAACTGCTTTAATGCTACAATTGAATATAATTTTCTAGTGATTGATTCTAGTTATTTCCTAATGATCACCTTACATATACGTAAGATGCTACAGTATATTTATAATTAAATACAAATATTCTTCCAATGATACTAAAGGTAACAATATTCTCTATGAGTTTATCTGAGCAGAAATTTACACCCATATGAAAACATAAGACTGAGACTCACACCCCGAGGTGCATTCAACCTACACTATAGAAGACAAAGACACCAAGGAACTTTCAATAGGATTGCATTATCTGAAGGCACTAGAAGTTTAAAATAAGAGGAAAGACATCTATTGTGTAAACATACCAAAAAACAGATGAACTCCACTATACCTCCTCCGATCCCTAATTCCAACCATTTCCAGAAAGAACAGGGAGAACACCTGACAGGGAAGCCAGCCAAGCATGCTGCTAAGAGCCAAACTACCCTTTTCATTTAGGGCACTGGGGCCTTGGGTTTGAGGCAACTGAAAATCTACCTTCCACTTGTCAGCCTAGGTCAACTAAGGTCCAGGTCATCATGAGCTGTGCACTGTGCTCATAGCATAAGGTAGAAGAGACAAATGGCTGTGTAACAGGAAGCTCTTTGGATGGTACCTAAAGGCCTTTTACATTTAGGTACCAGAACTTGAGCTATATGAAGATACCACCAGTAACTAAACTGTAAACAAAACTTGATATTATTCACTTTAAAAAAAAATACAATTCACTTAAAAAATTTTCTGAATCAAGCATAAAAAGAATCATAAATCCATTAAATGAAACAAAATTCAGAAATAAGTTATATCTAAAACAAATGTAAAAATGAAATATTCATCTATAATTCCCAAACTCTAATTTTTATAAGTAGCCTCACTGCTCTATTACTAATATTATTTTTTAAAGTTGGCAAATATGAATTTAAAAAATGAATTTATGGTAAAATGTTGAATTTATTTTTTGGTTTGGGTTTCCACTGAGATTTCATTGGGAAAATGAGGAGAGAGGATATAGAATCTACTGCTAATGGACTAAATGGACAAAGTTACATGTAGTTTCAAACACTAAAAGGAACACTAATAAATCACAAAACAAGTTACTAATAATGCCATACTAAGCAGAAACACACCTTGCAAAGGCAGTATCTTTACCCCAAATTCTTCAAGACATCCAAGGGCCCGGATAAGGTCTAGTTCCTCTTGAATGGCAGCAGG
>CM053411.1:71769821-71785691 GCA_028644305.1 Xerus rutilus | reverse complement strand
TGGCCCTATGGAATACGTTAAACAAATTTCAAAATTCAGAGAACGTGTTATTATTTATTCATTTTTTTATTTAATAAACTCGTTTTCTAAAGGTATATGTAGAACACTGAGTTGACAAACTAGAAAGATGGTTAGAGAGGGCCAGTGACTACTAAAACCAGAGATCACCCAAAGTAGTTACCTCGATGTCAGTACGGCATGCATATGCCTGAGTGACACAAACAGGCCTAGCTTGTTCTTGCAAACCTGTAGGATTTAAATCAGCTGAGCACCCACATACACTGCCAATTCACTGTAAAAAGTATGTAACCTCTTTGTAGTTTCTATCAAAACTTTAAGTGTAATTACCTCTGAACCCTGGAGTTCTAAGCTGTGGAAGTTTATACTACAGATAGGCTTACACTTTGTCACAGAAATAGTATTATACTTTCCACAGACTGGTCTTAAAAGAAAACAAAACCAAATTGGGAACTAATCAATAAATCCTATAAAAGTCAAACAATGGAATACTCTATAACTATCAAAAAAGAACCCAAAAAACTTACCAAAAAACCAAATAACCCAATCAACAAATGGGCTAAGGAACTGAAGAGACACTTCACAGAAGAAATACAATCAATCAACAAACATGAAAAAATGTTCCCACATCTCTAGCAATCATAGAAATGCAAATCAAAACTACACTGAAATTTCATCTCACTCCAGTCAGAATGGCAATTATCAAGAACACAAACAACAATAAATGTTGGAGAGGATGTATATGTAGTGGAAAAGGTACACTCATATTGCTGGTGGGACTGTAAATTAGTGCAAACACTCTGGAAAGCAGTATGCAGATTCCTCAGAAAACTGGGAATGGATCCACCATTTGATTCAGCTATTCCACTCCTTGGTTAATACCCAAAGGATTTAAAATCAGCATACTATAGTGACAGAGCAACATCAATGTCTATGGCTGCTCAATTCACAATAGCTAAACTATGGAACTAACATAGGTGCCCTTCAAGAGATGAATGAATAAAGAAAATGTGGTATATATACACAATGGAATATTACTTAGCCTTAATGAAGAATGGAATTATGGCATTTGCCAGTAAATGGATAAAGATGGAGAGTATCATGCTAAGTGAAATAAGCCAATCCCAAAGAACCAAAGGCTGAATGTCTTATCTGATATGCGGATGCTAATTCACAATAAGTGGGTCGGCCTAGGGAAGAAGAGAGGTACTATGTATTAGGAGTGAAGGAAGAGGAGGGGGTTTGGGGATAGGAAACACAGTAGAATGAATCTAACTTTATTACCCTATGTGCGTATATGATTACACGACCAGTGTAATTCTACACAATGTACAACAGGAAGAATGAGAAGTTATACTCCATTTATGTATGATGGGCCAAAACACATTCTGCTGTCATGTATAACTAAAAACTTATAAAACTTGAACCAATTTTTTAAAAAAAAATTGAAAACCTGTCATGTAAAACTTGAACAAATTTTTTAAAAAATGAAATACACTTATATGTACTTACATTCAATATAGAACATAAGTGAATAACAGCAAGATATAGAAAGGTATGTGTTATAGTTTAGATATATGTACCCCCCAAAAAAGCTCTTATGAGAAACAACACAAGGAAGTTCACAGATGTAATTATTGGGTTTGAGAGCCTTAACCTAATCAGTGGATATGTATTAAATGGGAGTTAAGTGGAGGCAGGTAGCATGTGGATGGAGTAGGTCGGTCACTGGGGGCATACATTTGGGGGTCTATATTTTGTCCCTGGTGAGCAGAGCTCTCTCTGCTTCCTGTTTGCCATGTTCTGAGCTGCTTTCCTCTGCTATGCCCTTGTGCTACAACGTTCTGTCTCACAGGGCCAGAGCTACAAAGTAGGCCATCTATGGACTAAGACCCTGAAACCGTGACCCCCAAATAAACTTCCTGTCCTCTATGTTGTTCTTATCAGATCTTTTGGTAACAATGATGCAAACACTGACTAAAACAGACTATATAAATAGGAAAAACTTGTTATTTAAGAAAGAGGATAATGTTTCAAAATATTTTGGAAAGATACAGAAGAAGTTGATTTTTAAAATAGCTGAGAAATCAGTTTAGGGGAAACAGAATGAGGGCAAAAATGTTTTCATTCATACCCTTCTTACATTGTTTGGATATTTATTGCTTTCACAATAAAAAGCCAGTTATTAAGATTATCAATAAGAATGTTTGGGTTATATTCTACATTCAATATAACTGTAAACACAGATACTTTTGGGCTCACAGGTCACAATCAGTTCTGTGCCACAGACACACAAATCACCTTAATAAAATTAAAGTGTATCCCTTTGGGAGAGAAAAGGATGCAATGAAGGGAAAATAAAAGAGGACAGTTTTTGAAATGATCTCTGAGAAACACCTGCCTAAAAGATTTAGGTCAAACACAACTCCCAGTTTCAAAGGCTACTCTATTTGAGATTTTTGTCATTTGAAATAAAAATAGAATCCCTTGGGAGAAAAAAGATTTACTAACTAAAACAACTTTGTCAAATTCGGTAACATCATTTGAGAAAATGATTCCGTGAAAAGACATCACTGAGGAAAAAAGGTTACATTTAACTTTTGCTGGGGTTCAAACAATTACTAACCATTTAGAGGGGAAATGAATCTACCTGGATACCACAATTACTGTATTACAATGAATTCCAAATGAACCTAAAATTCAAATGCAAAAAATGAAAGTACTAAAATACAATATGAATAATTATTTTGATGGTCTTAGGAATTAGTCTTCCAAAAGATAACACCAAAAGAATAAAAGAATAACAATCTTTTTTTTTAAAATTCTGAAAAACAGTTGGAAAAGTAAATCAAATATAATAAAAACTAGGGAATGAAGTTAAAACATCAGACAGGAAAAAGGCAAGTGTCCTTCATGAAAATAAACCCTAAGATTCAATAGTAAAAAGATGAACACCCCAGGTGGAAAATAAGTAAAGGCTAGAAATGGGCTTCAAAACAAAATGTGAAATTGAAGATGTCCAATGAGCAAAAACTAGAAAGACTGAAAATTAGTTTAGAGAAGGGGCACTTTAGTGCTCTATCCTATTAACAGGAAACAAATTGATACCATTTAGCAACCCATAAAATGTTATGTGTGCATGTGTTTTGATTTGGCAATTCCACTTCGCATTATCTATAAAATATACAATTCTAACCATTTTATGTACTCAGCTTAAATTTCAATAGCTCCATCAAGGCATCCCATTGTACAGGTGGAGAAGCTAAGACCCTTGATGACTGACCCAAGGTCACAGGACAGTTAGCTGACCAAGACTGGATTTGTGGACAGACATCTGTCTTTAGAAATTATCTCCTTAACCTTTACACTTTCAGCTTCTCAGACTATGAAAAGGGGGAAACTTGCAACCAAGTACACATAGTCCAAAAAATAAAAATAATGCAATATAAAAATAAGTATAATGCAATATATAAAATATAATGCAATATATAAAAATATAAAATACAAAATATAAAAATAAATATAATGCAATATATAAATATAATGCAATATCTCAATTTGAGAAAATTACATAAAGTATATATGCAAAAGAGTGTCCAAAATGATTAGGCGTGAAACATCTCATTAGTTTATTTAATACTAAATGATGGATTATATACCAAAGGAAAAGTAGAATCTCTTATAATTTGTTAACCAAAAAATCTAAGATAAAAAGAGCATGTGCAGTGTTGGAAAATGAGATACAGAATAAGCAAATCAGTCATTTTTCAGAGATTAGAGTCACTTTATACTAAGTCCCAAATTTTCTTCAGTTCCTTTGACCAAGAAATACTCAGGGATGACAGGAGAAATCCAAGTCCTAAGAAAAACTGCTAATTGCCCTAACAGCAATTTAAAAATGTGTTTCTAGAAAGGAATGAAGATCAGTTTGGCTTTAAACAAAGTAGAAGAGTCTAAAAAGGAGATAAAACAACAACAACAACAAAGACTAAGCCTTCCAAGATATAAATTAGAGAAATACAGAGTAGCAGGACTAGACACTATGAAGGAGAAGACAGCTAGTGGTAAGAAGATCAGAAAATTGGTCAGATGACAGGACAAAGGAGGTAAAATGTAACTAAGCCACTTTTCAGCTCCTGCAATGCTGATCACTGCTATGGTGTGGTCATGGTTTCAGTGTCCCTCAAGGGTTCAGATGCTAGAAGCTTAGTCCCTATTATAGTGGTAGTAATACATAGCAGGACCTTTAAGAGGTGGGGTCTAGTGAGAAGTTCTAAGATTGGCCCAGTCCCCTTGCTCTGGCTTCCCATCTCACCACTGGTTTCTCCTCTGCCACCTCTTCCTACCTTTGTAATGCCATCTGCCAAGTGGTGATACAGTAAGGAGCCCCTCACTAGAGCCAAGTGCTATATGGTCCAAACTTTCAGTATCCAAAACTATGAAATAAACAAATTCTTCTTCTTCTTAAGTACTTAGTCTCAGGTTATTCCATTTTAATAATGAAAAATGAACTAATATAGGGCTGGGATTGTGGCTCAGTGGTAGAGCACTCGCCTTGCATGTGTGAGGCACTGGGTTCAATCCTCAGCACCACATATAAATGAGTAAATAAAGGTAAATAATTTTTTTAAAAAATTTAAATAAATAAATAAGGTCCATCAACAACTAAAAAAAATTTTAAAAAAAAGAAAAATGGACTAATAGAAATATTTGTGAAGTTTTTAAGATTTATCACCACAGATATATTTTTTCATCAGGATTTATTAATCTTTTAATTTCAAAGTTAACTTCATGAAAACTAATTTCAAATCATGAATAAATTCAAGGGAAAAACAGTTCAATTCTGAATAACTGAAAATTTAGATTCTTCTATTTAAATAAGAAGAGTGAACTAATAAAACAGGCCAAGAAAAGAACTGAATTTATATTCTAGATATTTCTACTTGGAAAGGACTTTTGAACTTTATCATCTAATCAGGTCTCTTGTCTCTAAACAGACCAAATACTGTGCAAAGGAGACAGACTGGAAATCCTGAAAATTTTCAGAACTTGAATTTATAGGCGATCACATGAAATCTCTTCCAACAAAAGAAAAATACAGACTTATAATCAGCAAAAATGACTTAGCAAAAACAGGCTGTAGATAAAGGGTCAAGATGAAGTTTATGGATATTCATAACTCATTAGTTTTCATTTTATATCAAAGCAATAAATAACCCCTAGAGTACAGTACTTGTGACATATTTTATAAAGAATAAAGTCACAGTGGAGTTTGTGCATTTTGACTCACCCCTCTCTTATGAAAAAATAGGAGTTATCCTACCTAGCCAGATCCATGCAGCTGTCAGTAAGACTGGTGGAAGAGTTGAAGTACTCTCTGCTTGCAGCCAAAACCAAGTCAACACTTTTCTCATAACGGACCCTGTACTGGGTTTTTCCTTTCTGGACCACACTGGCTGCAGGATTTACTGAACAAGCACTGCAGTGCATCATCTGCCCAGCTAGGTGGATGTTCTCAAGGCGACTGGAGCACAGAAGACTTTCTGTAAATATCTGGGAAGAAGGAAACACTGGAATTAGTGATAGACAAGGTAGACTGATTTTCAGCAAAATGAAAGCTCTGAAATCCAAATGAAATAAATTAAAAACATATTCAATCACATTCGCTGGTTGTATAACACTGCAGAGGTACAAAACAACAATAAATTATATCCTTTAAAACAGTATAATTTCATCTCAATAAAAATATTCATCTTTTAGGAAGATGAAAGAATAATTTCACTGTTAAAACCAAAATAAAGCATATAATTTTAAGGTGTTAGAAGTATTTAAAGTTCATATTCATTAAAAAGAGCATCTAATAGAAATGCTCTCCTAATCTTAACCAGAGCCCTTCTGTTAAACTACAATCACTTAAATTTTTTTAAAAAATCTTTGAGTACAAAATACATAACTTATATTTCCTTAAGCCATCTGAATGCAGTCTCAAACTAAACAGACATGCTACAAGTGTTACACTTAACCTAGTCACTAAATTTCACCACAAGACTTTTTTCAACCTACATATTAAACATTTCAATAAATCAAAAGACACTTACAGAAGTGTTCATGCAAATATTATATTCTATGAGGCAACTAATAGTATTGATTAACAAAATTAATTGAGGTTACTTACATACATACTGGATAAAAGTATTAACATAATCCTTTTAAAGCGTACACTAATAATGCGATCTATAATTAGTACAAGAATTTCCCCAAGAATGCTCTTCCCTAGCACTCCACAGCTGAATGAGGATAGAAGAGAAACAGAAAAGATGAAAGAATATCATATCATGGAGAAGAGTTTCCTCATAATTAAGACCAGCAAATTTTCATAGTATTTCCTTGTTATCACTTTTTTATGGGAGGCATTTTTAACCAGGACTTTATTGAGATGTCTAGTAAGAAAATAGTCACTGATGTCTAAAAAGTATCTTCTATAAAATAGACATCATACCGAAAGCAAATTATCAATGAATAGTCCTAATCACTTCTTCCATCTGACTGACCAAAACAGCTTCCTCCAAGCATGTACCAGGTTTCTCTATACCTCTGGTTTATTAAAGCAAGCCACCAAGACTCAAGGCCAATGCTGAAAAACTCAAATTATTCAAACCTCAGACTTGGAAAGTCTTGCTAAAATGAACAATATAGATTTCTGTTATACAGGCTATAAATAAGTCTTTACATAACATTTTCAAAGTTACACCACTGAGCTTTCAAATTACTTTCCAAGGACAGCAAAACCTAATAACTCAAATTCAGTAAGACAATATAGCATAGTTTAAAGGTACAAAAATTATATTTAAAACTTTTAAGGTTATCAAATCTATCCTACTGTCTTCTAGAATCTTTGTAATGTTTCAAATGTTTTCTCAACACAAAGACTCATATCATTAAAATGTCAAGCCTAATAAAAAGGCCCTAAAGTATTTTAAAATGTAATTTATCAATCCAGTTGTTATGAGACTCTACTGCACACAGGAGCTAGTTCAAGTGTAACATACAGCCAGCCAATTTTTCAATCAGAATCAGAATGCTAATCAGAAACAGGAAGGTATCAAAACACCACCACTGTGATGTAAAAATGCTATTTCAGACATACTGATAAGTTAGTTTTAGACCCCAAGTGCATACAGATTTTCACCTAAAGTTGCTTTCAAGTTTGCTTTAATTGCAAAATGGGAAGTTACTGGCAGCTGCATACACTGTGAGACTGTAATCACCAATATCAACATTACAGTCTATCAAGCATTTAAAAACCTGAATTTCAAATATAAAATCATTCATTTCTCAACAGTCTGTTACTGTTTTTTTGTTGTTAAAATTACTTGAATTTAAAAACTCAAAAATTTCACAAAATTAGAGATTTTTACAACTCTCATTCCATAAACGGGTTGTGCTTTGTTATGGCAGAGCAAAGCAACACAAGGAATGCCCTATGTGGTTTTGTATGTGGTTTATTTAATAAGAAAATTCAAATGAGAAACCTCTTTTAGACTGTATCTCATTAAAAATGAGTTAGTTGGATCATTTTCCCATACAAACTATGAGTAATTTATTGTTTCTACACAAACCTTCTGAAATAATAAATAAGTCCCCCTGGATTATGTTCCCAGTGAAGTGACAACCATTTCTTAAGCATCACTTGTATTCCAGACATAACATACACTGGGGGATATAAGGGTTGATGGGATAATGCCTAACTAGAAGTCCGTGACCAAATCAAAGGAACACGTATGTAAGCAAAAACTGCATTTTAAGAAAAGCTACAGCAGAGGCAAGTTACATTACAAGGAAGGTATCCTAGGGGACATAATTATTGAGCTGAGTACTGAAAATGTATTAGGGTTTTCCAAGTAAACAAAAAGGAATATATTTCAGGCAAAGGGAATAAAGTACATAAACAGAAACATGGACCAGCATGGTGGGTGGATCCACGTCAGATTTGATGGAGCTCCTGGAATATAAGTACATGGTGGAAAGTGACCAAGGTGGGAGTAGATGGGGAGGCTGCAGTCTGCTGTGGCTCTCCATGCCATGCAAGCAACTACCAAGTACTTTCTGATTATTCTTATGGAAAAAGCAACACATTTTAAGAAAGGGAACATCATGAAACATTTTGTTTTCGAAGAATACCCTGACAGTATAAATAAAGAGATACAGACATAGGGAAGCAAGCAGGATTGCTGCAATTTCGCAAAGATAAAGGAAGACAGGACAGATCTGGAAGACTTCTCTCAGGTACATCAAATAAGTTTTTTGGTTTTATTGGATGCTAAGGACTGAACTCGGCCTCACACAGCTAAGAATGCACTCTACCACTGAGTTACACTCTCAGCCATTAAATACAGTGTTAGTAACCACCACTAAGAGAAGTCATATACAATTCTGTTTTCTAGCTGAAGATTAACTCATTAAATAGATAGCGTTGCAATAAGCAAAGATAGGGAAATAGTATGAAACTATTAAACTATAAGTACTAGTCGATTATCAGCTATTTGAATAGTATTACAGTGCAGCTTATGGTCATCTTCCTTCTGACCAACAGTGTGAAAAAGTAAAAGAAAGCAGTTTGTAGGTGTAGTTACCTCATAGCAAGCATCAGGATCTAGACACGTATACACATTCTGCTGCATAGTTAACATGTCTTGCAGCAAGGTTCTCCAATGAGACTCACTGACAGGAGGCTGCCTGGCATAAAAGAGAAAAAAAAAAAGATGAAAAAAGAAAACATGAGCTATCTCTCTTCTATTAGTTAAAAGTTAAGAACAAAACAAACAAGTACCACTATTCCAAATGATCAACAGAAATGATCTCATATGAAGATAGAAGGAAAAGTTGGGCAGCTGTGCAAAGATAGAGGTGCTGCCAAATCAGCCAATCATAGGCTGTTTAGACACCAAAAAAAGAGCAGAAATAATAAATGGCAAAGATAACGAGTTGTGAGTTTCTAAGGTAAAATAAAGCACAAAAAGCAGGTACAATAAAAAGAAAAAGCATCTGGAGACAGGGTTTCATTTCAAACTTCATCTTCATCACTGTGCACTTTCTCTCTGAGGTCTACCTTCAACTGCACATTCAAACACATAGGGCAACCACAGGCCACACTGGCTTTGTAGGCAGGACAGGAGCCATGACTCACAGCAGTGCCACTTGAGTTGTTTCCTTCAGTGACAGTAGGGGCAGCACTCCACAGAGCAACTCACAGAACACTTCAGCAGTCACCTTCTCAGGTGACAGCCCAGGAACAAGAAGCCTTGCAGAGCAGTTACAGGAGTTCACCCCTCAGGCATAGGAAGAAGCTTTATGTTACAAGAGCCAGGACCTTCCGCAACCATTCCACAGGCACAGTGTTCCAGGCCCCTCAAGAAACGCACTAGTGACCACACTGAAGAAAAGCAAAAGCAAAAACCCCCTACAGGGTATTTCTGGTTCATTTACACTCCTTCCATGCCAGAGGCAATTTACCAATTCGATCAATTTACCCAAGCAGTGAGATCTTTGCAATACAGTTCATTAAAAACCATTTGATGTTGTTTTCCAAAGGTATACTGAAGGGAATTAACAGTCAGATTCCCTTGTAGCAGGGGAAAGGGTTTTGGTAACATTTTCACCCAGTTACAGATTAGCTATCATTTAATATCCCTGAATTTCACTTTCCTCACTCAAAGCCCACCTCAGAGAGTCAAAAAGAATAGATGATATTCTAACCAAACACAAGCATTGAAGCAAGATGCTCCTCTAAGCTCAATTACCTGTATGGACTTAATAAAATTTTCAATCTGAGTTTTGGACTCCTTTGTTTATGTTATAAAGATGAACTTAAACTAGAACATATAAAAAGACCTCCAATTTTTCTGGTATTATAGGTAAGTATTCAACAAATATAATAAATGAAAATGAGGTTACAAATACATTTGTGTGTTTAAGTTACATATGATTACTAATATTGCTCGATGGAAGGACAACATGCTATAATTCTCTCTGCCTCTCTCAAAAGTTCATCTTAGATTAATATAATTTGTTTGGAATAATCATTTATGTTTACCTACTAGTGTTCAAGTTCTACATAATCAATCTCGGTGTTTAAAAAGTGTAGATTCTGTTTTGTGTCAAATACCAACTAGATGATGTATCTTTTCATTAATTTTTTTCTGCTTTATCTCATATAATGCATTTTAAAAATCATCACTATTTCCAAATGCTATGTGTTACAAAGAGCAGACTGACAGCATGTATATAATAATTATTTCTATAGAAAAAGTATGCATTGAGGGGTAATTCCTATGAAAAATACTCTCTAAAAATTTTTTCTCACTCTGTGTTCTAGGTTGTCCTGTACTCCTGGGCTCAAGTGATCTTCCTACATCAACTTCTTGAATTGTTGGAACAAAAGACACATGTCACCTTGCCCAGCTTCTCCTAAAATTTTTAGTAAGTGTATGCTTCACTTGCCTTTTGCATTTTATATTACACAGAATAATTACTCATTTCATATGCAATAATGCATAAGAAAATACATTTTAGCATACAAACACATAAAATATATAACATTTGCAAGTATTTCAGAATAATCCATACAATGTTTTCATTAGTTTGATGTTGGTATTTGAACTCTACCCTGTGGCCAAAAAGAACAGAGGGCTCTTTCAGATTTGGTATGCAAGCAGAGACACAGTGGAATGTTTGATGAAGTGAGGGCCCAACCTCCATCAGTTCAATAAAATCAGACCTAGGCATCATCTAGCTGAACTCAAGTTCTCACAGCCCAGCTGTTCTTCTGGAAGCCATCAGCACTGGGACAGATGGTGTTAATGCTTCCTCACACATGGCTAGTCGTAAGCAGAGGTTCTAATAAAAATAAATTATAACACATTATTTACAATGGCCTTCTTCAGAATACATTCAGTAAATAAGAATAAAGAGTAGAACTTGAAGAAACCAAATAGGAGGCTTGCAAATTAACAGATTCCTGAACATACACATACATAGTATGATTTCAGCTTTAGAACAGAGGTGAATTTTTTAGGAAAAAATAGTCTTGTATTCAAGATGGTCAAACCTGGGTTTGTGATATATTTGGTGACATTGCTACCATTTAGAACACATACAAGACTATTCTGGAGATACTGAAGGCCAAGCCATGGTAACGTAACATAACAAAATAATTAGAATTTAAAATATTATATAGTAAAATGATTATAAATTAAAATATTATATATTAAAATAATTTTAAGCATGCTACTTTGAAAATGGATCATTTTCTTAGTAAACAGATCACTGAATAGAAATTAACTTCAGACACTTCAATATTATGCAAAGAACTCAGCATGAGGATAATCTTGAGGAAATAGCAAGGCTGTCCTGTTAAAGAAGAGGTTCTAGGGCAGTCAGAACCTGACATCCCACTTGAACAGAAATTTTTTTTTTTAAGGAAAGAGAAGTGAGATTTTTGCTTTTTTGTTTGGTTGGTTGATTGTTTTGCAGCACTTGAGATAAATATAGGAAAAACGGCAGTGGAATGAATTTGACTTAACTTTCCTATGTACATATATAAATATGGCACAGTGAATCTCCACATCATGTACAACAAGACTGAGATTCTAATTAGAATAAGATATGCCCCACATTTGTATAAATGTCAAAATACATTCTACTATAATGTATAACTAAAAATAATTTTTTTAAAATTAAAAGAATTATTCATAGAACTATTAAGAACAAGCAAAACTGAGAAATAATCCAAATGTCCATAACACAGAATTTATAAATAATGTATTATATTCATAAAATGAAATATTTTATGAGAATGAACAAACTAACGTTATACCAACAACATAGATGAATCTTACCAGTATAATGCTGGGGGTGGGGTTACATGAAAGTATATACTATAGAATTTTATTTAAAGCAAGTAACAAAAAGAGGCAAAGTTATGTACTGAAGGGAGGTAATAACTGGGAAAGACATGAGATATGGCTTACACAATACTGATTAGCACTGTACAAGCCATATGCCCTCCATTCTGATTACTCTTAGCTTTCCAAGCACATGGGGGGGCTTTCTACTTTAGCATCCAGGCCTATGAAGTCTGCAGAGAAAAACTATTCAAGCTCATAAATAAGCCCAACAAAGTTACAAAAGATAAGCTCAATGTATCAAAAATCAAGTGTATTTTATTACACCCTAGAAATGGACAATCTAAAATTAAGAAAGCAATTTCACTTACAATAGCATCAACAAATAATATTAGGAATCAATTTAATAAAATAAGTCTGAGAGTTGTACACCAAAAGCAACAAAATTATTAAAAGAAATTAAAGACCCAAGTAAATGAGATATCCCATGTTCATGGAATAGAAGACTTAATATGAATTTAGGTAACAATGCCTCCAAAATTAATCTATAAAGTTGATGTAATTCCTACCAAAATCTCAAATGACAACACTTGACAAGCTGATTTTAAAGTTAATATGGAAATGGAAAGGCCCTACAATAAGCAAAATAAATTTGAATAAGAAAAAGTTGGGCAACTAATAGTAATGTCAAGACTTATTATAGGTCTACAATATCCAGTATAATATGCTTTTAGAAGAATGAAAGACTAATGGAATAGAATAAAAATTCAAAAAAATTACGCTTACACATATGGACAACTGATCTTCAACAAAGCTTCAAAGGTAAGCAGGTAGAAAAAGGATAGTGTTTTCAACAAGTAGTATGTTAATATTCAGACCTGAGGGTTGAAAATGTAGCTCAGTGGTAGAGTGCTTACCTAGCATGCATGAGGCCCTAGGTTTGATTCCCAGCACAAAAAATTAATTCAGATATGATCCATACTTTGAACAGTAAAAACTAAACTCTCAAAATGCATCATGAACCTAATTATAAAAGTACAACCAAAACTTTTGCTATAAAAGGTAACTATAAAACTCTGTGGCAAATATTTTTTAGATATAACAAAAGCTCAATCAAAAAAGAACCAACCGGTTTTTTAAAATTTTTTTTTTCAACAGACACAAAAAAGAACAAAAAGACAAGGCACAAAGGGAAGAAAAGATTGCACAGCATATGTCTAACAAGGAGCATGTATCCTGAACATATTAAAAAAAAAACTCTGAAAATGCAATTTTTTAAAAAATTGAGCCCAGCATAGGGGTGCACACCTGTAATTCCAGCAGCTCTGGAGGCTGAAGCAAGAGGATCACAAGTGCAAAGTCAGCCTCAACAACTTAACAAAGCCCTAAGCAACTTAGTGAGACAGTGTCTCAAAAAATTAAAATTTTTAAAAAGGACTGGGGAATGTAGCTCAATGGTAAAGCACATCTGGGTTCAATCTGAAATACAAAAAAAAAAACCCTGAAAAGGTATAGAGTTGTCAATGTGCCAATAAAAGGATTCCCAACATTGTTACTCATTAAAGAAATACAATTAAAACAAAAATCAGATACTACCACATACCTATTAAAATAGCTTAACAAGATTGACCAATCCTAAGTGGTGATGAGGATGTTGAACTCTTCTAGAAGACTGGTTAAAAAATAAAATGCTACAAATACTTTGGTAAACAGTTTGGCAGGTTGCCTCCTCTCCCAAGTTAACCATCTACCTACCATAACCCGGCCATTTCATTTTTATGTATTTATCCAAGCGAAATTAAGATCTATATCTACAGCAGATATATTTCTAGAAGAACACAAATGTCCATTACAGATGGATAAATGAGGTGAGATAAATACATACAGTGGAATATGACTCAGCAAATAAAAATGAATAAGCTACTGAATTAATTATAAAATATGCTGAGTAAAAGAAGCCAAATAACAACAACAAAATACAGGATGATTCATTCACTCAAAATTCTAGGAAATGTAAAGTAACATGTAAAAGTACAGAAAACAGATCCAGCCTGGTAAGGAAATGTGGACTTGATGAGGAGAAGCAGGCAGGGATGGATTATAAAAAAGCAATAGCAAACCCTTGAGGGGAATGAATACTTTCATGATCCAACAGTAAGGATGGTTTCATGAGTATATTTATGTCAAACCTTATCAAATTGTGTACTTCAAATTTGTGCAGTTCACCATTAGCCAATTTTAACTCCCTAAAGTTGTTTAAAAACACACAAACACCAGAGTTTTACACACAAACACCAGAGTTTTAACAACTCACTTCCGACCGGTGTGCCTAGTCAGTCTAACCATCAGCTTGCGGGCCTCTTCAGAGTTGGACTGAGTGTTCTTAACAAATGAAACAGGTTTCTCAAGTCCATGTTTTTCCAAAAGCTCTGACACACTATAAGTAAAAGAATTATTTAAAATCTTGCTGCCAAACAAAAGGAGTCTAAGAATCTTAAACATGTAAATAAGACTTAAGTTTTAGCATTAAAACAAAGAACATCACACAATACGATCCAGTTTTATATATTAATCTTATATATTTAATTTTAACTGAAAATAAAGCTCGTAATTATATATCAAGTCTTATTTTCCCTGACTTTTATTAAAATATACCTGGACTAAAGCATATTTTTAAAAGGAGGGCATTTTTATTTCAAAATAATTTTAGCAATTTCCCTCCACTATAAAAGCACAAATCAGTAAAATAAATGAAATATATGATTTCATTGACCAATTTTAACTCTTAACAATTCTATGGTTTGTGGCTATGAGGGGCAACAGGAATAAAAAGTTCTTATTTTAAAATAAGTATCATCCAGAGATCTACAGGTGCTGCTATTTCCTTGCGGTACTGGTAGCATAAGGTGACTATCAAGACCACAAACATGCAGTAAATAAATTATGACTATTTCACTGTATCTCGATGAAATATCTTTTCTAGGTTTCATTAGGCAAACAGGTAAGAGGAGTAGGGAAAAGCCAACTTGTAACAGGAAACACTTGATTTATTAAACATTCTGTAAGAAATAAAACTGTATAACTTCCAGATACAGAATAATAAGAATCAAGCTAATAATAAAGAGAAGTCCTGAGAAAAATGAACAGTTGATTCTTCACTTAACTCACATACTATGGTACACAAAAACATTCTGTTCCCCTAAGTGCAATTTAACATTTTTACCCTAAAGACCCTTAATTTTAGTGAATAAAATTTCTAATTTTAAAATTACATATTTATATACACATAAAACACTAAAATAATTCTTAAATGGCAAATTAAGAATATTCTAATCTCTCAAATAAGTAACAATATTTCCTCAGAACAGTAAGGAAAATTATTACCAAGTTAAATGAAGATTCTAGCACAGTTTGACCAAATTAAATATATTGTACCAAAAAAAGTCAGGAGTATGACAGATTCAATACTTGCTAAGAAATTAACATTTCTTGTGTGCCTATTATGTTTGAGAGACTTTAAATGCTTCATCTAATATTAATTCCCAGGTTCCATGAGTTCAGTATTAAAAATAAGGAAACCATAGGTTCAAAGATTACATGGCAGCAATGTCTAGATTTCTCAGAGGCTTGTCGGTATACAAATCCCATGCTCTTATTATTCTGCCATTCTGCTACAACAAAGCAGCTATACATTTATCACTGGGGAAATTCACTCAAAAAAGCAGCAAAAAAATACAAGGTCAAAGCAGAATCAATAACTAAAAGGCAGGCTTAGGATCACACTTCTTAGATAGTCCCACTTACTTGGCACAGAACCAAAAAACTTCATTTTTCTCACCTGAGAATTTGTTCCAATTGGTCTACCATATCATGAAGAGTTGTGGTTACCCTTGTCTTATGACTAAAGAATTGAAAGAACAAAAATTAAAATTAAGTCAATAGTGGCTTT
>CM053411.1:71729307-71769321 GCA_028644305.1 Xerus rutilus | reverse complement strand
GTACTGCAATACTCAGTCCTTCATGCTGTATCCCATCAGGAGACACATGATGTCAGGCTATTTGACTATAAGTGATGCCAGCTTTGCCACATTGACTAGGAAAATGGCAGTCAGACCTCGCCTCTATAAATGTAAATTTCAAATTTAAAAATAAAAGAAAAATAGTCACTGGGATAATGCTTGCTAAAAATATCTCTTTACCATTAATCTTTCATCTGATTTCAGTATCATTAATGACTGAATAAAGAATTATTTCACAGTGAATTGCAAAGCAAGTGATTACTTGCATTTCATTAGAAATAAATATTTTCTAGAAAGGGCAAGACAGAGACAAAGAAAGAACAGATGAGGAGATTTCCTGTTTAAGTATCTTATCTTGCAAATAAGAACACTAATAAGTTAGTGACTTAAGTTACTAAGGATTAAAACAAGCCTGCTAACTTTCCCTTCAAGCTCTGTCATGTTTTGTAAGCAACATGTATTTTTCTCCAGATGTAAAATTCATATTATACGCTAGATTTTAAAAAGGAGTTGAAGGAATGATTGTTACCTGACATCCAAAGAGAAAACATAAATTTGATTTGCTTACAACTCAATATTCCAAAAGCACATATATAAGTTTCCATTTAAACATAAAAGTACTTAAAAATTATATAAATTTATCCATCACTAATACAGATCCTTTGAGGATTAGTATTAGTAAGCACCAAGAATAATTCGCAGAATACAGTGAGTAAATATAAAAAGTGAGTCATTAAAAACAACTGAAAACAAAATCAGTCAGTACAAATCCACTATTAAGAAGTTTTGTTTGTTTTTGTTTTTGTTTTGGTAGCAGGGACTGAACCTAGGGGCCCTCAACCACTGAGCTACATCCCCCTTTTTATTTTGCCTCAGTCTCCTGAGCCACTGGGATTATAGGTATGTGCTACCACACACAGTTAAAAAGAATTTTTTGCTGGTGATGGTGTTTTTATTTTTCAACAGAAAATTATCAAGTTTAACAAAATTATAGAACTTAATTGTAATTATAGTAGTATAAAATATACTAGAACTTCCCATACATCTGTAAAAGAACAGGAGTTTATCTCTAGACAACAGAATTGCATATGATTTTATCTTCTTTGTATTTCTTTCACATTCCAAAAATTCTCTATGATGAACATTTGGGGAAACAATGTTTTAGTTTTAATGGTTAGAATAAAAATGACATTAAGACTGGCCTGTGGACTCTTACCCATATCCCCTTTGTGGCAGACATTCTAAGATGTCATAGCAAAGAGAGAGTTGATCATTTCGTTCACAGTTATAGATGCACTCTAGTGATACTGCCATCAGCTGATCCTGATCAGGAATAATTTTTTGCTGCAACTAGAAAAAATAAAGCATGTTGTACTAAATGTCAATAAATTTCCAGTTTCTCCATAGCCCAGTACCACTGCCAATAGAATATTAAATAGTGCAATTAATCAGCCACAGAAACAAATCTTGATTTTTGTTCAGCTTGAAGATGTTGAGGTCTTTAATAATTCTAAATGAAATCTCATTTTAATTACAGAATCAGCTAGAAAAGATAATTTGTAATCCATAAGCTTTGCATCTGTTGAAAACAGACTTGTCAATTTATGACCCATTCAAGATAAAGCAGAGAGGAAAAGCACAGGGAATTGAAAAGGCAATTCAATAAAAATAACACTTCTAACCCTGGAGCCAAATTCTTCGAGTTCCAATTACAAAAATATAAAATTCCTTAACTAATACTTAAAAATGCTAGAACCTATTATTTTTTCAGTTTGCATTATATATTACTCATCTAACTATACACTACTGACATTCTGTTCAGAACAAGTCCAATTGTAATGTAGTTATACACAAACCACAGAACATAATCTATATTTCTGATGCAGAAAAATGGCCACTCTAGGCCAGTTTCTATATAGAACACCACCATTTCTCCTTGTAAACCACAGATTTCCATTGTTAGAGTATTTTCTGAGCTACAAAAATAACCAATTTGTGCCTTATTTTACTCCTCTATAAAACTGAAATGCTAACACCACCTTCCTAAGGGGGTGTAGTGAGGGATAAATCAACTATTAAATGTGCAGGGCTTATATTATTATCACCACAGAAACTAAAATGAAAGCTTGAGAGGATTAAGCAAATAAATACATGCAAAGCACTTACACTTTACCACCAAAGAAACCAAATGAAAGCCTGAAACTACTTTCTTAAGAGTTCTTTTCAACAAAAAGTAAGTTTAGGATAATTTCTGTAATAATGATCTCCTGGATTTCAACAGTTTAGTAAAAACTCACCAATATACACAAAACAGATGGGAAAGTGATGGAAAGAGTCACCAAAGGCATTTTCTTAGTAGAAAATGCAAATCAATGGATGCAAATAAAAAAAACATTCAAGTTACCAGAGAAACAAAGTTTTCTAAAGCAGCTGAGTCAAAGGATTTATATACATGTCTACAGGTATTAATAAAACAAATATTATCCTTAATTTGGCACTAATATTTGACCAAGGGTTGCCCAGAGTTGCAAAGTATAATCACTGGTGACAAAAGGACAAGCATAGAATAAAAATGGGTATTATTATAAATTAATGAAAATAAGTAACTTATCCTGGTTTCTTATTTTGTGCCAGCTTCCACTTCTAAGTGCTTGCATGCGTTAATTTATAATTCCTCATAACAACCCTTTAAGATTATTTCTAGTCTTATTTCCATTGTACATTCAGGAAAAACCAAAGTGCTGAGAGGTCAAATGATTTGCTCATGCTTGTGAAGCTCAAAGTGGCAAAGCCAGGATTCAAATCCAGGCCATTGGCTCCAGAGCCTAAACTAAGCATTATAGACTCTCATAATCCTGCAGTGAATCTTCACATGCAGGGAGAATGGAGAGACTGAGGGGAAAATACAGTAATAAATACCTTGCATATGATAAGGACACACCCCAGGAAGATGAAATACTTAAACTAGCTTCAGTGAAGGAACAGTTTGGGAAACCATCTGAAACAAGCCCAAGTCTTTGATGTTCTATTTGATCTTCAGGCTTCCTGCCTTGGACACATTTAAGAGCCACTGTTAAGCTTGATATTCTAGAGTTTGTATTTAATCTGATATGCTCAAAAGCTTATGCTGAAAAATCATTTAGTAGTCTTTCAATGTGAAGGGTAAAGAATAAACTTGCTTTTTGCCCAAAATCCTTCATGGCTACATGCCAGCCCACTTTTCTAGTGCCATGAACCGATTACCCTACACAAAGTTTTGTTTTACCCAAACTAAATTATAGCAGATACTAGGTATCTGTGGGAAATTGATTCCAGGACCCTTGCAGATACCAAATTCTGCAGATGCTCAATTCCTTTATATAAAATGACATAGCATTTACATGTGACTTTCATATCTATCTGTATATTTACTTGATCTCTAAATTACCTGTAATACCTAAAACGATGTAAATGGTAAGTGAATATTTGCTATATTATAGTTAGAGAATGATGACAAGAAAAAGGTCTATATGTATTCAGTACAGAACCTTTTTTTTAATGTTTTGATCCATGGTTGGTTGACTCCATGGTAGGTTAATTCTAAGCACATGGAAATTTGAGCAGTGAATGCAGAGCCCATGGACATGAAATGCTGATTGTACTTGCTTTAATCTAAATACTATGTAAGTTCGATTATATCTACTTGTCTCAGTCCACTTCTACCTGAAATGTCTTCTCAAGAATATAGGTTTAAATGATAATAGAATGAATCAGACATTATTATCCTATGTCCATATGTGATTACACAACCTGGGTAACTCTACATCATGTACAACCAGAAGAATGAGATTATACTCCATTTATGTATGATGTGTCAAAATGCATTCTACTGCCATGTATAAATAATTAGAATAAAAAATGAAAAAGAATGTAGGTTTATTAACTGTCCTATACCTACCTAGTAATTCAGTTTTATTTCCATTTGACTTTGAATTAAAATGGACTTTTCCAGATTTCTATGGTCCCTGGCATAGTTCAATACATGCTAGCCCAATTAAAAAAATACTTTTGTTACTCTCATGTAAGGATCCCTTTTTCTCTCTGTATTCTTATGGTACTTTTTGTTCTCTTACAACATTCAGCATATCTTCCTTACTACAATCTATTGTGTACATGAATCATAATGTTCAAATTTATAAGACTTTTCCTTATGCCTATCAGACTCCCCACATGAAGTCTTACTGTGGACAAGCTAATACACACTTTCTCTTATTTTCATCATTCTTTTCCAAACTTCTCAGTGATCACTATTAGACCATCCTTTGCCCTTTCTCAAGCTAAAATAAAATAGCCCATGCAGGATATTCTAAGTTGAAACAATGAACCTTCCAAACATGGGCAGCTCAAGTCTGCACTGCAAGGCAAAGTTAAAGTGCAAGAGAACTCCAAAAAATACAAACTTAAAATTATACACTATACACATGTACAAAAGAACACAGATAAGATAGGCTACCTAGAAAACACCAGAGAATCAAGCAATAAAAGAAGTCAGTGAGGAAGAATACAAAATTAACATGCAGCATCAACAGCTTTTGTATTCACAAAAAATAAACAGGAAATGAGGGAAGAGAAAACTTCATTTGTAATAGGAACAGAAAATTTAAAACTTAGGAATAAATTTAATAATATGTAAAACATACCAAAAATTTTAAACACTCTGAAACATTTAAAAACACAAATAGAATAATATATCCTATTCTTGAAGAGAGTGATTGAACATTAATACAGTGATCTCCCTATGTTCATTTATAGATTCAATACAATCACAATGAAATACAAATAAGCTGTCAGGGAAATAGACAAGCTGATACCAAAGTTTAAATGGAAAAATAAACATCCAAGAATAGCTTTAAAAAAGAGTTAGAAAAAACACAAAACTATAAAGGAATACTATCTTTATCAGACATTAAAACATACTCCAGCCAGGCATCGTGGCACATGCCTGTAATCCCAGGGGCTTGGGAGGCTGAGGCAAGAAGACCTCAAGTTCAAAGCCAACCTTAGTAAAAGTGAGACACTAAGCAATCAGTGAGACCGTATCTCTAAATAAAATACAAAATAGGGCTGGGGGGTGTGGCTCAGTTGCTGAGTGACTCTGAGTTCAATCCCAGGTACCAATAAACAAACAAACAATAAGAACTCTAAAATCTCTATATATATTAAAACACTGTACTAGGATGTGGACAGATCATCAGTCTCTTTCTAGAATTCTTGTTAGTCCTAAATCCTACATCACACCTGCCCTGTCTATCCTCCATTTCTCTTAACACTATGTGGTTTTTTACCTTTATGTTCTACATTCCAGATAATTTCTTAAATTGTGCTCCAAATTTCTATTCTTTCTTGAATTGTTTTCTATTTCTTTGAAACCATAAATTTAAATTTTTGCTTTTATTACAATTTCAATTCTATAAGTTCTAATCAGCTTATTTTTAAATCTCAGCTAATTTTTTCAGTTTCTCCATTCCATCTCATGTCTGGTTCTTTCCTCATGTGTTAAGTATAGAAAATATTTATTGCATAGCCTATATCTAATCATCTATTATCAGATTAGGAGGGGAGCAAGGTCTGTCTCCTGAATCTTGCTTATAGATATTTTCCTTTGGGGTTTTGTACAACTAAATTGTAAACTCATCTTCATAGAGCTTTATCCATAATACTCATACATCTGTTCAAACTGAGTCCTTTGGAGAAATTTTGCTTTTGCTACCACCAAGAGAACCAGGTCCAGTTTTACCAAATAACAGAGGAGTGTTAAGTCAAACCTGCTGTTTGGAGGGCTCAAAAAGAAATCCCCTGCCCATCCCCAGCCCTCTAACGCAAAGTACACGCCAGCACAGTCATACGGCTTGGCTATCTTCATGTGCCAATGGGTATGTAGCTTTCTATTTCACACTTTCACTGACAATGCAGCTGTTAAGCATAGACCAGAAAACCACATCCCAACCCAAGCAACCACTACCTTCTCTTCATGTTTCTGACTTCCTTCTGCTAAACGTTTGGCCAGCAGGATTCCTTTACTTTATTTAAAGCTCAGTTACACAGGTAGAGAGATATTTAATAATTTAATGAGTAATACTAAATATTTTAGAGTAAGTAAAAGAATTTTCAGAATATTTAGTCAATGATGCTGCTAGAAGCAATTTTATAGCTTTATGTTTTCTTGAGTTTTTTAGGCATTTTACAGTAAATATTAAATTAGAAATCATTTTAAAACAAATTGCCCAAAGAATTATGTAATTAGAAAGAAACTTAAAAGACAGTACTTTAACAAAGCCAAACTAATAATTCTCATTGGTTAAAAGAAAAAAAAAAAAAAACATTAAAACAGTTGTTCCCAGCCCTGGCTTTCCATCCCAATCACTGGATAAATTGTCAAAGGATCCCAGACCCACCCACCAAATTTTAATCCATTATATCTGGAATAGGCATAGAAAACTTTTTAAAAGTGTACATGATTCTGATGCACAGATATATTCAAAACTCACTAGTTTGGAAGATAGAAAACACTATGAGAAGGCAGGAGATTCTGTCCCAACATTAATGCCCAGAACCCCAAGTTTCACTTTCCAATGACAGATTCAATCAAAGAGCAATCAATGGCTTACAATGAGAAAACAGTGTTTTAGGAGTTATAAAATAGAACAAAGTTTGAGGCACATGAGGTGGTTTAGAAGGAACTTGGCAGGCAGGTGCAGAGCAGCATAAGGAGGAGTTTCAAGATGCTTTTCTTTATCACTGTGACTCTGGCTAACTGTACAATGTCTCCTAAGTATTAGCTCTCCTCTTCCTATGAGAATTGCTCTTCTCTGCCCTTTAATGTCAGGCTTGGTCATCAGACTTTCTTCTGCCAGGGAAATGTGAGGAAGCAACCTGAGCCACTTTTTTTTTTTAGTTGTTGATGAACCTTTATTTTATTCATTTATATGTGGTGCTAAGAATCGAACCCAGTGCCTCATGCATGCTAGGCAAGCACTGTACCACTGAGCCACAACCCCAGCCCCCTGAGCCACTTTTCAGTTAAAGCTTTAAAAGCCAGTGGGGGTCTACTATTGTTTTCCTAGGCCACAGGATAGAAAAGAAAATACTTTTTCTGCTGGAGTTGCCAAATGAATAAGACATGGAACATGGCAGAAGCCCAACTGCAGCAGAAATGACACTTGTGAGAAATTAGCATTTGCTGTTGTGCACTATTAAGACATGGAGATCATTTGTTAACTCAGCAAACTTGGTCTAAGCTGATACAGAAGCCATTGCTTCTGTTAAGTTATTAAAATACTCTGTGCATCATCCATGGCAGATCTAAGGTACCTTCTTTTCATAAACAATTAAGTAAAACACAAATAATACTCCCAGTTACAATCTTAGCCAAGCAAATAAATATAACCAGCTGTTCTAAAGCACCACAATGAAACCATGTTTCAATCCTTCATTCCTGCATTTGTCCTGCCAAAGTGAACTGAGCACTTGTTCACCACTACACACCGTGCTATCTCCTGGTAATAAAGAGGTGAATGAGATATAGAGAGAAATAAAGGAAAGAAAGAAAAACATGAATAATTCCAACACAGTGTGATAAGGGCTATAATCGAGGCAAGTGCAAAGACCCATCAGAGCACAGAGAAGTCAAGGAAGATTTCACAGTAGAAAAAATCTAAAACAGTAGGACTTGAAGGATAGGCAGTTATTTGTGAAGTGAATGAGAGGAGGGAATCATCATTCTAAACAAAGGAAATAGCCCATAAAAGACAGAGAGCCAAGAGCGAGCCTGACAGGGTGAAGAGTCAAGAAGTTCACTGTGAGTGGCCTCCTGTTCTCACAGAGAAAAATAAGGCTGAAGGGGCAGGCTGGAAGCACAGGCCTCGCCAGGCTTCTCTGCTATGATGTTCACATATTTCAACAAAGGCAAATGGCTATATGTTTTATTCAAAAGGCTCGTGCTAAATTGCAGAATAGAAACAACAAAAAGCTGACTACATACAAAGGATTTACAAGATTCTGTAAGGAGGAAGTATCGCAAACAAGATTACCAGAAAGAATTTAAAGTCACTTCTTTCTTCCTCATAAAACATTCATATTCAATCTATCCTGCTTCTCACATGGTATTCTGCTGCCATAAGCAAGCCACCTCAGCTCCCAATAAACCATCCCAAATTTAAAAATCAGAATACTAAGTGCAAACTGCTTATAAGAAGATGGAAAATTTTAAGTAACCAATGTGAACAGACATATTTCTGACAAACGAACCTTTCAGAAACCAAAAACCTATGATGTTTTCCTTTAAATTTTCATTATACTGGTCTATGACCACATATCTTAGTGGACTTACTAAAGACAGACTAGGGCAAGAAAATAGACACAATCAGAATTTAAAATTGGAAAAATCTGAAATGTGTTCTGCTTGAACCCAAATCTAATGTTTTGAAAATTACTACAAAGTCGGTGCCTCAAGTGACCATGCCATCTTGCTTGAGTCCCCTTCAACAGAAAGGGAGGCACCATCACAAGAAATAGCATGGCTGACTATGGCTAAATTAAGACACTGCCAAATGCACAAGTATGTTACACTTAACAAAATGACTTTACTACCAGCCAATCCGAACCTTTTAGAAATTCGAAGCTATACAGTAGTCTTAACCAGATGTAACAGTAATTAAGAATAATTACAGAATACCCCTATAAGAGCTTAAAGATTTTCATAAACTATTTCAATGTCCTCAAGGGCAGAAACCATCTCCTGTTAGTGTTATTCTACAATATAACAGTTAAGAACACAGCTGTGGCATTAGAATACTATGTTTAAATCCAGGGTCTTCGACCTACTGTGTAACCTGAGTTAGTAACTAATCACCTTATATTGCAGCTTTTTTTTCCACTATATTAAGATAATAAAAGTATCTATTTCATAGGATTATCAATTAAATGTTTTAACACTTGCAACGTGCCTATACTGTAAGACCATTAGTCTTCTTGGGATTAACAGTTTCCAACATATAGCAGATAGGTCACAAACTTTAGAACAAATGAATCAAAATAAACAATTTTCTAAACTTTTTTAAATTTTCATATTACACTACTGAAACACTTTTAAAGAAAGACAACCATTTTCTGTATAAAAGAAAATTATTTGCCAAATGTTTTATAAAAAATTATAAATAAAACCTATTTCTATAAATTAAAGTGCAGAGAATTTTAAGAAGTTAGAGTTTCTACTTACATCTGGTTTGGAATGCTGAAATATCTTCAGGGGAAATTTTAAATCCTCTTTAGCTAAAGTTACTAAATATTCTTTTAGTAGCTCATTAGCTACACCAGGAGACTGTTTCTCACAACGATGAAGAAATGGAACCATCCACTGGTAGGCATTTGTCACATATTTGTCCTCAGAACACTGAAAGAACAATTAATTTTAAAAAACAAGCATTAAATATTACATTACCCCAGACAAGTCCTAAAGCTTACCAATAATCAGAGAGCCCCCCACTATCTGGGAAGGGGAAGCCCCCCACTTTCTAAAACAGACACTGCAGGTCACCACTCACATGTGTACCAACAGGCAGCAATGAGTGGCCTTCTACCTGGGAATAGTGCAGCTACAGCAACAATACCACTGTGGCCCATCTCCTCAGACCAAAACCGATCTGAGGTCCCAAATGGACTAGGCCCAGCTCTAGAGGACATAGTGCCTCTACACAGTCATGAGGTCCTCCAGAGCAAAAAGGATCTAAGGAGGGGAGAGAAAGAGAATATGTAAAGAGGCAGAGGAGGAGACTTTGGACCAACAGAAAAAGTGAAAGGGAAAAAGGAACAGGGACAGAAGGAGAGAAATGAGCAAAGAGGCTCTGGAAAGGGAGGTAACTGGGATACAGATGCATCTGGGAAAGTCCAAAATCTACCTTCCTTTCCTCGTTTCATTTTGCTCCTTTATATCCACCTTCACAAAACTCCAAATGACACTGATAATTTTACTCAGTATCACTAAAATTATGCAATTCTTTCTTTTAATTACTCCAAGGGATTTACCTGAGTCCTTTTTTTTTTGGACCAGGGATTGAACTCAGGAGTACTCAACCACTGAGCCACATCCCTAGCCCCATTTTCTGTTTTGTGTAGAGACAGGATCTCCCTGAGTTGCTCAGCGCCTCCCTATTGCTGAGGCTGGCTTTAAACTCGCGATTCTCCTATCTCAGCTTCCCAAAGTGCTGGGATTACAGGCGTGTGCCATGGTGTCTGGCTTCTACCTGAGTCTTTTAAGGGGAGTTCCATGTATAACACAAGCCAAGTTTCACTGGGTTAATTACAGAGAAAAGTGAATTAAAGAAGTTAGGGTCGGAGAGAAAAAAGGAAGATAAGAGGGAACAGATAATAGAGGGATGAAGAGAGAAACAGTGTAAGAGAGGATGGGAGAGAAAAAGAGGAGTTAGAGATAAAAGGCAAGCAAGGTACAACAGCAACATAGTTTTGTATTCCTTCGGTAACATACACATAATGTTTGACTCTGGAGGAAAAAAAAAAAGCCAAGAAACCTTTACATACTAAATTTTCAAGTTGGAAGAACATTTCTTCTTTGGTTCAAGACACATTTTAGACAAAGTATAGAGAATGTTTAAAAAGAACGTTAAAATAAAACTTACACCATTCATCAGTAATCTCAGTTTTTCAATGTCTTGCATCTGCTGGAGTTCTTCCAAGGTTAGGGTTAAGTCACAACCAGCTTCATAAACCAGTGTTTCCAGAGTAACCAAATTATCACACAGAACTAGCAAACCAGGAATATGCCGCTCCATTCCAAGTCGAATGAGTGACAATGCACAGTCAACCTAAAATTGAAAAGCAACAGGAAGTTCCTCAGTAAACAAGTAGTAAAAGCCTACAGTACAGAATCTAATTCTAATAACTGTTTTTAAATTCCATTATTAGAAACATTTTTTTACCATGAAAAGAGTTCTTTATCATATATGTCAAATCAAATGATTTCAAAAGACTCAATCAGCAAGAAATAATGAGGATAAAGATATTAAAGGAAGGACAGCCATAGTAAATGTCTGGAGCATCACAGTTCACAGTGCAGTTTCACATCTATGTCTCTAATTCTCACAACATAGTAACAAGGAGAGGGAAAGAAAACAACACAGCTAGTTGTAGCAAAGCCAAAGTAATCTTACTTTACTACAACACTCTGCTTCCAAAAAGTGCAACTGTCCCCAGAGCTTCCTGTTCAGACACTGTCCTTCCACAGTGCCTCCTGGGCAAAAGGCATTCAATAACTACCTGCTGATTAACTAACTCTGGTATAAACATCTCCTTGGCTCAATTCACTTGGGCTTCATCAGATAAAAGCAAGGAATGGTTTCTTTGGATGCTCACTGGACTGTCATTTGTCCCCTGTTCCTTGATCAAATTCATGGACTGACATTCTCTAACAAATGGAAAAACATCTGCCATGGCCTATACCCATGATCTTTCACACTACTCCAAGTCTCTTGCTTCTAGACTAACAATATTTCTTGAGAGCTTACTATGAGTTAACACCATCCCAAGCACTAGGAACACAAAGCTGAGTAAGTCAAGGCCTCTACCTTCAAGGGTTCCTCAGTCTAGGAAGGAAAAACAACCAGTCAGTCAACCCTGGAAGGAGTGAGGTAAGTGCCATGACTGTCTGGGATCCAAAGAGAGCACTGAGCCTGTCCTGAGGGTGCCACAGCTTCCCAGATGAGGGACTTGTAAAATGGGCCCTGAGGAACCAATGGGCTTTAGTGGGGTGAAGGCCAGTGAAGGGAGGGAGAGCAGCATGGAAGGCTGGAAGGCGGAGTGCAGTCATCTAGCTGCACCAGACAAAGGCACAACGTGAAGGGCAAGTGGGCCGGAGTCCAGAGGAGGAAGGTGCCACATAATGAGGAGTACGGTCACACTAAAGAATCTGCAGTCTATCCCGAAACAACACGACTAAAGGTTTTCCACTGAGGCCTGTCAAACTGATTTATACTTCAGAAAGAACAGTCAGTATATACCGAATAATGAATTAATCTGAATGACAAATTGAAATTGCCTGGACTGAAAGTAGGGAGACTAGTCAAGAGAATTGCATCTGCCAGAATGGGAGGAATCCTGACAAATATTCTGATTCACACACCCATTCACTAACTACTTCACTCATTTATTCATGTGAGATAAATATTAGTTGAACATTCACTACATACTAGGTAAAAAATAATAAGGAGCCAAGCTATGACAGTGTAATTAAAGACATCCAGGTGGAGAACAACAAATAATTAGGAACCAAACTATGAAGTTTGGTCAGACCAGATGAGGAACATGAGTAAGAGGGAAGAGGAGTCAACAATGATGGCCTGAGTTTTTCCTTTAAGTCCAAGGGTGGGCGTAAGAGAACATAATCAAACGTAAGAACCCTATGTTGAACATGTTGCTGCTCAGGAGCTTGTGCAATCTCTCAGTGCAGAGGCCCAATACAGGTCCAAATACAAAAAAAAAAAAAATCCTGCAGCTGAATTAAATGTACACAGCTGGAGACTACCTGTGAACTGTCAGCACATCTATCAGAGTGGTGTTCCGTAAGAAGATCTGAATGGGCCACACTTGTAGACAAGAATTAGTAACAAGAGAAGCAACCTGGGAAATAGTGATAAGGGACAAGCCAAATAACGTGAGCCACAGGAGCAGACTAAAATCACTAAGACAAGGACAAGAAACAGTCAAGTGTTATCACATACACCTAAGAACAGATTTCAAGAAAGTAGTAAATGATGTCAAAGGACAAGATGTTACATTAGAAATGGAGGGAACTGGATATTAAGAAGTGGACTGGTAGTCTTTCTGAGAACAGTTTCAGTAGTGTGGTAGCAGCAGCAAGACTGGAAAAATGAAGAGTAAGCAAAAAATTGAGAACGTGATTATCAAGAGCAGAGTGACTTTCTAGGCTGAGATGTGATGGAAACAAGTAGCTAAAACTGAAGCCAGGAAGAGTATGGATCTGACTGAGTTTTGTAGTTATAAAAGAGGTAGGATTTGAACTTTCTGCCCTAAAAGGGGTAGGGATGGTAAGACGCAGTGAAGAAGGAAAAGTTAAAGACCAAGAACAGAGAAAACAGATAAAAATCTATTTTCTGAAAATCCTAAGCAGGAAGGAGTGTAGAATATAGAGCATGGGTAAGGAAAGAGCTGCTTTGAACATAAGGAGAGAGAACTCTTCCACTGGGAAGAGCTTTTAAAAATAAAAGTGTAAATGGAAGGGAGTTCTCAGATTCTCAAATGAACTACAAAGCAAGATCATTTTCTGAGACTGATGGAAGTGACGGGGTACAATGCACAGAGGAAGGACAACACAAGAGCCAACTGCTGCAAGGCCGCCCAGAGCCCACAGAAGACCCAGGGATTGACAGGGGAACATGAAGAGAACTAAGACTGATGCAAATAAATATCAGGGAGCATAAAGCAAAAATAGAAAAACCATGAAGAACAGGAGGGATCTGGTAATGCTTCAATCAATACATGTTTTTCTCACTTAATTCCTAGAAATAAAAATATGATTCAGGTCTAGAAGGATATATCTACTTTCATAACAATTTTTAAAAGAACTCACATGAATTTTCAGAATCTGATGCACAATACAACTATGTGCAAGTAATAGTTTGAGCACATGACACCTTAGCAATTGGTAACATATTCATCAATTTTTTCTGATCCAAACTCATCTCTTCAATACCAACTTTGAATTTGTTGTATTCCCAAATAGTAAAAATGTTTTAAAATCAAATTACTGACACTTTAAATGAAAGTAAACTAACACAATATATAGAATTGTACCACATATCCCAAGTCTCAAATGGAAAAAAGTCACCACTATGAACATTTTCCTAAACCAACAGGTTTTGCTGAAAGCATTAACAGGTACAAGGAAAAAGAAGTCCCACATCACCAGGCGCAGTGGCGCATGCCTGTAATCCCAGCAGCTTGGGAGACTGAGACAGGAGGATCAGGAGTTCAAAGCTGGCCTCAGCAAAAGTGAGGCACTAAGCAAATCAATGAGACCCTGTCTCCTTAAAAAACAACAACAACAACAACAAAAATAGTCCCACATCAATTAAAACTCAAAAATATAAAAATTATAAAATTATGTCAGATATCACTTTACCACACAAAACATCAATATCTTACAAAGCTGGAAAAAACAAAAACTTCTAAGTTTTTTAATAAATAAGAAAAAATACAATCCAGTTAAGTAAAGCACCCCCAAATCAATTTTCTTCTTTACAATAATCCCTCATTATTCAAAAAAGAATTTAAGACGCTTATGAATCATTGCTCAACTGTTAAAATTTTAGGAAGCTCTGTTGTTTTTTTAACTGACTTTAGAGCAGTTTTAGATTCACAGTAAAACTGAACAGAGAAACAGTTCCAGTACACCTCCCGCCCCACTGCCCTATTCCACACCCTCCCCACCATCAACATGCCTCATCCCATCCAAAGTCTTCAGATAACATCAGCTTCACACTTGGTGCTGTACATTCTATGGATCTGGACAATTGCATAACAACATTTAGTATTATACAATTACAGTATCATAAAGAGTACTTTCACTGCCCTAAAAATTCTCTTGTGCTCTGCCTACTCATCTCCCTAAGCACTGACAACCACTGATCTTTTTGTTGTCTCTATAATTCAACCTTTTACAGAATACAACATAGCTGGAATTATATACTAGGTAGCCATTTCAAATTGGCTTCTTTCACTTAGTAATATGCATTCAAGGTTCCTCTGTCTTTCATGATTTGAGAGCTCATTTATTTTTAGCGTTGAGTAATATTCCATTTTCTGGAAATATCATATTTCATCTACTCACTTACAGAATGGTTTGTCAATTATAACAAATGTACCACTAAAATGCAAGATGTTAGCAATAAGGAAAAACTGGTGGGAGGAGTGAGGATGTGTAGAACTCCATGGTAGTTACTCTCTACTCAATTTTTCTATAAACCTAAAATTCCCTTAATAATAAAGCAAACAAATATAAGCATAGAAAAAAAATATTTTTTAAGTGATAGTTTATTTGGCATTCCAGCGTGGGGCACTTTTTCTTTTTGTTACCACCATTTTTTAAAACTGCTTGAATAATGCTTGAAATTTGGGTAACAAAATATTCAAATACTAAAAATTGAGGATTACTTATCTGCTTAAATTGCATGCACTAGCTGCCCAGTACTTTTTTTATAGACATTTTCAAATGTACAAAGGTCCTTCAAAAACTTGTGAAGTCAATGATAAATGTTCTTTGGCCATCACCCAAAACATTTGGTACAGAATATTTCCATCAGCTCCAGTAAATATCATCTTCATTCCTATGAACGCTGTAAGTAGGAAATCTATTAAGCAGGAATTCAAGAAGGCTACCATGTGGAAACACTGCGCCTTCTCAGATACACTAAGTAGAAATGTGTACAAGGTCTACATCTTTCTTCCCACAATGCTATTACTCACCAGAACCTCTGGAATCAACCTGTCAAACTAAAGACTGACAGTGGGAGAGGAGGTCCAAAGCCAGGACTGTGGGCAGAAACAAAATGTCATCCATTGGCCGGATCTTGAATAAGACTTTTAAAGTGCTTTCTGTCATTCTTTGCTCTGAATTACCAATCTGTGTTCTCTAAGATGAAATCAACTATTGCTTACATTCACAGAGCACTCTATTAGCAGAACTTGAGTGGGGGGTGGAGCACAGGTAGTGTTCATTTTGAAGTACTGGAGATTGAACCTAGGAACACTCTACCACTGAGCTATATCCCTTGCCTGCTTTTGGTAATTTTTTTTTTTTTGGGGTACTGGACATTGAACTCGGGAGTACTCGACCACTGAGCCACATCCCCAACCCTATTTTGTGTTTTATTTAGAGACAAGTCTCACTGAGTTGCTTAGCACCTCACTGTTGCTGAGGCTGGCTTTGAACTCACAATTCTCTTGTCTCAGCCTCCTCAAGTGCTGGGATTACAGGCTTGAGCCACCGCGCCCGGCCGCTTCTGGTAATTTTGAAGCAGTCTCACAATCCTCCTGAGTCAGCTTCCCAAGTGACTGAGATTACAGATACTAGACCACCAGTTTCAGCCAACTGGCAGAGTTTATAACATTCTCAAGTACATTTTCTTTGTTCACATTAACTCTGAACTAGAACTAATCCCAAGAGAAAACTGAGGTTCAAAAAGATAGGGGCCAAGTTGAGAGTCACAAGGTCTGTTAGTGCAAAGTCAATATTCCTATCCAGCAACCTAAGATCAGTATAATCCTCACTTCTCTGAATCATGCCTCCTCAATGATGCAATTGCTATGCCTCTCGATAAAGGCCCATAAGCCTAAGTGAAATTAAACATAGTCTTAAGGAAAACAGTAGAAACAGCTTTGAACAAGGTTTCCAAATGGCAAGATCAATCAACTACATTATCACACTGTAAAATGGGACTGGTCAAGCACTTTATATAGATAAAATCCTTTAAACTAATATTTCGGTAAGCATATTCAAAATATGTAGAAAATCAGAGACAGTATATTTTGCAGCTTACATTGTAAAAGATTTTGAACAACTTTTCTTGCACATATTTGCTCTGTAAGAATCCAAAATAAAAGCCACATAAACTTCTGAGTCAAAAGATAGATGAACAAAAGTAATAAGAATTACTCATTTCATCCCTCGCAAATTACATCCATGACTCTCGGCTCTGTCCACACTCACTGCATGCGCTAAGCACTAAGGACCCAGTGCCACCACAGTATCACTGGGCGGCAGCAGTCCCCTCACCTGCCCGGCATGGTGCTCTATCTCTTCTGCTCTGCTCTGATACCAGTCCACAGCCTTCTCAACTGCAAGGTGGGTCGTCCTGTACCTCAGTAACTCGGGCTGCGCAGCGTACAAAAATTCACTCTCATCTTGGAGACTTGGCTCTACCACCATTCTGCAAATAACAAAAGGAACAATGGAATGCGAGGAAAAAAATCTACAAGAGAAAGAAATAAGGAGACAGGTGACAGACTGTGTGTGCGTGTGCTTGTGTTTTCTCTCCTATGGATGTGCATACTTACAAGAAGAGACACTTCGGGACAATTTATTTTCCCATTTTTTTTCCTGGTGTTAAAAAATAGAATGGATAAAACAATTGTGCCACAAATCAATCAAATAAGTATTAACAAAATCAAAGTCACCCTGGAAAGCTTTTACAAAATGCACGCAGCAAAGTGCCTGCGCCAGGCCTGTTAAATCAAAATCACCTGTACTCGACAGCCAGGCCTGGATTGAGTCGGCAAATTCCCCCCGATGATTTCAATTTGAATTGAAATTACAAAATCTTGTTTTCATAAAAATAAAACAACACCTTATTTCTGTTGAGAAAATACCTCTACTAGGTGCTGGCATGGTGGCACTGCACTGGTGTGTGCCCAGCACAGGACTACTCCATACCATTCCCCATCAAGAGTGAAGAATAACCACCACCTTAAAGGAACATACACAGGGATAAATAACATCATGAGAATCACAAATTATGAGGAGTTTTTATAAGGATGATCATGGTCAATTGCCTTCCATGGTTAAGGGACAAGAATAAAATAACAGACTCCCTAGATGGACCAAGGAAAGCACTGTGTTCCTTTAGGTGCATTCATTCATCTCAAGTGAGGTGGTAACACGTGGTTGATTATTGTGACTATAAGGAAGTGAGCTTATATTGACACCATTTGTCCTCATATGACACATCATTTAAAGTTTATACTTCAAAATACTCAAAACAGGTGAAGCACAGTGTAATGAAGTGTTTTGCTAAATCCCTGCACTGCATTCTGCCCAGCAATGCCCAAAACAGACCAGAAGTTGAGAATTTTTTTCCTCCTATTTCAAATAGTCAGCAAGCTACCTGACAAAATTACTACTGAGAACTGCTTCACATAATTTTGGTCAATGTTACCGCCTCTTTTCTCTTTTCATACTATATTTCTTTAGATAACAAACTTCCTAAGGAATCCTTAAGATTTCCCAGAGCTACATCAACATTTACATGTAGAACATAACACCACTGAGGTATTTGTCTTCTCATTTTTAAAGGTCCTTCTTTATTGTAAGCACACTATTTCTAATAGAGAAAATATTTTGTCTTGATATCTGAAAAATATTAATATAATCCATGAAAAAAATAAGTGAGCTTATAATTATGCTATAGAACCTGCAATACAATTCCTTCACTGAAAGCTGTGAAACCCTGGGCAAGTTACTTAGCTAAAACTACCCTAGGATTCTAAAAGGTGGGGATAATACTATTGGAAGAATGTTGTGAAAATTCAAACTAATCTAAGTACACTGAGAACGCTGCCTTGCATAAACCAAATGCTTAATTTTATTTATAGTTACTATTTTTATTGGGGTTTCTATCAGGTGTGGTACATGATCAGACACAAAGCCCATAAGTACGTGGGCATTTATCCACATGCCCAAGACAAGCTACTGTGCTTATAACTGGCACTACAGTAAGGCCCATACACATGGAACAATCCTGTACTTAATTTCCTAGTGTCATTAATATTCTTATCAGAGATGTTTCCCCACCGTCACACAAGCCACATCACTCCTCCAGGTATCTTTTAAATCTGCCCCTTTTCAGCAGGGAAAACAGCCACCAGCAACTCTGAGTTCCTTTGATGCTTTATTTCAGCCCTTACCCATTTCCCTCTCAGCACTAAGATGATTGAACTGTTCTCTCCTTCAGGAGTCAGCTTCCCTTCCATTCCAGCAGTCATACAATCAGGATTTCTCTCATCTTTTGGCTGCTCCTTTTTGGTCAACTTTGCTAGCATATCCTCCTTTACCCAACATTAAATACTAGCACTTCCAAATGCTTAGCCCAGTTCTCTTCTCACTATGTACTCTCTTCAGGACTCCATGCAACTCTACAATATAAATGACCATAGAAAATGCAACTACCATATTTTTACCCATAACCCAGACTTCACTTAGAAGCTTCAAGATCTTCCTGATGCTTGCTCTTAGATATTTTTGTGGCACTTCATATGCAGCAAACTCAAAACTAAATCCGTGGCATCCTCAGGTAATAGTTATCTTTTTTAAAACAGAAATATGATTAAAAATAAGAATATTTCTTATTTTCAGTGCTTGAAGACAGCCTTGCCTTTAGCCTTCCAACAAGCTCTTCCTTCTACTCAAAACACTCCACCTCTCTGCTAAACACATCTCCACTGAGCTAACTCCTGCTTATTCTTCAAATCTCAGGTTCCACATCAATTCCACAGGGAATCTCCCACGACCTCCACCAAGGTTAGGGCTTCCCCTTGCATGCCCACAGAGCCCCACCATGTCTTTCACAGTACTCTGCACTTCCAGCTACAGCATACCTTCATGAGGACAGGGACTACAGCCCTTTTCTTCCTTGAGAATCCCTGAACTTAATTGAAGACAGATGCTAATTAACAGAACAAATGGCCTATATTACTGAAGATCTGTATCATCTTCCAAATCATCTTGTCATGGCTTTAAAGGTTTACAGTTTCAGTAGTTCCCACACAGCAAGGTTGCTTCCACTTAAGTGGTGTGGTTGGTCTAAGAAGAAATATCCTCATTCCTAGCATCTACTTGTTAGAATCACAAGAAAACACAGGCTAAGGACAACTAGGAGGAACCCAATGAATGGGTCCAGTCCTGGGATGCCAGTGCTGCTCCACAAAAAGCACTATCTCCAAGAGGGGCCAGGGAGAAGAGAGGCAGGGACAACATCTTATTTAAATGGAGAGAATTTGTGTAGCACCATCACCTCACCTTCCTTACCATGGGCACCAACCTTCCACCTTTTTAAAATTTCTCTACCTTTCAATTTCTCATTAACAATTAGTAAACAAAGACTTCTAGCTAAACATGGTCAATAAATACCAAGCATTAAGCTCCATTATCTCACCAAATCCCACTGAATGATGATAAATTCTGGGGAGAGGAATTGAATACTCTCTCAAATTGTTTTGTTTTTTTCCTGGACTTAATAGCCACCCACTGTCCTCTCTCCATTTTTTATTGCTTATATGTAACCACTGCTAATTTCTTCCAATTTCTAAAAGATCAAATACTAAAATATAAAACATCTGTGATGGTATTTCAACTACATTATAACATGTCTTCCCCTAGGACCTGATTCTTGAAGCCACACCTTCTCCCCTACTCTAGCCCCAACGGGGCACAATGTTATCCAGGGCCTTGCCTTTGCCATGCACATATTAGAGTCCAATTCTGAATCCAGGGGCTTTCTTCTCCTCATTTCACTTCCTATTTTAATAAAGGAAACCTTATGATGGCTTTTTGAAACAAGGTGTACATAAGTGGCAAATTTTATGAACTTACATAATCGCTTTCATATTCGAAGATTTTAAGTGGATATAAAAATCTATATCAAAAATATTATCCTTCCAAAGTTTCAAAAGGATTGCCCAATTATCTTCTAGCTTCTTGTGTTTATTGATGTTTCTGAGGTCCTTCTGAGGAGCTCCCTTCATGTAGTTTTTCTCTTTAGAAAAATGTATACTTGATACTCCAGAAGGTCATGATGGTATGCTTTAATGTAATAAGCATTTTAATCTGAATATTCACAACCTTCAATTCTAAGGATAGGATTGACTTATTTCTTTTAATTTTATCTCCTTCAATGTCTATGTGTTTTTTAAAGCCTGTAACTTGGATATTAGGTTACTAATGCATCCTCTATTATATTCTAGCTCTGTAGTTTCATTCTAATATTTACAAAAATTCCTTGATTTAATCTTCCAACTCTAATTTTGTATACCAACAATCATATTTTTAATGTCCCAAGTTCTCTTAAGTCTTTGTTCCCATTTTATATAACTATTTATCTAAAAAATATCTTATCTCCCAGGGAATATTATAATTTTTAAAGTTTCCTTTGGTCAATGTGGTGCATTTCTTTCAGTCCTGCTTTCTGTGTTTTCCTCACCAATTCATTTGTTTTGTCTGTTGGACTCTATCCTTAGATGTCCAGGAAGCTCTGTGAGTGGCACAAGAACTGCTCATTTGTTGATTTGCTATATCCTTGTAGTGCCCTAACCTTTGGAGACAATGCCTTAGTATCTAGAACCCTCTTCCAAAGGCTACTCCACTTCTCCAGAAAGGAATTCTCCAAACTTCTTGGGGATTATGCCCTGCAACTGACAGCAGGGAGTGGGAAGGAAACAGGTCCAGCATTCAGGATACATATTACCTACATTCCTGAATTTTCAAACCCATCGCTTCATCCTCACCTATTCTGTGCCTGATATCCAGCAATCTGGAGACTTTCCAAGCTAAATAGAGGTGTCATGGAGGGAAAATACAGAAGGAGAGACAATGAAGAGGTATTTGCTCGATTTTGAGGAATGGGGTATACAGGAAATCAAATGTTTCTTATAGAAACTTCACTCCCATAACTCCCAATCCCCTTCCACAGTACTTCATATCTTCACATGCTGAGGTTTTATCCAAGTTAAAGCTTATAAAAGTAAAAATTAAAACTAAATGAAAAACAAAGGTGCATATATATCAATACTGTAACTATGAGAGAAAATATTTATCTGAAAAATTAAAATAGCTAAAATGAAGAGTTGTAATAAAATCATTTTACAATAATCCCTTGTAACATTTAATATTTTCTAATTGAAAAGCTTTAAAATGGGGGCTGGAGTTCTGGCTCAGTATAGAGTGCTCACCTAGGACGCATGAGGCACTGGGTTCAATCCTCAGCACCACATAAAAATAAAGGTACTGTGTCCACCTACAACTAAAAAATATATATTGAAAGAATTTTTAAAACAGAAAATTTTCAAAATAACCAAGTCAACAGTTTTGTTGTTATTTTCTTAACTTCACTCAAATGCTCTAAATCAGGGAGCACCATCAAGAAGTAATCATACGGGCTGGGGCTGTAGCTCAGTGGTACAGCGCTTGCTTAGCATGCATGAGGCACTGGGTTCGATCCTCAGCACCGTATATAAAAATAAATGAATAAAATAAAATCTATCAACAACTAAAAAAATATTAAAATAAAAAGTAATCATATATCAGTTTTTCACAGGGCCATCTATTCACCCATTCCACAAAGAAATGTGATTGCCTGGTGTGGGCTCATACTGACCTGCACTCCAATTCCTCGCACCAGTCTTTAGCTCGGTGTTTATGTTCATGCCAAGGAACGATCATCAAGGAATCACCATTGCAACTTTAAAAAATAAAAAAACAACACACAAACAGTATTTAAAATACACATCGACTAGCTTCATAAGGAATATGACGAGCTTCTCAAGAAATACAAACCAAAAAGTGTCTCTGTAAATTTAACCATCAAGATTTCCATTTATGGTATTTTCAGTGGCATATGACACATATTGTATGCAATATATACGTGGGAAATGCTATATTGCCGATTCCCCTTCAATCCTAAGAAGTTTCGGGAAAAAAGGAAAATTCTGAACAAAAGAATGGGCAAAGAATTAAAGAATAGTATGGATATATGTTCATTCATGCATTCTAAAATTTATCAAGAGCTTGTACTGCATACTTTTCATACCAACATAAAAAAACCTACAATATAGACCAGTGCTGTCCCAACCTAACTCCAACTGATCCTAGAAATGGTCTGTGTGTCATCCAACACAGTATATCTAGTAAGCACGTGAAATACAGCTCCAGATACTAAAAGGGTATTAAGTAATTCTATTTAATTTTAATTCACTTAAACTTAAGTTGCCACATGTGGCTAATGGCTATCATATTGGATAGCACAGACTTAAAGGGCAGGCAGCAGCAAGTGTGGAGAAATTATTTTGCAGGTTGAAAAGCATCACTAAAAGATGACAAAGAACACACAGAGACGAATTCTGACTAGTTGGGATAAAGAATAAATTCAAAAGAAAATGGGAGGTAAACTCAGAAGAGTAGTGGAGCAATTTGGTACAAATTGGAAACAAATTATCCTTGAATAAGCTATGCAGTCTTTGGTTTTCCAAAAAGAGGTGTTTTCAACATTATTGCTAAGGTCCCTTTTAACATCCACAAATCCATGAAAACTACTGAATTATTCTGAATAAAGAGAAAACTTCTAAAAACAAACTTCAATTACCTTACCTTTATAGTTCAATGAAACATTCTCTCTTATTTCTAAGTATCAATAGTGGCATTTTCCTAAAATTTACCATAGCCCCAGAAAAAGAATTGCACTCACTCATATTTTTAGGTGATGAAGTAAGCTTTGCACAAGAAACACTTCATAAACATCTGAAAATTATGTTGAAGAGACTGATCTTCATGTGAAAAGTAATAGGAAATCACTGGAGGGTGGTAAAGTGGAAGAGGGAAGTTAATGAGGTCTGGGAAGGTGCGGTGAGGACTCATCAGCCAATAGCATCACCATTGCTGTTATTATCGGAGCAAATTATCCTAAGTCCAGCTTCCTCAGTAGATGTATAAAATAAGAAGTTTATTATACGGTATAATCAAAACACAGCTTTTCATAGCCCATGCTACTCTAGCAAACTATGTACCAGACATATTCTAAAGACTTTTGAGTTCATATTTCTGAATCATCATTCAGATGAGTTAGAATGAATATCCTAATGAGAGAATTTCATCTGCCACCAAATAAAAAAATATTCTTTCATGTCTTCAATAATATTTTATCACAAACCACTAAAATGAAAAGTAAAAAGGGTAACATTTTTTATACAATGATGATGACAATATCCACTGTTCCAACATAATAAGTCAGAGCAATGAATCAAGAATGAGGGGAAAATTAACTTAGCAAGCTATTATGCCTTCTCTAATTAAAGCAGTCATGGTTCCTTTAGCTACACAAAATGTTTTCTGAAAGAATTTCACAATGTTTTCTTGAAAGAATTTCACAAAACTCACACATTGAGATTTGTATTTTCTATTCAAAGTATATATTAGATACAATCGTTATTACAAAAATGATTAGTAATAGTAGGAGACCTTCAGCAAAATACTACTACTTATTTGGAATTTAGAGTCTAGAAAATTCTAAAACTTGTTATCTTCACTGAACAGAAGTGGATAAAATAACCATGTTTACAAAAATTATTAAAATCAAATTCTGCTCTGACACCCACTGTGAAAGGTAGCCCTCATTAGTACTTTGCTGCACTTTCAAGGACCAGCACAAGCCGGGCGCAGTGGCTCAAGCCTGTAATCCCAGCACTTAGGGAGGCTGAGACAGGAGAATCGCGAGTTCAAAGCCAGCCTCAGCAATGGCGAGGCGCTAAGCAATTCAGTGAGACCCTGTCTCTACATAAAAAAACACAAAATAGGGCTGGGGCTGTGGCTCAGTGGTCGAGCACCCCTGAGTTCAATCCCCAGTACCAAAAAAAAAAAAAAAAAAAAAAGGACCAGCACAACTACCCTGTTTCTAAGGTGCTAACGGAACTGCTACTATTGTTTTATCTGCAGTGATCAGCAACAATAATTCTTAACCTTACCCAGTCCTACCAATTTAATGTGAGTCACATTAAACTCCTTATACTAGTGAAACATTGTCCACCCTCATAAAGGTAATGAATGACAGTCATGTTGCAAACACAGATAGCTAGAATCCAAAGTTTACACTTTTAGCCAGCATATTACGTAGCCTCTAGAAAGGATGACTACGATCTAGCACTCAAGTACATTTGTACCAATGCCCCATTCTACACACAGTAGGAACCACTCAGATTTAAGCACAGCAGCCTTTGCCCAACTTTATATGGCCATGTGTATATACCTTTGCATGTGTAATTAAGATACATTTAATCTAAGATATACAATACATAACTTCTACCCCATATGGCTTAATCTTAGATCTGTCAACCAATGTTGACAAAAATAAAAACTTTCTGCTCTTTTATTTTCTAACAAATGGTTCCATGAAACAAATTATTCTAAAACCAAATTTTAGGATTCTAAAATACTTGTTTAAAAAGTATCAAAAGTTCTTATTTTGCCTCAAATGATAGCATTTAATAAAGAAGAGCCAGGCATGGCATTGCATGCCTGTAAACCTACTGACTCAGTAGGCTGAAGCAGGAGAATTGCAAATTCAATGCCAGCTGGGCAACTTAGCAAGATCCTGTCTTAAAGTAAGGAATAGCACAACTATCCTGTTTCTACTGTGCTAACAGAACTGCTACTATTGTCTTATCTGCAGTGATCAGTAACAATAATTCTGGACCTCATCCAGTCCTACCAATTTAAAGTGGATGACATTAGCTTCCTCATACTACAGCATAAAAGGGATGGGGATCCTTATTTACAACCAGAGAAATGAAAAATTGTACTCCATATGTGTACTGTGACTTGAAATGCATTCTGCTATTTTTAAAAAATTAATTACTTCCCAAAAAAGGGGGACAGAGATGTAGCTCAGAGCTATAGCACCCCTGGGTTCAATCCCCAGTACCGCCCGCCTCCACTACAGAGAGAAAGAAAAACAGACCTCCCTCTAAACCAGAATAAAAACTCCCTAAAGACCAATTTTTCCTTTGTCAACTGTTACATTCTCAGCATCTAAAATAGTGGCTGCTCTTCAACAGACTCTAAAAACAATACATGTTGATTGAATTAAATGACTGACAGCAAAACAAAATTTTTAATCTGATCTCGTAACAAATCAAGAAAGGAATATGGCAATGAAAGGAAAGTTTGTTCATAAAAAACAGGTATGTCAGCGAGATATGCATCTACAGTATGGAATCTATAGAGTTGAGAGTAAGCATAAGAGTGATTTTTTTTAAATATTTTTTTAGTTGTAGGTGGACAGAATATCTTTTTTTTATGTGGTGCTGAGGATCGAACCCAGTGCCTTACGCGTGCTAGGCGAGCACGCTACCACTGCGCCATAACCCCAGCCCCAAGAATGATTTTCTAATACATATTATCAAACTGATGGAAGGGCAAGCTTCTCAAGCCAAGTACCTCTTATCCAAAATGCTTGAGATGAAGTGTCTGATTGCTAAGTTCTGCAGATTTTGGAATACTTGCACAGAGTGTGTCAGGTAAGCACCCAAAAAAATTTACATTGTGAAGTACATGCATGAAATTAGGGATATAAAGTCCATACTAATGAATATTTCATTATACTTAGGTTTTTTTAAAAAATACTTAAAAATATATATTTCTCTAAAATTCAACATTCTTTATACTTAAAAATAAGTGATTGGTTCATTCTTTGCATATCAAAAAATACCCAAATTTTAGTTATTTTTTCATACAGTAGAATGATAGAATGCTTAATTCAGAGAAAACCTTTTTCACTATTTCTGTTCAGACCTAAGATATTAATCACAAAGGTCAATTACTAAATGGACAATTCCAATTCAAATAAACCTACAAATTAGACTGCAATTCTCATAAAACTATAGAAAGTTTGGTAAGTTGCAGCGAAGTGAGGTGGCACATGCCTGTCATCCCTGCACTGTGGGAGGCTGAAACAGGAGAATGGTGAGTTCAAAGCCAGCCTCAGCAACAGGGAAGCGCTAAGCAACTCAGTGAGATCCTATTTCTAAATAAAAAAAGAAAAAATAGGGCTAGGGATGTGGCGCAGTGGTCGAGTACCCCTGAGTGCAATCCCCAGTACCAAAAGAAAAAAAAAAAAGTTTGGTTACTTGCAAAACTTATACTATAAATCCAAAGTTACAAAAAACACAAAACTTCATTTATACATACTTCATTTCATCTTAGTCTTCTATTTTTCCACTCTAATTAGGAAGTGCTAAAATTTAAGTACATCATGCCCACTAGAAAAAATACATAGTAAACTGAAATTATCTCTCTACAAAATAATGGCTGCTTTTGCTTAATTTTAGAATGCTTTATATTAGAATGCTGCTCATTGTTTTATTCTGAACAATAAACTGTTGGTTTCATTTGAAAGTAACATTTATCTGTCAGCAAGTTCTGTTATATTCAAAAATGCCCTCCTCAATTATTTCTCACACCAAATATAAATGTTTTATTTGAAGGAAAACTTATCAAAAATAGACTTCCTAAAAGTTTATCCATGTTCTATGCCTTGGAAACAAAAGACTAAGTAGACACTATATTTTTACTAATTGCCACCTTTTATACATTGGTTTTAAGATATGGAGTTATATTTATTTCTACTATTTAACAAAGAATAAAATGTTCTGGTAAATAGAGCACAAAAATAACAACTTGGGCCTATATATGTAACTGCACTATAGTTACCATCACTGGACAAGTCAAACTGATCTGAAACTCAATGGAAAACCAATCAAAGAGCTGGTGATCTGTCCTAATGCCAAGATGGGAAAAAGCTGCCCATAGACATCATTCAGAGTATTCTTCTGGATCAATGAGAAAAACAAGACAAAAATAAAATATTTTACCCAATAAAAACAAGACAAAAGCAAATATTTCCTTGGGTTCTAATTCACAATAATTAAGAGTACGTTATTAGAAGTCTAACCCTGATGTCAGAACTGTGGTTCTATCTTGCATGGCTGCATAGCCTCAATGGAATTATTTAATCTGCCTGTGCCTCAAAGTCATATTAAAACGGGGGTAGTAACAGGATATAAAAGATTACCTTAGTATATATAAAAAAACCTTCAAATAGCACCTAGCATAGAGTAAATGTTCAATGTTAACTATCAAAGAAATAACTTTTCATAAGTACCAAATATAAGATACACAGGACTATGGTTAACATTTCAAGACGTACTTTATGATAAACAGTAACACTACAATAATTATGTCAATGATTATTTTCACAAAAATCTAAAAATTGCAATAAACTGATCCAGTCCTGAGAAAATGACACCTAGCCAATACACTATCAGTAATGAGAAAACATGAGTTGATTTATGAAGTAGAAATAACAATGATTTCCACAAGGCATGGTCTGCCTCCTAAATACTTAAAACCAAGTTTAAAAACAAGTTTTTAACCATTATCAAAGTATAATTTGATTATTTCAGAACTAGTTTGAAAAATCACTAAAGTTGAAGGTAAAAGCACAAACTTCAATGAAGTAGCACTGAAGAACCTCCCAGAAAAGTCAGTAAAATAACTGACAGCCTTTTTATAAAAGATGATTAATGTCAGCCAGGTGTGGTGGCGTACACCTGTAATCCCAGCACTTTGGAAGGCTGAGACAGGAGAATCACGAGTTCAAAGCCAGCTTCACCAACAGCGAGGCGCTAAGCAACTCAGTGGGACCCTGTCTCTACATAAAACACAAAATAGGGCTGAGAACGTGGCTCAATGGTCGAGTGCCCCCGAGTTCAATCCCTGGTACCAAAAAGAAAAAAGAAAAAAAAAGGTGATTAATGTCAATAAAATAAGGAACAAAATATGAGTAAAGAAGTCACTGTGATGAAAACTGGCCCTGTCCACCATTACTCCCACCTTCATCTTAGAGAGATGACCCTAATTTTGAACAAGAGACAATGAAGATCCTAAAAATAAAAAATAAAGGATGCCTATCCATGTTATAAGCAAAACCAGGAACAAAAAAAGATGTCCTCAAATCCCATTCAACAACCTTTCACTTTAGCAAGAATAAGCTACAATGGCCAACAGAAAAATCTCCCAAACAAAACATTAATGTAGTCAAGTTTGTATTCAGCATCTGGTGTTATACAGGTAATGTTAATAAATGTGTTTTATTTTTTATTTTTGTAATGATACACATATTTGTAATATAACACCAATGGCAAACAAGGGCTTAACTTAAAACTATGGAATTACAACTTTCATTTATAGTACTTATAATATTTTGTTCAACAAGGGAAAATATACATTATGTATGGTTATATTCCTTTCAAAGATCTGAGATTCAAGAGTCAACCTAAGGACTGATGAAGACCATCTTCATACAAGGAGGCCCCAAAATCCATAATTTTCCAGTAGGAAGAAATGCAAGAGAAATCAGTAAATTTAATTCCCTATTCTGTCACTCAGACTGATACAGAACCAATGGAGAGAATAATAGTGAGGCCCTTACTTAGCATTAATGAAATTCAATCAGACCCTGACAAATCTCCTTTAGTCTATTAACTAGACCAAAAAAACTACTTCTAGGACAAAGATAAAAATGCATAACATCTGAATTTATCAACTACAAAACCACTGAAATGTGCCAAAATGGTCATGAACTGTATCAGTGACCCTATGTGGGTTTGTAGTGCTAATGGATTTTGAACAAAAGGATTAGAAAATATTTTTATATCCTTTTCATTCACATAACCAAAAATGGCATAAATAGCTACGCAGATCACAAGTTACAGGAAGACTGACTTCTTCACTGTCACCTATTAAAATATCTGCATATTCTTGCCTCAGGATCTACGCTACATGCGCATTTTATACACTATCTATAAAGCTATCCAACTTTGCCCAGCCTAATGCTTATATAGTATATGCTACAATGAACACAAATATAAATCACTAAGTAATTATAGGTGTAAACTCAGCAGTCTTGACAGACAAGACATTATCTTTCCCATTTTACAGTAGTGGCAGCACAGGCACAGAAACACCAAACAGCTTGTCCAAAGTCACACCAATTCCACAGATGCAGCTGGAATTTGAGCCTGGGAAATCTGTTCTAGAGTCTACACCCTGAACCACTCTGATATCTTGCATATCTGAATCCCACCTTTTATTATAACTCCAAATCCTACATTCAGGCCATCAGCTAAAGTCCAACTTCCTACAGATGATTCTACAACCATTCCGACTACCTTGTTTTTCTACATGCTTGCTATTTTCAGCTGGAGAACTCATGCAGCATTTTACTCTCGTGCAATTTTATGATTCATAGGTGGTATATTCTTCATGTTTTCCTGGAGTTCTTAACTATTATCTCATCAATTGCCTAGCATATATTGTGTCTCCCCACTGAAAGTAAATATGCTTTCTGGTAAATACCTCTTCACATCCATCAAAACTGCTAGTAGTATTATAGACATAGTAATAATACATGAATAATAATTTTAACTTATATAGAAATTTATCTATTTAGTAATTAGTTATTATATAGGTTATACAATTAATAAGTATGTAATTTTATTAATCATAAAATGTTAATCTATATAAATGTTTAAGTTGTGGTTGAGCCTTAATACCTCCACCACAAATATTCCATGAGATATACGTATTAGAATTATAAATTTATAGATATGTAATCTACATAAGCTCCAAACTATCACTAATGAATGATTATATGAATGATCAGTACAAACTGATCTACTGATATACCCTTAATTCTACAACAGGTGCTCTCAAAAGAACTGGAAAGATAAAATTAAATCAAGCTATATAAATTTACTGAAAAATATAAATGTCAGTTTATGGAGACCACTATATAACTAAGACCACTAGATTACACATAATACTCTCAACATTTATCTCATTGCTACTTTATCTGTATATATGTCTTATAAAATAAGGGTACTTTATACTCAACATATTACACATAGTAGAATCTCATTAAAATGATCCAAATAATTAAGTTTCCTTAAGAAAATAATCATTGCCACTATCCTAACTTTTGAAGAATCCTCCAATGGACAAAAAATTATACTTTAGAAAACAAATTATACAGTGGCAACAGGAAACAACATGGATACAAGATACTCAAGGAAAAACAGAAGCCCATAATTACAACGTTCAACCTAAATGCTATTCAAATGGACAGAAAGGTAATATTCATGGCATGTATTATCAAAATGTTCACTTTCACCGTACCAATCAAATGTACTGTTCATTAGAAGAAAAAAATCTGAAACCTTCTGATGTTCCAGACACACCAGACTTCCTTTCATGTTTTTAGCCTTGTATGTATTTCTTGGATGCTATCATCACACTGAATTATAATTATTTGTGTCTTGCTCCTTTACTAAACTATAAGCTCCTTCGAAGCTTTGTGTATGTATCCTTGATGCAATACCTACCATTCATTTAAACCTCACTAAATATTTAAAAAGACTGAAGCCTCAATGGATAAGAAAAAAAACAAAGAATACCCCCAAGCCACATGATTAATAGTTCATGATCAATATGCTTTCCTTGTTGCTGAAGAGTTAATGTATTTAAGGTTTTTTTCAAACTTTTCTGATTTAAAATTTAAAATTTCTAGAATTGACTCCCTATCTTACACTCTGGTCATCAGCAACAACACAATACTCTGCAGGGTCTATGTATGAGCATATATGAGCAGTAAGACATGGAATGTTCTGTTTTTTTTTCTTCTTTTGTGGGGGGTGGTACCAGGGATTGAACTCAGGGGTACTCGACCACTGAACCACATCCCCAGCCCTATTTTGTGTTTGATTTAGAGACAGGGTCTGAGTTGCTTAGGACCTCGCCATTGCTGAGGCTGGCTTTGAACGCACAATTCTCCTGTCTCAGTCTCCCAAAGTGCTGGGATTACAGGCTTGTGCCACCACGCCCAGCTTGTCCTAAGCTTTTAATAAGCTGAGAAGTGCAGAGGTTGTTTGTCGGAAGATGTTGCTGTACAAATCTGTTTATAGCCTAATTAATGAGTTATCAGAATCTTAGCCAAACTGCACTGTAGACTGGCATAATGAAAAAATGAAGGTCCTGGAAATGAGGAGAGCAAGGTCTGACATTTCCACAAATGTGGCTGGAGAGACAGTGGTCTAGGTACCTGCAGTACAAGTAATTCCAACACATTCCTATTGCGATGAAGTTCATGATTAGAGACTGTAGACAGAGATGGGAGCAAAAGACCAAAGAATTAGAAGTAAATAAAACTCAGTTTTATTTAGATTCTAAATTACATAATAAACATTCATTCACTCATTACACCTTTATTAAATTGCTAAAATTTTAAGAGAAATACAGCTCCCCTACTCAAGAAACAAAAATATGAAAATAAATACTACATAAATTAGTGTCTGAGACACAAAGTGGTACTAGTGTTCAAAGAAAAACACTCAGGGCAGAACGAAATCCAAGGGTCCAAAACAGAAGTAAGCATATATAGGCCTATCTCTTTCAGAATCCATCCATAAAGGCCCATAAGAATTCACATACACTGTACACCCTCTAAGATGTGTGTGGCTGACAGAGAAACTCTGACAACCGCAATTCAAGAAAAGAACATCTGTACTCTCAGTACACTGCAGTTTTGCCTATTTGTTGTTAGCAGCAATAGAAAAATCTGTGTGTCAAAATATACTGTATGTTGCAATTGCCAAAACAAAAAATCAGTAACAGTACAGAAAGTGATATGCAAACTGACCCTGGAATAAAAACAGGCTCCAGGTAATCCACCAAGAATTGATCTTCTTCTGCCTGTGTTTCTAAATCACTTTCTAGAATTATCAAAGGAAAACCTTTAACCTGTTACAAATTCAGAGATGCATTTAGATCAACTGCAGAGAGAAGTGCAACTTAGGCACACACAGAAGAGTGGCTGATGAAACTTGTAGTTTGATTAAATCAGTCAATACATTATGGAAAAGGATAAAGTATGTTGTATAACAACAGGGATGGAGACTCGCGTAAGATGAACAAAGCTAAAAGAAACAAGTGTACAAAAGAAAGATCAACTCAGAAAATCTAAATTAGAACACTAAAATAGAAATTCTGTTTTAAGCCAAAATAGAGCATGGAGCACCTGGATCACTAATGAACCTCTTGAACTTAAAAAAAAGGGAGTAGAAAAAATAAAAACAACAAATATGTGAAACAGCAAGACTCCGGGCAGTGCAGGGTAATGATAACTAAGGGAAAAGTGAGTTCTAGAATATCCCAGCTCACTACCTGAAGAGAGGTAACAGACTGCACTACAAAAAGCAGAGAGCAAATCTAAAGAGAACCTGGCAGTCCTTCTGAGTTGAGGAGAAAGGGTTTGAAACTCAGAGAGCTAAAGCAGCTAATAATTCACAGATAACACAGCATAGAAGAAAGATTCTGCATTGTGAAAGCAAACTCCAAAGATCCTCCAAAGTCTGTGAACAAGTCACCAAGTAGGCTCTGATCAGCCCATACCTGTGAAGAAACAGGGAAAGAACTCAAGGAGTACTCACACTTTTTCTTTTCTTCTGTTCCAAGGAGCAGAAGGAACACTGTGGCCCTCACACAGCACCAGGAACAGTTTGTGTTCCCACCAGTCAGAATTGGAGGGCAGGAAAATTCACAGGTATCAGACACAGTATTTAGTGGAACATCACCTCAGCCTTGACAGAAGGCTGTTCTGGTCTCACATAACAAAGCTGAAAAGTAAGCCTCAAAAGGATCATGTCCAAGTAACTTAGCTGTACTCCAGAAGAAAGCCTCAATACATGTATAGGAACAAAAGAAAAAGTATCACCCAACCCAATCATGTTAAATTCACAGTGCTAGCCAATGAAGAAAAAAATTACCAGGAATGCAAAGGAAAAAGGAAAGTATGGCCCATTACCAAAAGAAAAATTAGGTTTTGAAACAAATCAAGAAACACCATAAATGACATAAGCAGCAGCATAGGAAAAAAAAAAAATATATATATATATATATATATATATATATATATATATCTCCAAATCTACCAGGAATGAAAAATTACCAGAAATGAAAAATATACTAAGATGGAAACACACACACATGCACATCCTCTAATAGCATCAACAGCAGACAGTGAAGGAGGACAGACTAATGTAGAAACTATCCAAAATGAAACATAGGGTAGAAAGACTGAGAAAAATAAGCTGTGACATAAGATCAAGCAGCCAACAACATACAATTGGAGTCTGGGGAGAGGGGGAATGTATATTATTGGAAATAGGAGAGAGGAACAGGAAAGAATATTAAAGAATATAGATTTCCTAAATTTGGTGACATCTATAAGCCCAGAAATCCAAGAAACTCCATAACCAAATATTGGAATAAACATGCAGAAAGCAACACTAAGGCACAGCATAAAAAATGGCTCAAAACCAATTATAAGTAAAATCTTAAAAGTATATGTATAAAACAAGACAAGAGAGAAATAAAAGTGACAACAGACTTCTCATCAAAAGCAATGGGACCCAGGAGACAATGGGGTGGCACTTCTGAAGTACTAAAAGAATAAAACAAGCAAAGAGGAAGTATTAGGGATTCAATGGAGCAAAATAAGCTATATGAATTTATGAATATATCAAAATAAACCACACAATCATGTATGACTATGACTCGTTAATAAATAAAACTGGCAGCCTAGCAGTCTACAGTTGGCAAACTGAAAACAGGCAAAACACAGACTTCTTCAGACATAAAAAAAAAACAGATAATTTCTCACCAGCAGATAAGCACTGTAGCAATGTTAAAGAAAATCTTTCAGGCAGAAAGAAACTAATACCAGACAGAAATGTGGACTTCACAAGGCAATAAAGAGCACTGGAAATGGTAAATGTGTAAATATAAAATACATTTCTAATTTAAAATTAATGATTAAAACAAAAAATGGGAAAAATTTATTGTGGAGTTCATAACACACATCAGACAATAGTTCAAAAGCCAGAAGGAAAGAAATGGAAAATGCTTTTGGAAAGTTCTTACTTTATAAGTGCAATTATTTGAAAGCAGACTTTCAGAGTAGACTCTGCTTGCAGAGTTTATGTATAATCGTCTTCATAAACAACTTCAGTTTTTAGTGTTTAACAGAGAAAACTAATGTGTTTTCACATAGTAGTTCTCTTGGATGAGGTGACTAAAAAGAGAACAGAGGGATGCTGGTAACATTGTTTCTTAATTGTGTTCATTGTGAGAATGTGTCAAGTTGTACATTTTCCTCTATAATTCAATAAAAGTTAAATTTAAAAAACACTTCACTCCATTTAAAACAAGGCTTACTGTATCATTTTATTAGTAATCTGGAATATCAGATACCTCTTGCCAGCAAAAGTACACTGACCCAGATGAAAAATCAAAGCATCAAATTCATCAGGAAGAAATGATTAGTCTGTTAAACCTGCTTAAACAAAGTATTTGCAATGGGGTATTTTATAAAAAAACAAACTTTAGAGTTCTGGAGGCAGAGAAGCCCAATAGCAAGAAGCTGGTGGGCTTGATGTCTGGTAAGGAGGTCAGTCCCCACTTTCAAGATGCTCTCTAGTGCTATGACCAGTAGAGGGGACAAACGCTTCGTCCTCATACTGTGGAAGGGATAGAAGGGCGAGAAGGTGCTCCCTTAAATCTTGAGTTTTTACAAGGACACCAATCCCATCCATGAGGATACAGCCACCCTCAACTGCATCACTTCCCAAAGGCCATGTCTCATCACACTGTCACACTAGAGATTCCATTTCAACATGCACTTTGGTCATGCACCATCATTCAAATCATAGCCATTCTCCATTTAATTTTTCAATTTGTTTATTCATCAGTCTTTTTGCAAGCCTATTTAATGCACCTAAAACTAAAAGGAATCTATAAAATGATATTCCCACCAATATCTACAAAAGAAATGTTGCTGCTACTGCCATAACAATATCTTCTATTACAACCACCATTGACATCTATTGAACATCACTTAAATGTTCAAAAAACAGATTTTCCAGGGGCTGGGATTGTAGCTCAGCGGTAGAGCGCTTGCCTTGCATGCGTGAGGCCCTGGGTTCGATCCTCAGCACAACATACAAAGGAATAAAATAAAGACATTGTGTCCATCTACAACTAAAAAAATATTTTAAAAAAAAATAGATTTTCCAGAAGTATGCAACAGCCAAGTATCAGAATCAAAACATATGTCCACCTTTCTGAATACAAGCTGGTGATCTTTCCAATTCTCCATCTACACCATACTACTAGTTCTCCTCAACAAATGTATGTGCACACCATGCCAAGTGATTCTAATATTTATGTATGCCTTGAGGTACTTTCATAGTTTCTATGTACATTATCCAAACTTTTAGGATCAAATGAAATAGGTACACATCGAGTCAAAACATCTCTTAAAATATTGCATATATTTTTCTACAAAACAGTAATTTAATTTTTAATAGCATTTTTCTTATTACAATGTTTAAACAAGGTTGCCAATATTAGAAATTGGAAAAAGTGTCTCTCAGGGTTATTTATATGTTAATTAAGCATAGTAAAGACACTTGCTGTTACAGACAAGTATTTACGTATTAATGAAATCTTTACTGGCAAAGACAATGTGATCAAAAAGAATTATAGGGACTATGTTGCTGTTGCAATTCAACCATTCAGAATATGTTGTTGCTTACTTAAAGGTCATGTGTTCTAAAATTACTGGTCAAGGTATTTAAGTTTAGAAGAAAACTGAATAAAAGAAAAAGCTTATTTCTATGAACAGTATCATTTGTTATCACTAGGTAATGCATGTGGTAACAGCCTGATTTTAAGGAAACACAACAGTTGCGAGGGTGCCTCCTCAAAAATTTTTAAATTTCAAATGAAAGTAGAAACTTTAAACTGTACTAAACCACATTAAAAATATTTGACAGGGCTGGGCGCTCAGGGGTAGAGCACTTGCCTTGCACATGTGAGGCACTGGGTTCAGCCCTCAGCACCACATAAAAATATTGTTTCCATCTACAACTAAAATTAAAAGTTATAAAAAAATTTTGACAACCATTATATTCCTCACTAAACAGGAATGTAATAAAGTTAATTGTTAAAATAGTTCTACATTTCAGAACATATTTCACTAATGCCTCTCAAATCTTTTGCACTAACCGAAGATAATCCCTTTTCTGCTCATTTCAGGACATGCTATGAGACCTATATGGGAAAGACAAAATTAGGTTGTAAACTAAAAAGACAAATGTTCTATACTCAATCCTGAAACATTTTTTGACTAAAAGGGAAAAATGAATTGATCAGTACACTTTCATTTCATTAGTGTTCATTAGAGCTCCAGACATTTAACAAATAATAATATCAGCATAATTTCAAGGCCCAGAAAAATTACTAATAGCATTAATTTCTGCTTCCTCAATCAGAAAAATTACGCTAACCCCATTTTTTCCTTTAAACTGACAGGAAGACACAGAATTAGTTTAGCCAAAATCTAAAGTGCCACCATGCCAGGTGTTGTGCAAACCAACTACCCATACCACCAGCCCCAGTCCCTGGTCCCTGGTCCCAGAAGGTTGAGTACATATAGCAGGCCTTCTTTCTTTTTGGATTTTGGAACTGTGATACATGCCATCTTGTAAAAAGTGTTTTGTGTACTCCTCTCTACTGATGGTTACCTCCAAACCAAAATACAAAGCCACCTTATTGTTCATTGCCCATAGCAACTCAGAAACTATACAAATAGGAATTGAATTTTTATTAGACTAACCAACTTTTAAATTTTAAAAGGAAGAGAAATTCTTCTATGTTATCTTTGAGAATCAAAAAGCAAAAGAATACAGGTAGCGCACGCCTGTAATCCCACTTAGGGAGGCTAAGACAGGAGAATGGGGAGTTCAAAGCCAGCCTCAGCAACAGCAAGGCGGTAAGCAACTCAGTGAGACCCTGTCTCTACATAAAACACAAAATAGGGCTGGGGGTGTGGCTCAGTGGTCGAGTGCCCCTGAGTTCAATCCCCAGTACTAAAAAAAAAAAAGAAAAAGAATACAATATTCTAATCCTTCTATAATTATTTTATTCAGCCTACAGTTTAGGTGATATCTCATTACAAAACAAAATTACGGTGGGACTAGAGTACCCAATAAAAATTGCTTTTTAAAATTTCAGGGAAAAAGAATATGAACAGGACTAGGCTACATAAAACCATGAATAAAAAGATCTGTATTTGATTTTTGGAAATCTTCTGTATTAATTCACTTTGAACCAATAAATTAATTGGAATCATCTGTACCCTTGTCAATCAACAATATCATATTGTTGAATGCATGAACAACTTCAGATTAAATATTTATTCGGACTAGTCTATCACTCAAAATTCCCAGCATCAAAAATATACTCAACTTTTAAGGCCTGGATCCAAACCCTACCTCTTCCAAGGGGGTTTTCCTAATGGAACTCCTTCACAACAGAAGCTCATCTGTCCCATCTCTACACTCAACTACACTCCTTATACAAAAATATTATACTTAAATTTTATGGCAGTTACATCTGATAGCTAACCCATCTGATCTTCTCTACTAGATTTTAATTTATAGAAAGAAACCACATCTGATTCCGATTTGCATCTATCTATTCAATCCAATAAAATATTATGACTCATACATCTTCTTTAAACTATTCTTTCAATGAAAATGAAATACAAAGTGATTTAGAATAGTTTTTAAGTCACTCTTATAAATATAATTAGCTATAAATCTCCACTAACAACAAGACTAAAATTTTAAAATAACATGTTTTTCAAGGAATATTAATATGATCTTTCTGTAAGAAAGATCTTTCAGGATATCCAATAAACTAAGACATACAGTGACAGTTGATTGTGGGACTGTCCTCTCTTGCTTCCAAGAATAATAGCAATGTCAATTTATCTTTTGAATTAAAAGCTGCTTAAAGTCAACCTTGACTTTGAAAAAGATAATTCAAACTGCTAAATTACAGAAAAACTACAATCTAATGTAAATTATCAAAAATTATCAATCTCAAACTAAAGTATAGTAAAAAGTAGATTTCAACTGATCTTTCAACTGTGAAGAACTGGGATCTTTTCAAAGTAATTAAATTCTTCATTAATGATTTAAGTTACAAGGTAAATCAATCTGACCTAATCAAATTTATGCTACTGAATTTTTTAATAAAATGCATATTGATGCTTTGCTTTTATGGCATATTTATATGTTTTTGTAAGAACAGAAATAGTCTATGTCTGGCAATTCAAATTCAAGAGTTATAAAACAAAGTATGAGAATGTTCAGAAGTTCCCTTTATTTTGGAGGCCCCACTTATCACCAAAAGATAAAGAAGAGGTTCTCATAACGAATCAGGCAATAACAGAGATGTAACCTTCCATCTCAAATTGTAATTCGTCTTCATCCTTCTTAAAAACAGTTTTAACAGCAATGAACAGAAACATGACCCAAGATAGAAAGGCACTCTAAATCTTAGTCTTAATTTTGCTTCACTAAAAATGTATTATTTCTTGAAAACACTATGCTAAAATAAACCAGTCCATACCAAAAAGAGACAGTATTTCCACGTAAATGAAATGCCAGGAGCAGGAAAATTCAGGGAGACAGAAAACACAATGGAGGTTGACAGGGGTCAGGGGAAAGGGAGAATGGAGAACTGCTTAACATGTATGAAGTTCCAGATTCACAGTACTTGAGATTACTTTCACACCAATGTGAATGTATTTAATACTACTGTACACTCAAAAAGATAGTAAAGATGCTATTTTTGTATTTTACCACAATTATAAAAGAAAGTGTATCATGATCAAATAGTCCCAATAGTCCCTATGCTTTCTAATACAGAATGCCAAAAATATGATTTATGAATGCACAAAAGGAATACAGTTGTAGAACACAGCTAGATTACCTTGCTTGCAGTCTAAGAAAGTCAAAGTTTCCTTCCAGATTCATTTTCAAAGAGAATGCTTTTGACTGCAACTCTTTCACTTTACCACACGAATCCCTTTTATTTTTCCAAATCTCCTCACATGACCACCATTTACACAATCAAAAATTATCTACCATTATTGCAATCTTGCACTGTATTCATAGCACTTTATTACAAGATATGTGTTTGTCTCATTACAAAAAAAAAAAAATCCTAGCCGGGCGCGGTGGCTCAAGCCTGTAATCCCAGCACTTAGGGAGGCTGAGACAGGAGAATCGCGAGTTCAAAGCCAGCCTCAGCAATGGCGAGGTGCTAAGCAACTCAGTGAGACCCTGTCTCTACATAAAACACAAAATAGGGCTGGGGATGTGGCTCAGTGGTCGAGTGCCCCTGAGTTCAATCCCCAGTAC
>CM053411.1:71703936-71728807 GCA_028644305.1 Xerus rutilus | reverse complement strand
AAAAAAAAAAAAATCCTACAAGATACGACAACCTGTGAAAACAAAATATATCCTCCCAATTGGTCCCCAGAAGTTCTAATTTTAGGTGAGTGACAATAACTATCAGTAAGGAGAAAATATGCAAAACTGCACCCAATGAATGATACTTCCCAGGGACCCTGAATTTTCTGTTGCATTAAGTGGGGACAGAATGCACAAAAGGGACAAAGACTTAAGCAAAGAAGACTGATTTAAGGTTAACAAGAAAGAAAATGCCAGAGACAAATGCAGCAATTCACATCAGCATAGCACAAAGAGATCCTAGTTCTGCAGGTGACAGAGAAGAAAGCTTCTGACAACTGGCTTATAATACAATGTACCATACTGTCTTGCAAGGTTGTTCTAAATGAAGACATGTTAAAGTGGTTTTACACTCCAAGGAAATAGCAGTTTCTGAATATGAGGACTAGCATATTCAGACATGAGCTTAGGTTGGTATCCTATGTGACTTAAGCCAGTGTTGACATAAAATTGTTCACATGGTCACTATTTTTAGCTTTGATGATACGTCTTATAAATTACCACGGAACTAAAGATAAAGAATAATTAGAAATGACTCAACATATAATTCATACAATCACAAATAATGAAGGAAAATGGAAACTTCTAAAACACACTGTCACAATTCACTGAGTTATACTTCATCTGCATGTTACACCATGCTTTTCATTATCTTTCAATCACCAAATAATCTAACAAAACTTATTTACAAACAAATGTAATATGAAGTTCTGAGACTAACAGCTTTTCTGGGATGATAAGAATGTAATGCTCTAGATATTCTATTTCCATTCAAGTTTTGTCACTTGCACTATAAAATAAATGCTGCAATAACCCCAAATATACAAAATATAATTCAGTCTTTTCATATTGGTTCTGGAGATAATCCAGGAATATATCATAATGAGTGATAATTCTTATCTAGTAAATATCTAAGTGCCAAAGAATTTCATGATCAACAGATACTGTACAACAGATTTTATTTCCACACATTAAAAATAAATAAAATCTATATGCAATGTAGTATCTTGGACTGGATCTTCAAACAGAAAAGAACATTAGTTTAGAAAAAACAGGTGAATTCCAATAAATCTATGGTGAGTTCTCAGTTCTGTTTTTAAAATGGCAATCTGCTCCCACGAACTGATACATTAGGAAACAACTTAAGCATAACACAGATTCCAAATTTGCTAATGCACAGCTGCATCCCCAGGAAGCATCCCACAAATACTGTATCCAGCTAAACCAAGCCAGATCAGATTCCATGGCCACGCACACTCCCCCACCTCCACCAGCTTAGCTCACAGAGTATGGTTGAAGTGATCCCATCCACATCTTGTGCTAAAACTTTCCAGCAGATTCCTGTCACCCTCCTGGCTCCACTTTCCAATAACTCACAAAATGCAACACTTCTAATGCCCACTTCCACGAGCAAGATCTTTTTCACATCTTTTCAAGGTAAAGGTCCATATTTTGGCATTTATTTCTTAACTATTACATGTGTAAAACTATGTTAAGATTTTTGTTAAGTTCCTAACTTTGTCCCAGTGCACAATGTGCCACTAGCCCCATCATTCTGAACAGTGCAATAGTTTAGAAATTCATGTACCACATTATAGCAGAACTGACTATTCAGTGATAATCTCTAAATTTGACAAATGTGCTATGACTAAAAAGAAATGAGAACCTAGGTGAAAAGTACAACTTTTCTGTAAATGAAAATCATTCCAATAAAAAGTCTAAAACAATAAATATAAAAAGTAAGTAATGAGGGCAAACTTTAGTACAGGCTTCTGTATTATAATTACTGCTAACAATTCAGTACCACTTACTTGATGCCAAGCACTGTTTGCAGTGGTTAATATACATTAATTCCTCAATCATCTTACAACACTATGGGATAAGAGCTATAATCATCCCCATTTTACAAGACTGGTACAGTTGAGAAACTAACCCAAAATCATGAAGGGCAGGTAGTTGGTGCCCTTACTACCATGCTACATTATTTCTATAAACAAATACAACTTTTGTAACCACACTACCGCTTTCTAAAATTTTTATATACCTTGAACTCTAAAATTTAAATTCTATCTACCCTTCCATGTATTGAATTTGTGAGTCTTAAGTGACTCATTCAAAACCTACTGAGTTACTACTCCATACCAAACATTCAGACTACAGTACTGAGCAAGATATTCATGAATTTTATATTCATTAAGTTATTCATTCATTCAACAACTATGTACTGTGTAACTTCGAAGTTTCTGGCACTGTTCTAAGTATACTGGGGATGGGAACAAAACAAAAAAATGCTTATCCTACTAAAGGAGACATTATAGAAGGGAAAACAGACAATAAACAAAAACCAAATTAGTGATGAATGCTAGAAAAAAAGACATAAAAGGGAAGAAAGATTTACAGTGAGGATAAAAGTTTAAGTAGGAAAAAGCCAATGAAAATCATAAAAGTAGAAAAGACAACGATAGAACATGTTAGGTGTAAGTGCTATGAAGAAAAATAAGGTAAGGGGAAAATGTAATGGAGAAGTGAAGGCTGATTCAAAGAAAATGGTCAGTGAAGGCCTTTCTGAAGAGGTGGCCTTGAGAAGTAGAGACTGTCCATGAAGAGATCCAGTCACGTGAGGATATGGGAGAAGGGCACACCACATCAAAAAGCCCCTGACAGGAGCAGATGTGGCATGTTCAGGAAGCAAGAGGCCAGAGTGGTGGAAATGCAGAGAGCTTGGGCCATATGCAATCTTCCTAACAGACAGCACTCAATTTGGGCAGGTATACACTTAAGAGTTAGTAACTTGCTTCAAATCAATTTCACAGATTATTAAAAAGTCATTATTATTTGAAAAATGCAAATGGAGGGAATGAAGGGGAAAAAATGTGGGATGAAGCCTAAGTGGCACCACTGAGCAAGAAAAATAGGGCGCACACACAGAAAGTTCAACAGCCATTCAAGGTAATTGATGAGGAAGGAACAAAACTGTTTTCTTAGTTTTCTACCAAGAAAAAAGAGAAAAGAAAAAAACTTTGGTTGAGAAAAAAGAGAAGGCAGACAAAGCTCAGAAGATATGTCTAGATATTTTCAACTCTATTTCTTCCTCCGTTGCATAATCCTGTTTGGAGGAATTTCTACTGGTTTGTAAAGGATCCCTGATAACTCCTACTGATGAGAAACAGTCTTGTACTCATCTGAAATCTCTCCCACAGTGCTAGGCCCCTGTGAGGTACTCAGCAAATGGTGAGTAGGTATGTGAAGAAAAGCATACATGTGCCAACATGTCAAACATTATGGTCATCCAACCTCATAGTGTGAATGATTTGAAAATGAATAGCAAGTATCCAAAGAAGAATCCTCAAAAAAGAAATGATCTCTAAATATATCTTATTGATCTACATGTCCATTAGATCAGGACTCTGAATGGAGAAAAGGCCTTGACAATGGGATAAAAGAGCAACTGGACCTGCAGGCCATCAGAGCCTTGATCAGTACTGACCTTGATTTCTCCCGTGTTAGCAGATGCCATATTACCATTGGGACACCCTTTAGCCTCCTTCTTAAATGGCACAAGGACCTATCTATCCAGTCAGTAAACATTTTCATAGTACTCACTACACAAGAACCATCCCATGCCCCTGGGAATCCAGACATTAGAAAGGTCTGTCTTTAGAATTGGTTTGGGTTTATTTTAAAGCTGGGTATTCATTAAGAGGGGAACCAAAGGGAGAAAGGCAGAAAATGAAAATGAATAAAACAATGTAAAACATCTATACTATGAAGAATTATAAGAATATTGGGAAAAGAATAACTTGTAAGAAATCACACAGAAGCAGCTATGCCTGAAGTCTAAGTGTGGTTTTGATTTCAATAACTAAACTGTAATAGAGTAGATACATTACCATTAAAATCATTGTTCTTTGTCATTCAGATAAGTTTTTTTAAAAAAATCACTGAAAGACTTCCTGGAGAAGCAAAAATTGGAAAAATCACTGAAAGACTTCCTGGAGAAACAAAAATTAACTAAACAATCTATATGTTTCTCAGTGGTTTAAAAATGAATATAACATCTACAACTAAAAAAAAAAATTAAAAAAAAAATGAATATAACATAAGGACTTGTATAAAATCAGTCTCTTCAAAGTTTTTCTATACCTCAGATCCAAAAACAAGGATTCAAAATAGCTTTAACACCAAGAGAGCAGAAGCAAGGAGGAAGAAGGTAAATGCTAGGGAGTGATATTGGCCAAATCATATTATGATATTGTGTGCATGTACAAATATGTAACAACAAATCCCATTATTATGGACAATTGTAATACACCAATTAAAAAATGTGGGGAGAAAAAGGGACTGGGGGTGTATCTCAATGGCAAAGTACCCCTGCTTTCAATCCCAGGGCAGAGGGGAAGGACCTTAATCATCTAGTTACCCACTGCTAAAATATAACTGAAGTAATTTAAATTGTAATTTCATTGTACTTTAAATTACTGCTTGAGTTAACATAAAGGAACCCCAGGGCATTCAAAGATAGTACAGCACTGGATATTGTGCAATTATTCTGCAAGCCAACTCGGAAATTTCAGGTTAAAATCAGGCGTTTAAGCAATCGTTAGAAAATAGTAACAATAAGTGCACTACAATCTAAGAAGAAATTACTTTTAATTTAAAAACATTAATAGTAGCCCTTTTCTCTAGACCAACCATTTATAGCAGAAATAAGTCATTTCATTCAAACTGCATCTATTTTGTAGAGGTACACAACAGAATTACATTCTAAATTATTTATAAACATTTACAAAATACTCTTACCTATCACTAAACAGATTTAAAATTAGAAAATAAAAAAGTATCTTAATGTTTTTTACTTTTATCTGAACAAAGATGTACCTTTTTAGTAATAAGAAAAATGCAAAATAAGTAATTTTTAAACATTTTGAGAGCCTAGTGACCTACAACTTTTAAGCACAGATTAAAATCTTGGCTACACATACAATGGTTTTAACATGCTGCCAAGCCTCTGTAAATCTCAGGAAAAACAACAAAACTATCGAGACCAGATGTAAGTAGGATGTGCTAAATGACTCTGCCTATGCTGATCACCAACACCCAAGTCTAAAAATATTATATTTGGTGGAGGCAGCAAGGGAAGAATGAGGAAACCAAATGATCCCAAACTTATACAACATCCCTTAACATTGTAAGTTTCCAATAGCTAGAGTTAGTAACAATGATATCAATCAGAACTATCAAAATCCTTCAGTGTTATAGTTTACAAGCAAATTTCATATGTATCAATTCATCTGTTATTAAAAAGATGCTATAAGAGTAAGCCAGGCTAGGACTGTTAACTCATTTTAACAATGAGTAAATTCAAAATCAGAAAAGATAAATCATGCAATTAATAATCAAGCCACATTTACTAGTGAGCCTGCTGACTACAAGTGAAAGATCTCACAAATGGGCATGTCCTGTTACTCTCCATTTGCCTCCCACTTCTATTCAGAACCGACCCAAACAAGGTATGCTCGAACACCTCTCTTCTCCCACGTGCCATTCACCCGGGAGCTAACAACCCTTAACTATACACTACTCTCTTCAATTTCAAGGAAAGGTACTGTCCTCCAAAAGAACACGAGGTGATAATAGTAGTACTTAATGTCTACATTGGCTTACAGTGTGTGTCACATGCTGCAACCTAATTATCAAATAAACCAACCTGAATTGAAATAAGGAGCATTAGTCTGGTAGTAACATGGTATTTCATATTTGTCCTTGTCTCTGCAATTTCAAATGGAGAAAATGTTGTTGAGCAAAGCAGGATGCGGACATTCCTGGTCCCTAATATTGTCAGAACTACAGCTGAATTTCTAAGAGAGACAACTATATCAAATTGATATTGTTATCCTAAAACTGTTTTTAACAAAAAACACCACATACTGAGAACACAGCACTAAATCATGACTTTAAAAAAGTTTATATTGTTAAAGTGGTCCTGTTATCAATTTTCAAGATAACTAAAAAAATAAGTTGAACATATTTTTGTCACCAGAAAAATAGGTTTAAATAGATTACATTAAAATTGTTTTTTTTTTTAATTCAAGGTCTTCAGCATGAAACAAAAATTATTATTATTTAGAGAGAACGTAAAATCCAGTTAACAGAGTCACATACCAAGCTTCAGGCAGCAAAACAGAATATTCATGTGGAGAAGTCGTCTCTGGAAAGTTGGAGAGAATTGCAAGGCGATGAGGAAGAAGGTCAGAGCCATGATAAGTAAATAGAATTTCTAGTGCTTGGACATTGCTTTCCTGTGCAAAAGGCAAGAGGTGAGTTTCCAACATGAATCTTAGAAATAAAGGAGTGATTTTCTATTACATTCAAAAACTTAAAATTAACGTTTTTACGTAATTTTGATATAAAGTTCTTTGAAATATTCTTGATTTTTTCATAATCTCTATCATGTTTCTCAATTTAATGGTACAAAAATTATTTTTAAAGCTCTGAATGACAAATAAATTTTTTTTAAATGTAACTCCATGTTTTCTACATTTATTCATATTACAACAGAACAGAAAATGTCATGGTATATGCACACATCAAGATTAACAGCACAGCTTCAATATTTCGAGAGTGTTAATAGCCACAATTATTCCATTTACATAAAAGAAATTACCCGAGCATAAGTTCTTGCTGAGAGAACAATATTCTGACTTCTAAACTTCTTGAAGAACTCAGCATCGTATCTCTGTCCAGATGCATGAGGCACTCCCAGGATTTCCTGAGGGGAAATAATGACTTAATGAACAGGCCTTTAAATATGGCATCAAGAAAATATTAAAAACCTTTATAACTCTGCCTACCTAAATAAAGCCTGAACTAATTAATTTCAGCTATCAACTGTTAAATAAAGTGCTGCATCTATATTCTTGTCTTTGTTTTGAAAAGGCCAAATTTATAAGTGCTGTTAATTTTTTCAAATCCAGAAGTAAATGAAATAGGCAGTAAAAATTTAATTACAGTAGGACAACCAAAACCAACCACCTGTAAGAATAAGCAAGAATTGCACGGTACTGTGCATTATGAGCACCCATCACATCTACTGGAGAACTTTAGATTAATTTTACTATTGTTAGTAATCTATGTTAAATGCAGATTGGACCCATTCATTCACTCCACAAATATTTACAGAGCATCTACTATGTGGTAGGGGTACTGTTATAGGCACTGATGAATCACTAGACAATATACTTTCCCTTAGCCTCCAAACAGCTTGAAGTCCAGCAGAGAAATGAATTCAACTGTTCACAAAACATCTTAATTTTTTAAAAGCATTTGTGAGGCACCTAGGAACCTAGTACACGAAGTAGATATCAGATGATATTAGGAAATTCCTACTTGTTTTATTAGAAATAACAGTGCCTTTTCGATTATTTTTTAAGACCTTATGATTTAGAGATACTTACTGAAGTATAGACAAAAAAATTTCTGAGATTTGCTTTTAAATAAATGAAAGAAAACACAGGAGTGCAAAGGTTAAAAATAAAAGATACAAGAATGGCAAAATGTTGAAAATGGCTGAAACTGAGAATGAATACATCAGAGTTCATCATACTGTTCTCTATACTTTGATGTTTAAAATTTTTTATAATAAAAAGCTAAAAAAACAAACTTAAGACAATAAAACTCAGACACTCAGCAGTGTTCCTCAATGTTGCTACATTTCCCTAAGAAGTTTCGTGCTCTGTTAGGAACTTTTTCACGTTTTCCGATTCTCTAGACTGTAACATCCTATTCCCCAGCCACCTCCTTCGCCCCCATTCTCAGCTAACCACCTTGCTTTTCTTAATTGACTCTATTAGATGGGAGGTCCCTAATTTTCCAATCCATCAAAGCTGCAAATCTGCCTGCATCTGTACCAATACAATTTTCCTTCTTTCTGTTACAGCAGAAAAAAACTTATCTCCACACCTAAATCCGACTACAAACTCCACTCATGCTCGGAATCCTGTTCTCCTCCTCTTCCACAATCAGACAAGTATCCCTTTTTCTTCCACTCAATATATTCCCTCTCAACCCCTCCACTGTGCATTCTCATTGGCATGCGACCAATACTTCTTCCTTCTACTATAAAAACCCTTACACTCACATACCTAGCCCACCACCACCTTCACCATTTCCTCTGCCCTGCTTCTTCTCAAAAACTTCTTGAAAGAGCTGCCCACATCCAGTCTCCACTTCCTCACTGCCTGCTTTCATACTCATTGAACCTCTAACAAAACTTGATTCCTTACATAGGATGGGTAGACGATCCCATATTTCCCACCTTTGTTCTGTGCCACCCCCACCCTACATCCTGTGCTGACTAGCATATGTCCTCAAGAGCATTTCATCTTCTTTCATGCCAACAGGCCTTTATCCAGCACATTGATTATCAGCATGCCCTGCTAAACAGAGAGAGTTCCTGCTTCCTATTTATTTGGACAAACTATAACTTTCTCTGAGCTTCTGTAAAATTGAGAGAACAGTAGAAACTACCTCAAAAACTGTTGGGAAATAATCTGGAATAAGTACATGAGACAATGGCTGACAGTGAGTCCTCAACAAATATGTGGGTATTTCTTCAGGTTTTCTCTTTGCCCACTGGGTCTTTCAAGAAATTCTTAGCAAGCTCCCCAGAGTCATGTATCACTCTGATCTCAGGGGATATGGCAGCAAAGACAACTAAATCTCTCATTTCAAGGATATTTCATTCTAGTGTTTTCCGTTACAGTACATCCTAGTCCCTGAAATCTGCCTTTGTGTTTCTAAAGATTAATTGAAAGATTACTTCTATGTAGAATCTTCTTGAACATCCCCAGGGAAAAATTAGTATCTTTTTCTACTGTGCTCCTTCATCAATTCTTCATATCTTTATTATAATCACTTAATACCTATATGATGACTCTTCCTTATTCATCTCCCCACCTTCAGCAACAGCACAATAATATCTGGCATACAGTAAGCATGCAGGTGAAATTTAAGTGAATTCATTTTTATCCATTTATCATAACATTATTCTTTTTTTTTTTTTGGTACCAGGGATTGAACTCAGGGGCACTCAATCACTGAGCCACATCCCCAACCCTATTTTGTTTTATTTAGAGAAAGGGTCACACTGAGTTCCTTAGTGCCTCACCATTGGGGAGGCTGGCTTTGAACTAGCGATCCTCCTGTCTCAGCCTTCCAAAGTGCTAGGATTATAGGTGTGCACCACTGCACCGAGCCATAAAATTGAAAAAAAAAACATGTCTTATAATAAGAATGCAATGCCCATCCCTGCCACAAATGGGTTAGTCATTATATATGAACATTTTTATTTTAAAGTTTTTACAGCCAAATTCATTTCAAGTCATCTATATTTCAAAAGCTTAGCTTAATTTTCAAAAAAAGGGGGAGAGAGACTCAACACCTTAAATGGACTTACTGTCATATGGGAAACAGCCATTCAAAATCTAAAGAATAGTAAAAGAGGGTTGGGGGTGTACCTTAATAATAGAGTACTTGCCTAGCATGTGTGAGGCTCTGGGTTCTATCTCAAGCACCAAATGGTGATAATGATGAAAGAAAATCAACTAGATAGTCAAGCTCTGACCTTTTTTTTTTGTTTTGGTACCAGGGATTGAACTCAGGGACTTACCCACTGAGTCGCACCCACGGCATTTTTTTTTCTCTCTTTTAAAAAAAAGAGAATCTGACCAAGTTGCTCAGGCTGGCTTTGGAACTCAGGATCCTCCTGCCTCGACCTGAGTCACTTGGATTACAGGTATGCACCACTGTATGTGGCTAAACATTTTACATAACTTTTTTTTTTTTTTAAAGAAACCATCATTCATGAAACTAAGGCTAAGTATATCAATAATAAATTACATGTTTGGATTTCTACAGTTTACAATATGCTTATAATACATTACCTCATAATATCCCAGAACTCACACGCAGAAGAAGAATGTTTTAGAGTAATATAACCATCTGGCAGTAAAACTAGTTGTACTTATATATAAAATTATCGTGAATTCTTCATAACTTATTTGCATTAAGTGGCATACTCATTACCAATGTTTTCTAATAATCACAAAATTAGCCCTCTTAAGTATCCTGTTTGAAAGCATTTCAACTATATTAGCAAGGTGGGGGAATCAAAGGCTTCTGGGTTTGTTTACACAGTCACAAGTACAAAATGCTTCCATTAATCTTAGGATGGGTACATTAGTACACATGACACTCACTGAGCACCTACTATGTGCCAGTGCAAGGAACGAAATGCCTACAGCAGGGAACTAACTAAGGAAATAACTTATAAATGAAGCCAAACTTCAATAGTTAGAAATTTATTTTAAAACTTGAATAACTTCAGCTAGGAAAGTCATGTAATAAAGCAATCTAAACTATCTGTATTTACTGAAATGTGGCCAATTTCCACTTTTACCTTTAACAGTTTCTGAATTGGTCTAATGGTTCAGAGTACTACTAAAATGCCCAACACAGGGCCATCTGTACTTGTATCTCTGAAGACCTGCATATGAAACATACTATTTCTAAGTTCAAGTGTGGCCCTAACTAGTATCAACTAAAGTCAACCTACTAACAAATTATAACAAATACCCATCTTAAGATTATTAAAACTCAGTGTAAACTAAAAATTAGTACTGAAAACAGCTATGTATCATTAACATAAAATAAAAATATAGAACATAAGTAAATAAAAAGGATTGTAAATCTAGAAGACGTAGATGCACTGAAATGGCTAAAGCTTTTGTACTTCCTAACAAAATAACTTCTGGCCTTTCATGATCTTGAATTTTTACCAAAACAAGTTACAAGAGAACTTGCTTCTATAAGAAATTAATTTTTCCCACATAAACAGTTTTAAGACCAAAAATATCAGTGGCAGCATTTACGAAAACAGATCAAATGAGCATAATTGGTCTGATTGAAATTATTCCTTACCTCATATGTTGCAAGTCGATCCAAGTAAGTTAATAATTTCAGTCTACAACGGCAAAGTTCCTTTTGTTCCAGGGTCAACCTGTATTGAATAACTATATTAGATCATTTACAAAGAAGTACATGTCTCTAGGAGTTAAAATAGAATGAAAATGATTAATATTCCATTGAAGCCAAAGCTCTTGGAATGGTATACTAGCGCACAAGAGTAAAACAATATTAAACACATTTATGTTGCTAAAGTAATTATCACTAGTTAAAAAATACATACTGAAATCAATAGTTATTTTAAAGAGATTATCAAATTAATAGTAATAAATTATTACTTTGAAAAATTCACTAATTTAAGTAGTTCTTGTCTCTTCTTGAGCTCTTTTTCCTTTTTATTCATGGCAGACTGTTCATCTGGTGGCGAAAGCTCCTCATAGGAGATACTGTCAATGTCTGCTTCACCAGGTAATATAAATCTGCAAGATAAAAAGAAAAAAAAATACTTGCAAAGGATTCGTTTAACTTTAAGGACTAATTTTTCCTATTTTGGCTGAATTATTAACTTCCACAGAGAAAGAAACAATTTTTTTTTTAATTTTTGCCAGTGTAAGCAAGGTGATTCACTCATTATGTCCCTAAGACAGGAAATAACGATTAATATGCACAGAAATGCTAAATTCAAGAAAATCAAAACTATTTAGGAAAACATGTAGTGCTAGATTCACCTAATGTAAACCATCCACATAGAAAATGCAGCCTAACGTTTATAATTTGAATCACTTCAATTTATGATCTTAAAATGATGAACAAATGGTATCACTTAATTTATCAGATATATTATCATTTATATCTCAAAGTAAGTCCTAAGTGTCTGATGAGCAATGACTCCTGTCAAATAACTTTATTACTATTATTAGTAATGGACATTTCAATGGTGCTTAAAAGTTCATGAGGTGCTTTCATAAGATATATAATTTAATCACTGAAAGTAATTCATACAGTAGGTATGATCTTACAGGTAAGAAAAAAGAGGCCAAGATTCCTCTAAGAATGTTCAAGTGACAAAAAAGCCATACTAGGTTAGTGCCACAAGCCCCAGCCTAGCAAGGGCCAGCATTCAATACTTTCTCAAATCAAGCTGTTACATGACAACAGTAAACACACAGGAACAAAAGCCACGACCTAATGTAAGAAAGCACTGATCAAAGGCAACTGCCTTGATACAGGGGAATTTCAAGTCGAAATTTCAAGACACCTAGTCCAGTGTCTCAGCTTAGAAGTTTTCACCAAGTCACCTTTGCTTTGAATTCAGATTTTACTGTAACCAACCTGCCATCATCTGTCCCCTTCCCTATTGCTAGAAGAGCCTCCAGGTCTGTGCCCTTCAGTCCATACTGAAGCAGTTCTTTTGCAGCATCCACATTTTCAGGTACTCTCTCCAAACACTCATGGAGAACCCAGGATCGCTTCTTTATTTTACTCTAGATATTAAAAAAAAAAAAAAAAAAAAAAAAACATAGAACAAGGCTTAAAGAACCCATGGTATCTTACAGCATCTGAAAACTGCCTTCTAGAATTATAAAACTCTGTGTGAAGTGGTATAGTTATTTAACAACTGGGCCACAGTTAGTTGCTCAAGAAATTCAACTTAAAAACTGTTCATCCTCTAATGTTGATTCCAACTACATAAAGAGCATGTGATTCCAACTGCTTTTTTTCCTAATGAGTCTGAGTGAAACACAAAGCTCCAATACTTTCTTTTTGGAAATATAAAAAGATCTTTCCAACCTCTTAGAGCTATCTTTGGTTTGCATTTTAGCTGTGTACAGGAGCAGAAATTAAAGCAGAAAGGCAATTGAGATATTTTCTTTTGTAATAAACATTTTAACTTTGAAATAAAACTAATGCGGGCATGGCATGTCCAGGTTCTATATTTATGTGACATAACATGTATCACACAGTACTATTACCACTGATGTGGAAAAAATAAGGGCCTATTGTCCCCTTCCAATTGCTTCCTCCAACTCCATTCAAAAGCCTTCACTCTCAATCTTCCTAGAAATTGTCATTACAATTACAAATTCGAAGATTTGACTCATACCATATATCTCTTTACACATTCCACCACATCAATTCTTTCTTCAAATGTTTCCCCCATTTTCATATCTGCAGCCTACGTATCAGTCTAAGTCATCAAAATATAGCATGTGGGACAATATAGGAGTTCCCTGCCCCTGGCAGGGTTTCCTATACCACTCTTCTCCTCCTCCAGTTCTCTTCTCCACATCTGGCCCTACAACACCCACAGTCGAAAATCCACACCAGTTTCCCACTACCCTAAACAGGAAAGCCTAACTCACCACAAGCTTTCAGCATCCTCCAAAATCCAAACCAACACATCTTTCTGCCTGTATTTCCTCATGTTTACTACCTCAAATATCATCTCCAACAAACTGAGTGAAATACAGAACTCATTTATCCATGAAATGGTCACTGGGCACCTACTATGTGCCAGGTACTGAATGAGACATGAGGACACAACAAAGAATAAGACAGATTCGATCATTGTCCTCATGCATCATGCTCATTTGTCTTGCAAGTTGCTCATACCAATACCATTTGTCCTCTTATAAAAGCCTTTCTCTTTGAGTCCCAAATTCCTGTACAAAATATCTTCACCATACAAAGCCTTTCTTCTATCCTGCTGAACCTACAATGATCACTACCTTCGCCAGGCTCCTACAGTTCGGTCTCATGTATACTTAAGCAAAGGCTTCTCTCCATGAGAAGACACTCAGTTCCTCAACTCAGGCCTCTGCTGCACCTCCCCATGGTCACTGGTATACTGTTTGTATTCATAACTGTCCATTTAATTAAATTAAATATGTCCACAATAAAAAATTCACTTCTGTTGTCTCCCATAATCCTCTTAGCTCCTTCAGTGACCAAAACTGTTCTTTACTATATTTAAAAGAAAGCCAGTAAGTAAATATACACACACTCATGAGCTCACTGTCCTCAGGCATAAAAAAGAAAGATAAGGTAGGTCTGGTGTTCTAATTTGCTAAAGCAAATATAAGCAACTTTGTCTTCATTTGTCCATCAGCTCTCATGCTCCCTCATCTGAGATAGTACATGTATTAAAATTAACTATCCTGATCGGTTGAAGCATCAACTTCTCACAAACAACTTTTTCACACCATCTTTTTATTTTTAATAACTTAAGTACATAAACTTCTAAGGAAAACAATTACCATGAAGTTTTCCCAACATTTCCTAGGGTGTTCCTAAAGGCAAAGATATTTTCCTTTCTAAATGTCAGATCAGAATGGCATGAGTTCAACTACTTCCTTACAAAGATCCCAAGGGTCAAAACATATAGGCTTACTGCGAGATGAATATATTACCCAAAATTCAGATATTGAGCATATGACTATATGAATTCATATTTTGAATCAGTAATCCTCATGTGATAATATTTAGGAAAAAAAAACTTTCAGGGATAACTAGGTCAGAAGAGCAGAAATGTCATAATAAAATTGGTACCCACATAAGAAACTAACAAGAGTTTGCTTCCTCTCTCATGTGCTCTCTGCCTTATAGGGACACAGTAAAAAGGAATTCATCAACAAATCAGAAAGAAGGTCCTCACCAAGAACTGAATTGTCTATCACCTTCCCCATGAACTTTCAGCCTACAGAACTATGAGAAATAAATTTTCTTGTTTAAACCAACCAAGTCTATGATATTTGTTTTATAGCAACACACACTGACTAAGGTATGGCTACATAACAATTTTGATGTGGGAGACCTATAGAGGGAAGGATCCAGTTGTGGGATATAAGTTAAAAAAGAAGTGTTTTAGTAAGTTTGATATGTCAGTTATCTATTGATTACCTCTCAACTCCAAACTTTCCCTCCAAGCAGGTGCAGTGGTAGCATTTCTCATTTACAGCTGACACAGTATTAAGCTTTGTCAACAGAGGGTACTAAAGGGCCACTACAAATAAAGGAGCTCTGGTTTCTCCAACTGATGTTTTGGTTCTTCTTACCCCTTTGGCTTGGCAGCCAGCAAGGCCTAAGATGGAGTAGTGAGCACAGTGATATTTTCTTCTCTACCCTTCCTCCTGCCATGGCAACTTTCCATTGAGTATCAGTGGCACTGCCATGGACCAGTTTTTTCTAAGTGAACCGCCTAGGAACCTGATTCTCAGACTGAGCCTACCTATAGGAATAGGGAGTTTTCCTTGCCCATCCCAGGTTAAGGCCTCCTCTGCATCTACCAACCATGAGCTATGTGCAGCTACTGGGGGATTTCCTGCTTCCTCAGTTTCTGGGGTTTTCTGAAACACAACCTCAGCACACTGGCACCCTGGAAGTAGACTGCCAGCTTCCATATCCATCTCTAACTGCCAACCTGGGTCACTGGAAACCAGTCCTAGCCTGACACAACCCAGAGAACTTCTTTTCCACCCAATGTGCCACAACCAATCCTTGTCTAATATTGTCCAAATCCCAGCCTAGGGGAAGAGGCCACCCTTCTAAGTAAATTCCCTCCATGAGCACATTCCTTCAGAAGAGCAAAGGTATTCCCTAGAATTCTCTTTACCTCTTTACAGTTAATCTCTGGTTACTACAAAATAATTATCCTAATTGAAACTCCCCGTGATTCCTGACTAATATGAGTGAAGAAAGGTAAGCAGTGCAGTAAAGAAAGCATCGAGAGCCAGACGCGGTGGTGCACACCTGTAATCCCAGCACTCTGGGAGGCTGAGACAGGAGAATCGCGAGTTCAAAGCCAGCCTCAGCAGTGGTGAGGCGCCAAGCAACTCAGTGAGACCCTGTCTCTACATAAAACACAAAACAGGGCTGGGGATGTGGCTCAGTGGTCAAGTGCCCCTGAGTTCAATCTCCAGTATAAAAAAAAAAAAAAAAAAGAAAAGAAAAGGGTCAGGTCTTTGTTCAAAAATCTGCACCATCACAATCCAGCTACAGAGGCAACAGATACTGATGAATTTTTCCAGGTGAAAAAACCACTTCATCACCTGTAGAAAAGTCAGCAACATAAAGTATCCTAAAATAAAACCTATAACCAAAAGACATTCCATGGACATGAATTTTACTACATTACCAAAATATTTTGACATACCAAATAATTCTGAATTGAAGCAATGTTGACTGCTGACTTCCTCCACTGCCTCTGATACACGAGATCAGTATCCAGGCCATAGGTGTGAGCCAAAGACAAGGCTTCCTCATATTCTTCACTTTCAATCTTTTGACAAGGAAATGAACACAGGAACATTAATACTGCAGAACTATCGACAGGTCACTATGATTAGAGGATGGGATTTTATTATTTTTTTATTTTTTGGTGGATTGAACCCAGGGCCTTGTGCATGTGAGGCAAGCACTCTACTAACTGAACTATATCCCCAGTGGCCCCCACTCCCCAATTAGAGGATGAGTGAGGATAATCTATTGAAGCTATACAGCATATCATGCAATTCTGTGCACAGTGCCACCGGTAGTTCACTGACATTTAAAGGAGATAAATTAGGTATTCTTGCAACACTTTAACAGAAAGGTGAGGGACAAAGGATGGAGAGCACTTGCTTATAGAATCTAACAATGATAAAACCAGGACTAGCAATACTATAGCCTAATTCCTGGTCCAGGGCCACATCCATAGTACTGCCAACTGGCACAAATAACTCCAATGTGCATATGCAGGGTCAGTCACATGAGCTTCCCATGAAACTACTTGGCTGGGAAGTGGTCTGCCTTGCTTCCTTAAATATCTTTAGTCTGGAGGCCAAAACCAGAGAGTTGGCTGATTTACTAGTAACTATTTTTTCAAGCATCCTCTATACCACCATCCTGCCCCACTTAAATGCAGATAAGGGGAGAGGTAGAAGCACACTTGAAATCCCAGCAACTCAGGAGGCTGAAGCAGGAGGATCACAAATTTGAGGCTAGCCTCAATAACTTAATGAGACCCTGTCTCAAAATAAAAAATAAAAAGGCACTGAATTCCAGTGGTATGCACCTGTAAAGCCAGTGGCTCAGGAGGCTGAGGCAGGAGCATTCCAAGTTCAAAGCCAGCCTTGATGATTTAGGAAGACCCTAAGCAACTCAGTGAGACCCCGTCTCTAAATACAATATAAAAAGGGCTAGGTACAGGCCCTTTTTACCTGGGTGGTAAAGTGCCCCTGGGTTCAATCCCCAGGAACCAAAAATAAATAAAACAAAACTACTGATATCTCTAACCTGTCAATGATCCAACACTCTCTCTATAAACTTCTTCCATTATTGAAAATTTTGCTTTTTTTTTTTTCCTGGGGTGGGGAGAAGGTTTGATGTTTTCACCCTTGACAGAAACAGGATATTCTCACCTTTCTATGATAAAGCTCCTCTGGAGTCGTAGAGCGCAAACTGACAAGGCGGTAGTTCTTAGTAATGGTTCGGGGGCGTTTCCGCGGAGGTGCAAATCGCTCCATTTCAGTCACCAAGTACAGACCCTGTTTTAAGTACCCAAAGTAGCGAGCTTTGGCAGATGTTTCATGGTCAGAGTCAGAATCCTCTCCCCCCTCGTCGTCTTCTCCAGCCCTCATCTCCAAACGAGATCGTTTGGGGGCAAGTTTAATCTCACACTGAATTGAAAAAGGAGATAAGAAATAAATAGTGAGGAAATAAATATAACCTTTTAGGATTAACAAAAACATTTTCAATTCTACTCTGGCTTGATTCATTATTGTGATTCATAATGGAACCCAAAGGACTCCTACAACAAGGTATACATCAAGCCCTACAGAAAAACACACATGGACGTTATCAGCTCCAGTCTTATAAATATATGCCTATATTTTAGAGAAAGAAGTTGAGAAGATGAATTGCTTTTACTTTTGATATTTCTGTACTTGCTGTGGACAAATTGGATGCCAATATTTTTCATCTATTTAGAGAATGGACATAAAGGTATCTATTTGATTTACCAAGAATAGTTACCCCTACCCCTTTTTAAAGGCCCAACAGTTTCACAAGGTTCCCAGTCTGAATGCCTAGTTGTTAACAACTTTCATTTCAGACTTATATGGCTTATATTTTAAGCTACTCTCTTTTTAAGAGAACATCTTCAGACTCAGTAACAAACTTTGAAGCACAAAATGACAGTTCATCCCATTCAACATTTTAAGATAACTAAACTAGAAAAAAAAATCTATCATTTCAGTGAAGAAACACTTTAGAAGAGCATAATCACCACAAATTTCTTCTCTCACAATGTTTTTTATTAACTGAACGTTTTAAATATTGTACCTAATATCTGATGCTAGTCATAGATTTTGTTTATAAAGACAAGATTAGATCATGGGACAACTAAAATAAAACCCAATATTTAGATTCTTGGTAAGATACATGTTTACTCTCAAAGGGGAGAGCCTTACCTCCAAACTTAAAAATCCCCCATCATGGGCAGCAGTGACCTGAGGTGATGGCTCAAACCATTCACAAGACTTGCCCAGCAAATTCTTCAAGGTTTTCACTGAAGACACAGTTAGGGCACCAGAGCATCGAGCCAAAATCACTGCACCATTGGCCCACCAATTGACATCCATCAGTGGGTAAAAGGACTCTTTATCTGACAGGAAGAGGAAAATCAATGCAAATCAATCTGTGAATTTTTTTTTTAAGTACAACATATTTACTATAATAACTTAAAATTCAAATTTACCCACATTATGTGGACCCTAAAAGTATCTTAAATAATGAAAAAAAAATCAAATTGAAGTCATCTAACTTTTACTCAGGTAGGAGGTAAAGAATGGTATAGTAATTCATTTAACAAATATCTGAGTGCCAATTAGTCAAAGTCCAATGCTCTAGGTATACAGAGATAAGTCAAAGTCCTTCTCAAAAGAACTTAGGCACATAAGTGCACTTTTGTAATCGCAGCTACTCAGGAGGTTGAGACAAGAGGATCACAAGGTCAAGGCCAGAGTAGGCAACTTAGCACAACTCTCAAAATGAAAATACTTTTTTTAAAAATTATATGCACACACCCACACACCGCTGGAGATGTTGCTCAGTGGCAGAGCACTCTTGGGTTCAATCACCAGTACTACCAAAAAAAAAATCTAAGTATATGTTCAGGAAAGAGATGTCACCATTTTCAACATATTAAGTTAAAAGGCAGATAAGTACAATGTATACCAATGTATATGTATACAAAATGCATGTCTAGGGGCTGGGTTGTAGCTCAGTGGTAGAGCACTTGCCTAGCATGTGTGAGGCACTGGGTTCGATTCTCAGCACTGTATATAAATGAATGAATAGAAAATAAAGCCCATCAAAATGTCTATCACTTTCAGACAAACAAGAAGAGAATTATACCCTTTAAAAATACATAAGACATATAATGGCTTCCAGTGCTGATTTCCTCTTAAATAAAATTTCCTCTTAAACAAAATTCCTTTAATAAAGGAATAAGCATTCGAAGTCAGTAAATTTCTAGAGATTAAAATGAATTAAAGCATTCAACTGAGGCATTCAAAAGAAATGCCTTGATATTTATCACAAACTCATACTTTCTTAACCTTAGCTGTCCCACAAAAGACATGGTATAAAGGTAATACATGTAACGATAAGCCATACATTTAAAACAAACTAAGGAGAAATATTTTTAAATTAGAGTTTAGCACTATGAAAATAACTCATTTAAAAAAAAAAGTTCTAACACTATTTTCTTTGAATGAAAGCCTAAGGCAATTCATATAAATAATTTCAAGAAAATGTGAATGTTCCTGGGGCTTATTTTCTGGAAGGAAGGGAGGAACGGAGGGAGGGAGGGAGGATGGATGGGTCGGTTGGTCACATTTAAATCACATTCTAAATTATACATTTAATAAATTATTACTTTTTCCTCAAGTATTTCTGAATGACTGCTATAGATTATTTAACAAAACATCATTCAAAGTCAGGATTCTGACACATGATATTAATTGATCAATATTTGCAATGCTATTTAAATGTGAATTAAAAGCCTGTTATAATATAGATTTTAAAATGTATGACTATTACTGATTTTGTAAAGGACACTTCAAAATTCAGAAATTGTTTAACTTTCAGTGTTTCACATAAAGAATAATAATCCTGGGGCTGGGATGAAGCCTAGTAGTGGAGTACTTGCTTCATGTGCACCAAGCCCTGGATTTGATCCCCAGCATCACAAGAAAAAAAGAAAAATATTCCTTAGTCAAAAATTAAAATTAAAAAACTCAAGGTAACTTTTTTTATTTTTTGGTTTTAGTTTACCAATTAAATAAGAACTAGCACTTTAAATGCAAATCTTGGTTTGTTTCCTATTTATAAAAATATGTGCTCATTTTTAAAATAAATTATTTCAAAATTGGAGATGTATTAGAAAATAAAAAAGAAAGCCCCGCCAGCCTAATCCTAATGACCTCCCTCCACAGAGATTACTCTTCAATTTACCAGTTGTGGACCTCCTACAGCTATCTCCTCCACAGGCATGTGAAAAGGCATGTGCTTCTGAGCATTGACCTGTGTGCCATTTCAGGGCTGGCCGAGGCAGGAGACATGTGCCACACACAGGGCTCTGCCTTAGCCTTTGGGGAATTCAAACCTCAGAAAACAGTCTGCTGCTTGGTTCCAATGCTGTGAACTCCTGGTGTTTCTTCTAAGGTGAAGAAAAAGTATCTAGAGACTTTATCATCTAAAGAATACCTTATACAGTAAGAGTTGTCTCTTAAGGTTTTACTAATCATATTTTTCACTACTCACCTTTTATTTTTTTTCTCTTCTCAGTAAAGAGCCTCCAGTTAGGATTAAGGTCATCATAGCCTGGCTAAACATGAAAATATGCACATGACTTCAGGTCAACTATGTAAGAAAATTGTGAGCAAATCATCAACAGTTATGGAATTTTTAAAATAACAAAACAGACAATGCTTTTCTGTGATCTTGGTTACAATTAACTGAAATCTCCCTCACCTTAGCAGTCTAAAAAAGCAATTTTTCTTACAGTACACATGTGCAAAGGCAGGTATTGTGACCCAGTTCTATAAATAAAATAGGATGTATAAGAACAATAAGTTAACAAGTATACAATTAACACAAATGAAAGCAAAATACACTAAGAATTCACTCTATACACACCCTCATCCCTATACAGTAGGAAGAAGGCAGCAATGTTGTTGTGACTCAACACAAGCCTGGGTAGTAGTTCAGGCTCAGCCCTGTGGTCTTCAGAGCATGAAGACTTGACCAGACAACCTCCATGTTACCCACTAGTTCTAACTTTCCATGACTAAAAAATTAAGTAAAAGAACATAATCATGCAATCTTCAAAGTTAATCCATTCATATTCTAATATCAAGGCAACATGGTATTATGCTCACCTCTGGGAACCTAATGGTATGTCAATCTCTCTCAAATATTAAGTCAGGCATCCTGTTGGCTTAATGTTCCTTACTTTATCTCCAAAGGTACAACAGTAAGGAAAAACCAGTAAAAATCACTTGGATGTTTAGTGAAAATCTTAAATCTTAGAAAACAGTTGCAATAGGTCAACTATAGTTCACAACACTTCATTATGTTTTAGAAAGAACTAAAAAAAGGGAGTTTAGAGATTCTCAAAGAAATGATACATGTTCAGGATCCCTAAGGAGATGGATATGCTAATTGTCCCAATTTGATCATCATATATTACACATATGTATCAAGGTATCACACTGTACCCTATAAATATGTACAATTATTGTGTCAATTAAAATAAAAATATTGGGAGTTTATCAACCGTCCGTGATCCAGGAGCCATCTTGGGACTGCAGCATGGTGGAGCCTATGGAAACTGATACCCAGATCTGTGCTGTTAATATGGGTCTCCCCCTTAAAAGTGAGGTATTGAAAACCTTCAGGAACACTGTAAGTCTACAGGGTAGAAACTGTACAGCCTCACAGCTAGATGGGAAGACACATTAACAACATGAAAAAAACAAGGGGGGAAAAGCGCTCCAAACAAACCAAGATGCTCCAATAATAGAATCCACTGACAACACAGTAGAAGAAATGCCAGAGGAGTTCAAAATGTACTTAGTAAAACTGCTCCATGACTTAAAGGATGATGTAAGAGCAAATACAGGTAGCAAAAGATCACTTCCATAAAGAGAGAGGTCCTGAAAAAAAAAATCAAGAAGAAACCCTTGAAATGAAGGAATCAATAAACCAAATTAAAAATTCAATGGAAAGCATCACCAACAGACGAGATCACTTGGAAGACAGTACCTCAGGCAATGAAGACAAAAATATATAATCTTGAAAATAGAGTTGACCACACAGAGAAGATAATAAATTGTGTGACACTCCTTCACCCAGAAGCAATGCCTGAACAGCAACTGCTAAAGCCAACAGAGTGGAGCTACTGTTACTACTTCTGGGCTGATAAGAAGGACCACCCAAGGCAATGGCACCATGGCTGGGTTTAAACTGCTGCTCTAAAAGCCACTGAAAGGCAAACACATGCAGAAAGAAATGTCTGAATTTGAGAGAGAATAAAGATTGAAGAAGAACATGCAAAGAACTCGGCTAAGCTCTCTCAGAACTCTGGCTGCACAGGAGGAGGGCTTCCTGGGAGAAGCATGGGCCCAGGTGAAGAGGAGCCTGGTAGATGAAGCAAAAGTTCATCTCAAGTTCTCTGCCAAGCTTCACAGTGAGGCAGAGAAGCCCCTAATGAACTTTCATGAGAACTTCAAGAAAGATTTGAAAAAGTGTGACCACCATATCGCTGACCCCCGCAAATATTCACTAGCTGCAATGCATTGGTGGAGAAAGCCCAGAAAGCCCTCACAAAGTGGCAGAGACCTGAAGATGAAGACCCAGCATCTGGAGATCAAGCTGAGCAAAAAGAGGAGGACATCAAGAAGGCACAAAGGAAGTCCACACAGGCTGGCGATAACCTCATGCACCATGTGGACCTCTACAACCAGGCCCAGTCCAAGTGGTTTGAGATGGTGGCCACCACTTTGGAGCAGGAGCAGCTGGAGTTAGGGTGGAGAAGATCCAGCAACTTCTTTGCCAATACAAACAGCTGCAGCATGAGACGGACTTGTTCAAGCAAAGCACAGTGGAGAGCCTGTGGACCAAGTGCTTCAAAAAATGGACCTGGTCAAAGACAGAACTATGGGTCAGAGAGCATGAATGGGCAGCATTTGCCCTGTGGACATGCAGATCTAGACATGCCTGTGAGGCTGGGTGTCCCACAGAGAGGTGGTGGTGGCTCCTGCTGGGTGAAGCTGCCCTTCCATGCACTCTCCTGTCCACTGAGGAGAGAGGAAAGTGAGTGCTGGCAATTCCAGAAGGATGATCTGGTTGGTCCAGCTGCAGAATCCCAAATATTCCCAGGCCAAAAAGACAGACCTGCAACCCTGCTCTTGTCTCCCAGACTAAAGCCCCCCAAACCCCATGCCATGTTTGTTGCTGTGAGAACAAACTGAGGCTGGAAAAAAAAATTAAAATATTAAATTATTATAAAAAAGAAAAATCTAAAGTGTTGCTACACTTAAACAAAATGAACTTTTTCATCTAATGTAACAAGTATATTTATTATTCACTTATCAGTGGCTTATACTTCACAGTATTAAAATAGATACTTCTTTCCACATCCTGAAAGAATTTCCTGCTCCACTACTACTATAGTAAATCACTTAGAGCAGTCTCTGGGAACACAAGACATAATCTTTCAACTTTATCAGGAAAACAGTTATCATATAAAGCTATTTAATCATAAAAAAGATGATTTTCAAATAATTAGAAATCAGTAAGGTACACACTGAAAATAATCAAATATATTGGTATCTTACTTGATCATTTGTGAGGCACTGTACAGACTCTTTCGATGTCTCAAAATCTCCTTGCCTGGCTACTTGCACCTCACTGTGCATTTATATAAGTGACAGAGAAGTGTGGAATAAAATTCTTAAAACTTGCGAATTCTCAAGCAACAGTAATAATTATGATTAAATCTTTTGGTAAATTTATGGACATAAAGACCACAATGAAATCTGACAAGAAATTTTGAGGAAAACATTTAAAAAGAAATAATCTCATTGGCACAGTACGGTGAACTCAAAGTACACTCCCCTCATCAAGACAATGCTGAGAAGGAGCACTAAGAACACAGAGCTCATATAGTACAGCTACAACCTGCAGACACTTTGGGACTACACTGTCTCGTCCCTTGCACAATGCTTCACAATGAGCACAATGAGAAGAGTGCCTACTTCTCATAGCAGCTAAATGTTGAAGGCATGCATACATCTTTTAAGTACTGAATTCTAATTAGAATGTCTCACCTTTAGGGAAATTATCTGACACTGTACTAGTCTTCCAACACCCACTCAAAAATGCAATTTCATCTATTTAACCAATGAACACTGTGCACGTACACTGTGGAGAAACAGGAGGAAAAAAATCAGACATTACAAATCTGACACTCAAAAAGTGGAGAGTGATGAGAACAAATCACTATAATCCAAGGTCATATTTTTAACTACTTACATAAAGATATAAGTGCTAGGAGTCTTCAAAGGATGAAGGGAAAACTGCACATGTGGACTTGAGAAAGATGGAGAATTCCAAAGATATGAAGACAGACTTTTAAGGGTGGATAAGATTTGGGTGCTGAAAATAGATGGAAGAAGTTCCAATCATAGCATGAGCACAAGTAGAGAGATAGGAAAATGAATCAGTTCACTGGGCCACAGGACAGATTTTTATTTTCTTCACTTTTGTTTGGGATTCTGGGGAGAATTTAATGATTTTTTATTGA
>CM053411.1:71682862-71703436 GCA_028644305.1 Xerus rutilus | reverse complement strand
TGTTTCTCCTGCAGAAAATAGGTACTTTGCTGAGGAATGTGACATAGCCTGTCCACTTAAGCCAGGCAGGGATGTAGGTAAATGGTTTCTTAGAAAAGAAAGCATGTTAGGTTAGCACAGTGGGCCCATTTTATAGAAGTATTAATCTTGTGTAGCACCATTTGCATCTGTCTGTCCGCTATCAACCAGTATATCTCTTTCCACATCCATACCCAGAAAAACTATTGTTTAAACAATTTTTAAAATCATAGATTAGTTTTGCCTATTGTAGTAATTGACATTACTGGACTTGTAGCATGTATCCTTTTGTTCACATCTTCCTTTTTTCAGCCTAATATTTTGAGATTCATCCATACTTTTATGTATACTGGTACTTTGTTCCTTTTTCCAATTAGTATTTTATGAATACTGTATATTGACATAGAGACAGATACTTCATGGTTATGCATCCCTCTGTTGAGACCTCTAAGTGTCCAGTTTGGACTATTGTGCTCACAACTCTTATGCCCATTCTTGTGTAAGTCTTTATGGTTGTACGTTTGCATTCCTCTTGTGTCATTATCTTCCAATGGGATCGCTGGGTCATAGGGTGGACACAATCTATTTTTATAAGAAACTACCAGACTTTTTACCACAATATTTGTATCAATCACATTTCTACAGTAATGTTAGCATTCTGGTTGTTTTACATTTCAACAATATTTGGTTGTCGTCTTTTATTGACATCTTATTGATATTTAATGATATCCATTGTAGTTTAATGGAATTTATTTTATTTATCTTAAATTTAGTGTGGGAACAAACCAGAGCTACCAAGAGAGTCACAGTTTCAACTTCAGTACTTATTATCCTCATGGAATAAGCACTGCTATTTACCACCCTGGTCATAGGTAAGTAATCATGTGCTCACGTATTTAGGGGAGTATTGGGTGAATATGGAAATCTTGATTCAGTGAGAAGAAATGGTCCATTCTGATTCTTAATTTGGCTTTTTCATTCCATACTCTTGTATATAGTTATGCTTAGTATCTACAATATTGTTGTAGTAATCTTGTGATATTTCATGCTTCTCTCTGGCTAACAGAACTTCTCCAAGCCAGATAGGACACTCGGAATATTCATTGAGGAATTTCTTTTCTCTAGCCCTCTGGATCTTTTCCTTCATTTGTAAGATGAGTATTATACCTAATTCCTAGCATTGTTGAGAGAACTATAAAGTACTACAAATAAAGTGCTATGGCGTGGAAGGGCCTCAGTAGATGTTACTTCTTTCTTTCCTTGTAGGTGAGAGCTAGGTTGGCTGAGTATTGGTTGCACAGTTCCTTTCAGTAATTGCAACACATTCTTCACGGATTCCACTTCTCCATTTTTTGCCATCTACATTGAAGTTTACTGGGAACTTTTGGCATTTTCTACTTCTATAGTGATTTCTCCTCTGTAATTTTGTTTTGAGAATGAAATTTATATGTATTTTATAAATTAGCCAAGGTTTCTTTCTCTAAATTGAAAGAGTGTCAAATTTTGAGTAAGATGGACCTAACTTGATTTTGGAATTTTGGGACTAATTAATGGTTAGTACTTAAGTTTTCTGACCCTCAGGATACTTAATTCTTTTTTGATTGAAAATGTATGCAAGTTTTGTTTCCATTCAGTCATAAGTATCTGTGTTTTCTATTCATAATTTTATTTTTATACTGCAAAAGAATACACATACCCCCATACTGAAGTCTCCTTTGTGCTCCTCCCTGATGCCATCCTCACTGTGCTCCCAGAGATAACCACTTTACTGAATTTCGTGTGTATCACCCTCTTGCTTTATCACTTATTCATGGTTTTACTGTTTTGACTTTATATAAATCATATCACACAGAAGACATATATATTTCTTTGTGACTTTTTGACTTATTTTACTCTTGTTCATCCATTTTAACAACTCTGAGGATGTTTCATTTTATGAATAATATGTAACATTCATCTATTCTCAGAAGAAAATTTGTTTCTAGATTTCTTTGATATAAAAATAAGTATAGTGGAAAAATCACTGTACATTAGCACCTTTGTGTAAGTTTCTGTAGGATATAGCTAGGAGTGGAATTGCTGACTTTTTGGGAAAGTAGATCCTAAACTTATTTAGGTAAAGTCAAATATTTTTCCAAGTTGTTATAATGGTGTACAGTTCCATCAGCAGTATATGAAAGTTTCTATTTCACTTTCTCAGTGATAATCTTGATGGGAATGATGTCAGACTTTCAAATATTTGTTGATTTGGTAAGGATAAAAGAATCTTACCATGGTTTCAATTTGCATTTCTCTGGTTACTGATGAGGTTGAACAACTTTTTGTTATTGGCCACTCTGTTTTGTGATCTATAAAATGATTCATCACATCTTTTTTGTTGGGTAGTTGGTCTTGACATTTTTGTACAATCTGTATATTAATTTTGGATCTGTTATATGCATGATCTCTCAAGATTTCTTAAATTTTTTCTTACCCTTTTTCTTAGATTTACTTTGATACATGCACATAATTTCAAATATTAAATAATTCTAAAAACTGACTAACCAAATTGTTGCTTCACACTTTTAGCTATATTCTTTTGCTTTTATGCACCTAAATGCTTTCATTGTTACTTTGCATATTTATTGATTTCTTCTTGGAAGGTGGATACTGAGTTTCTTCACTTTACACAAGCATGCATGCATGCTTGGTCTGTAATTATATCATAATTTTGTAATATGAGCATTATTGCAGTTATGTAGATATTATTTGCAGGTGAGATAGGAAGTTTTTAAAGTATTCCATGATTACTTTTTAATGTTTGTTTATTCAGTAAACATTTACTGATGTTTTATTGTTATTGACTATTCCAGGTTTTTGGGATGTATGTTCCTTATGAAACTGCCTAGCTAGGATAGCAGATAATGAACAATGAACATACAGTGTGTGGAGAGCTGATAAGTGTTGTGGTATAAAAAAGTGATCAGATGCTGATTGGAAACATGGAGAATAGGGTACAGGTGACAGCTTTAACTGGGTAGCTATGTTGCCATCCTCCTCGAAATTGACATTTTCCCAAAGACCTATGGAAAGGTGAGGGAAGTTGTTATTTGAATATCTGGGAGTAGAGGGTTCCATGCAAGGGGGGACCCAAAGCACAGGCCCTGAGTTGGGAGTGTGTGTGGCATTTTTAAGGAACAGTAAGGGAGCGAGTCTGGATGAAGCAGATTGAGTAGAGTAATAAGTGGAGGTCAAAAAGGTAATGGTAAGCGCTGAATCCTGCAGGGCTTTGCAGGCCACTCATAGACATATGTGCTCTTACTTGTTATATCTATTCTCCTTACTGTTAATATTACAGTTAATATTTTTTAATTGCCCAAGTTTTAAAATGTATTTAGCACAGATTTACCCCTAAATTCACTCTGCTGGGTATAAATCTCCCTTCAGTACATCATGTACATTAGTGGTGTGTTAAGTTTCACCTTCTCAAAGAGGTGTCTCAGGATTTTCTCATTTCCATTTAGATTTCTACCTGCTGCATAGGGATTGTCTTGGAACTTCACTCTCATCCTGAGAATTGCTTCTGTTTCTTTTGAGACTTTCCTGAATCTCATGTTTTTTTTTTTTCCTTTGTGGGTTTATTTCACTGTTTTGGTGAATCTCACAACTTCCTATAACACCCCATGAAAGGGGACATGGGGAGCATATTTTTTGTAGTTCTGTATGCCTGAAAATGGCATTCTTCTATGTGCATGCTTAATTGATGTTTGGGCCAACAGAATTGTAGGATGGAAATGATCTTCTCTTAGAATTTGGAAGGTGTATTGGTGTATTTTTTTTCTCCTAGCTTCTAGTATTACTCTTGAGAATTTTAATGTCATTCTGGAATGAAGCCCATTTTTATTTTTTGTTTTGTTCCTCTTATTTCTGGAAGCTGATTCTTTTTTCCCCAGTGTTCCAAAATTAGACCATGCTATGAGTTGGAGTAGATTTTTTTAGTATCCACCATGCTGGCTCCTTAGTTTGGATACTTACAATCCTCACTTTTTGTTGGAAATACCAGCTTGCCATGAGGAATCAAATACATGCAAAGCAAACTTTACTTTTGCACAAGGGTATGCTACGGAACAGTATGGTGAAAACCAACCTTGGTCATGTGTTCCGCCTATTTTTTTTTAAAGGGATTTATTACAAGGCACACTGTCAACCATCCAGAACTAACTCCCCATGTCACACTGTAGTACGAGGGAGCTGCTAGCTCGTCTATAATCAGGACTACAGAACAACTGCTACAAACAGAAAAGATGGTGATCATGGTGTTACCTCCTGCCCTCAACACCTGCAAAATAAATGCCCCATAGCCAGCCTCCTCATTCTTATAAATCAATGAAGGTCATGGAGACTGCTGACAGTACAGGAAAACCAAGTAACTCTCAGGATTGCTTAAATGCAGCTCCTTCGTTTCTACTCTCCACATCCCACATGTATGCATCTGATTTGCCAAAACATCATCTCTCCCAAATCATAGCTGAGAACCAGAGAAATGTAGTTTTTAGTTTTCTTGCCTTTAGTGGATAGACCACTAGAAAGAGGATGGCTGTGGAGTGCCACTTCACCATATCTTTCCCTCAGCCTACCTCGGATCCTAAGTGACAAAACTCTTCTTTCTTAAGCCAGTAAAGCATTGTGACATAGGAGGGTACAGAATCGGTGCTAGAACTCAGATCTTCCATGCCTCGACTTAATTCTCCCACATGGTACATACCTTGCAAACTTTGGCCACCTTTCCTCTAGAGTTCAGAGATGAGACTTCCCAGGGGAGGTAGTGTCATGGCCAAGTGAAGTCAAGAGGTCTTTCCTGTAGGCAAATGTGTCTTCCTTCATTCCTGGATATGCAGAGGTCTTCTTATCCTCATACTGGGATGCCATATGTGTGTCAGACACTGCTCGATGGAGAAGCGTCTCAAATGCTAGTCTTGGGCTTTGGGTATAGCTAGGAAGTAGAGTGCTTGCCAGTGTATGAGGTTCTGGCTTCAGTCCCCAGTACTTTAAGCTCCACTTCTGTTTGCCTCTGAAAGGGACTGTGCTTGAGGCCAATTTGTGGAATTTGAGAAATTGAACTTCATGATAGCTAGTTTCCTCTTGGTACTCAGGTTAGTTTTTCTTGATGCTTAGTTTCTCTACCTGTTTTTATTCCTAACTCAGCACTGCCCCTTGCTCTGATATGAGGGGAAACTATGTGACTGGCTAATGTTAAAATTGTGGGTGGGCAAAAGGAAGGGCTATAGTTAAAATGGGTATGGTTGGTTCTTACATCTCATTTAAGGATAAATACTATATTCTGAAAATGGACCACAGGACTTTTCTATTTCTCACAAGTCCCCTCCTGCCCCCTGCCTTTTTCTTTATACCTTTTGGTCTCATTTTCATGTTCTTGTACCTTTTGACATTGTCATCCATCCTAAATACTAACTTTTTGAGTTAGAAATCGCCCACGAGTTCTCCCGTTTAGCAGCTCAGAGCTGCCTCAGTGATAAGGAGCGTTTGGTAAGGTTCTTTCCCACTTGGTGGAAGCTTCTCTTCTTTCCAGGTCTTGATTATAACCAAGTCACAAGGCTGAAAGCGATGAATTGTGAACGCCAGAGGAGGAGTCTGAGCAGCAGCTCATAATAATCATTTTGGCCAGAAACAAAAACAATAAAACTCACAAATCAAGGTCACCTGTGCAGGAAGTTAGGAAGATTTATAGTTCAGATTCACTCAGAACGAACTGTGACTCTTAGAGAGTTTTGTGATATTTTTCAGGTACTCCTGTGTAAAAACTTAGTTTTATACAGTTTTATAACTTAGTTTTACTTATTTTCTGAAGGGCTAACAAATGTATATCTGAAGTAAAAATAACCATTGTCTTTTAAATGTCCATTTATGTGTTTTGGTTATACTCTCCTGCCAGGTGTTGATAAGACCAAGTTCCTCAAAATTGCCCTTTTTTTCTATCTACTGTTAGCTGAGAGTTGTCAGGGATCATTGGGAATTTGTGAGAAGTTTCTTGGTTCCATTAGCTTTTCCTCTACTAGTTGTGCCATCTGCTAGGATGGGTCAGGGTCTTGCTGATCCCATGTGGCTTCCCTCAGAAGCATCAGAGGCATTTCCCTCTCTAATGACGTTTTTCTGCAGAATTCTGGTTTGCATTCTGTTCTACAGGGTCCCCTTGATCCCGCTGATAGAGGGTTCAGGTGACTCACAGGAGTTGCAGGGCCCTTAGAGGGGTCTTGTTGTTCCCTGGATTCTGGCTGACCTTAGAGGGCAAAGGCCAAAATATTGACTTTTTTCTTGGCCTTTTTACTTCTTAACTTTGGTCTCCAAGTTTTGGCTTTACACATCAGGCAGTCAGTTTCACCAGTCTTGAAGTAGGAGTTCTGAGTTTTAGCTTTAATGTCAGTATTCATACTGGAAGTCAGTGTTATATCCTATTTGTGTCATATAGATGATGGCTTATTGTCTCGAATTAAGTCAGGTTGTTCTATTAGAAGCTGTGCTTATGCAAAATACCAACAGGCAGCAGTTATAAAGTTTTGTAAGGAACATACAAAATGAAATAAGAGCAAAAACATACATATTCAGTTTGTATAATAGCTATGAACCAAGAAACAATGTGTTACTGAACCCAGAGCATACTCTTCTGCAAAGCTATTTCCGAGTGTGTTTGATTCATTAAGACCCAGAAGGGATATTAAAATGGCTACGATTTTGTCTTACATCCCAATTAAGGCTAAATACTGTGTTCAGAAAATGGATCACTGGATTTTTTATTACTCACACTTTCAAGAGAATTATTTGAATTATTTCAATTGTTTTCTGAAATTTTTATTTAGATATTGTTCCTGGAATCACCTTTAATTTTTTCACTTTCTTTCCTCCACCCTTTGTTTATATTGAAAAAAGAGAAGTAAATTTTATTCTATATATGTAAATAGACTTGTTGAGGAAAGTAGTTGTTCCTGAAAGCTTCATCTTGGTCCTTGATGCCAATCTAATAATGAGGACATGGTTTTGAGAAAAGTTTTATTGCTTTGAGAGCAATGGAGAAACACAAGAGCTGATTGTCCCAGAGGCCCATCAGGGGAAACGGGGGTTTTAAAGAAGTGATTCAAAGGCTGCATTCCAGGTGTTTCCTGGGTGGTGGTTGGGGGTGTGATTCACTCTTTTTAATTGGAGATAGTCATTTCTTATCTCTTTTGGGGCCATTCCAGAAGTTTGAATTACTTGGTTCCTGTGATGGGGTGTGTGCTCAAGGACAGATAACTCAGCCTAGGTTGGGGAAGAAAGATCATTGTTTCCCTAAAGGTTAGGGAAGGAGAGGGAAAAGAAGAAAAAATGTCCATTTTAAAATAAGCCTCAGTCACAGAGCAGTAAGGGCTATGTTCAAACTATAAGGTGGACCACTGTTAGAGTTGGAAGCACTTTGACAATGTTTATAAACCTACAGTTATACTGTTGTGAAAAAAAGTCTATATTCTGGTTAATTTTTTCTTAATATATTTTCTATTTATTCTGTTCATCTTTGTTAAAATTATTCATTTTGCTATTATATTTTTCATTTAAGTTCTTTGTAGTTGCATAAAAAAATCTCTTAAGGGAGAAAACCACAGGTTTTTACGAACTGCAGAATGTTTTGAGGCTTAAGTGTTAGCATAAAATGACCAACCTGGGTGCAAGCTTCATGGATCAGCAAAGCCTTTATTCAGCAGTGGAGTCATGCATTTGGTGGATCCACTTTCCTGATGGAAAATGAGCCACTAGCCAAAGGAGGAATCTGTGTTTATATATGCTACACTGAGAGGTGACTTAATTACTGACAGCGTGTCAGTTTGGGGGGTCAGGGGAAAGGTTTGTGAGATTTGAAATTTGTTTTTACTGGGCAGTATTTTTACTTGAGGAAGAATGGAGGGTCTGGGGTCAGTGTTCAGTGCTTCTCTTTCCTTCAGGGTCCCATTGTACTGTCACTGAGAAACAGTTTATTTAGGGAAAGATCAATGCCTTGACTTCCTCCCAGAGACTGCCATTTTAGGCTTGATGGATATCGCATTCCCAGGGATTGTCCTGTCACTGGGAAAGGATGTATTGGGAAAGGATCAGTGTTATCAGTGTGTTGCCTTCTTCCTCACTGCCTCTTCCCAGGCCACACTATTTTGGAGTTTGTCATTTTCTATATCTTACATGAAGTATTTGGCACATAATGGATTTATAGGAAATGACAAATGTAATTACTATTTACAATTGAATAAATATAGTATTAATGTATTCCTTTCATTTGTGACTTCTGTGTTGAAGATTCAGTTGCCAGATGTAGTGGCACACACCTGTAATCTCAATAACTTGAGAGGTCAATGCAGTAGGATTGCAAGCTTGAGGCCAGCCTCAGCAACTTAGTGAGACCCTGTCTCAAAAATCAGAACTGAGGATGTAGCTTAGTGGTAAGGTGCTCCTGGGTTCAATCCCAGCCTCTCCCCACCCCCCAAAATCATTTGTTATATCTTTATGAATTTTAAAAATTGGTCTTAAAAATCTATATAGTGAAAACTTTTAAACATTAAAAATAACTAAAATAATCTGAAATGATGATAAACTTATTTTGGATGTAGCTGGTAGTTGAGTGATCATATGCAAAGTTAGAGGGCTTTGTTTTATAAAAATGAATTTAATTATATATATCATGTTTTTTTGTCAACTTTGTATATACTCTGTCCTTTTATTTAATATTATATGCACATATACCATGCATAGCTTCCTATGAATTTGAATTTAAATTTTGCTGTTGGAAAGTCTCAGTGAAACCAGAGTTTTGAGATGGACCTAGATTCTCTGCTTCAGCTATTTCTTTCTGGTTTTTTGTCTTTTGAGAATCTTATACTGAGGAATTAAATCCATGGACCATAATAGAAGGGAAGAGTAAACTGAGTAGGATTTATTTGAGAAGAGAGAGCATTCTTACAATGCAGGAGGGGACCCATAGCATGAAAATCCTTTTTGGTGTGCTAGCGTAGGGTCCTGTGTATTTTTCTATTGGGTGTGAGCATTGATCAAAGTCTGTTCCAAAGCCATTAAAAAGGTACCAAAGTCATTGACTGTGTCCTTTAGCCTTTGAATTTTAATCCTTCTTGTAACTCCTATTAGGGTTCATTCCAACTTCTGTTTTCCCTTGCCCTGGGACAAAGTAAGTCCCAAAGGTCTCCTGGTCTTTACCTATGGAAAAGGCCTTGAAGTGTCCTATTAATGTGTCTACTGATTAGTCTGGTATGGTCATTGCATTTGAACAAGACCTTAATTGGGGCCCATTACCTTGATTACCTGACCATTGTCTAATTTATCAGTTCTCTTTTAATTCCAGCAGCTCAGAAGTTTCAAGTCAGCCTCAGCTACTTAGCAAGGCCTTAAGCAACTTAGATCCTATCTCAAAAAATAAAAAGGGCTGAGATGTAGCTCAGTAAAAAATTGCCCCTGGGTTTAATACCCATTACCCCCTCACCCGCCCCCCCAAAAAAAGAGGGAGGGAGAAAGTCTCAGCCCTTTATTGAAACTCCAAGTCTCACGCCTTGACCATACATATGTTGCTCCCAGACCACACTGATTGTTTTAATTGTCTTGACAGTAACCTATTTCTTCATGCTCACATCTTCTTTGGTACTGTTTTATTATGTTGAAACAAAGTTTACTCTTGACTATTTTTAAGGTCTTTTTTTGTTCAGTTCAACTGATTTTGTTGTTTTTAAAGCCTAGCTATTAATATCTTCCTTCCTTAGCACATATATACTTTTTCTCTTTTGAAATTTTAATCTTCTGTTCATTAAAAAGTGCATGCATTCTGTGAGATGAGTTGTTAACATTAGGAAGATTGAGCTATGTCTATTTAAATAAAATTTTTTTTGTTGTAGATGAACACAGTATATTTTTATGTGGTGCTGAGGATTGAACTCAGTGCCTCATGCATGTGAGGCGAGCACTCTACAACCAAGCTATGATCCCAGCCCTATAATGTCTATTCTTTAACTGTCCTGCTTTCCTTTTCTCTTATTTGCTGTTACTCACCGTGTGTAACACACTGTATCACATGTTGTGCACAGTGTAAACATGGAGATCAGTCCTGACCTTGAATTTTTATATTCTTGGATAAGAAATAATATATAACATATATATGCACATATTATATATGTGTAATATATATTGTGTCTAGTATATATTTCATATTAAGTTAGTAAGGGCCATAAAAGTGTGCATATGCAGTGATGTGGTGGATTCAGATAAAGGAAATATTACTTTGGTGAACTATCAGAAGCTTGGCTTGTAGCACTTGCATTTGCTTTGGAGAATGGATGCAGTCTGGACAGGATGGGCATTACAAAGTGACGACAGGAAAAATGGCAAGAGGAAAGAAGTCATGATATATGTGGGGAAATTGGAAGTGATGTAGCTTGGGTGACACTGGTTGGAGGGGGTGTGGGAGGAGAAGCGAGAGGATATGCACTGCTTAGATATACCACACTTTGGTAGTTTGACTATATCCTTTTATAGTTTAAATGTCCCCTCCAAAATTCATGTGTTGAAACTTAATGGTCAATGTGGTGGTATTAAGAGATGGAGACTAGCTGGGCATGGTGGTACACATCTGTATTCCCAGCTGTGAGCTTGAAGCAGGAGGATCACAAGTTTGAGGCCAGCCTGGGCAACTTAGGAAGACCTAAGGGCTGCTCAAAATCAGAAGGGTTGGAGGTATAACTCTGAGGTGGAGTACTTGTCTAGCATGTGCAAGGCCCTGTTCAATCCCCAATATTGCTAAAGTGGAACCAAAACAAAAGATGGGGACTTGAAGTAATTAGGTCATAAGGGCTCCTATTTCATGAGTAACATGTAAGGCCCTATCAGAGGCTTCATGCAGCACTTGATTCTCTTGTCCTGTCTTCTGTCATGTAAAGATAACATCATTCCTTTTCTCTGGAGAATGTAGTAACAGGGTGCCATCCTGGAAGTAGACAGCAGCCCTTACAGAAAACCATACCTGCCTGCATCTTGATCTTAGCCTTCCTGGACTCCAGAACTGTGACACAGAAAATTTTTCTTTGTAAATTCCCCAGTCTCGGGTATTTTGTTAAAGCAGCATAAATGAACTCAGACATAACCCATAACTCCAATTAGGATGTCAGACATTGAAGGCAAGGAGTACGTAGCCTATGTGTAAAAGTCATGGCATCTAGTGTAAGAGCTCCATTTGTATGTTGACTAGTGCTCCCTTGGGCACCTTTTTTTTAAAAAAATTTAAATGCGTTTCAAGTCATAGTAAATATACAGAGCTCAATTTTTCCATTTCTCTGGTTGCAAACCAGATAGTCACACCATTTGTGTCTTCATACATGCACCAAATGTAGTGATGACAATCTCAATCAACCATCATTACTATACCCATTCCCCTTTCCTTCCTCTCACCTCCTCCCTGCTGCATCCACAGTTCCTCCATTTCTCCTATGTTCTCCATTCCCACCCCCGTTATGTATTCTCATCCACTAATCGGAGAGAACATTTGGCATTTGGTTTGAGATTGACTTACTTCAGTAGTGTTCTCCGGCACCTTTAATAAGTAACACAAATTTCTTCAGTAGAGAAATTACTATGTTCACTCCTTTTGATTTTTCTCTTCCCTTTTTCTTTTGCATTTTGTATTCTTTCAGTTTTCTGTATTTCTTTTCCCTTGTCCTGTAAAGAGAAGGATGTTGTGTGTGTTTTCTGTGGCTGTGACAAAGTACCTGAAATAAATCACCTTAAAGAAGGAAAAGTTTGTTGGCTCAGTTTTAGAGGTTGTCTGTTTGCATGGCCCCATGGAAGCCATGGGCCTATCTTTGGGCCTATGGAGGCACCATACATCTTGCTGGATGTGTGTAGTTGAGGAAACTGCCCATCTCATGGTGGCTGGGAAGTGAGGAAGGTGCAGGAAGGGGCAAGGTTCCCAAATCCCTTTTCAGTGCATGCCCCCAGTGACCTAACTTCCTTCCAGTAGGGCCTATCTCTTGAAGGTTCCACCACCTCCCAGTAGTGGCTGTAGCCTGTAGGCTGATGACCAAGCCTGTTCCATATTGGTCTTTGGGGGACATTTAAGATCCAGATCTTACTAGTTATTTTAATGTGGAGTCCTAGTCTATTTTAATATTGGAGTTTCAATGTCTTCTCCACTATCTTGATTTATTACCAAGGTGAATGAATATCTTTTTAGCATTGTTTCAGGAAGGTAGTCACAGGCTTGTAATTATTAGAGTAGTTATTACATGATAATTTATTCTAAGTCAGATTATATTTATTTAAGACTTGTACTTTTTGGTCCAGGATCTAAGCAATTGAGGGTATTTTTTTAGGGGGGAGAGTAGTCTATAAAAATCTTAGAAAATTAAGTATATTCTCAAACCAAGAAGGAGATTGTTTTCTTCTGTGATCATATATAACTACTGATGGCAGTCAGCTTGGAGATGGATGACCACATTAATGTTTCTGAATGAAAACAGCTATAAAGCAAGGAATGTGTAAATGTCGTATTGTAGGTGACAAAAATTTTGCTAGATTGTTTATATTTTCCATTATGTGATCTTTTTTAAATGAAAGGTGAAATATTTATCACATTTTTATTTCCAGTTTCTCTAGTAAAATTAACATGTGATATTTATCATCTACAAGGTGTTTATAAATGTGAAATAAATCAGCCGGAGTGGAGTTGGGATAAACTGGTAATATTACAAATTCAGGGTTTTATGAAATTCATCGTTTCATTTGATGCTGTGAGCATTGTTGAAGAGAAGAAATTGAGTTGGTAAATTGAGTAATGTGAAACAAAAATTGAGAAGCATGGGATAAGCTTTGGGTATACTGAATGCTATCTCTTCTACATGTTCTGACTGAGGCTGAATGAATGTATCTAATGTCCTTTGGCATTTGGAGTATCTTATGCTCCAGTCCTGCTCTGTCCTCCACCTACTCCAACATTTTGAAACCTTGTTTTCCTCTCTTTGATCGTACTGGGGATCAAACACAAGGGTGCTCGCTCTACCACTGATTTACATCGTTAGCTCCTTTTATTTTTCATTTTGAGACAGATTCTTGTCAAGTTGTCCAGGCTGGCCACAAATTTGCCATCCTCTTGCCTCAGCCTCTCATATGGCTAGGATTATAGACATGTGCTGCCATGCCCAGTTTGGGATTATAGGCATAAGTCACCTGCCTCAGCTTCCTGAGTTGCAGGGATGATAGGTATACCCTGCCATACCCCACTCCTTTCTTTTTAAATTTTTTTTAGTTGTAGATAGACACAATACCTTTATTTACTTTATGTGGTGCTGAGGATTGAACCCAGTGCCTCACACATGGGAAGCGAGCACTCTACCACTGAGCCACATCCCCAGCCCCCCACTCCTTTCTTTACTTGTTTTCATTGCTTTGTTTTTGTTTGAGATTATACTTGACTTCTGGCTGAGAGGAATCTCTTACCTTCTTTACATTAAATCTCTTACCTTCACATTTTAGTACGTGATGGGTACTATGCTTGCTGAAAGATTGCTAGGTGGTCCATGCCCTCCAAGAGTTGATTATTATGGTCATGTATTCACAAATACAGACACTTAATATGAGTTTAAATAGAAGACATTACATATAGATTTTTATAGGACACTTAGTTTTCAATAGCATGTGACTTTTAAAAATATTTGTTCCTAGTGTTGGAGATTTTCATAAGCAAAACCTGATGTTTTCAGCTTTGAATCTCCAACAGTTCTTTGATAACTGTACAGTTACTATTTGAAGGTAATTAGACCCTAATTTACATTTCAGTAAAGTCAAAAGAATATACGTACTTTCTTGGGAGACGCTATCCTTTTGAGAAGCCACCTATGACTCTTTGGTATCAAATTCAGGTATATAATTCAATGATTTTTGTTGTATAGATTTGTGTAACTTTTATAATCAGTTTTGTATCTACCCATAAATACTCCTCATGTCTGTGAAGTTTGTGGATTTATGTTATATGTCAGTGAAGCTGTATTTGTCTATTTTTTCATTACTGTAACAAAATACCTGAGGCAGGCTACTTTATAAAGAAGCTTATTTTGACTTACAGTTCTGAAATCCAAGGCTTCTGAGCATTATCTAATGATATCCTCCTTACTGGCTCCTGAGGCAATGTGGAGAATCACATGGCAAGAGACAGGAAACAAACTTGTGAGTGTGTGTCCATCTGGTTTCTCTCCCTCTTATAAAGCTATGAGGATGCAATTATGAAGGCTTCACCATAATGAACTAATCTGATCACTTCCCAAAGGCTTCACCTCTTAACACCATATTTGGATTAAGTTTCTATTGTCTTAATACCTTCCAGTGGGCATCGGATTTTAACATGGAGCCATGGGCAATACTCAAACCATATCCAAATCACAGCATCAATTAAATGTGTAAATCAAAAAAAAGCCCTTTAAGCTTTTCTTTAACACTTTCATTTTTGTTAGAAAATATACTCATGTTTTCATACAGTCTATGTGGAACTTCCATGAATGATTAGTAATTCATGTCACGGTTGTTCAAATGGAGAATCCAAGCATTTTGATTTAAAATTTTTTTTCTTTTAGCCAATATTGTTTTAGGCCAAATGCAGATTGTATAGAAAGAAATCAAAACAAAGTTTTTAGGGAATAATAGGTTAGTGTCAGTTTGCCTTAAAGAAGATTATAGTCAGATGTGGTGAGGTAATTCTAAGCCCGTGTTAAGACTGCTACTGCTTTGCTTGAAAGGCTCAGGTGGGGCAGGACATAGTCTTTAGAAGGCTGTTCTGGGGGAGACTGGGAGATAGGTTTAAGTAGTTGCATGCTGAGTGTTGAAGGACTGTGATTTATACATAGTGATTTTAATCTTGTGGGTTTTCTTCGAAACAAAACTATACATACTTAAAATACAAGTCTTGCATACTCATGGGATAAAGGGAGTATTCCAAATGCATAGTCAATACTTAGCAGGGAGTCAAAAATTCCTATTGTGTGAAAGAGTTCTCAAGTTACATCATGGTAACTTCATTGACAGAATGGAGGGAAACAGTTTTGGAGTAGAATGGGATGGGGTATAATAGTCTTCAGAGGGCCCCTCTCTCTCAGTATATGGCTCTTATCCAGAGAAATGTTGGTTGGTCTTACATGCTTAAATTTATCTTGTGGAGAAGATAGGGTTGAGAATTCCTGTCTTTGAAGGTTTTCCCAAGGGCAGTTTTCTTCTATGAAGTTTAAGTTCCATCTAGACTTATGAGATGTTTTCTTAAACTAATCAGTAGACATTTGCAGCTGTTCTATTGCTGTAAAACTTGTTTTTAAAGTTGAATGTGTTTAAGACTCAAAATAGTGATATATGAAAAGATTCCATATTGAGAGAGGAGCAACTAAGTTGCATGAGAACATTTTTCATAAATTCTAACTAGATAAGATTAATAATTGTATGAAGGATTGCTTCTGGAAAAGTAAGAGTCTTAGTCATAATCATTGTTGATTATTTCCCATGTGGAGAGGGAGTGCCTTTGACCTTTGATAACATAGACACTGCTGCCATGGGAGAGGTGAATGTGCAGCATTGTTTTTGGGAACTATGAATATCAGTACTTGAGTTGATCTTGTATTACTGAGTTTTTCATTTTGTGTCTCGGTTTCTCCAGCATGAGAAAGTCCTTTCTATAAGCTCAGATTGATTTTTTTAAAGAATGAAGAGATACTTGTCTATAAAACTACATTGTCTTGGTAGGGATGAAAATCTTTTAGATGTGATTTCAGGACTTTACTAATCTCCACGGATTGACTTTTGATTTCACGGGCACTGAGTTCTGGGGAGGGAGGGAAGTGGACTACATCCTGTGCACTATTTTCATTCTTATGTGCTGGCTGACCATTCCAGACTATGCTATGGGTCAGCGATGTCAGACTCAGAAGAATCTTGGTTCTTGGCAATATCTAGCTGGATGCTTGTTAAGTAGAACACAACTTATTAATTTTTCTTGTGGGAAATAAAAGAATTATTTTAATTGTAGTAGAGAGTTTTGGTCAGTTTCGTTAGTTTGACCCTTTTTTGGCTAGCATTTAAAAATGTTAATTTGGAAATCAGTTTTGACACTCCTATGTTTGGAGATTCCTTCATAGGAGGGACTAGTTCTTATCATATTACAGCCACATTTAAGTAAGCCTTTGAAGACTTTATAAGTTTTCAAAGTCTGTTCAGGTGAATCTCTTTGGTTAACTTGATATGTAGTAAATTTCGTTAATCTTAAGATATTTTTTACTTCAGATTTTTTTTTATACTGTAAAAACTACTTCACAGTTTTTGTTGTTTTAGTTCTACGTTATAATTTCGTGTCCGGCACCTCTTAAGCTTGATTCTTGATTGTAGTCCATGTAGCTTCCAGACCTGATTCTAAGGTTCTGTTGGTCTGAGATGCTGAATGCATTGCTCTGATGTACTGTTATGGTTTCTATGTGAGGTGTCCCTCAAAAAGCTCATGTGTGAGACAATGCAAGAAAGCTTAGAGGTGAAATAATTGGGTTATGAGAGCCTTTATCTAATTAGCACATTAATCCTCTGATGGGTATGAACTGGTTGGCAGCTGTAGGCTGGTAGGTAGGTCATCTGGAGTGTGCCTTGGAGGTATATATTTTGTTCTTGTTGAGCAGAGCTCTTTCTCTGCTTCCTGGTGCCTTGTTCCCAGCTGCTTTTCTGTTAACACCCTTCCACCATGATGTTCTGCCTCACCTCGAGCCTCAAGCAATAGTCAGCTGTCTATGAACCGAGACCTCTGAAACTGTGAGCCCCCAAATAAACTTTTCCTTTAAAATTGTTCTTGTCAGGTCTTTGTTCACAGCAGTGAAAAAACTGACTAAAACACACTGGCATGTCAATGCCACGAGGGCAGGGACTTTATCTGTGTTGTCTGTGGCTCCATTTTCAGCATATAGAAGAGGACCTGCTCAATAAACATTTTTGAGTCGATGGATAAAAGTTAGACTTTGGGCGAATTAAAATTGAAGAGCTCAGGGAAAAACTTGAAGTCATAAAATTTTTTTTCAAACCTTTCTTAGCTTAAATTAGTCTTAATCCTCAACACAATAAACTTCATGAGGGCAGGGAAATGTTGGCACCCTTTTATAGTATTATATCACCTAGTGTTGGCAAAGTACCTGGAGAAATTTAAACACTTTAGATCAGTATATAATTGATTTCTTGAGGTTTAGATTTTAGTAGAAAATCAGAGCCTTTTTTGTTTACCAGATACATATGCTAAATCTTAGTCGTCATAGTTCTGTGACATGGTATCACAACTGCTGTTGTGTACATGGAGAAACTGAAGTTCCCAAAGACTTATGAAACTATCTATCCTAAGATGGTGGGTTAGGTGGTAAACTCATGTCTTTGATTCCCTCATTCCTAGGAAGCTTTTCTCTGTATAAGTGGCTGACAACTGTACCTGTGAGCCCAGTCTGAGCTGTTTCTAAGAATAGATTTTACATGTTTTAGATATTTGAAAGAAACTCAAGGATATTTTATGACACATGAAAATTATATGAAATTCAAATATCAGCATGCTTAAAGTTTTACAAGAACATAGCCACACTTTAAAAAATTGTTTATTTTTATTTATGCCATAAATGAATAGTTTTTAAAGACCTGGCTGATGTGAGAGCTGGCAAAATGTAGTCTACTGGCATTAATTTCTCTAAGCCAAACAGGTACAGGAAGAGCACTGTCCCTCCAGTTCTCTACCCATCTTAACCCTGGTTAGCCTTCACATACCAGTTTTATGCTGTGATCTGTTTGTGAGAACTCCTTAGCTGATTGCTATTCTATTCCATCTCAGCCTGAGTGTGATTCAGTTCTGCTTAGGTGGTGCAAAGAAAGTAAGGAGTAATGAATTTTTAATTTTTTTGCATACTTGATTCTAAATTCTAAATTATATTTTAAGGAATTGATAGCCAGGCACTACTCAATTTTAAGTGTGCTGAACGCCCAATTATCAAGTTGCCAGGAGAATGATTTGTTTATTGAAGTTAAGATTTTAATAGAAAATCAGAGCCGTTATTGTTCACCAGCTACTTACATATGCTGAATCATAGTCATCACTAATGTTGAACTAAGTAGTGCAAGAAAAATTCCCATGTTTCATCTTTAATAATTACTCATTCAATAAAATCAACTTTTTATGATCATCCTTAAACACATATTGATTAAATAGTCAAATGCTTCATAATTTGGCTCATTAATGCACTGTGTCTTCTAGAGCCCAGAATATATTCAAGGGTACTGTGAAGCAGCAGACCTCAAAGTGTGATGCTTGAACATCACTAGGGATGCTAAAGAAATGCAGAGGCTTGGATTCCACCCTCTGCCTACTGAATCAGGCTCGGGGGGAGTGGCCCAGTGGTTTGTGAAGAAGCCTGGTGCCCAGTTCCGCTCCAGAGTTCCTGTGGACTGGCAGGAGCCACAGAGGGCCATGATCCGCCCTCAGGAACCTCCACGATTGTCCAGCCAAGGGGAGACCAGGGACTGCTACCTCTAGCCACTGGGGAGCCCAAATTCAGGGCAAGAGTTGCTCCAGAGACACCAGTGGAAGCCAACTCTGCCCAAGGGTGGCTTGGGTCTGGTTCAGTTCCGCTGCAGAGTTCCTGAGGCCCTGCAGGAGCCACAGAGCCCAGATCCGCCCTCAGGAAACTCCAGGGGTGTCCAGCCAATGGGAGACCAGGGACAGCTACCTGCTAGCCACTGGGGAGCCCAAATTCAGGGTAAGAGTTGTTCCAGAGACCCCAGCGGAGGCAGCCCTACCCAAGGATGGCCTGGGCCTACCTCAGTTCCGCTCCAGAGTTCCTGTGGACTGGAAGGAGTGCAGAGGGCCCAGATCCACCCTCAGGAAACCCCACGAGTGTCCAGCCAACTGGAGACCAGGGACTGCTAGCCACAGAGGAAGGCCCACCCAAGGTAAGAGTCGCCTGTGGAGATCCCAGCGTGAAGAGGCCCCACCCAAGTGTGCTCTGGGCCTGCCTCAGTTCTGCTCCAGAGTTCCTGTGGTCAGGCGAGACAGAAGACCCAAAACGGCCCTTAGGGAATGCCGGGGGTGCCCAGCTGAAGGCAGACCATAACCTGCTAGCCTCCATCCCCAGGGGAGCTCACACTCACTGTAAGGGTTGCGCACAGACTCTCCAGCTTGTGACCCTGCCTGAGACCTGGGCCCTCCTCCAGTTCCGCTCGAGTTTCTGTTCACCAGCTGGAGTACAAGACGGGCAAAACAGCATTCAAAACTGGCCTCAGGAGCCCAGCCAAGGCCAGTCCCACTGCCCTCTAGAGGTAAATCCACTACCTCTGCCACCAACTTCAGTGGCAGTAGTGCCCATCTGGGGACACTGGGGGAACAAAAGTAGCTCCAAGGTGAGACACAGGTAATCTGGAGTGTCCATACAAGATTATAGGATAGAAGCCGCAATACCTCATATTGGTATTTCAAGAAAGGAAGATACACAATCAACATGAAAAAACAAGGGAAGAAAGTACCCCAAATAAATCTGGATACCACCGTAACAGAATCCATTGACAGCACAGATGTTGAAATGTCAGAGAAAGAATTCAGAATGTACATAATTAAAATGATTAGTGAACTAAAGGATGACATAAGTGAACAATTACAGGCAAAAATTGATCAATCCAACGAAGAAATAGGTGAGCAAATAAAGGCAACCATTGATCATTCTAACCAAGAGATGAGAGCAATTACAAGTAAAAAATTAAGAGCTAGAGATTGTGAAAAAAACCAATCGGAAATACTTGAAATGAAGGAAACAGTAAACCAAATAAAAAACTCTATAGAAAGCATCACAAGCAGACTAGATCACCTGGAAGACAGAACCTCGAATAATGAAGACAAGATACACAATCTTGAAAATAAACTTAACCATACAGTGAAGATGGTAAAAAATCATGAACAGAACATACAAGAAATATGGGACAGCATCAAAAGACCAAATCTAAGATTTATTGGGATAGAAGATGCAGAATTTCAAACACAGGAATGCACAGTCTCTTCAATGAAATATCAGAAAATTTCCCAAATATGAAAAATGAAATGGAAAATCAAATACAAGAGGCCTATAGGACACCAAATGTAAAAAATTTCAACAGATCTACACCAAGGCACATTATAATGAAAATGCCCAACATACAGAATAAGGATAGAATTTTAAAGGCCGCAAGAGAGGAACCAGATTACATACAAGGGGAGACCAATTTGTGTATCAGCAGATTTTTCAAGCCAGACCCTAAAAGCCAGGAGATCATGGAATAACACATTCCAAGCCCTGAAAGACAATGGATGCCAACCAAGAATCCTATATCCAGCAAAATTGAGCTTCAGATTTGATGAAGTAAAAACCTTTCATAATTAAAAGAATTTACAGTTAGAAAGCCTGCACTACACAGCATTCTTGGCAAAATATTCCACGAGGAGGAAATGATAACCAACAATGAAAATTAACAAAGAGA
>CM053411.1:71647003-71682362 GCA_028644305.1 Xerus rutilus | reverse complement strand
GGCGCGGTGGCTCAAGCCTGTAATCCCAGCACTTAGGGAGGCTGAGACAGGAGAATCGCGAGTTCAAAGCCAGCCTCAGCAATGGCGAGGTGCTAAGCAACTCAGTGAGACCCTGTCTCTACATAAAACACAAAATAGGGCTGGGGATATGGCTCAGGGGTCGAGTGCCCCTGAGTTCAATCCCTGGTACCAAAAAAAAAAAAAAAAAAATAGAAAATAGGATTGAGGTGGTGGCTCAGTGGTCAAATGCCCCCGAGTTCAATCTCCAGTACCCGCCCCCCAAAAAAGACAAGAGCCTTGCCTTCAACGAACTTAGTCTAACTGGGAATCAGACAGACAAAACAATTACAGTGTAGATAAGGTTAATTGAGATATAGACAAACAGGTACTAGAGAAATAAGAGGTATAAATGGTGAAGGTTGAGAGGAAAGGCTTCCCCAAAGAGCTGATGCTTGACCTAACATATACAGAACTGATACACAGCTCAGTGTAAAGGTGGGAACTCTAGACAGAAGGAACCACCTGTAACAAGGCATGAAAAGCACAGTGACAATGGAAAGCTTAATAGACATGTGGACACTGCAACACAGGACACAAGGCAGGGACTCTCACAGAAGACAGGCCTACTGTGAAAGGTCTTATATGCTCAATTAGAAAACATGAATTATATTCCACAGTTAATATCAAACAATTGAGATTTAAGGTGGAATCATAGTAACAACAGTTTGACACCTAAGTACTTATGTGTCAGACATTGTGAGAAGTTTTATATACTTTATCTTGTAATTTCTCCACAACTCAATCCATAAAATTATGTGCACATTACAGATAACAAGATTGAGGTTCACAGAATGTGTCAATCAGCTTTCCACCACTGACAAAATAATGACACAATCAACTTGTGAGGAAGAAGGATTTATTCTGAATCATTTTTTCAGAGGTTTCAACCATGGTCGCTTGGCCCTGTTACTTTGGGCCTCTAGTGAGGCAGAACATCACGGCAGGGAGTGTGTGGGTGATGAAGCCAAGCTGCTCACCTCATGGTTGCCAAGAAGCAAAGGGAAGGGACGGACCAGGGTTCTCAGGCATACTCCCAATGACCTAACTTACTTCCACTAGAACCCACCTCCTAAAGGTTCTTTACTTCCACTAGAACCCACCTCCTAAAGGTTCTGCCAACTTCCAACAGTGCCTCCCAGTAGGCTGATGACCAAACTTTGAGCACGAGACTTTGGGGGACATCTAAGTTCTGAATCAAACAGAGGTAAAGTAATTTGACCAAAGTTACATATCTAGAAGGCAATACAGCCAAATATAAGGGATAACCTGATGAAATCCTTTTAAAATGATCAGTTTGGGACTGGGAGATAGAGCTCAATGGTAGAGTGCCTGCTTAGCTTGCAAACAGCCCTGGATTTGTGTCCTTTCCCTCTTGGGGAATGCTGGGGGATATCAGCTTGTCCAGGAGTATAAAGTGTGGATTAGGGAAGGGCACAGAGAAGGAAACCACACCATCCCAGTGTTGAAGAAACCAAATAAAGTGTTAAAAACCTGAACTAGGACTGTGATTCTGAAGTGCAGAAATGGGAGACAAGAACTAATTAACCAGATCCCAGGGCCTGGTAAAGCCTGATTCTTCTCCATTGCAGCACTTAGTACGTCATTGAAGTACTTGTTGATAGACTAAACTCTCAAATCTAGGAGTCTATATCATAATCTCCATTGTAAGACAGTGCCTGACACATAGAATTATCTGTCAAAAAAAGAAAATTTCTAGCTTTCTGGCTTGAGTGACCTAGGGATAATGTTACTGACCATCCAAGGAAAAGAGCACAAAAACAGAATATAAAAGGAAATACATATTTATATAAAAATGTAGGAAGTGTTACATTTGCTATTATTACAACATACACTATGTGTAAAAATAACTCCATAGGAATACTACTTCATCCACCAATATATATGAAATTGCATAAGAATGATGACTGGCATACTAATAGAATTTCACTGTTTATATGAGGACTCAGTTTTTTAAATATTTGATCTTAATTTCCTGAACACTTAGGTGGCTGAGAATGGCAAAAGTGAGATGTAAATTGGCCCCAGGCTACTAATGGTACCTTCCACAACAGCTTAACACCACTATCGTATGAGTAGGGGAATCCTCTTTTAGCACCACTATATTGCTTCCAGAGCTACTGATGCTTCCCTCCTCCTCCCTCTTCTATCCTAATATTGTTTTAACATATGTACTGTTTTTGTTCAAGTACATAAGAAAATGTATACAAAGCACTATGTACAGAGCCTGGCACACAGTAAGAACACTATCACATCTGTCATCAAGATGACTGATTATCGTTGATTCCTACAGCTATGGCACTGTTAAACACAAAGTCAGACAAGAGGAACCACAGGTCCTATAAATAAAACATAGGTAAAGGATGCATTTATCTAACATTCTCAGTTATTTTCCTCCAGTAAGGTTTCCTCTACCTTTTCATGCACCACTTCTACAAACTAAAATCCCAACCACTATCCCCATCTTCTGCTGACTTCTCATTCTTTGTGTGTTTGCAAATTGGATTTTTTAAATTTTTATTGATGTATTAAAATTATACATGATAGAATTCATTATGCCATATTTGTACATGCACATAATTTGATCAATGTCATTACCCGGTACCTTCCCTTTTCCCTCCCATTCTCTCTCCTCCTAATCTGCTCCCTCTGTTCTATTTTAATTAATACATTATAATTTACATATATAAGTAGGATCCACTGGTATATTCATACATAGACTTAGCATAATTTGGCAGATATTTGTTCCCCAGTACTTCCCCATGACTTTCCCTCTTCCCTCCCTCTACTCTATTTCTCTCCCTTCTATTTTCATGAGATTCTTTTTGATTGCTTTTGTTTTTCTCTAGCTCCCACCTGAGGAAGAAAACATTCAACCCTACACTGAGTCTGGCTTGTTTCACTTAGCACAATGTTCTCCAGTTCCATCCATTTTCCTGCAAATGACAATTTCATTCTTTATAGTTGGCTAAAACTCCATTGTGTATATATACCATATTTTCTTTATCCATTGACAGCCACCTAGCCTTGTTCCATAACTTGGCTATTGTGAATTGCATGGCTATAAACATTGAAATGTATTTATCAGTACAATACACTGATTTTAGTTCTTTTTGATAAATACCAAGAAGTAGGTAGCTTGGTAACATGATGGTTCCCTTCCTGGACTGAGGAATTTCATATGCTTTCTTTCTGAAGTAGCTGTACTAGTTTGAACTGACTTCTTAAAATTGTTTTCCAAAGGGACTGGGGCTGTAGCTCAGTGGTAGAGCGCTTGCCTAGCATGAGTGAGGCACTGGGTTCAATCCTCAGCACGTAGAAATAATAAATGAATAAAATAAAGATCCAACAACTAAATATATATATTAAAAAAATTTAAAAATTGCCTTCCAAAAATCATTTTTCAACACTCTCACACCAGTTAAAAACTCTCACTGTAAACTGTTTCCTTATTAGATTTGCCTGTTTCTAATTAAATATTTGATGGCCTCACAGAGGACCATGCTTTTTGTTCACAATCATACTTCAAGTACCCAATAAAACAGTTCATGCACATAAATTGCATTCAGTAAATTTTTGATGAATGTATCTAAGAGTGATTAAATCCCAGACTTTTTTTACTTGTCTGTATCTAACCAACTCCTGCCATAAATGTTTTTTCACTGATCCGAAATAAAACTAGGGACCTCTGCCATGCCCCCTTTCACACACTCTTTCCCCATCAACCAGCATGGGGCTCCCCCAGCTGCCTCCATGAGACATTGCTACTACTGCCACAGTCCCCTCCACATGGTAGCCTGCACCTGGGGACAATGGATGAGTCTGGAGAAAACTGCCCACTTCAGCACTACATGCCACAGCCCTGAATCTCCAAACACGCCGCACAACGTCACCAAGCAGCCCGCTCTCACTGCCCCATTTCTGAAAGCAGTCATCTCTATCTGGGGACACATTCATTGCCATCTTGTGTTACCTCCACTGCCGCCAGTGCCATCTTTAGTTGGGCCAACTCCCATCTTCGGACATCAGCTGGGGCCTAGAAGCAATAGCAAGGTACCTATAGTCCCCTAACACCCGGCTCCCAGCCACCAAGCCTGCACAGCACTTGCAGCTACTTGGCCAGCCCACAGCTCTCAAAGCCTGGTTCTGATCTGCCCAACACAGAACAGCTCTGTACAACAGGTGAGCAAGCCCCAGAGCTCAGCCCACAGGACCTCCAGAGAGGTCTAGGTCTACTTCCTGATTGGGAAGTAGAAAGGAGGGGAGCGAGGGGGTGTGAGAGACACAGTTTAGAGACTAAATTAGAGAACAGAAATTGTAGGATCTACAGGCAATCTAAGGGGCTAAGACCAGGTGCCCACATCACACAAGTGGGCCCCAAAGGAGATCCTTGGGGTGTAGTCTTCCAACAGGGCCCAGCAAGTGCTATACCCTACCTCCAGGAGTTCGGCCTCCAAGACCAACACTCCCACCCTAATAACCTTCACCATCCTGAGGGTGGAGATTCCAGCAAACAGACAATCCCACTTACCTGATAAGGGAAGCAGGAAAGATACTGAACTCCAACAGAAATAATCGTTCAATTTTCCATCGAGGTTTTTGTTTTCTTTTTTCCTCTTTTCACACCCTCACATCCCCAACATTTGGGAGACCAAGTACTTTTCGTGTCTTAGGCTACTGAGGATTGGGATGCTGAATAGCATATTACAGTTTTGTTGTATATTCTTTTATTGTTACATTTTCTTTTTCTTATTTTTTGTTCCTGTTTTATGGACTATTTTCTTCCCACTCATCTCCCCACAATCTCTTCTTTTCTCCTACTATGAGCCAACTTCTTTTGATTCCTCATACACATTTCCTAAGATCTAATACCTCTATATCCTCGCCTCCTACCTCCTTAACATCTCATCCTACACCCACTCTTTGTTCTTTGTCCACCATGAGAAACTGCAGATCCTTTCACAAACCTACTGTTCATATTGCAGTAATAATCAAACACATCATTTTTGTCTATCGCGACAAAACTATAAACATCTTAATGGGAGCTATTTGGTTTAAGACGCCATATTGTTTGCATTATGACTGGTTAATAGTGGTCTCCCTTTTAAAGGACAGGTATTAGAAACCTGCAGGGACACTATAAGTCTACAGGGTAGAAACTGTAATACCTCGGGTCTGCACTGCTAGGAGGGAAGACAAATTGACAACATGAAAAAACAAGGGAAGAAAGTGCCCCAAACAAGCCAAGATACTACATTATTAGAATCCACGGCCAGCACAGAAGAAATGTCAGAAGTAGTTCACGATGTATATAATTAAAATATTTTGAGAACTAAAGGATGATATAAGAAAGCAAACAGGCAACAAAAGATCATTTTGATAAAGAACTATGAGAAGCCAAGCGTGGTGGCACACGCCTGTAATCCCTGCACTTTGGGAGGCTGAGACAGGAGAATCGCAAGTTCAAAGCCAGCCTCAGCAATGGCAAAGCACTAAGTAACTAACTCAGTGGAGACCCTGTCTCTAAATAAAGCACAAAATAGGGCTGGGTATGTGGCTCAGTGGTTGAGTACCCCTCAGTTCAATCCCCGGTACCATAAAAAAAAAAAGCTATGAGAGCAAATATAGCAAACAAAAGACTAATAAAGACAGATTCTTTAAAAAATGCTTGAAATGAAGGAAATAAATTGAAAATTCAGCAGAAAGCATCACTAACAGACTCGAACTCTTTGAAGACAGAACTTCAGACAATGCAGACAAAATATATAATCTTCAAAATAAAGTTGAACAATGAATATGGTAAGAAACCATGAGCAGAACATCCAAGAATTATGAGATAACATCAAAAGAACAAATCTAAGATTTAGTGGGATAAAGGCACAGAGATACAAAACAAGGAATGCACAATCTATTCAATGAAATATAAGAAAATTTCCCAAACCTGAAGAATGAACTGTAAAATCAAATACAAGAGGCCAAAAGGATGCCAAATGTACAATATCAACAGATCTACACTAAGGCACATTATAATGAAAATGCCTAGCATACAGAATAAGGAGAGAATTTTAAAGGCCGCAAGAGAATCAGATTACGTGTGGGGGAAATCAATTCGAATCTGATTATTCAACACAGACCCACAAAGCTAGAATCTCCTGGAATAACATACCAAGCTGATAGAAAACAGATGCCAAGAATCTTATATCCAGCAAAATTAAGCTTTAGATTTGATGATGAAATAAAAACATTCCATGATAAATGAAAGTTAAAAGAATTTAGAGCAAGAAAGCCTACAGCACAGAACATCCTCAGCAAAATAGTCCATGAGGAGGAAATGAAAAATAACAATGAAAATCAGCAACAGGAGGAACTACACTAAAGGAAAAGCCAATCAAAGAAGAAACCAAGTCAAGTTTAAAACCAAAAAAACACCAAAGTGTCCAGGAATACAAACCATGTCTTGATAATAACCCTGAATGTTAATGGCCTAAACTCAATCAAAAGGCAGTTTGGATGGAGGAAAAAAAAACAGACTCAACATTCTGCCTTAAAGAGACATCCACAGATTGAAGGTGAAAGGTTGGGGAAAAAACATACCACTCACATGGACTGCGTAAACAAGCAAGGGTTTCCATCTTCATATCAGATAAAGTAGACTTCAAGCCATAGTTAGAAGGGACAAGGAAAGACATTTCATACTGCTTAAGGGAGCCATAAATCAGCAAGACTAACATTGTAAATATATATGCCCCAAACAATGGAGCATCTATGTACATCAAACAAACTCTTCTCAATTTCAAGAATCACATAGACCATAATACAATACTGGATGACTTTAACACACTGTTTCACCACTGGGTAGATCCTCCCAACAAAAACTAAAGAAATTACAGAACTCAATAATACAATCAATAATTTAGACTTAAAAGACATAGAATATTTCATCCATCAGCAAGTGAATACACTTTCTTCTCAGCAGCACATGGATCCTTCTCTAAAAGAGACCATACATTATGCCACAAAGCAACTCTTGGCAAATACAAAAAATTCTATCAGATCATAATGAAATGGAATTAGAAATCAATAAAATAAAAATAGAAGCTACTCCAACACCTGGAGACTAAATAACATGCTATTGAATGAGCAATGGATAACACATCAGAGAGATTAAAAAATTTTTAGAAGTAAATGAGAACACTGATACAACGTACCAAAACCTCTGGGACACTGTGAAGGCAGTGCTAAGAGGAAAGTTCATGGTATTGAGTTCATTCCTTAAAGGAATAGGAAGTCAACAAGTGACCTAACATTACATCCCAAAGACCTAGAAAAAGAAAAACAAAACACTGAAAGACGACAGGAAATAATTAAAATTAGGGCTGAAATCAATGAAATTGAAACAAAAGAACAATTCAAAAAATTGACAAAACAAAAAGTTGGTTTTTTGAAGAAACAAACCCTTATCCACACTAAAGAAAACTCAAATTACTAAAATTCGTGATGAAAAAGGAAATATGACAGACACTATTGAAATATAGTAGATAATTAGAACCTATGTTGAAAATTTATACTCCAATAAAGTATCAAAAACACTGACAAACTCCTAGAGAAATATGAGCTGCTCAAACTGAATCAGGACATACACAATTTAAACAGATCAATTTCAAGCAATGAAAAAGATGCCATCAAAAGCCTACCAACAAAGAAAAGCCCAAGACCAAACACAGCCAAGTTCTGCAAGACCTTCAGAGAAGAACTAATACAAATACTCCTCAAATTATTCCATGAAATAGAAAAAGAGGGAACTCTTCCAAACTCATTCTGTAAGGCCGGTAACATCCTGATACCAAAACTAGACAAAGACATATCAAGGAAAGCGAACGTCAGACCAATATCTCTAATGAACATAGATGTGAAAATTCTCAATAGAATTCTGCGAAATTGAATACAAAAACATTAAAAAGATATGGGGCTGGGATCATAGCTCAGTGGTACAGCACTTGCCTCGCATGTGTGAGGCCCTGGGTTCGATCCTCAGCACCACATACAAAGCAATAAAATAAAGACATTGTGTCCATCTACAACTAAAAATTAAAAAAAAAAAAAGATAGTGCACCACAATCAAGTGGGTTTCATCCCAGGAATGCAAGGGTGGTTCAACATACAGAAGTCAATAAATGTAATACTGACTTAGAATCAATAGACAAAGAATCACATGATCATCTCAATAGATGCAGAAAAAGCATTCAACAAAACACAACACCTCTTCATGTTTAAAACACTACAAAACTAGGGATAATAGGAACATAGCTCAACATTTTAAAAGCTATGATAAGCCCAAGACCAACATCATTGTAAATGGAGAAAAATTGAAAGCATTCCCTCTAAAAACTGAAACAAGACAGGGATGCCCTCCTTCACCACTCCTATTCAACACAGTCCTGGCAACACTCGCCAGAGCACTCCGATGAAAGAAATTAAAGGGATATGAATAGGATAAGAGGATCTCAAACTATCACTATCTGCTGACATGATTCTATACTTAGAGGATCCAAAATATTCCATCAGAAGATTTCTAGAATGAATTTAGCAAAGTAGCAGGATATAAAAATCAACACCCATAAATCAAATGCATTTCTGTTCATAAGTGACGAATTTTCTGAAAGAGAAATTAGGAAAACTACCCCATTCACAAAAGCTTCAAAAAATAAAGTATTTGGGAATCAACCTAAGGTGAAAAAACCTCTACAATGGAAACTACAGAACACTAAAGAAATTAAAGACGACCTCAGAAGATGAAAAGATCTCTTGTTCTTTCATAGGAAGAATTAATATTACCCAAATGACCATACTATCAAAAGCACTATATAGACTTAAATGCAAGTCATTCAAAATCCCGATGACATTCCTCATAGAAATAGAAAAAGCAGCCAGGCACGGTGGCACATGCCTGTAATCCCTGCACTTTGAGATGCTGAGACAGGAGAATCACGAGTTCAAAGCCAGCCTCAGCAACGGCAAGGCACTAAGCAACTCAGGGAGACCTTGTCTCTACATAAAACACAAAATAGGGCTGTGGATGTGGCTCAGTGGTCGAGTGCCCCTGAGAGATCAATGGTACAGAATAGAGGACACAGAGACAAACCCACATAAATACAGTTATCTCATATTAGACAAAGGTGCCAAAAACATACACTGGAGAAAAGACAGCCTCTTCAACAAATGGTGAAAACTGCAAACTCCATATGCAGCAAAAATGAAACTAAACCCCTCTCACCACGCATAAAACTCAACAAGGACCTAGGAATTAGACCAGAGAGTCTGCACCTAATAGAAGAAAAAGCAAGCCCAAATCTTCTTCATGTCAGCTTAGGACCTGACTTTCTTAACGAGACTCCTAAATTGCAAGAAATAAAATCAAGAATCAATAAATGGGATGAATTCAAATTAAAAAGCTTCTTAGCAAAAAAAACAATGAGGTGAAAAGAGCCTAAATTTTGGGAGCAAATTTTTGCCACATGCACATCAGATAGAGCATTGATCTCCAGGATATATAAAGAACTCAAAAAATTTAACACCAAAAAAAAAGAACAAGCAACCCAATCAATAAATGGGCTGAGGAGCTGAACAGACACTTCTCAGAGGAAGATACACAATCGATCAACAAATATATGAAAAAATGCTCAAACATCTCTAGCAATTAGAGAAATGCTAATCAAAATTACTCTAAGATTTCATCTCACTCCAGTCAGAATGGCAGTTATCAAGAATTCAAGCAACAGTAAATGCTGGCGAGGATAGGGGGAAAAAGGTACACTGATTCATTGTTGGTGTGACTGCAAACTGGTGCAACCATTTTGGAAAGCAGTATGGAGATTTCTTAGAAAACTTGGAATGGAACCACCATTTGACCCAGCTATCCCACTCCTTGGTCTATACAAAAAACTTAATCAGCACACTACAGTGATGCAGCCACCTCAACGTTTGTAGCAGCTCAATTCACAATAGCTAAACTTGGAAACAGCCTAGATGCCCTTCCATAGATGAATGGATAAATAGTGGTATATATACACAATGGCATATTACTCAGCCTTAATAATGAAATTATGGCATTTATGGGTAAATGGACAGAGCTGGAGAATATCATGCTAAGCAAAGTAAGCTAAACCCACAAAACCAAAGGTGTTCTCTGATAAGTAGATGCTGATCCATAATTGTGGGGGATGGAGGGCCAAGGGAAGAATGGAGAAACTTTGGATTTAGCAGAGGGGAGGCAAAGGAGAGGAGGAGGTGGGGGGAAGATGGTGGAATGAGATGGACATTATTACCCCTATGTATGGATATGGGGTGTGTGGTGTGACTCTACATCATATACATCCAGAGAAATGCAAAGTTGTACTCCATTTGTGTAAAAAGTAAAATTAATTCAGTTTAAAAAAACAAAACACTACACTTAAATACTTTATCCCCAAACTGGCTTAGGTTTTAAACAGTCTAAATTTCAAATTCTTCCAAAATGTATACCTTAAAGCAAAATATTCAAAGCACATAAGAAAAATCAGTTATAATTTTAATAGTCATAATCCTTGCTAATATTTAATATCTATTTTAAGTCTTAATAAGCATAAGTAATTTGAGATTTAAAATTTTCATTTTGTATTTTGTAAATTCTTACCTTGACATTTACCAATAATGGAAGTAAAGTCATCTTTGGCAGACCTGTAAAATATGTGCAAAGATTAACAGTTTTATACTAAAGATACTATTGTGTGAGCCTAGAAAATACTACAGATATTATACACTGGACAGCTTCTACATACAACATTGAATCATTCCTTCTTTCATAGAGATGATATTATGCCTCAAATGAGACTCTTGTAAGTGACAGTATTTTCTTCCAACCTTCTCATGAAATCAGAAACAGGGCTACAACATGAATACAATAACATAGCACAAATGAGTTTAAACATGCTCTTTTAATATGATAGAAATATCTGGCCTTCATCCCAAAGGTTCTGATTCATTAAATCTAGGCTGAGTAAGGTGATACACACCTATAATCCCAGCTACGCAGAAGACTGAGGCAGGAGGATGGCAAACTTGAGGCCAGCCTGAACAACTTAATGAGACGCTGACTCAAAATAAAATAAAAAGGGCTGGAGGTATAGCTTGTAGCAGAGTGTATAGCATGCTCAAGGCCTCGAGTTTGATCCCTAGAACCAGGAGGAAAAAACATATCTATATATAGAATAGGACCCAACAATACCTTTTAAAGCTTCACAGACTGATCCTACTTAAGAATCACTACTGTCTATCATATTACAAAGTTTGATCACTACAAAAGAAAAATTCTTATTTTAATAAATCCAATAACCTAACCAGGTCACCATATTTAAACCAGAAACCTATTATAAATCTGTGATCTTGAAATACAACTGTAAATGTTCAAAAATAAAAATGCTAGAAATAATTTACTAACAATTACTCAAAACCTTCATGTCTATAGCATTTCACCCAACAATTCCACTTCTACAAAGTTATCTCTGGGAATAATTACAGATATATACAGATGTTGAGGAAATTAATGCAGTCTAATTCATAAGAGAAAAATATACCCAGAAGACTAAGTTTTGCTATGTCCATGCAATGAAATGTTATGCAATTACATTAGTGACATGGAAAGATGTTCACATTTCTGGATAACCTTTGAAAATCAAAGATACAAAAAATGAAAAATATACAAATTACAAAAGCACTTCATGAGTCACTATAAAATAGAATATACATTACTCCACTAAATACATAAATACACACATTCAAATAGAAAAGGTTCAAAGGATATACACCAAAATATTAATGGTAGACAATTCTACCTAGTAGAATAGGTAATTTGTAGTTCCTTGTTTCTACTTATCTGTATTTTCTATCCTTAATATAATCACTAAATAACAGTTGCTATTTTTGCTGGGGAAGAAAAGGCAGGAAGAGAACCTGATTTTGTCAAACCTTAATAGAATCTATTTATCTAAAATAGTTAAGCAAATCTTGTGGGTGAGAGAATTTACATGCTTTTTTTCTGTAAGAGTCCCTTATTTTTATGTGTTCTATTGTGTTCTTTGATAGCTTCTAATTAGTTCCTATTTTATAACAACCCATGATCATAAGATTATTTCACTACTTAGGAAATAAGGAAACACATATTAACCAATTCTAATCTATAGTTGCTGACGAATTACAAATTAAAGAATTAACAAATTGTTTGACTATCCATGGACAGCCCCACACACAAGCAAGTTAAGTGTGTCATACTAGAACAAGTGATTAAAGTCATTTACTACTGACTATAAGAACTGGGAACAGCAACTGAAGTTCTATTGCAAAAGGCAGAGCTCTCTCTCCAAAATTAAACTGTTATGGCTTTTCATTTTTTTTCTCAAAAACCATTTTTTATAACTGCTTCCTAATATCAAATAATGGTGAGATACTAAGAATTATCTTTCATATTCTAATCCAAGCAATATTTAGTAAACACCTACTAAGTACTTACTACCATTACTACTACAACAATCTTGCATTGCACATGTTCTTTACTATGGCAGAAAAGATGAATATGAAAGAACAAATGTCCTTAAAATTCAAGGACAAGCACTAGTCATAAGAGTTTATTTTTAGAATCTCCCTCACCCTTTTTCTTTGATCATTCCACATCTTCAAACACCTCCTTTTAGGTTACCGCCACGTCAGTCTGTGTGTTCCTATATTTACTCAACAGAAGCAAATGCCAACCCTGAGCAATGCAAGGCCCAGCCAGCTCTGCCCTATAATGCTCTCAGCCTGATTGCCTTATTCCATTTGCAAACACCCCACTTATTCACCAAATTATTAATCCTTAGGTATATTCATGGAAATATAACAAGCTGGAAAAACAAGAGTCTATGCTTGCAAAGAACATGTAATATAACTGGAGCTGCAGACTCCAAATCCCATCCATCCTGAGTTCCTGATAAATGCATCACACTGAAGTTGTGCAAAGCAGTAGTCCTAATATAATGGAAAAAACACAAGTATTCCTGGCTAAGAATGACATAATTGAAATGTAGTAAGGTTTGTGGCTAAGAGCATAAACACAAACTAGAAGAGCCTACTGCAAATCCTCAGGCATGTTATTCAACTGTATCATGCCCACTTCATTATAGAAATAGGGGAAAGTAGCTACAACCTCATAGGAATTCTGCCAAGATTAGAGTAAACATGCATAAAATACTTATGATAGTGCCCACTATTAGCATCTTATTAAGAGAAAAAAGTGAAAAATGTGCTATCATAGATACTTAAAGGATAGATGATTAACCAATTTGTGGAAGGAGGAGGAGACTAATAAAAGGTACATTATCAAAGGCTTCCTAGTGGAGTTCACTTTTCACCATATAAGCCTTAAGATATGGTATACATTATAAAACATTTGCAAATTATCTTTTCATCCAATCGTTTTAACAATTTGCATGAAATCATTGTTCAAGTGGTCCCTCCCAGGCTTAATATTTATCATGGTCACACATGCACACCTAGACTCCAACACCTAAAATCATTTCATCAGTGTTTTCCTTTCATTGAAAAAAAAAAGTAGAAATCTGGCCTACTAACTGCTGTTTTTGAGTCACACTATGAGCACATTCCTCTAAAAGACACATTCCACATTACTGCAACAAATGGAATATAAGGTGCTAGCCCACTCCTATGAATAATGTAAATTCAAACATTGTGTTGATTTGATGCTTAATGAAGTTGTCAAAAAAAAAAAAAAAACAGGGATCACAGGCATGGCAGCACATGCCTGTAATCCTACTGGTTTGGGAGACAGGCAGTAGGATTCCAAGTTCAAAGTCAGCCTTAGCAACTTAGGGTCTCAAGTTGCTTAGCGCCTTGCTGTCTCAAAATATAAAGGGCTGGGGATATGGCTCAGTGGTTAAGCACACTTGAGTTCAATCCCTGGTGTACACACACACACACACACAGAGACCTGCCGTAAGTTAAGTCTGTCATCGCTGTCCATCATTACTATCCTGATGATTTAAAAGGGATAAGAAAGCCTTCCCATTTGAAGCCAATGCCCATATGGGGACAGATCTTGTTTTCCATCCCTAACTCCCCAAATTTGAAGAGTCCAGTTCAGCCTGACAAGAAAAAAAAGTGATAACTTAATGATCATTAATATCATTTTTGTTAATGAAGCAGCAGAAAAATCTTTTGACTGGTATCTAGACCTAAACATCTTGAACTTTTTTTCTTTTTTCAAGAACGAAGAATTGGGCCTTTCTCGGAAAAAGAAGTAACCCTCAATTTTAGCAATGTCACACCTTTAATTTGTTGCTGCATATTTCCCAAAGAATGAACTGGTTTTTCTGAGTTAGTTGCAATTCTATTTATTTTACAATTGATATAATATTTAAAAATAAAATACCTAGGAAACCCAACATCACAAAATTAAGTGACTTAACAGTAAAGTCCTTATGAATATTCCTCAAATTAAAAACATTAAAAATCTTAGTTCTTATTTGTCAAAATTTTACTCAAAGGAAATTTTACATGTGAATATTAAAAATTACCTTATCTCTACACACTGATCTTGAACAGCAGCCAAAAGCTTTCCATTGCTTTCATGAGAGAAAAAAAAAATTATGAATATTTGTCAGTGTTCAATACAGATGGAATTATTTTAAGTTAAAAATCATTTCTAATTTTTTTTGCTTGAATTATTCATCTTTACAATGAGATTAGTACTTAAATGACCTTACTTAGATGAGTACTTAGGTACAAAAGCAGAGAAAATGATTCCATACAGCTTGAATTAACATTTAAATAATATTGATCAAAGGGAATTTATATATCATAAAAATCAAGAATGAAAGGCATAGAACCCTAACAATGTTAATGAAATTTAAGAGCTAATCCAGATATAAAGACATTACATGAATTTTACACATCTTACCTTGCAAGTACCAAATGCCAGTTTATCTGTTTATTAACCAATCGAATCAGTCCATCAGGGAGCAAAAAAGGTGCAGGGCTAAAACCACAACACATTGATTACTTAAAATCTAGTCATGAAAACCATATATAAGTAGGTAAATATTATAAATACACAGGTAGCTAAACAGGAACTTTTTTTCCAATTAGAACATGAATTTGAATATCAACACAAAACTGAAAGACACTAATTTGATACCTGAAACTTGACCATATACATTTCTCTATTTTCAGAAAACACTGTATGTTCAAAGGTACAGATCTCACCCTTCCCAGAAAAGGGATATCTAGGATACCAATAAAAGAGCAGAACGAGAGTCAGTTTATGCCAGACTCTTCCTGCTACAGCAACCTAGAAATTCTGGAAATTCTGGCTAGAAATTCTGGCTCAACAAAAACAAATACCAATATGGAGTTAAACTCAGTAGAAAGAGAAATTTCCAAGTAGTAGCAATGAAAAGGTAACTGAAAGCTAGAATTAGGCAAGGGAAAAAGATGAGAACCCTAAACAGGATTTGCTATACAGAATAGGAAACACACAATTGGATCAGAGAGACTAGGAGTTAGGAAATGCCTGCAAGAATCACAGTGCTCAAGTGGTTGTTCGAGCAATGAAAGAATAATGGCCCAGAAACATTAAGGACCCTCTTCTTCCTGGAACCCTAATCTGTGGAAGAGGAGTATGAAATCAAAAATCAAAAGCCCAAAGCTGGGGATATAACTCAGTGGTAGAGATCTTGCCTAGCATGTGCAAAGCTGTGGGCTTGATCACCACAATCATAAAAAAAATTTTAAAAATAAAAGCTCAAGCTTACACTAAATCCAAGATCAGACTACAATTTCACTTTACTCATATGATGCAGAAATCCCCAAGCATAAATGCACTATAAAACCATTCACAAAAGACATGAAGAGGGGCTGGGGTTATGGCGCAGTGGTAGCTTGCTTGCCTAGCACGCGTGAGGCACTGGGTTCGATCCTCAGCACCACATAAAAAATACAGATATAGCCAGGCGCGGTGGTTCAAGCCTGTAATCCCAGCACTTAGGGAGGCTGAGACAGGAGAATCGCGAGTTCGAAGCCAGCCTCAGCAATGGCGAGGCGCTAAGCAACTCAGTGAGACCCTGTCTCTACATAAAAACACAAAATAGGGCAGGGGATGTGACTCAGTGGTCGAGTGCCCCTGAGTTCAATCACCAGTACCTAAAAAAAAAAAAAAAATACAGATATTCTGTCCACTTACAACTAAAAAGTAAATTTAAAAAATTATTAAAAAAGACATGAAGAAACTATGTATTTTTTGAGTTTAGTCACACTCTGCTTCCTGGTACCATGTCCTGAGCACTTTCCTCCGCCATCCTCCATGATGTCCTGCCTTACCTCCAACCCTGAGTAATGCAGTCAGCTATCCATGGACTAAGACCTCTGAAACCATGAGCCCCAAAATAAATTCTTCCTCCTCTAATTGTTTTATTTTGATCATAGCAGCAAAAAAGCTGACTAAAACATTGGCCAATTTAAGGAAAGACTTTCCATGAGAAAAGGAGACAGAAAGATATCTATTAATGCCTTATCTGAAGGTGCTCACATAGGATAAGGATTGCATTAGAATGAACTTTGAGACCTCAAAAAATGGAGTCAGGAGCCCGGCGTGGTGGCACATGCCTATAATCTTAGCACTTTGGGAGGCTGAGACAGGAAAATTGTGAGTTCAAAGCCAGCCTCAGTAACAGCAAGGAGCTAAGGAACTCAGTGAGACCCTGTCTCTAAATCAAACACAAAATAGGGGTGGGGATGTGGCTCAGTGGTCAAGTACCCCGAGTTCGATCCCCGATACCAAAAAAAAAAAAAAAAAAAAATGGAGTCAGCAATGTAGACATTTTCTGCCCACTCTATCCAGGGTGTTCAGGATACCCCCATATTCTCCTCTGTTTATCTACTTTTTCTCCTCACTCATCTCTACCCTATCACACTCTAGATGCCAAAAAAAAAATTTTAAGAAATCTACATAAATCTTCATGTATATATACATACATGTACACATACGTAAGGGTAAAAAAACCGGAGCAAATCCTCAAGAAAAAGGGTCTCTTTTAGAAAGTATATTATCTCTGGAGCTTTCAAGACTAGGAAAAGGAAATCTGTAATGAATAATTCTATAGAACAATTTCCACACATTTCTAGAAGCAGAATTATACCCTTTGAGAATACTTCTTTGTTCCTTTCAAAGTTGAAAATCAACGCTATGCCAGAATTAAGAAGTACACAAGAACTGAAACCTAAACAACCTTCTCTGATACACAGTAACTGAATATTGACCTAAGAGAATGGATCCAACGACAAAACTGCATTCTAGAAGATATGCAAGCCACACATCCACCCTGTGTGTTTAAGATAATGCTGAGGACACTCAGCTGAAGACAAAGTCATCATAGATATTTTTTTTTAAATATTTATTTTTTAGTTGTAGGTGGACACAATATATTTTATTTTTATGTGGTGCTGAGGATCGAACCCAGTGCCTCCTGCGTGCCAGGCGAGCACGCTACCACTGCGCCATAACCCCAGCCCCCATAGATATTCTTAATAATGACTAAGGAAACAACAAGTGTATTGTCACAGTTTGACAAAATATTTGAAATATCTATTTTTGAAATTGGTCACCTTGGGCTGAGGTTATGGCGCAGTGGTAGCGTGCTCACCTAGCACACGTGAGACACTGGGTTCGATCCTCAGCACCACATAAAAATAAAGATATTCTGTCCACCTACAACTAAAAAATAAATGTTTAAAAAAAAATTGGTGGGCTGGGGCTGTAGCTCAGTGGTAGAGCACTTGCCTCGCAAGTGTGAGGCACTGGGTTCGATCCTCAACATCACGTAAAAATACATAAATAAAACTATTAAAAAAATTGGTCACTTTCATGTCAGCATTTATATCATGATCTGGGATTCAATTATTAAAATTTAAATCATAAATAAGATAATGTATTTCATGTCCATATCATTTCTCTGAAGAACTAAAGTCTCACCTGTACCAGATGTATTGGCGCAAAAATAATAAATGATCTGAAATAAAAAGAAACAAAGCCAATTAAGTCAATTGTCCTTTAAGAATCATTTTCAAATTAGGTTTATAGGTGACATATCTAAGATGTACTACAGACTGAGTTATCACAAAACAAAACATTGAGAACACATTCTTAAAATGAGAATAACCTAATATATACTAACTTGTACTAGGTCATATATTTGTTCATATCAAGTTTGTGTGTTATTCAAAACTTCAAAGTACTAACTAAAACAAGTGGTAAAAAAAAAAAATCTAAGAAGCTTCAATGAAGCCATAACTAGAAGTCATAGTAACTGCCCTTTAAAATCAGGCTAACTATGTAAAAATTAAACCAAAGACCAATTCACACTTTATAACAAGGTCATGAAAAATACCAAAATGGGGACACCATTGGGCGGGGGGGATTTCTAATACAGTATTAAATAATGATTTGATTCTTTTTAAAATACATATGTGTGGTATATACATGTATGAACATGTATGCAGCTAGATGAGCATCAGTGGAAAAAAGTTTAAAGAGCAACAGATTATGTCTGAGTTGTAAAGGGAAAATTATTCTAATTTGTGATTATTTGTATTTGCTAAATTTTATACAATGAATTTTTACTATTGTGCATATTTTCTAAAATTTCAAAGCATATATGATGAAAATTCAATGTGTTACTGCTTCTTATATCAGAAGATAATTATAATTTCAACCACTCAGCATCTTTGAAACAATCTCCCCAAAATAAGAATGGACTTTGGGGGAAGAATGGTCACATTCATTTAAAAAAAAAACAAGCAAATTTCTTCAGCTGAAAACAATGTACTAACTGCACCTCACCAGTACTCTGGTAAAAAGACTGTTAATGAAAGGAAGCCTCACAAACCACTCAATAAGGATAGTGCTCAATTCTTTTTCAGACTCTTATTAACTCATATGTAAAGACTGTCAGTAGTAGCATGAACAGATATTTTTGACCAGTTATATCTGAATCATTATCACTTAAAATAGTTTCTCAGTCTTTTCACCTTCAACATCCATAGTCTCTCCAAGACTCACACCAGGTTGGATCTTCATTCCTTATAGAACACATCCACAATAGTTAAAACTAGGGTACACCCTTACCCTAAACTGCATTAAAGACATAAGTATGGAATATATATATGCATCTGTATATAAAGATATGTAAAATTAAACTCATAACGTGTCAATTCCATCAGTTTCCACATCAATAGTCTAAAGATCACATTCTAAAATAGCAGTTGTAAATGAAATGGGGGAAACTGTTAACTATATCACATAGAAAAATGAGCTATATTTACCTCTTATTGCTTTTGTGATAAATGATGCTCCATGCTTTCGGTTACCTCTAGGCTACAATTTGAAACAAAAACAAATCCTTACATTTGAAAATGGTACAGTAATACTTATACAACTTGTCGACTTCTTATGCTCAGAATTGAGAATATTCAAAAGCTAGAGATTGAAACAAAAGTATAATCAGGACTGGGTACAGTTGGAATAAAGGTGAGCCTGGCAGTAATAAGCACATGGCAGCCTGAACCTTGCACAAGAACACAAGAACTGAGGCTGGAAACTTTCCAAATCAAAACACCAATTCAAAGACAAGAGAAATCAAGGGCAAAGATGATATGGTTGCTGGTTCAGGATAGTCTATGTGGGTGGGCTGCAGAAATCTAAAACAAGCTTTGCTTATAGGAAAAGTGATCATATGGATTAATAAACTCATACCTTCAAGGCAAATTCATTGGCTATCTGTTGTATGTTCATAGAGGCAATGCTACTAACAAAACAGACATAACTGCTATATTAAATAATTCCATTGCATAAGTATAAACTGAACATTACTGTGTAGATTAAACACCAGGTGTTACATATAATGAGTAAAATGCACTAAAATGCTGTCAAGAAAATGTGACAAGTGCAGATAAATGTTTAAGAATAAAGGTTGACTCAAACAGGTGATCATCAAAAAACAATTTGGCCCCAGGGGAGACAGATGAATCTGATGCAGTGGCCTTCCAAGAGTTTATAGTTCCACTGCTGACATCCACACATGTAGAAATCAACAGAACCCAAAAAAAGTGCTATTAAAGTTTCAATATGTTGATGTGCTTATTTTTCTGAAATCAATTTATAATAAGTATTCTGAAACATTGTAATTAACCATCAGTATTAAGGAGTGGAAATATCCTATAGAACCAAAGGTAACCTAACAGCTACCTGACTCTAACCTACAAAATATTTACATTGTTCAAAACAAATGGACACAAATACCGGAAAAACTATTTGCAGAAATCTGCCTACAAAACATTAAGACAAGCAGAAATCACAGTAAGACTGTTAGAGAAAAACCATACACTTTTTAAGAAAGTGAGCTGTACAATAAGCCAACACAGAAAAAAACATGGTAAGAGTTCATATTAACTGCACTCCATTATCTCTAATAATGGCCCTGTTTGATCTTGCTGCTGCCTCTAAGTTTAATACAGTGACGGGCACATGTTTAGGCACCAGTAAGCATCTGTTGAGTCAGGTTCAGTAGCACACGCCTATAATTCCTGCCACTCAGGCTGAGGCAGGATTTTAAGTTTGAGGCCAGCCTGAGCAACTTGGCGAGACTGTCTCAAAAAGGGCTGAAGATTTAGCTCATGGGTAGAGCACCCCTGGGTTCAATCCCTTCTCCCCCTCGACCCCAAACTGTTGAAAAAACCTCATTCTGGCTCCTCACCCTATGCCTAGAAGGTCCTGCCTAGGAAACTGATAACCCCAGGGTCCAGTTCATAAGCCACCAACCACATAAAACTCCTTTCCCAGCAGGGCTCCCAAACCAGGTCAGACGCTCTTTTCACTCCTTTGTCATTTTGCTCAAATCACTACTACAGAACATTACACTAGGTTACTAAATTTACTGGATTATCTCCCCTCTACAGTGCAAGTTCCATGAAAGCTTATTCATCTGTGTCCCCAGCACCTCGCAGAGTATCTGGGGCAGGGGAATACAAAACACGGACATAGTTTTACTAAATGCTTGTTTATTGAAACAAACTACCGCGATTCAGCCCACGTAGGGGTAAAGAGTTCGACCCCACGACCCTCGGCGGCCCTCCAGCTGTTGAGAAGACTCTAGCGTCCTGGAAAATTCTACCGCAGATGAAGGCGGCCCAGACCAGCCCTACGCCAGCCCGCGGGAAGGGACCACCGAGAGTCCGGATGTGAGCACCCTCGAGTTCCTCGCTGCGACCTCCCCTCAGAGGAAAAAGAGCGACACCGACTAGGGAGGGCAGATGCTCGGCCACGGCACGCCGTCTTGTCACAGGAATCCGGATTCCAAGCCCAGAAGGAACCCCTGCGACCCCCGCCGGCGTCAGGCACCGTTGCCAGGGCGACCGCAGACGCCGCCGCCCACCCGCTCCACTCCGCTACGTGGCTCCAGCTACGTGGCTCTGCCCGCCAAGCGCCCGCACGACACCGGCCGCCACCACAGAGGGTCCTGGCTCACCTGTACTTCTGTCTCAGGTGGCCACTCCGTGTTGACCAACAAGTCATAGAGGATGGTCTCCTCCTCGCCCTCTGAAATGCCGGGACTCAAAGCCAGCCCTGACTCCGGGGCAGCCATGTTCGCCGTGGACTGAGCAGCCTAGGGAGTGTCGCTACGGCATCCCACACGGGACAAGCTTTCCAGGCCGCGGCCGCTTTTGATTCGCGGAGATGAGGAGAGGGAAAAGTGAAATGAATCAGCCACCGGAAGAAAATGCTCTTAGGCATGACAATGACCTTTGCGTCTGGAGTATGACTTGGGTCCTGTTTCCCTCGTTAATTTCTGCGTGAGAAGAGCCAAGTCATGGAATCTTTCCTATCCAATCAGCTTCTATAAAACAGAAAAGGTCATAGTTTGAGTTGCTGGTGGTAAGTTTGATGGAACCCATGGTTTTTAAATAAGTAAACGCCCGCCCCCTCCAAAAAACAAAATTACCCAATTCAAAATATTGAGCTAAAGATAGGCATCAGAAGCTCAAGAAAAGCAGTGAAAACCAGAGGGCTTGCAGGGGCTTCATGGAGCAGGTGGGGCTTACCCTGGGTCTTTACAGGTAAATTTGAATCCGAAGGAGCCGGTCAGAGGCAGGCATTTCCATTAGAGGGGAATGGAGGAACAAAGAGGAAGCAAAAAGAGCAGACAGACTTAATAGAACTTAAGTTGAGAAAGGGTGTGGAGAGCATTGATGAAATAGCAAACTGAGGACCCCAGTAGGGGAAAGACCATCCTCATTTGTTCACTCAACAAGTACCTCCATGTAGAAACACCTGTACTGAAAACATCCTATTTTAATCTGAACAAATGTACAGTGCACAAGGTTTAGCACTATGTCACATTCAAAAGAACACTTCCCAAGATCTCTTGAGGATTACATTGTGTAATATCTATCGAGATGCATTAGGCAGCGATGTAATTAAAATCCACTACCAGAAAGCTTCCAATGCCTCCCATTTTTCTCACAGTTAAATGACCTCAAAGCCCTACATCACCTGCCAGGTTTCCCCTACTCTCACACCAAATATCCTGGTTGCCCCCACTACCTTCAAACTCACTGACTTTGCTGTTTCGGAGTCACTAGACACACATAAGAGACTCTTCTTCAGCTGCTCCCTCTGGTTGGAGGTTTTCTGGTTGCCTGGCTCTCATCGCCTTGAAGTTTTTGTTCAAATGTCACCTTTCTGAAGTCTACCCTGACTGCTCATTTTTAAATTTGTAATACCCTTCCCAACTCCAGCTCTCCATATCCTCCCCCTTGCTCACTCGTATTTTTTCTCCTTAACACTTGGCATCATCTGAAATGCTCTACAATTTATTATGGTTGTGTATTATCTATCCCCGTTCTCTAAAATGTAAGCTCTGCCGTGGCAGAGTGCTCCATCTATTGCTCAAGCAATCCTCCTTCCCCAGCCCTCCCAGTAATAGAATACAAGCACAAGCCACCACACCAGGCTTTTGAAATCAAAGTATTTTTCACAGCAGCTGTGTCTTTTCATCAAACCCCTCATTGCAAACACCAGCATCTCTTCTCCCCACCTCACTCAGCAAGCTGCACACCTGCAGAGAGCACGTCTTACATTGCATGTTGTAGAACAGGATGAGGTGGGAACACCATTCCCAGGGAAAGGCAGGTGAGAATGTCTCGCAGTGCCTCAGAACAGCCCCATCCTCTTCTGTGCACCAAGTTTCCTTTATCCCTCATCCTTCCCTATCTTTTGACAGATACTGGGATTGCTTTCTGCTTCACCCATTCTCTCACCTGATCACACAGCAACAGCCAGGAGGTAGCTGGTCAAACTAGTAAAGGATGCATCCGTAGCTGGAGAGCCAATGAGACAATTGAAAATACATCACTAAGAATTTTTTTCCTTTTAGCATCATTACATTTACTGCTCTATCTGTCCCCACCCTTACTAAGGGGAGACGGTCCAGCATCTCCTTTGGGGGATTCTTCCTGCCGAGGATGTAAGACACCTGAGAAATTAAAGTCTAGAATAGTAAAGAACGAAAGACAAAGGCAGATTATAGTTTCAAAAGGATGGAGACTCTGATAGATCCTGGCCCATGCAGGAGCTGGGCAAGACAAGAGAAATGGCTCCCATCATTTATTTAAAAGGGTACATCAAAGGCAGGGATAAGGTTTCAAGGGTGGAGTCAGCAGGTTGATTGGCATCTTGGCAGGTCACACCCATCTCAGAGGGGCTGTGTGGCTACAGCAAGTCAGCCCATCTTCAGTGCTGAGGGGGAAGTTCACCTGCATCAGACAGTCTAACCCTGTGGGGGTGCCATGTGAGTTCCCAATGCCAGACCTATTCCCTCACTGGTTGCAATGCTGATAGTCCACACACAGCCCACAGATGGCTCTCTACACCTCACCCTAGTGGCCAGTTTGTACAATAGAACAGGAAACAGAAGATCATGTGTGGCTGAACTCTAGAAGCTTCTATCAAAGAAACAACAAAGTGTTTCTCAGACTGAAACCACACTCTTTGGAGAGAGTACTCATAGCTGTAGCAATTCCCAGAAGGAAAATTCTGCTGCCAGAGATGCACTGAGCAGATGCACAAGTGATTAAGCCTTCACTACTTAATCTGGAAGAGTTCTTAAAAAAGGGAGAAGTCGAGTTGACCAGTCAAAAGGGGATAAGAATGTATGGGTCATGATAAAAGCACCCAATGTGGGTATCAGACCCTGGAATAGAAAAGGCAGGTAATCAAAGTTCAGCAGAGTCAAAGAAACAGGATGACTTAAAACATGTTGAGTATTTGAAGCGAAATTGCTAATCGGTCTTAGTGACTATATAGTTAATTGCTCAAACAGAACACTTGAGACTAGAAAGGTATGAGGCTAATAATTGTTAGGAAAACAAGCATAAAGCAGCTGTTGTAGGTACGTGGAGATGATGGTCACAAATTTTTTTTAATATTTTTTTTTATTTGTAGATGGACACAATATGTTTATTTTTATGTGGTGCTGAGGATTGAACCTAGTGCCTCTCACATGTGAGGCAAGCGCCTCTACCACTGAGCCACAATCCCAGCTCCCTGATGGTCACAAATCTTAAACAGCAGTGTTAATTTAACAAGACATTGAGCATTTCATAAGGACAGACTTCTAATCCTTCTCTCCTCCCTCACCTTTGTAACAACAGCTATTATTTTTATCTACCCAGGACTTTTGCTTCATTTATTTGGAAGACTGTTCCAACTGTTCTTCCTTTTCTCAAGTCATTGACTTCTGGTGGGGCCACCTGTCCCCAAACTCTGCCTCTGATAAAAAAGACTCCGTTCCTGTTATTCCCAGCATTGAGTTTTGCCAGCACCTGCGCCGGACCAAAGTGAAATCGAGTTGGCGAGGGAGCCGTGGATGAAAACACAATGATTCTGAAAAAGAAGCTCGTGCTCGTTTATTTCAGCATGCTGGGCTTATTTTTTCTAACCCCCGAGGGGCGTGGGAGGCGTGGAACTGCAGACCCAGGTGTGGAAAATGCTCAGGCTGCAAAACAAGCTCAGACCACAAGAACACGGGAGTTCAAGGAATGGTCAGCACCTGTGGCTTCTCTCAGAAATCAGGGTACAGCTGGTTCTGGTAAGCAGAAAGTAGCCATGCATGCAAGAATGCTCTCACAATTCCTCTCTTTTCCTAAAGCCTGTCTTAGGTTGCAGGGACCAAAGAACATGGCTTACCTGTCATCGAGTCTATGGCGTGGATGTTAACCACCATAGCCCTGTCTTAGGTTGCTCAAGTCTTCGTCCCCGTCTTACCCGTCATTGACTTCCTACGAATGTGCAATGCCCAGCCACACTTGGGCAGAGGGATTGTCATGGGAGAGAGCTACCATGGCTTGGTATTGTGCATGCTGTTGACACCTCATAGATTGAAGTACCCTGCAGCCACAGCATATCATGAGCACTATTAACAGCACAAGCAGTCCGACCAGAGCAACAGTTCCAGCCCATTTGTGCAGCATCATACCAATCTGTTGGAACAAAACTAACACTGTCCCTGAATCCAGCAGTTTGACCTTGGTATTATTTAGGGCTGTAACTTGTTGTAATATAGTAAAGGTTCCACGGGCCATTCTTGCATCAAGACAGGTGGCCAACTTACCACTTATAGTACTTTTAGCCCTGTAGCCTTTTTCTTCAACAGAGTTTCGATCTCATTTTCCAGCAATTCCCTACTGTGGTTAGTGCCCATCTTTACCTGCACTATTAACAATTCACCTCCTACTTACCGGCCGGTCCCAAGGCGTCCATCGGCGTTCCTTCCCTTCTTCTGATCTCGGTGGAACCTCCGGATAGCCAGCGCCTGCGCCGGACCAAAGTGAAACCGAGTTGCCGAGGGAGCTGCGGATGAAAAAACACACACACAACAACGACGATTCTGAAGAAAAAGAAGCTCGAAGCTCGTGGCTCGTTTATTTCAGCACTCTGGGCTTATATATCTTTTCTAACCCCCGAGGGGCGTGGGAGGCGTGGAACTGCAGACCCAGGTGTGGAAAATGCTCAGGCTGCAAAAAAAGCTCAGACCACAAGAACACGGGAGTTCAAGGAATGGTCAGCACCTGTGGCTTCTCTCAGAAATCAGGGTACAGCTGGTTCTGGTAAGCAGAAAGTAGCCATGCACGCAAGAGTGCTCTCAGAGTTTAGAATGCTTCCCTGGGGTTTCTTTTAAAGCTAAAAGTAGAGGGAAAGAATCTTTGATTTTTTGGGTCACTGTATCAGCTTTTTTTCATGAGAAAAAATACTGAGAAAAACAAAGGAGGAAAAATGCATTTGGGCTCAACAGTTCCAGAGGTCTCAACACTTAGTTGCTTGGCTCTGTGGCTGTGGCTTGTAGCCAGGCAAAACATCTTGTGAGGCTGGTGTGATGAATGAAAGTTCCTCAGCCACCAAGAAGAGAGAGTGCAAACTCGCTGTGGTGGACAAGATATACTCTTGTAAGTCACGCCCTCAGTGACCCTCCTCTTCCACTAGGCCCCAATAAGACCATCTGGGGATCAAGCCTGAAATACCTTTGGGGGATGGTCTGGATCCCAACTGTAAGTCACAGAGTTTGAAGAATACAAATTGAGAATTGTGAACAGCTGTCTTATTCACTACTTAGAGAACCTGTACAATGAGGGAATGAAACCAACACATTAAGAGAATTAGAGAGACTTCACTTGATAAAAACATGCCTAAAAGATGGGACACCTGTGTGTTTCCATCTTCCCGGGTGAGTAATCAAGTGCAAGCCTTTTCACGCTTTCTGCTACTTTGAGTTGAGTTTCTGTGCCTCAGAACTGACCCTCTCATGTTTCTACAGTGGGTTTTACATATTTGCCTAATTTCAAATCTGTATGTAGAATATAGATCACGACAGTGTTGCTTCCAAGTTGACAGGTAACAATGTATGGATAGTATTCATTGTGTGCAGAGGACTTTCATCCTCACAGGATCTGCTGAGAGGAAAGGACAGAAACTTGGAATTGAACTTGGATCCCTCCCCATTCACAAACAAAGAAACAGTAGCTTAGAGAAGTCTAAGATCACAGCAGAGCCAAAATTCAAACACAGTTCTTCAAGTTTGGGTGTGTGCTCTTTTCTTCATATGGTAGCACATCACAGAGATTGGTATGGCAAAGGGTTATTAAATAATTCAGATGGAGCACTTAGAGGGTTGAAATAGGAAGTGAGCAGTTACACGTGACCAGGAGTACCAGCAGGTGGAACTGGGGAACTATTCATCTGTTCCATCAGGAAAACTCAATATGCAATATGTAGAGTTGAGTAATGTAATCTCATAGTCATCTATGAGTTCCTTATTTTAGCCGAAAGTCCTTCTGCTGTGACCTGAATGTGTTTCCCCAAAAGGCATGTTGAAAAAATTCTGCAGTGTGGTAGTATTAAAAGTATTACTCAGGGTTGAATGGTACATAGTAGAGGACACAGAGACAAACCCACATGCATACAGTTATCTCATACTAGACAAAGGTGCCAAAAACATGCATGGGAGAAAAGATAGCCTCTTCAACAAATGGTGCTGGGAAAACTGGAACTCCATATGCAGCAAAATGAAACTAAACCCTTATCTCTCATCATGCACAAATCTGGACCTAGGAATTAGAATAGACTCTGTAACTTTAAAGCAAAGCAAAAACAAAAACAAAAAAACAAACCCAAATCTTCATCATGCCAGCTTAGGACCTGACTTCCTTAACAAGACTCCTAAAGTGCAAGAAATAAAAGCAAGAATCAACGAATGGGATGGATTCAAACTAAAAAGCTTCTTTTCAGCAAAAGAAACAATCAGTAAAGTGAACAGAGAGCCTACATTCTGGGAATTTTTGCCACACGCACATCAGATAGAGCACTGATCTCCAGCATATATAAAGAACTCAAAAAACTTAATAACCCCCAAAAAACAAACAACCCAATCAATAAATGGACTAAGAAGCTGAACAAACACTTCTCAGAAAATATATGAAAAAATGTTCAACATCTCTAGCAATTAGAGAAATGCAAATCAAAACTAAGATTTCATCTTACGCCAGTCAGAATGACAGTTATCAAGAATACAAACAAGTGTTGGCAAAGTGGTGGGGGAAAAGGCACACTCATATATTGCTGGTGGGACTGCAAATTGGTGCATCTGATCTGGAAAGCAGTATGGAGATTTCTTAGAAAACTTGGAATGGAACCACCATTTGACCCAGCTATCCCACTCCTCGGTCTATACCCAAAGGACTTAAAAATAGCATACTACAATGACACAGCCACTTCAATGTTTATAGCAGCTCAATTCACAATAGCTAAATTGTGGAACCAAGCTAGATGCCATTCAATAGACAAATGGATAAACTGCAGTATATATATACACATTAGAATATTACTCAGCATTACAAGATAATAAAATTATGACATTTGCAGGTAAATGGATGAAGCTGGAGATCATCATGCTAAGTGAAGTAAGCCAATCCCAAAAAACCAAAGGCCGAATGTTCTCTCTGAAAAGTGGATGCTGATTCATAATGGGAGGGGGAGAGGCATGGGAGAGAATAGAGGAACTCTGGGCAAAGGGTTTGTGGGGGGGAGGGGTCATGGAGGCAGGAAAGATGATGGAATGAAATGGACATCATTGTCCTAGATGCAGGTATGACTGCATATATGGTGCAACTCTACATCATGTACTATTGCATCCAACCTGCACTTCTCCCCAAGAAGCGCAGCCCAGACAACTCTGCAGAAGCAGAAAAGTTTATTGAGGAAATAGGTACACAGACAAATCGATTGAGGTCAGCTCTCCTTTCCTTCAGGGAGTGACCCCGAAATGAGGGGTTTTTTTTTAAAATATTTTTTTTAGTTATAGATGGACACAATGTCTTTATTTTATTGCTTTGTATGTGGTGCTGAGGATCGAACCCAGGGCCTCACGCATGCGAGACAAGCGCTCTACCACTGAGCTACAATCCCAGCCCCCGAAATGAAGGTTTTTTTAGGTTATTTTAGGGTGGGCGAGTTATATGACTTGGATTTGGCAAACACTCAACCTATAGTTATTTACAGTTCAACCGTGATGGCACCACCTGTATCCCCTTTCAGTTCCTGGAACTTTAGGTTCCTGGCCGGGGGTCTGGCAGCTGGTGGTTTGGCCCCCTCCGTGAGAAGCAAGCATAGCATTAAATCACAGAAGCACAAAAAGCAGGTTAGCAGATACATGCAGGCCTGAGCCAGAGTGACTCCATTTTGAGTTTGGATTTTATAGTACAACCAGAGAAATAAAAAGTTGCGCACCATTTGTGCACAATGAATCAAAATGCATTCTGCTGTCATGTATACCTAATTAGAATAAATAAATTGTTTAAAAAGGTGGGGTTGAGGGAAGTGATTAGTGTCCTTACACAAAGGGACTGAGGGAGCTTGTTCATTCCTCCCACCATGTGAGGAAGCAGCCAGAAGGTGCCGTCTGTGAGGAACAGGGCCCTCTCCAGCACCAAGTCATTTGATACTTTGATCTTGGATTTCCCACCTCAAGAACCGTCATCAATAAAATTCTCTTGTGTATAAGTTACCCAATCTAAGATATTTTTTAAATAGCTGCCCTAAGAACTAAGAACACATTTCTGGCTTGAAGATATTTTAAGTAAGAGAGTAAGTCACTTTAAAAAGGAAGATTATGTTTTCCAAAACACCTGTGTGAAGGTAACTGCAAAGTGCTTAAGGAAATAAAAATTGACAGTTACAAGATTGGCATCGTCATCTTCTTAGCTGCATCAGGGCAGCTACCTCATGGTATTAAACCCGTTTATGCTTCTGCTCCAAGTACTATGCCAAGTACTTTATTATGCCTTATCTTTGCTCCTGTCTACAAAATGCAAGGAAAAGGCTAGTTTCTGTATCTATAGAAATATATATAGATATAGATACAGATATAGATATAGAGAGAGATATCAGGAAACCAAAGTTCTGAATCAGTGTGACCCAATCAAGGTCACATGCTGGTTGATAATGGTGAAGCTGTAATTGAAACACATTTTTTATCTAATGTTGAAATTATTAATAGAGAAGGTACTGTAAATGACGTACCCATTTTAAACAATAGCAATCTGATGTTTTCATAAGCATTTGATAAAAGGAAGAAAAAATAAGAAAGTTTTCCTATTTCTTACTAACCTTACCATATATCAACTGTAACTCAACTAAAATATAATTCTTATTCACTTTGCTAATGGCCATAAATATTTTTAGCCTAGAATCAGACAGAAAATTGTTTAACAATATCTCACAAAAGGAATCATTTTTCTCCTATTAATTCTTCCATGCAGAGCTATCATTAACTGAAACATTCATTTTATATGAGCTCAGCTTTTTAGCTCCTATCAGCTAAAAAGCCATTAATGATTCAGCATTTAACCCTTTTATGATTCTACTTATTAGAGACTAAAGAGATTCGTTCATCACATGAGTTGCTTCCATTTTAAATTTGAAATTGCATAATAAAATTGAATCTAGGCATTTGAATGCTACCAGTTATAGACGTCACACATTTGTACTTGATTGGATAGGGCACAAGATCTTTATGAAGAGTATAAATTTTAATCTTGATAATAAAATAATATTGAGAGTAATTCAGAAATTCTATTTCCTCTAGAAAGCCTGGAGAATCCCAGTCAAGCCTTCCATAAATATTGTAAGAGTCCCATAATATCTCTTGGCAACCAAAATAGATATCATAAAGTTCATGTATAGTTTTAGCCAAGAAGAAATTTCCAGCCCTTGCTCATTTACTCTAATTTGCTACACATTCCAACAGGCCATTTTCTTCTCCATCTTCCTCACTCACACATTATATGCAACAACAAACTGGGGAATGACAGGCGCAAAAATCAGCAACAAGAACAAAGGGTAAGTAAAAATATTGCTAAAAATGCATTGGTAATTTATCAATTACTGACTAAAAGTGAGAATAGCTTTCTTCTTTTGTTTAAAAGAAAAGGTAGGTGATTTGTAATATATTTTGAAGTGCATCAAAAACTAAAGTGGAGGGCTGGGGCTGTAGCTCAGTGGTAGAGCACTTGCCTAGCATGTGAGGCACTGAGTTCAATCCTTAGCACCACATACAAATAATAAATGAATAAAATAAAGATCCATCAATAACTAAAAAATTATTTAAAAAACTAAAGTGGATTAGTGGATAGGTTGAGGAATAAATAAATGGAAAGATATATAATAAAGTATCATAAAATTTTAATAATAGAATCTTAGCAGTGGGGACTTAAGTGTTCACTTTACAAAAAGTAACCTCGGAAATTTGGAATATGATTTCTTTCCTACTGTGTTCATTTTTTAAATCACTTCCAGAAAATTTTCACTCATTACATCTTCAAATATTGGCTGCACAACATTCTCTTTAGACATAAGGCTAGACTATTCTGTTCTCCACAAAGCACAACCACCCTCTCACACTTTATATCTCTTTGTCTTTCTGTTTGATATTCAGTGTACTGTCTTCAGATCTCTTTTCCAGTTCACTTTTCAGCTTTGTCTGTATCTAATCTTTCCATCAAGTATTTAATATCAAATATATATGTGTATATACATTTATTTCTGAAAGTTCTTTTTTAAAAAATAAACAAGTATACAGGTCATCTTGTTACGTTTTATGTTTCAATTCACACTTTTAGAAATATTTGAACTAATGTATATTCTGTACCTGATATTTCTAGTACCTGAAATCTTTGAGGCTGTGTTGCTTTCCTATCCACTTTGGCTTATGTAGTGTTTGGTTTATGTAGTGTTCATGTAGTGTTTAAGTATTCATGGACTCTAACTTTATGTGGGACTTCTTTCATGAACAACTACCCAATTCCCCTCTCTATAGGCCCCAGCCTTTGCTCCCAGTCTCTCCCATTCTACCCTACCTCTGTTTTCAGCCCAGAAATCGAAGCCCTGGCTATCTGGTTCCCTAGACATCCCTAAAGCTGGTGACTTCAGTGCTTGATACTTGGATGGATTCCCCTACTAATTGCCATGACTCAGGATTTCTTTTACTTTCTAATAACCCCCTACCCCTCTCCCTCTCTCTTTCTGGTGCTAGAGATTGAACTCAGGGGCACCCTACTGGAGACTCTTCTAAATTGCCCAGGTTGGCCTCAAACTTGTGATCCTCCTGCCTCAGGCTTCCAAGTAGCTAGAATTACAGGCAGGTGCCACCATGCAGGCTCATCAATTCATTTTTAAAGTTGTGGTTCTGTTTTTGTATTTCAGTTAGCACTCTTGGGTATTTGTGGGAGTTTATAAGGATGTCCTGTTTGACAAATTGCCCGAAAAGAAACACTCTGAACCTAGCAGAGGGAAGCAAAAAGGGGAAAGGCCTCCTTCCACATTGCCACAAGTAGCTCTATAGCTCTGACAGCTCAGACTAGACAGCAGATCAGCAATGGCTCCAAAGAGAGACAATTGGCAGAGTCCAAAAGGAACTAGTACTGACATGTACCAGACACCTCTGGGGCTCCCCAGAATATTTGGTAGGGAATTTTACAAATGACTGAGAGTCATGTGTCACCAACTGAGAGCGAGTTCAGTGAAATTACGGTTTCATATTACAATCACTGCCAGTCATGTCCAGAGAGTTGGGGATGCCTAGAGAGTGTCAAATAATGCCAATAATTCAGAAGTTCAAAGGGCAGCTACAAAATCAAAAGATAATAATTCTTTTTTTTTTTTTTTTAAATGTATTTTAGTTTTTTTTTTTTTTAATATTTTTTTAGTTGTTGATGGACACAATGTCTTTATTTTATTGCTTTGTATGTGGTGCTGAGGATCGAACCCAGGGCCTCACGCATGCAAGGCAAGCGCTCTACCGCTGAGCTACAATCCCAGCCCCGATAATTCTTTATGGACAGGAAATCTCTGTAAACCCAACATGAAGGTAGGTCCTGAATAAATTTGTATTGCCTACATGATTCATTCATGTTTATATTGATGCTGTTGTAGATAAATCCTTGTTAAATTAGAAGACCAACTGTAATCTTTAAAATAATTATTTTTCCTGCAAAATAATAAAGGCTCCACAAACATTTCTCTCATTAATCAGACCATTCATGAATTGAATTTTTTCCTACTGTTGTAGTGAAGTTATGATCAACTCCTTTAGTTAATTTTTGAGTTTCCTCCACTAAAAAAACTATAGTGGAAATATTAGCCAAAAGAACAAGGATTCAATGAATCTGAGGGGAATAGTTAATAATGTGTTTTGATTGTACAAAGTACTAACTGAAATGGACGTGTTATTAAAGTATCAGACCAGACACCTTGTGCAGTGTGAGAAAGCCAAATTAAACACCAAGAATTAAAAGCAATTAAGAAAAGAATTATTGAATCTCTCAGTAAAACTGGTTTTTGCCCCTTCATGGAATTCATGCAGTAAACTATTTCCTATTAAAACACTTATCATATTAGATTTCTATTAAAATATGTACCTAATGTTAAGCTCCTAGTTTAAGTTTAAATTATTATATTCTGATACAAACATGAAATAAATTATTTTTTAAAGAAACATTGCAACCTAATTAAGTCCTGAAGGAATTAACTTAAAAAAATTTTGAAGACATTTAAGGGGAGACACAAATCTATGAAATTTCAATTGTGATATAAGAAAATAGTATGTTTTTTTTGTTTTTTTTTGTTTTTTTTTGTTTTTTAAATATTTTTTTAGTTGTAGATGGACACAATGTCTTTATTTTATTGCTTTGTATGTGGTGCTGAGGATCGAACCCAGGGCCTCACGCATGCGAGGCAAGCGCTTTACCGCTGAGCTACAGTCCCAGCCCAAGAAAATAGTATGTTAAAGCCAAATGTATCAATATACTAAAAATTGCTCTAGGATTTACATTGAATTTAGGAAATAAAACTCAAATGCTGTCAGTGTGGATTTATAGAATGTCATTTCTTCTACACCTCCCCACCGTGGATTTTGACCTGTATGATCTTCCAGTTCCTTCCCCTACCTCTGAGATAGACTCTAGAATCAGAAGAATCTTGGTTGAGTCACAGCTCTGTGATGGACTAGTTCTTTGGCCTTGCACAAATTATTTAATCTGTCGGTGTCTTGGTTTCCCTAACCTAAAAATGGGGTTTTTAGGTTAGGAAAACCTAAAAAAGACCTAAATTAGAAGACTGTGGTTGGTCTTCTAATTTTAAAATTAAAATTTAATTTAAAAATAGACCTAAAATAAAGCATGATTCTGACAAGATTCTCTTCTTCACCAGGCTCCTCTTCTTGGCTATGCCTTAGTCTTGGCCAATAAAAACTACAGACTCAAACTACACTGAGATTCCATCTCTCCTGTCAGAATGGTAATTATCAAGAATACAAGTAACAAATGTTGGTGATGATGTGGAGGAAAAGGCACACTCATACATTGCTAGTGGGACTGCAAATTGGTGCAATCCCTCTGGAAAGCAGTATGGAGAGTCTTTAGAAAACTTAGAAAGGAACCACCATTTGACCCAGCTATCCCACTCCTTACTTATACCCAAAGGATTTAAAATCAGCATGCTACAGTGACACAGCCGCACCAATGTTTATAGCAGTTTAATTTACATTATCCAAGCTATGGAACCAATCTAGGTGCCCTTCAACAGATGAATGGATAAAGAAAATGTGGCAGATATACACAATGGAATATTACCCAGCTATAAAAAGAATGAAAGTATGGCATTTGCTGTAAATGGATTGAGCTGGAGAATATCAAGCTAAGTAAAATAAGCCAGTCCTCAAAAACTGAAGGCCAAATGTTCTTTCTGATATGTGGATGCTAACCAAAACAAGAGAGAGTGAGGAGAGGAAGATAGAATTCCAATGGATTAGACAAAGGAGAATGAAGAGAAGGGAGGGGGAGGGGAATAGAAAAGACAGTAAAATGAATCCACCATTGTTGCATCCAACCCGCACTCTTCCCAAGAAGTGCAGCCCAGACAACTCTGCAGAAGCAGCAAAGTTTATTGAGGAAATAGGCACACAGGCCAATCGATTGGGGTCAGCTCTCCTTTCCTTCAGAGAGTGACCCCGAAGTGAGGGTTTCAGAGGTTATTATAGGGTGGGCTAGCTACATGATTCAGAAAAACATGATTTGGCAGGTATTCAACCTATAGTTA
>CM053411.1:71555587-71646903 GCA_028644305.1 Xerus rutilus | reverse complement strand
CCATAACTTTCCTATGCACATATATGATTTACATAACCACTGTAACTCCACATCATGTGCAAACCTGGGATCAAAATTGGAATGGGTTGTACTCTGTGTATGTATAATATGTCAAAATACAGCCTACTGTTATGTATATCAAAAAACAAAGAGTAACATAAAAAAACTACAGACTCAACACAAATGATTTTATCCATCCTCTATTCTTTTCCCAATTTAAAGACTTAAACACCAATAGTGACCAACTATTAGTGGTGAGATGAGTGTCAGACTACATGGTCCTAGTCACCCTTCAAGCATCTGCTTGATAAAGCTCAAGTCTACCAGAAGGATGTACCATTTTTTCCTAGCCAATACTCCACCCTCTTTCTTAGAGCATTTATTAAAAATGGCTTACTGCTGTGATCCTTCTTTTATCCCTTTGAGATGTACATGTTTCTCTTACAATTCAGAGTATCTATCTGAAGATCCTGAAAGCCATTCCTTTGAAATGCAATTTGCCAGGAAGGGTAGCACCTCTGTCTCCAGGTCCTGGGAGGATGGAATGCTAACTTTGATGGTTGTCAGCTAGCAAGCACCGCTGGTCTGATCAGTGTTTACACTGACCAACCTTTATAATTTTTCCCTTTTCTGGCTCTACTGAAGCCCCACGGTCCCCTCCCCCCAAGTTGAGTTCAGTTCACATTGCACCCTATTCCCTATTGCAATAGATTACTGATTAAAATCTTCCCCACCATATTAGTACACTGCTTTGCCTTTGAGGGTTCAAGAGGTAGGAAATAATATGGCATCTAAGAATAAAGGCACAAAATCAACATGACTCCATTGGTGAGCCCTAAAAGAACAATATTCTAAAATAAGTTTGCTCTATAGAGGTGGTTCAGGGAGGTCTCCTGCACCAGAATCACTTAGAGAACTTGCTTAAATGCACATTCCTTGGTTCACCTCAGACTTGGGGGACAAAACTTCCTGTGAATTAGACCTAGGAATCTGCGGTGGAAAGAACTTCCTGGAGTAATGCTGACCTACTTGCATTTGAGGATCACTGGTATAAACAATTGAATGTGGAACTGGAATTTCTTTCAAACAAGTAGTTGGGGCATTACAAATATTCTGTTTGCTTTAGCATGTGTTAGGCAAAACATCTCATATGAAAACTGGGGGTAAGGTGGAGTGTTAGGAGGGCAGATTTTAGAATTCTATCAGTTTGCAATCATGTAACTAGAAAGGGAGTCTAGACCAAAGGACTTCAAGTGTTCCAGTCCTTCTAGTCCTTTGTGGCAGAGAAACATAACAGGTGGAGCCTATGTCTCTTCCCCTTGAATCCCGCTAGGCTTGTAAGAGAAAGGTTTTTCTTTTGAGCTCAGGCTTTAAGAAGGTCCAGCAGCTTCAGCTTCCTCCTTCTTGGATTTCTGAGCTGCCATGGAGAGACCACTTTGCTTGAAAGAGGATCCAGGTGGGGGAGACTTGCACAGAAGATAGCATGTGGAGAAAGAAGCCACAGGAGGAGCCCCAGGCTCCTCCAGCAGCAGCATTTTATCGCACTTGAAAAATGTTGATTATCTTGAAAGCCAAGTGTGTCTTATTCCTGTCTGTATCCTCAGCACTGCTGCAGGCTAGGGTACACAGGAGGCACTGAATATGTTTTGTTAGGTGAATCATAAGTAAAGGATCCTGCAAAGGTATCCCCAGCATTAACACATAGAGCCTGCTCACGGTCAGGTCTCCATGTTTCCATTTCTTTCCAAGGCAGAGGCAGCTTCCAAGTTAGCAGACTGATTATTTTTTCCTTGTGGCAGGTTGCATTTTCCAGAGATAACCATATGCTCTGAGTCAGTGTTTAATATATGGGCGCTCTTTCTCCTGTAACTATGGTTCACAGTACCAACAATCAAGGGATAGGAGGAATAGGAGTGGCACTATCACGTCTAGAAAACTAGTAGCAGAGTTGCCACTTTTTTCCTCTCGATTTTATGCTCTGCTAGACTAGATGTCTTAAAAGGGAGGAATACTTCCTCCAGGAGACATGACAGCAATCCCATCCAATGGGAAGTTAGGACTGCCACCTGGTCATTTTGAAATCCTCATGCCTCTGAACCAACAGGCAGAGAGTAGTTGATCTTACTCCCCCTCCCATGAAATTGGATTGCTACTCCACAATGGAGGTAAGAAAGAATATATACAGGAAATCTGTCCTTAAAAGTAGGCTGACCCTTGTAATTGTCTCAAAAGAATGAGCCACTGCTTGTTCTGAAGTGTGGCCATTAAAGACCACGTGGCCCTTGGGATACTGACCTTGAGGATATAACCACCATGTTGTGCAAGGGCCCAGGCCACATGAGATGCTGCAGCATCTAACAGCCCCAGCTAGGATCTCATTGATAAGTGCATCAGCTGCGAATGACTGAATCTTTAGATTCCAGCCCCTAGCCTTGGTCTTGCAGTAGAAGTACTCCTGGGCATTGTAGAACAGAGATAAGCCATACCTGCTGTATCCTGTCCCAGGTCCCTCACCCACAAAATTGGTGAGCAAAATAAATGGATGCCACAATATTTGGGGATAATTTATAATACAATTATAGTAACTGGAACAGAGCTATACTTGAAGCAGCCTTTGCAAATTCCCATTTTTTTTTATTTTTTAAAAATATTTTGTTTTAGTTGTAGATGAACACAATATCTTTATTTATTTTATGTGGTGCTGAGGATCGAACCCAGTGCCTCACGTATGCGAGGCAAGCGCTCAACCGCTGAGCCATAACCCCAGCCCCGCAAATTCCCATTCTTAAGACTGTAATGTCATAGGTACCAGGCAGTATAAGTTTATGTATTCAGAATTATTGTTTCCAGGCATTTTGAAGAATTCTTGACTTTTCAAAAAATTACCACCTCCCTTTTTAATACAACAAATTGTCCTGTTTCAGCTGCTAAAATTCTCTCAAGCCTTGTTAACACAAAACCCTGTGATCAGTGTCACAGGCAGAAGGTACAGTGAATGAGGTCACTAGGCAGGAAGCAGAGAAAGCAAGACTGAACTCTGTGAGCAGAGGCAACATGGTTTTCTACCACAGAGAGGGAGTTGGGAGCCTGATAGATTCTGGGCTGCTATTTTCAGAACATGTATCAGGCGTACAGACTGTTCTCGAACACTCACACCTCCAGGTGGTGTTCTCTTGCTCAGAATCCTAGTGTGGTACCATTTCCCCAAGAGTCATCAGCATCACTCACAGGGGCTGATGAGCACTCAAGATGGTGGGTATGGGGGAGAGAGCCACAGTCATGCCTGCTGGCCAGTCAGTACCCAACCATAAATCATGTCCCTGCCTGGCTTGCTTATAATGAGACTGACAGTTAGTACGATCTCTTTTTCTGTTTTACAGTCCCTCTGAAACTCCTCCAGGCTGCCCTTTGTCTCCCTCCCTTCATATATCTGGAGTGAAGGACTTTATGGCCACTTCTTCAGGGGATACAGAGTTATAGATCTCTGGATTTATGTCTGTTTGCCAGGCCCCCTCTGGTCCCTGCACCATAAGGTGAATGCCAGGGCAGTGCGAATGATGTTGCATTCTAATAGATTTGGACCAGTTTCTGACAACTTATTTTGACAAAAGCATAAAATTCAATGATTGTTGCTCAGCTCAGAAGCTGCAGGAAATATAGGGGGAAAAGGAAGATATTTAAACGTGAGCCTCTCTCCATGTCCAAATCCCTAAGTCAGGTAAATTACAGAAAACAATGAAAGCTAAGCCAACAAGTTTAATGACAATGGCTGGTCTAGAAGCAACAAGATTTATCCCAAAGGATGCCCTATGAACATGCTTGTTCCTGCATTACTGCTAGGTACATGAACAAAATCAGGGATCTGTTAGGGAAGAAGGAGCCTCTGGTAGCTAGCCTCTAGGATGGCTCCCCAAGGATTCTCATCAACTGGCATCCATACTACTATGGATATAGTCCCTTTCCCCATGGAATGGTCCTATGTGATCAATAAGAGACTGAAGAAGTGACAGTGTGTAACTTTGATGGCTGTATCATGCCACAAAAGAGATTGCTCATTCTGCTTTGTAGGCTAGGATTGCTTGCTTTGGCAGGGAAGTGGGGGTGAGGCACCAGCAGATGTTTAATCACAACACTGAGGCAGTCCAAGATAAGGCATATGGCATGTGGAAAACAGGTTTCCCACTAACTTCCAGCACAGTCATGTGAGTAACCTACCTTTTAAAGCTAATCCTCCAGTCTGAGCCAGATATTTGGATGGTTGCATTCCCCACCAGAAGCTTGATTGCCACCATATGAAGGACTCACAGTGGAGCTGCCCAGCCACACTGCTCTGGAATCCCTGATTCTACAGAAGATGTGAGTGATAATGTTTATTTTTAAAGTCACTGGATTTTGGAACAATTTGTTTTATAGGAATAGATAACTAACAGAGATATTTAAAATAGGGTTCATTTTAGCTATGTGGGACAGAAATCCCAACAGGAAGACAAGTATTTATTATCTCATGTAAAAAGCTGAAGTCATGCCAGGTGTGGTGGCACACAGCTATAATCCCAGCAACTCAGTAGGCTGCCGCAGGAGGAAAGCAAGTTCAAAGCCAGCTTCAGGAATTTATCAAGGCCCAAAGCAACTTAATGAGGCCCTGCCTCAAAGTCCAAAATAGAACAGGACTGAGGATACATCTCAGTGGTTAAGTGCCCCTGGGTTAAATCCTGAGTACCAAAAAAAGAAATAAATCTAAAATCACCTCCCTACTACCTCCCTTAGGGACATTTCCCAGAAGTCTCCTGTGATACTTCTGTTTATATATATTGTAGAGAGCCATCTGTGGGCTGTGTGTGGACCACCACGCAAGAGTCCCACACAGCACTAGACATGGGCTGACCTGTAGCCACAGTCCCTCTGAGATGGGTGTGACCTGCCAAGATGCCAATCACCCTGCTGACTGCAAGACTCTGCCTTCTTCCTACCTTGGGAAAGAGTGTTCCATGGAAGGTCTTTGAAGTCCCCCGATACAGGTAAAGTACACACGGGGGCCATTTTGCCAGAAGCCAGAGAATCATCTGGCTGTGAGCCCATCCAATCCCTGCATTTTGAAACTATTTTCTGTGTTCTGTGGTTTTTTCGCTGCCTTATTTCTTTCAGTCAATCTTTTACCAATCAGGGAATCTCGTCCTTACTATCCACACAGGACGTGGATGACAATATATACCACTGGCCAGAACACAGGCCATATCTAGCTACCAGGAGGCTGAGAAGGAGGGAGTCTTTATTCTGAGCAGCCATAGGTCCATCAAAGATTCCAAATTTTAAGAAAAAGGAGAAATAAACATTCAGGTAGCAGGATTTGTGGCAAGGTACTCACTTAGCTGAATCTGAATGAAAATTAGGAGTTTTCCAAGGAGATAGGTGTTATGGATGGGTATGTTATAAATATACCTAATGTATTATAGAAGGTAAGTTTATAATAAATGGCTGCAAACTCTTTGCCATTGATTGTGTTGAGAGGTAGAGTGTATTTCTTCTCCCTATGAGTTTGGGCTGTGTCACCAAGAGAATTTGGCAGAAATCACACTGTATGACTTCCAAGACTGACAAGAGATATGCACATCTGCTTTCTATTTTTAGAACTCATCCTGGTGGAATCCAGCTGCCATGTAGGAAGTCAGTCTTCCCTGTACCAATCCTCTGTGAGAAGGTCCAAGCTGAACAGATGGAGAAAGTAAGCCCCTGTAGGGGAATGCTGGAGTATCACCCATAGAAGTCAGTCTTTTCAGACTTTCCAACCCAGCTGAGACACCAGCTCAATGCAACTGAGTGAACAACTCTAGGAGTGCCACATGGAGCAGATGAACCATCCAGCTAATCCCACCTAAATTGCTGACCCACAGAGTCTTGAACAAATAAATGTGTTGTTATATTAAGTCACAAAATTTTGAATAGCTGTGACATAGCAAGAAATTACCAAAACTGTGGATGGAAAGTTATTCTAGGGAGGAGAATAGCATAAGAAAATGCACAGCAGCACAAAGCACTCTGATGCAAGGATTGCTATGCAGTTTTACATACTGGAAAGTAACTTTTGTGGAAGAGTGGCAGGTACTGAGGCTAGAAGTAAGCAGGAGGCTGCACATGGAGGATCAGGTGTGTGCTACTCCAAGGACAGTGGCTGCAGGAGACCTGCCACCTAAGAGCCATAGCAGAAAGCAAAGAGCTTACTGTTAAGAGGCACCATCACATTCAAGATCCAGAGCAAGTATTCTTGGGACCTTTTTTCTCCTACCACATGGATCTGGGGGCAAATTTCATAGACATCATTTAAGGAAGAAGATTGCTGTTACTTGTGTGAAAAGATGGGTGGGTTTATAGCATGTACTATAAGAAAAACTTGAAGGAGGATTATGTAATGAAGATATTGTATTCTCTACCAACTTCTTTCATATTAAAATAATTTCTCTCTCTTGCTGTTTCTTTCCCCCTGGTGGTTAAATCCTTAAGAACTAGGCAGCTTGCTTTATCTATGCCCAAAAGCTGGAACTAGGAACTGGGGGCAGAGTTGGTGTTAATAAAGGGACAAAGCAAACAATCTCTGGCCTGGGTCACATCCTCCACTGCACATAGCACATTGCATCTTCATTTTTAGTTGTGAAGAAATGACCATATGGGCTGAGGCTGTAGCTTGGTGATAGAGTGCTTGCATAGCACATGTGGGACCCTGGGTTCTATCCTCAGTACCATAGAAAAATAAATTTTAAAAATGAGGATATTATGTCCCTCTACAACTAAAAAAAGAGTACAAAAATGACCGTATATTCAAGGATTTTTTTTTTCAGTACTTGGGACCAAACCCAGGGGCATTCTACCTCTAAGCTACATACCCAGCCCTTTTTTTTTTTTAAACTTTATTAGTTGACTTTTTTTTTTTAATGTGGTGCTGAGGATCGAACCCAGTGCCTCCCACATGCTAGGCAAGCGCTCTACCACTGAGCCACAGCCCCAGCCCCCTTTTTATTTTTTATTTTGAGATAGGTTCTCCCTAAATTGCCCAGACTGTCCTCGAACTTACAATCCTCCTGCCTCAGCCTCCCAAGTAGCTGAGATGACAGGAGTGCTCCATCATACCAACTCAAGGATCATGTTTCATGGTACTTTTAGGATCCAGGCCAAATGTCTCCTCTTTCTAGCCATAATAGGTTTCTTATTGCTCTATTATAGACTGTTTGAAATTGTTTTTCTGAAAGATTCATTACACAACATCCATAATGATGAATGTTTCATTTTTTTTCTTTTCTGTGCTTCTCAGGAATGTGCTGAGCAGCAGATAAGTGGAAATTTAAAGAAACTAAGTAAGGAATTGGTGAGCCACAGGAGATCTGAGGGAGAGAGACATGGGCTGGTCACTTAGTTCACCATCTTCATTAAGAGTCCAGTTTCCTTCTGTTTTTCTTCAGTAACCTTAGCATGCAGATTTTACTTTCATGTCTCATTGCTGCCTTTCTGAGAGGAAGAAGAATGCTTTCCTTTTACTTGTACAGAACATTCCTAGAAGTACCAACCTGGGATCAGTATTTACATCCCTCCAGGCAGAAGTGTTTTTCAAGGTTATCTCTTACTACAGAGGAGTCTGAAAAGGTGATTGTTTTATCCTCATCTTCCTTCTTCCTACTCTTCTTTTTGTTCTTTATAAAGTACTGTCTCAGATATTCTGTGATAGCAGCATAAATGGACTAAGACATAGACTGTGTGTAGCTTTTGAGTGACCAATTTAGGATCTTTCATAAGACTCATCTTGTGTGCACTGTCATGGGTATCTGAAGAACTTTTTCTTTTTAAGCCTGTCTTCCCAAAATGATCTGCTCTGCAGTGGGGAATATCACAGCTTATTTGTAATAAATAACACAATATCTCTGATGCATGGTTATTATAGTAAAATTGCACTATAACATGATTAGTGGGGTCCAAAACATGCAATTGCATGGAATGTGAGATTATCATGAGGTTAAAGAAATAAATGGTGGAGGGAAACCCAAATTAGAAATTTTAAGTCAGTCTAGCTGGGTGCAGTGGCACACGCCTGTAATCCCAGCAGCTTGGGAGGCTGAGACAGGAGAACTGCAAGTTCAAAGCCAGCCTCAGCAATAGCAAGGTACTAAGCAATTCAGTGAGACTCTATCTTTAAATAAAATACAAAATAGGGCTGGGGATGTGGCTAAGTGGTCGAGTACCCACCCCTGAGTTCAGTCCCTGGAAGAAAGAAAGAAAGAAAGAAAGAAAGAAAGAAAGAAAGAAAGAAAGAAAGAAAGAAAGAATAAAATCCCTTCTATTCCTATCTAGCTGCCATTAGATGCCACCAACTAGCAGCCATGTTCCTACCTGAGTTCTCTCTGGACGTGGAGGATTAGAATTCTGCTATTCTAAGGAGGGTGGATGCAGGAGACTCACCAACCAAGAGCTGAAGCAGAGGGAATGGGCTTATTGATGGAAGACTCCATCATGGCAGGATTCAAGATCCAGAGAAGGAACCTGAAGGCAGGGATTACAGAAATCTGTGGTAGTATGTATCCATTTAATCAACCTGCTCTGGGAACACCAGACCCCACTAATCATCTTACTGGTAGGGGGGGCACCCAACCTTTATTTTTTTGTTTCATGAATGGCTTGCCTGGTATTTTTCTACCTGGCCTACCTACTTGCCAAAAGAGGAGTCAATCCAATTACGTGACAATTCCCATTCTCCAGAGTATTATAACACACACACACATTTATAATTAATTAGAGTAGTATATTAAATGGGCTGAACTTCACAGGGCACAAACAGAAAATACCATTGATTACATTGAAATAGCTTCGATGATTTGTTTTTCTGCTTGCCTAAATGAAGTGTTTGGCATTATCTAGAACTTTTCCCATCACTCTCAACTAATGAAAAACTGTGATTACTGCCAATACAATTATAGCCTCAAGTTCACTGTAAGGATCTAAATTCACAACGTTAGCCTAGGCACAGCTTCTTCCTCCCCACCTTGGCCTATTCCAAGTTTGAGAGCTATGATATACTGGAGGTCAGTCTTCTCTCCTCTCTCCTCTCCTATCACTTACTGTTCTGATTCCTGGGGAGGGATAAAGTCTGGTGAGTGGGGTTCCCAGCTTCATCTGGCTAGTACCATGGTGATTTGATTCTGTTGCTTCCTGGCTCAGTCATGCTCAAGGCTGATTCTTTCCCTCAAAGGGCATATTTTGTGTTTCTTCGAGAGTCTCCTGCTAGGGTCCTCCAAAGTGGCACTCACACAAGGGAGGTGGTATCTCTACTCCAGCTGGATGGTACAGAAACAATAGGGTCCTTTGAGGGCCTGTCTGCTGAATGATTCAACTTCTCCAGGAAGTTCTCTTCTACACATTCCCTTTGAGGGAAGCTTCAAGCTCATTCCTCACAGGTTTGTTTAGCCCTTGGGAGGAAAAAAAAATAAATCACAGGTATCCTTTACAGTAGTAGCTTTCTCTGTCTGTGTTTTCCTCTACTGCCACCTCAGGTCTCAAATTCTTGAGATCAAAGCTTCCCGGAGTACACCCTGGAAAGTGCTTTCTCCCTTCAGAAGGGAAAAGCACAACAGTGCTTCAAAACTTTCTTTACAGAAACTTTTTCTATTTGTTTGCATCTTCAATAACTTCATATGTTTAGGGTGGATGTTAAAGGCACAAACACCAGATTTCAGATTTCGCTTTGAAACTGCTGTATTGCATAATTCTCAGGGTATCATTTATATAAAACATAACAAGAATATAGAATATAATGTGAGTGGTGTACCGTTAGAAGTATGAAACCACAGGCTGGAATGTGGCTTTTGGCTTTTGGAGCTTCAAGTTAAGTTCTGTTACATGTAATAGTAACATTAGGGATAATACTTATATATTGTTTTTATATGCTATGCACTGTTCTAGGTGCTTTATATATTTTATTTAATCCTCCTAACAATCCTAAGAGATACTATTATTGCTCATCCCTATTTTACAGTTGAGTAAACTGAAGGCCATAGAAATTTCACAACTTGTTCAAGACTATACGGCTAGCACTTGGCAGAGCTAGAATTCAAATCCAGGGAGTATGGCTCTCAAATTTGTATTTCTAATCATATCTGGCCTTAGGGTTTCACTTTTCTCCATGACATTTTGGGGCAGACTACAAAGAGTACAGAATGGGCCCCCTAGTCAGCAGATGTGGCTAGGATCCCAGATTGCCACTTAGTAGCTCTGTGGTATTAGGTAAGTTACTACCTTTCCTGAATCTTAGTATGCACATCTAAAAATTCTATTACCTACCTGGCAGAGTGTGTAGTGGGGAGAATTAATAATTCATTTACTTTTTCCACCTTTCTCTTTGCACAGTCAAAATTGCCTGGAAGTCAAACCTAAAATTATCAAAGCTACATCAAAGACATTTGAAGGAAAAGGAGGGAAAAAGGAAAAACATATAAAACATATTATGTATGTTTTATATAATAAATCACTACTTATTTCCGTCAAAAATACGTAACAAATATCTAGCAGGTGCCAAGCACTCACTAGTCTTGGTTCTCTGGGTAGTGAATTCAATACATTCCCTCCAGGTCATTCCTATGCCACAAAGTCCTGTTTATGGATGTGAGGCTGGGGGTACTGAGGGAGGCAGCCAGGCGGCCAGTTTTGCTGTCTGATCAGCCTGGGTCCATGACCCCAATCTTGGAACAAGTGCTTCCTTAACTGAGGAAAAGTCATCCTGATGACACGTGGCCTGCTCTAAAGAATTGGTAACCACCAGGACGGTTAGTGACCAGTCCCGGCTACTTTCGGGAAGGCATAGTCCGGCTGCGCTGGGGCTGCGCTGGGGCTCAAGGTTGTGTGTGTCAAGGGCTCAGGGTTGAGTGTGTCAAGTGGTCAGGACTGTGTGTGGCAAGGGGCGTCTTTTCTTCGGTCGGAACCGTTCTCCCGGGGCCGAGTCCCTGCCCGGACTCGGAAAGCGAAGGCCGAGGGCCGGAAGCACGCGCCGTTGCGCCCGCGGTGTCAGTAGGGAGAGAGGGAGCGAGCGAGCCGAGCCGTGGAGGACAGGCGAAGATGGCGGCCTTCTCCGGTGCGTTGGTGGGAGCTGGGGGTGGTGTGGGCGGCTCGCTGCACGCCTCGGCCCCGCGGCGGCTGGGGAGGAGCTTTGGGGGCTCCAGCAGACTGCAGGGCGCGGTGCGCTGCCGCCCCCGGGGCTCCGCGCTGCGGGATCAGCGGCGGCCGCCGAGAGGCCAGGTCCGCGCGGCCCAGGTTCGCAGAGGGCATTTCTCTCCAGGTGCTGTCCGGACGGCTCAACCCTGCTCTTTCCCAAGCTTCTTTGTCTTCCACCAGTGTCACCTCGGCTTTCCTGCTGGTCCGCGCGGGGCGGTGGAAACCAGGCGGCGGCGTTGCGCCAGCTGCTTGAGGATGGCCAGGCTCCTGGCTCTTTGACGTGGCCCTGGCGCTTTGCGGACCAGGTTTTTGCCCGCATCCTATGGGGCTTTGGCCAGGCCGAGAAGCAACAGGGCGTGGGGAGGGGTCATTGGGAAAAATGACGATCTTGTCTTCGGTCAGTTGTTTTCAGGCCCTTCCAAAGTTAAAAAAAAAAAAAATCCTCAAGACAAACCTGTTTATTTGTTAGACGACACTGTATCAACATTAACATTAAGTGTCGAAGCCAAAGGGAAAGCATTTTCCCTCACGTATAAGTTAACCCAACATAAATTTTGAAAACTAATCGTTAATTTATTTGCCTATGATACTCCATTATTCCAAACAGGATGTGATTTGGCTTATTGAACCCAGTAGTTGGGGTGGGGTGGGGGTGCTGGAAATTGAACCTAGAGGTGCTGTATCTCTGAGCAACATACACAGCCCTTTTTATTTTTTTATTTTGAGAGCTTCTCGTATAGATGCCCGCACTGGCCTCGAACTTGACATCCTCCTCTCAGCCATCTGAGTAGTCGGAATTACAGATAGGCCTGTGCACTCCTCCCGCTGGGCTTCTCTCCTCCATTATCATTCTTTTATGCAACCACAGTTTAACAAAGCTATAATTAGCCTTAAACGTACTAAATATGATAAATTTATATAGCAATAAATATATTGTTGGGCCTACTTTTAATGTTTTAACCTATTAAAATGACATTAGATATTATAATATCATATGCTTTTCAGTTTTCTCCTGTGAGAATATTAGGAATTCCAAATCTCTAGTCAGGTGAGAGTATTTCAGATTACTAAAATTACATCTAATTGGAGTCTTGGGGAAATCTACTTAGAGTGGTGCTGTTTTTCTTTTCCTAATTTTCATCTAACACAATTTTGGAGCCAAGATCTGTAGAGAAGTTTTAGTTTATTATTATATAAGGTGCATGTCTTTGGAAGTTGTGCACAAATTTCAGTAATGTTGGGGTGAAGAACTGGGAGAAGAGTCTGAAATGATGAAATAAAGTAGAATTAAATAACAGGAATATTTCTATTTTTCCTGTAACTGTTGAAAGTGTTCAAAGAAAACATGCGGAGCTATGGCCAGAATGGGGCAAGAAATTGGGATTTGCTAAAAGCAGTTTGTGGTTGCTTTTTCCAATATAATAGTTTTGTACATAGCTCCAGCTTGTGTATACAGCTTTTTAAAGACCATCACTGCCTTTTTTGAAGCAGTTTGTGTTTTAAGAGCAAGAATATAACTGAACTCTAAAGTGGGTAATTCTTAGAAAGATCCTCCCTTTAGAGCTTGATTAGCTTTTCTGTCTGGATTTTCCTGAAGAGATTTAAAGTTATGACAGCCTTGTTTTTTGAAAATGATGATTCTGCTCACTTGATGCAAAATAAAAGTTGATTTTATAAAGAAATGTGTTCATTTAAAAAATTAGCTTTATACTTTTTCACAAACTGACAAGAATTACAGAATTTTAAAATTGTTTATTTCTGGGGCTTGGTAAAGTTTAAGTTTTATTCATTTCTATAGTGGTGTACACTTTTGTAATAACAGCAACAAAAGTTGCATTTTATAAATTCAGACTTAAAAATCCCTTCACAGCTGGAAGGAAAATTGAAGTACTCCAGCTAACTATTCTTTGTACATTTGAGAAAGTTCACTTGAGAAATGATAAAATGACAAAACTTAATTGGGAATAACTTGGTCTATTCATTTCAGATTGGACTTGATGTAGAATTATTTAAATATATGCAGAGTTAAGAACAGAACTGATCTTTAGCTGACTTTTCCAATTTCCCAAGTTGCCACCATTCTCAGCTCTTTGCCTTTTCAGTTAACCAGAATTTTGATTATGGCTGCCAATACATTGGGCTGTTCATTTTTCTCAGATCCTTGAGGGTATTCAGAAGGTCTTGGAAATAACCAAGGCACCTAACTGCCATGCTATTAGTTAATGAAGCAACTGAGATGCTGGTCTAGAACCCTAACTGGCAGATTTTTTACTAGCCCTCTAGGAGGTAAATAGCACTGGTGACTACTATGTGCCAGATGCATTACATTATTATCACTAATCTTCCTATATCCATCCCTACAAGGTAAGTCATAAAAGCCCCATTTTGTGTGAAGAAAACAGATTATGGCTTTGCTCAAGGTCACTTGCTGGTAATTGAAAGCTTGAATTATTTCTGGGGCTTGGTAAAGTTTAAGTTTTATTCAAGAATAAAAACAGAATAAAAACAGTTCGAAACAGAACTCAAGTCTGTTTCCAAAACTTGGACATTGGACATTTCTCAGCAGTTGCTACACTTGGTGAGTCTGATATCACTTTCAGGTCTACCCATTTATGTGAAAGGAATCTTAAGAGCAATATGTTTTATGAAAGATATAGTATGTATGGGTTTTAAAATCACTTTTTATTTTCAGAGATGGGTGTTATGCCTGAGATTGCACAAGCCGTGGAAGAGATGGATTGGCTGTAAGTACATAGAATCTAAATGCATGGTAACAAGGGTGTTTTATTATTTAAACAGTTAGTGACTTTATCAAGTTTTTAAAATTCTACTTGGGAAAGTAATACACGATTTTTCTGGTGATTCAATTATGGAATGTTTCCTTTTTAACTTGGTCATATTTCTAGCTTAAAAAATTGGTAGCATTTACCAATAAAATTTTCTTTTAGGTTTATAACTTGACATGATTTAGTTAGGTGATTTTCTTTTAACTTAATTTCTTCACATATGATTGTTTTAGCCTTCCAACTGATATCCAGGCTGAATCCATCCCATTGATCCTAGGAGGAGGTGATGTGCTTATGGTATGTTTAAATTTGATTCTGAGGGGGTGTATTTGTAGCAGCCCAATTTAAGAACTCTGCAGGCTTAAGAATGATAATTTTACCAAATTAGCTTTATTCATTTACTGACACTTATGATACATACACCATCAAAGTATTAAGTAGAAGCTGTGGGGAAGAAAGGTGCAATCTTCATTCTTGAGAAGTTTAAACCAAGTAGGGGTAGTAAGATATGCACAAAAGTAAATGTGATATGAGAGAGAGTGGGACACCTGCTTAGGAGATTCATAGTACTACAGGGTTCAAGTAGAAGTCCATTTATCCTTTGGCTTGAAGGATCATAGGGAACCACTTGGAGGAAGGGAAGATGGAAGAGAAAAGCTCCAACAAAACCAGTAGGTGGGAGAATGGAGTATGTGATCCTGGAGTAATGTAGGTAGATGGTAGCATAAAATACATATTCCTGGGTGGGAGATATAGCTTTGGTAAAATAGGAAATAATATTGTGGGTTGAATATTTTGGGCTTTTGCTCCAGTATCGTGTTAAAGAATTTGGACATTTCCTGACAGTGGGGAGTGTGGGAGATTAAGTAGGTGTGGTACATTGTTAGAATCGGGTTTTTGTGAAGCCTGCTTTGGAAGCAGATTGTGGTATTGCTCTGTGGGGTTAGAGTATTATCATAAAAATCAGATTAGAATGATGAGGGCTTCAGTTGGATTGGTGGCAGTGGAAAGGAAAGGAAGAGCAGATTCTTAAGGAATTGAATTGGCAGTAGTTAAAGGTGTCTGGGGGAAGTCTGGGTAACCTTGAAGTACTGCGAAAATAAAGGCAGCTAGTTAAGTGTCAAAGAGCTCTACATGGTTTCCTTCTAATTTGATCTCTGTAATTGACAGTTTTACTGTAAATTGATTTTTTCCCCCCAATTCAGGCTGCAGAAACAGGAAGTGGAAAAACTGGTGTAAGTAATACATTTAAGTTAACATTTCGCTTTAATTAAGAGCTGAATTTTAAAGTATCTTTGAACCACAGCTATTATTTTGAAATATTTACTAAAATAACCACCTCTAAGGCTGGGGTTGTGGCTTAGTGGTAGAGCGCTTGTCTAGCATGTGTGATGCACTGGGTTTGATTCTCAGATAAGCAAATAAAATAAAGGTCTATTAACAACTGAATATTAAAAACAAAAACAACCATCTCCAAAATGTGATTGATGGCTTTCCATTGAGAGATATTTTTGTTGTCAGCAAACTGTGAAGATCTACAAGAGTATGGTTTTAAGAATATAGTTTTAAACTGGTCTTGGAAGAGTTACAGTATCTTTAGTGTTTAGACTCATTTCAAAATTTTAATGCAGTGGCTTAATAATAAAGAGATTTCAGACTGAAGTTGATCTACAGTTGGCCTGGACTAGAGAAACAGTTTGTCAGACTAGATGATACTTTTTAGTTTAGGTTTGTTCTGAAAGTCCTTACTGTTGATGTTTTGGGGTTATCAGCTGCCTTCTGTTTTCTTCATTCAATAACTTCCTGTTATCTTACTGGTATTTTGGGTTTGGGCAAATGAAATTAGAGCAGCAACCTGGAATGCGTATAATTATTCATTGTGCATATATGACTTTTGTCATTTATATTGATAATGAACTTATTAATATATCTGGACACTAATAAAAAGAACTTTCTTTGATAGGCTTTCAGTATTCCAGTCATACAAATAGTTTATGAAACTCTGAAAGACCAACAGGAGGGGAAAAAAGGAAAAACAACAATTAAAACTGGTGCTTCAGGTAATTTTTATAAATTAATATTTTTTATACAAATCATTTATTCTCATTTCTGACATTTAGAAGTGTGAGGTTTGGGTGTGCCATTTTATTGCCAATACCTGCAGTGTGATATTGGAATTTGGTGCCCTGGAAAACAGGGATGTTACATGTCATTTAGAACCTAAATAGTGAAATATTTATTATCCCTTCTAAAATAACAATAGTGTTTTCTTTGAGAAAACACTGGAAGTTTGGAAATTACATTTAGTTATCTTTGTGTCTTTTTTAACCTTTTTAATTTTTTTTATATATATATTTTTAGTTGTTGATGGATCTTTCTTTTATTCATTTATTATTTATATGTGGTGCTGAGGATCGAACCCAGTGCCTCATGCATGCTAGGCAAGTGCTCTACCACTGAGCCACAGCTCCAGCCTCTTAACCTTTTTAATTTTTTATGTCTAATATTAAAGATAAATTTGTACAACAGTTTGCAAGGGAAATATTAAAGAAGTATTTTACAAATAATTTATAGAGTAGAAACTCATGATAGTGGGAAAATAGGCATACTTTCTCCTTTCAGGTTAGAAGGAAGGAACCCAGAAAGTTAAAATGTAAAGTATAAATTTTATAGTCAGTTTTTTTTTTCAGTTCTATTTCAGTTGGTTCTTTTGTTAAATTTCTGATTCTTTCTGTACCATGAACAGTCTTACCTTAATTTTACATTGTGTTTCTTAAACACTTTCTAAATTCTGTCCTATTTTAGTTGATCTATGGTTTTGTTATATTTTAACAAAACTACATTTCAAAGTCACTTGTTTTGTGATACAAAATAGGCTTGTGACAAAATAGCAAGCTTAAGTAGAGTGAATGGACATATCAACATTTTCCTTTTTGTTTGCTTGAAAGTAACAATCTTACATAGTTTGTAGAAGTCATTTGTAAATGAATTGTGAGACAGAAAATGGGTGTAATTATTTAGACTATGGGTTTATTCTAAAATATTTTCAGAACTTGTCACAACTGTGTGCCATCTTTTATGCGAGATGATAATAAATGAGAATTCTTCTAAAGCAGGACAACCAGAATGGTGACTGTCTTAGTAAGCTTTTTCGATGCTGTGACTAAAGGATCTGACCAGCACAGCTGTAGGGGAAGAAAAGTTTATTTGAGGGCTCATGGTTTCAGAGGTCTTAGTCCAGAGAAGACCAGCTCCATTCATCAGGGCTCCAGGTGAGACAGACCATCATGGCAGAAGAGTGTGGCAAAGAGAAGCAGTTCACATGACGGTTATCATGAAGCAGAGAGAGAAACTCTACTCTCCAGATAAAAATATGTACCTAAAGCCACACCCCAATTCATACCTCCTCCAGCCATACCATTAGCACTTCAATTAATCCCCATCAGGGATTAACTCACTGGTTAGTTTAAGACTATAACTCAATCATTTCTCCTCCAAACTTTCTTGTGTTGTTTCATGTGTGAGCTTTCAGGGGACACCTCACATCCAAACCATAACAGTGATAGTTTGAAAACTCATGCACTGTAAGAAATAAACATAGATATAGAGATATGGAGAAGTACAGAAAGAGATAGAGTAATTGTCAACTCGTGGAGGAGATCTACAGAGAAAATAATTCTAGAAAGTAGGACCAGGACCAATGAGAAACAATCTGCTTGATTTCTGTTTTAACTTAAGTACTTCCTAATACCTAGATTGAGCCAACAATGGAGGAGAGAACCTCCAGAAAGATAGATCTCCCTTATTCTCCCTTATTCCAAGTGTTTAAGCTAATGACAGAAATTTTTTTTTTGCTTCAACAATAAATTTTATTGACAACACAGTGGAAGAGATTTCAAGAGGAATTTAAAAAGTTCATACTAGAACTCTTCTTCAAGCTAAAAGATGGTGTAAGGAGTGAAAATGAAGATGAAATAAACATCTTTCATAATAAACAATACCTCAATTCATAACTATAAACCCTGCACTACAGAACATACTCAATAAAATATTTCAGGAATTGGATGGACATCTTATGATCAGAAATGATCTAGAAAGGATTTCTGCCTTGGTTAGGAAGTTAGACTAGAAAATAGGGTTCTCTTTAGCTATTAGAATTCTTTATCCATAGACTATTAAAATATTTTAGAAAAGGAAAATTTCAATTATGTAAAAAACAAAAATGTATAACTTTTTAATATGATATTGAATTAAGATAAAGGACTTGCTTTTCCATTAATAACAATAAAGGTATAATTAATTGGATTCTGAAATACAGGCCAGTTTTTGCTATTATGATTGAAGTCAGAATGCTTACCTACCTAAACTTCATTTTACCAATGATCTAGGTAGGAGTGAGGACGAAGGTCAGTATCGCCTAATAAAAAGTGCACTGAATCAAATAAGAAAATAAGAATTTAATGTTAGATAAGCCAGTGATTACTATTTTTGACATGTTCTAATTTTAAATTTTAGGTTTGTCTTTAACAAAAACAGCTCTAGCTTTATGTATATATTCTAAATGATGTGTATGACTATATTAAATATAGAGGAATTAAGATATCATGTAAAATATAAAATATGTGCTTTGGTTTTTTTATAGAGAATTTTTAATTTCATATGTTTCTTATTTTAATTGGTTTTCTTATTTTAATTGGTTTAGTGCTCAACAAATGGCAAATGAATCCATATGACAGAGGATCTGCTTTTGGTAAGTAGATTTTACCTGCTCATCTGTAATTCAGAAACTTTCTTCTGAAAAATATGTGAGAATATCAAGAAAATTATAAAAAATTATAATAAATTATTTAATTTACCATATATTGGAAAACAGTTACTACAACTAAGCGTTATAATATTAAAATAGGTCTAGGCAGCAATTTAATGGAAATCTCAGTTAATATGCAGGAAAAAAATAGTATTTCATTTCAGTGGGAAAAAAGGATTTATGCAGTGAAGGCTGCTAACACAATTGATGATCCATCTGGAACAAGGTAAAATTGACTTCGATTTCATATCAGAATTAGAAATAAATTACATATGTATTTAAGATTTAAATTGTGTGTATGTGTGTGTACATATATAAGTATAGAAAATCACATGCGTAATTTAGTGGTGGAACATAACTAACCCAAATAGGAATCTCAGAAATTATAAAAGAAAACATAGGTGCATTTGTAAATTTTCTTTTAAATGTGAAAAAGATACCATGAAAAGGTAGTAGACAAGTAATAGATATAGAAAGAATACTTGGAATGTTGATGAAAGATGAGGAATCATTGTAAATTGATAAAGGTTCATTGTGTAGCTAGCAGATAAAGTTTTGTTTGTTTTGGTAAGAGACCTAAGCAATAAGAAAAACCTGCAAAGGGATATAAAATTAACACCCTTAAATCAATTGTGTTCCTATACATCAGTGGTGAATCAACAGAAAGAGAAATTAGGAAAACTATCCTAATATCACAATAGCCTTAAAAAAATATTTGAAAATCAATCTAACAAAAGAGGTGAAAGACCTCTACAATGAAAACTACAGATCACTAATGAAGGAAGTTGAAGAATATTTTAGAAGATGGAAAGATCTCCCATGTTCTTGGAAGGCAGACTTAATATTGTTAAAAATAGCCATACTACCAAAAGTGCTATACAGATTTAATGCAATTTCTATTAAAATCTCAATAGCCGGGCGCAGTGGCACACGCCTATAATCCCAGCACTTTGGGAGGCTGAGACAGGAGAATCGTGAGTTCAAAGCCAGCCTCAGCGATGGCGAGGCACTAAGCAACTCAGTGAGACCCTGTCTCTACATAAAACACAAAAATAGAGCTGGGGATGTGGCTCAGTGGTCGAGTGCCTCTGAGTTCAATCTCCAGTACCAAAAAAATAAACCCAAAAAACATTCAATGATGTTCTTCATAGACATAGAAAAAGAAATCAAGAAATTCATTGGGAAAAGTGAGGCCCAGAATAACCAAAGCAATCCTCAGCAGGAAAAGTGAAGCAGGAGGCATCACAATACCAGACCTTAAGTTATACTACAGAGCTATAGTAACAAAGTGGCGTGGTATTGGCACCAAAACATACATGAAGACCAATGGTACAGAATAGAACACACTGAGACAAACCCACATAAGCACAGTTATCTCATACTAGACAAAGGTACCATAAACATACATTGGAGAAAAGATAGCCTTTTCAACAAATGGTGCTCAGGAAACTGGAAATCCATATGTAGCAAAATGAAATTAAACCCCTGTCTCTCACCCTACATAAAACTCAACTCAAAGTGGATCAAGGACCTAGGCTTTAGACCAGAGGCCCTGTGCCTACTAAAAGAAAAAGTAGGCCCAAATCTCCATCATGTCGGCTTAGGAACCAAATTCCTCAACTAGACTCCTAAAGCACAAGAAGTAAAATCAAGAATCAATAAATGGGGGCTGGGGTTGTGGCTCAGTGGTAGAATGCTTGCCTAGCATGCATGAGGCACTGGGTTTGATTCTCAGCACTGCATACAAATGAATAAAATAAAAGTTCATCAATAACTAAAAAAAATTTTTAAAAAAATCAATAAATGGGATAGTGTCAAACTAAAAAGCTTCTTCACAGCAAAGGAAATAACGTGAAGAGAAAGCCTATAAAAATGAGAGCAAATTTTTACCACCTGCACTCAGATCATTAATCCCCAGGACATATAAAGAACTCAAAAAACACCAAAAAAATCATAACCCAATCAATAAATGGGCAAAGGAACTGAACAGACGCTTCACAGAAGAAATATGATCAGTTGACAAGTATATGAAAAAATGTTCAACATCACTAGCAATTAGAAAAATGCAAATTAAAACTACACTGTGATTTCATCTCACTCTAGTCAGGATGGCAGTGATCAAGGATACATGTAACAATAAATGTTGGCAGTGTATGTGCATGCATACATTTCTGGTGGGACTGCAAATTGGTGCAACCACCAGGGAAAGCAGTATGGAAATTCTTTAGAGAACTTGGAGTGGAACCACCATTTGACCCAATTATCCCACTTGTTGATATATACCCAAAGGACTTAAAATCAGCATACTATGGTGACATAGCCACATCAGTGTTTATAGCAGCTCAATTCAGAATAGCTAAGCTATGGAACCAATCTAGGTGCCCTTCAACAGATGAATAAAGAAAATGTGAATGAAGGGATGGAAGGGGGGATGGGAATAGGAAAGACAGTAGAATGAATCGGACATTACTTGCCTGTGTTTTTATATGAATACACGACCAGTGTAACTCCACATCATGTACAACTGAAAGAATGGAAAGGTATAGTTCACAAATGTATAATATGTCAAAATACATTTTACTGTCATGTATAACTAAAAAGAACAAATAAGGAATTAAAAGAGAAATCTGCAAAGGGTATTAATTAATAGGGAGCATAGCAAATGGTCAATAAATATTCAAATATCAAACCTACAGGTAGTAGAGACATGGAAATTAAAGTGAGATGTTGCTTAGTATCCATCTGCTTGGCAAAAATTCAAAAAGGTGACCAACCTCTAAATTGTTGTTTCTGGAAAGCAGTTTGGCCTTATCTATTAAAATTAAAGACACATATTTTTATTCTCATTAGAATAAAAGTACCATCATGCAAACATAACTATACAAAGCTGTTTGTCAAACCACTATTTAATGGGAAAAAAAAACCCAAAACCTGTCAACAAAGTAAATGCTAATGCTAGGAGAATGGTTATCAAACATTAGGGTATATCTAAGGACTGTTGTGCAACCATTTCAAAGATTGAGTCAGAATGTAGAGCTGGGGAATATGCACCTGCTGTTGATGACCATGAAAAGTAGGACGCAAGAAATGTACGGTGAACATGGTGAGGAATCATGCCCAACAACCCCTCCCTAAAACCAAACTCTGCTAATCTCTACCCATGCCATTTATTTAAAATTTTGTGTCTGTATATTGCATAAAGAATTTTAAATATAAAAATTTTAAGAATATATCATCGCTATAGAACTTTTTTAAAAAGTTCAGCGTTTTGTATAACTTATTATATCATGAGTAAGAATTTATGCTTTGAATAATTAGATCTTTGAAAAGGGAAGAAAGATGTGGTGAAGTGGTTTCTTAAAAATTTGTTCTCTAGGAGCTGGGCAGAGTGGCACATACCTGTAATCCTAGCAGCTTGGGAGGGAGAGGCAGGAGGATCGCAAGTTCAAAGCCAGTCTCAGCAACTTAGCGAGGCTCTGTCTCAAAATAAAATAAAATTAAAAGTTTGGGGTTGTGGCTCAGTGGTTAAACACCCCTGGGTTTAATCCCTAATACCAAGAAAAAAAAAAGGAAAAAATTTGTTCTATATTCAGGTATTGCATATGAGTTGCAGACATGAACTAGAGTAGAATCTATATTTTCTTTCCAGTATAGACAAAAACTAAATCTTTTCTTGATGTCACTAAGCACTTACTATGTGGATGTCACAGTGACCAAATGTATATAATATAGAACCTCATCTTTTAGAGCCCTAAAATTGGCCAGTAACATATACATGTTTATATGCTTTTTCCTACTTCCTCTTTATGATCTCTGGGTCCATGGTTTGGGGGACAAACCAAAAACAATTTGTTATCTTTTAATATAGTGGCCACTCAAGTTTAATGTCAGGATAAAATCAGGGCTAAAAATGATGGATGGGTACTGCATTATGCTTGAGTGCCAGTTTCTTTAAAGGACTCTAGAGAATGGTTGCCTAAACACATCTGTGCTGGTGACGAAGCTACTATTAGTGCAAGTCAGGTTAGGGCCTGTCAGTTCTTTTCTAGATGTGTTGCTATAAAATCTTTCCTCTTTAACAGATGACAGTGGAATGTAGCCCACAACATAGCCAAGGACACCAGGTAATGAGTAAGGGCAGTTAGCTTTAGGGAAAGTCCAGCTATCACCCAGGCATCAGCAAGTCTTGAGTTTCTGGAACATTGTAACAAATGAAGAAATTAGTAGTCAGATATTTATTTCACAATGCATGATTTATAAAGTTTGTACTGACATGTTTTTGTGTTTTTTCTCAAATCCAGCAATTGGGTCAGATGGTCTCTGTTGTCAAAGTAGAGAAGTAAAGGAATGGCATGGATGCAGAGCTACTAAAGGGTTAATGAAAGGTATGCGAACAGCAGTTTTACTTGTATACCCATTAAAACTCTGTCAATACATGAATTTCCCTAAAGTTACTTTAAATCAAGGATCTGAGATTTTTTAATTATAAAAAATGACTTCAAGTTCTTCATTTGGTGCATACACAGTGTTGGTATGTAGTCAATGAGTCATATACATGTATGTGATTTACATTAATCTGAAAAGTTTTTTTGCCCTTACAGGGAAACACTACTATGAAGTATCCTGTCATGACCAAGGGTTGTGCAGAGTTGGGTGGTCTACCATGCAGGCTTCCCTAGACTTAGGTAAGTGTTTCTAAAGTAAATGAATTGATTGATTGATAATCATGAGTTGTTAATGTTTTATTATTTTTGGGAAACAAAATAATAGACTTAACCATAAAAGGTTTATATTTTAGAGCCCCAGAAATAGAATTTATGTGTACCCCACTCTGTTGCAAGAAAGATTTGAACTAAAAAGTTCATACAGCAGTACAAAATTAGGGGAAGTAAGAATATGAGTGGAGGGCTGGGATTGTAGCTCAGCGGTAGAGTGTTTGCCTCACATGCGTGAGGCCCTGGGTTGGATCCTCGGTTCAATCCTCAGCACCACATACAAAGCAATAAAATAAAGATATTAAAAAAAAAAAAAAAGAATATGAGTGGAGTCAGGTAGAAGTTAATATGCATGAATGCATCCACACAGTACTGCTTACATGCTTCACATTCTTATAAAATTGTGTCTGAATTCCTTAGTGGCCAGAGTGAAGAGGGATGGAGTGTTGCATGTGCCCATAATGTTCAGTGGTCTCCACAGTCTAAAAGTGCTTCAGTTGTTCATAGAATTAAGAAACTTGGAAAATTTCCTGTGGTTTGCTGAAATGAAGATATAAGATGATTTTTTTAAACAGGGCTTTTAATTTCCTACTTACTCTTGCTGCATATATAAGCCACTTTTTAAATCTAGGTACAGACAAGTTTGGATTTGGGTTTGGTGGAACAGGAAAGAAATCCCATAACAAACAGTTTGATAATTATGGAGAGGTAAGTAAGCTATCCTGTTATTGATTTAAACATAGCATTAGTAAGTTTTCTTTCATACTTGATCAGTTATAACTGAGGGTATAGAAATGATTCTTAAAGTCAAGTGGATTTTCTATGTATTTTCCACAGAAACTTCAGATTTGGATTTCAGTGAGGAGATATTACAAAACTAGATAAATATGTAGTAATTATAATTTTTATTTCATGCCATTTATTAACCCCTCTAAAAAATACTACATAATTTCCTCTTTTTACCCGTTCTGATTTTGGCTTTGGCTCTTATGTTCCCATTTCTTAGTTTCAGTTATGGTGATTCTAAGTATAGTTGTTCTGGTGAACCTAAGATTAGTGAGCCTAAATATGTTGATTTTAAAAAGCCTGTCAGAAGTGTCTGCCATTATGTATGTGTAATTCTCTAAAAGGCATTTTTAACACCTATGTTACCACTTAGAGGTTAATTTGAAACACATGCTTTTGATGCAGCTATATTTGAACTTTTAACATTATTTAAGATACTGGTTTCTATTAATAGCACTTTACTTTCTGGATTTCTAGGAATTCACTATGCATGACACCATTGGATGTTACCTAGACATAGATAAAGGGCATGTCAAATTCTCTAAAAATGGTAAGCTCTCTATGGATTTTATTAGTAAAAAGGTATAATTCAATATTGTGATTTTTTTTTGTCTTAGTCCTCTCACTCTGTACTCTAATCCTCTGTCTCTTCCACTCTTGTCTTTTATTTGAACAAATATTTATTGAACATGTATGTGTCAGGTCTCCTGGTAAGTGCTAGAGATACAGCAGAAAATGAGTAGACAGACAAGGTTGTATCAGTGGAGTCAGCATGCTAGTGGGGAGAGGCAGACATGTAAGTGGTAAGTTAGGTGATGATGATTCTGTGAAGGAGACTGTAAAACAGGAGAAGGAAGTAGACAGTGATAGAAATCTGAAGATGTGTGCTTTTCTACAGGGTTGTTAGAGAAGGTTTTGCTGAGGAAGTGACATAAGTAGAAGCCAGAGTTGGGTAGTGGGCTTTGATATCTTAGAAGAGCATTTTAGGCAGAAGAAACAGACCTGAAGGCCTTGAGGTGGAAGTGTGTTTGAGGGACCTAAGAGTGAGAAGACCTGTGTGTCGGGAGTGCAGTGAGCTTGCAGGAGATGGTTGAATGTTATATCAGTGAGGGAGGCGATAATACAAATTTGGCTTTTTGTTTTGAGTGAGAACTTTACTGTGGTTTCAAGCATAGGAGTGGCATCATCTTTCTTTAGGTTAACAACATTCTTGCTTCTGTGTTGAAAACAGACTAGGGGATGAGGAGTGGATTGAGATCACATCTAGGGAGTAAGGGGAGATAAAGAGCGGAGGAGATCTGAGGCCTGGGTTCCTGTGGCTAGAAGTGTGCATACTGAGGAGAATCCCACAGAGGAGAATGAGGAAAGGAAAACCAGGAGGAGGAGAACCAGGGGGACAAGGGTCTTGTGGTCCAGGTGAAGAAAGTGTTTTAAGGAGTAAGGAGCAGTCAGGTTGGGTCCAGTGCTGCTGAGGAGTCTTGTCTAGAAAGATGATGGGTGAGAATTAACTGCTTCATTTGGCAAGTGGGACACATCAATACTCTTGACAAAGAGTTGTTTTAGATAAGCAAGGGAATGGGTGAGGGAGTGGGTGAGCTGACTGGGAGTCAGATCCATAGAAAATGGAATAAAAGGAAGTGAACATACTAAGAAAATGCAAACCAGAAAGTTTTACTTCAAAAGAGAGAAGGAAAAAGAAAGGTAAGTGGAGTGGAAATGGTCTCGAGGGAGATTTGCTTGTGTTCTAATGTGGACTATGTTTGTATGCTACAGAGTGTCTAGTGGCAGTGATCTAATGTAGGGGTAGGGAAGGGACAGTTTAGGATTAAAGGGGAAAAGCGAAGAGGTTGGCCTTAGGCAGCACAATTTATCCATGGGTTCCAGAGGGAAAGCATGAATGTAGAAACATCAGTAGATTTGATGGTGTGAATATGTGGAAATTCTTTTCTGATTGTTCTTTTCACTCATTTTCTGTTTTCTTGTTTTTCTTTCTTTTTTCTTAAGGGAAAGATCTTGGTCTGGCATTTGAGGTACCACCACATATGAAAAACCAAGCCCTCTTTCCTGCTTGTGTTTTGAAGGTAATTATTTAGAAAAATTTTGATGTAATTACAATCTACTTGATCTTCATTATTTTGTATTAGGTTAAAAATTTTAATTTTGTTCTTTATTCAATGCTAGAATGCTGAACTGAAATTTAACTTTGGTGAAGAAGAATTTAAGTTTCCACCAAAAGATGGTTATGTTGCTCTTTCAAAGGCACCGGATAGTTATGTTGTCAAGTCACAACACACAGGTATTGCATCTGAGTGGGTAAGAATTTCTAGATTGGGGCATTGGTGAAAACTCCAGTAAGTAGGGTTTCTTATAGTGAGTTACATATGTTTTGAATATGTGGAAGTTCTTTCTTCTGTAGTTACACTTCTTTATTTAGTCTATAAAATTCAATTTTAAAACCTAATTCATAAACTCTAGTTTCAGTTTAGGCATTTAGGGCATCTCAGTCATGATGGCAATGATATCTGACGTGTGTGTTGTGTGCTTTTTGAGTGCCATGGCAGAATGTTAAGTGCTTTACATGGGCTATTTAATCTTCACAACAACTCTGTAATATAGAAGTCTTTCCATTTTATAGACAAAGAACCTAAGGAATAGGGACTTGAAGTAACTTGCCCAGGATGACAGGGCAATTAGTAGAACTAAATTCAAATCCAAGCAATCTGGCTTGAAAGCTTATGCTTTTACCCATTGTATTTTAAATATATTTTATTTATTTAGATTAAGTACATTCCCTAGCTATTTTTATCACAAAACAAATAAGTCATTTTATATACATATCAATTACCATTATTCCAAGTAGATTTAATTTAAAGAAGCCTTATTTTATTTTAGGAATTTTTTACCTTATTGTATTTTGTTTTAATTTCACCTATACTTTTTGATAATTATTATTAAAAAATTTGATACTGGAATGCTTATGTTTTACAAATAATGGTATTTTTAGGCATGACTTAAAGGTGTGTAATATTTTTTATTCTCCTAAGGTAATGCACAGGTGACACAAACAAAGTTTCTTCCTAATGCTCCAAAAGCTCTCATTGTTGAACCCTCTCGGGAACTGGCTGAACAAACTTTAAATAATGTCAAGCAGTTTAAGAAATATATTGATAATCCTAAATTAAGGTAAGTCTTCCTTTTATACTAAAATGCCTATTGTCTTTAGGTTTGAAGTATTTTGGAAGAGTAAAGTAGAAAAAAAATGAGGTAGATATTCAATGTATATACATAGTACACATGTGAGTATATAAATATACTTTGACCTATAGTAACAATGTTTGCATATAAAACTTTATGCATTTGGTAAATAATGAGTTCAATTTTTCTTTTCTTTTTAACCAAAAGCAAATTATGATTTTTCCTGTGTCTCTTACATGAAGAGTCATGGTTAGTCAAACACTATTAGAGTGAAAATTAATTTTTTAAAGGGAGCATTTCATTCCATGTTAGATTAATTTTATGCCTTTATCTACATGGAAAATTACTGCTCTGTTTCTAGCATGTTGGTGAACTTCTTTCCCATAGTGGTGACTTATTTCCGTTTGGGCATTCAGGCACAGAGCTCTTTCTGCCATTGGAGAAAGGCCATAAGTTGAGTGATCTTGTGGAATTTCTTGCTCAGTAGCAATTGCTTTACTTTTAAGAAAGCCATAGCATATAAGTAGATTACTCTGTTAATTTGACACTTGATTTTTGTTAATTTTTTTTTTGAAACAAAAAGTGTACAATTTAATGGTTTTTGGTACATTGACAAGATTGTATAACCATCACTACTATCTGAAGTCCAGAAACTTTGAATTTTTTGACATCACAAAGTTCTGTCTTTTTAATATTGTTCTTACTTATAAGTTAAGCAAACTGATTGGGATAAATTACATCAGTAAAAATAATTCCTAATTTTGGTTTGAGAATTATTACTCATTTGGGAAATATTCAGATACCTACTTCGTGTGAAGTCTTAGGCTAAGGACCAAAGATACAACAATGAGAATTAGTCTGTGCTTTCAGAGAACTAAGCGTGGAGCTGTGGGGCAGTGTGGAGGGGAAGCAGCAAAGGGAGCCTGGCAAAGGCTGGAGCCTGTGTGAGGGACAGCCACAGAGGAGGACACCACCAGGGTGACCTATTAGTGTGAGGTTCTTAGACCCCTTCCTGTGAATGCTTTTTGTAAGAATATAGAATGCTAATTGACTTGATTTTATGAAAATTTTATGCCTATAGACAAAGGCTTGGAGGGAAGATGAATACGAAAAACAATTCACTGGTGAAGTTGGTGAAATTGTGGGTTACTCATTTGGTACTTAATACAAATGAGCCTTTTCCTTCTTTTAAAACCCAGATGAAATCTTGATATTTCCGTGAAGCTAACCTCGTCGACCTAGCCCTGTCCTTTCTCCCTCCTCTGCTATCTGCTTCTCCTTACTCCTATGTCCTGTTATGTATTGATGTTCCTCATTTTAAATATACAAAACTGTACTATTCCTAACTCAGTTTTGCTGTCCTCAAGACAGTGATCTTTTTATATTCTCCAACTCTGCAATGCTGTTCATAAAAGCATACATTTTTGTGTACGTGTGTATTTAACTTCTACGAAATTTATGGAATAAATATGTCAGATTATGAAGGAGGACATAAGTATTGTTGGAGAAGAAATGATAGATTTAGGATAATAGTTGAAAACACAGGAACTTGGGGGCTTAAATACAATTTATTGGTTCCATCCCCTGACAGTACTGAATCAGAATTTCTAGGGAATAGAAATTAGAACTGTTGTTTTTTTAAAGAACAAAAGGACTTGCAGGTGATTTTTAGGTAGCCATTCTGTCTTTGGATATTGCTAGATTTAGGAAGCATAATGGCTCTCATGTGAGTACGTGTCCAGGAATGTGCCAAGATGTTGGACATTCCTAGGCTAGGAAGCTTTTGTTCTGCTTTTTTTTTTTTTTTTTTTTTTTTAACCTTTGTTTTATTTATTTGTTTTTATATGGTGCTGAAGATCAAGCCCAGGGTCTCACATATGCTAGGCAAGTGCTCTACCACTGAGCTACAACCTCAGCCCTTGTTCTGTTTAGTTTTGTGATCTATGTTGCTTAAGATAAAGATAGGCATTCACAAAGCTGATTTCTAATGAGTCGTATGATTGTAAAACTTATTGCTGAGCCATTCATTTTCTTCGTGTTTTCCAGTATTTTAAAAATGAGTAATCAAAATAATAAAATTAAAGGAAGATAATTCTTATTGAAAGTTATGTGGCTAGCTGGGCGTGGTGGTGCACCCCTGTAATAATACCAGCAACTCAGGAGGTGAGGCAAGAAGATCACAAGTTCAAAGACAGTCTCAGCTACTTAGTGAGGCCCTATGGTACTTAGTAAGACCCTGTCTCAAAATTGAAAAAAAAAGGTTGGGAATGTGGCTCAGTGGTTAAGTCTGTCTGGGTTCAATCCCTAGTGCTAGCTAAATAAATAAATAAATAGATAAATAAAAAGGTGTGGAAATGTAGCCCAGTGGTAAAGAAAAAGAAACTTATATGACTGCTTCAGGAAGTAATTTTTTCTGCTCTTTATTAAATGATAATTTTTAATAGCTATTTGGAGATAGAATTCACATATAAAATTCACTCTTTAAAATGTACAGATTGTTTTTGTTTTGAATATATTCACAGAGTTGACTGTTATCACTGCCCCATAACTAATTTTAGGCCATGTTTATCACAAACTCTGTACCATTTAGCAGTCAGTTCCATTTTTCCCTAACCCTCCATCCCTAACAACCACTGATGGATTTTCTGTCTTTGTAAACTTGCCTGTTTAGACATTTGTATGCATGGAATTGTACAATGTCTGGTATTTTGTGGCTGGCTTCTTTCACTAAGTGTGTTTTCACTAAGTGTGTTTTCATGCATGTTACAGCATGTATCGGTGCTTCATTTTTTTATGGAGAATCCCATACCAGCCTATCCATACCAGAGGTATGGAAGATCCATGCTGTGGTTTATCCATTCATCAGTTGGTAGGCATTTGGATTGTTCATAACCATTGGGTTTTTGGCTACTGTGCCATGAGCATTCATGCACAGGTTTTTGTGTGGATGTGTTCTCATTTCTCCTGAATATATAAGTCAGGAGTGGATTTGCTGGGTTATATGGTTAGGAATCAGCAAGCTGTTTTCTAAAGTGACTGCACCACTTTTGTTCCAATAGCAGTAGATGAGTGTCCCAGTTTTTCTATATCCTCACCAACATTTGGGGTCTGTGTTTTTGAGTGTGTTTATCCTCGTGAGCAAAACATTATCTTCTTGTGGTTTTCACTTGCTCTACTATTATAACTAATAATATTGAACATCATTCATGTACTTGTTGGCCATTTGTATGTTTTGAGAGAAATTTATGTTCAAATCTTTGTCCATTTTTTTTTTTTAATATTTTTTTTTAGTTGTAGATGGACACAATGTCTTCATTTTATTGCTTTGTATGTGGTGCTGAGGATCGAACCCAGGGCCTCACGCATGCGAGGCAAGCGCTCTACCACTGAGCTACAACCCCAGCCCTAATCTTTGTCCATTTTTAAATTGAGTTGTCTTTATATTGTTGAGTTGTAGGAGTTCTTTATTTTGATACTTTGTTCAATATGTTAGATTCATGGTTTGCAACTATTTTCTCCTTTTCTGTGTGTTGTCTTTTTCCTCTCTTGATAGTATCCTTTGAAGTTCTAAATTGTTCTGAAGTCCAATTTATTTTATTTTGTCACTGTTTTGGTGTTTATATATAAGATAGGGTTTGCCTAAACCAAGGTCATGAAAATTTGCTCTTACATTTTCTATGCGTCTTATAGTTTTAGTTTCTACCTTTGGTCTCTCATCCATTTTGAGATAATTTTTGTGTATGGTATGAAGAAGGGATTTATGTTTATTTAGTCTTTTGCATGTGCATATCTATTTGGCCAGCCCATTTGTTGAAGTGAGAAAAATTCAGACAACACAAAAGAGTGTTTTGTAAAATTTAGTCTTTCACTTCATGCTTGATCTGTAGTTATCCTTCCTAGTGGCAGACTCTTAAAATGGATTTTTATCTCTTCTTTCAGAAACATTTTACACACATAAGAAGTGCATATGTATGTATATAGAGAAAAAGGTCAATAGAAACCAGGTTGGAGAAGCTTGAATCATCGTAATGTAGAAGGATATAGAGATGGGGACCAGTTTTTCTGTGTTCTGAGCTTTCACACATACTCTTTAGTTACTTTACTGTGCCTTAGTATATTGCTTCCAGGAATGAAGAGCTTTGCTTCTCACCTTATCAGTACTTATTTTATTGTAGATTGTTTTTTTAATGACTTATTAAGCCTTAATTTCCACCCAGAAGAAATGGGTACAAATCAGTATAAAGTAGACTTTAATGTTCTTTCTACCTTATCATTTTGATGTTTATTTCAGGGAGCTTCTGATAATTGGAGGTGTTGCAGCACGGGATCAGCTGTCTGTTTTGGATAATGGGGTGAGTTGTGCATATGTATGTGTATAGAGAAAAAGGTCAATAGAAACCAGGTTAGAGAAGCTTGAATGATCCTAATTTTTAAAAAGTAGCATTATGGGTTGTCATTTGGCAATATAGTGCAGTTTTTTTCAGGAAAAATCAAATGAGGTTGGAATTAGTACAAGGTCAAAAGAGTATATTTGTTCAAAGACATCTTGCAGGTAGAAGTCTACAAAGCAGTCAGTAGTCTTCTAAATCCTTCTTTCACAGTCCAACATATATTAAATTTTTTTGTTTGCCCTTTGAGCATCTGACAATTTCCATGTTAGCTTTCATTAATTAAGAACCACTCTTTCTTGAGATTAATGAGAAAAAAGAACTGGAATTGAGGATAACAGTGCTAATAAAATAGATTGCAGAGAAGAGTAGAAGGTTTTCCAGTGATCCTTAAGAAGGATAAATAATGTTAAGACAGTCTATAGTGGTTCCATTGAGGAGAGAAATGAATTCCTGTATGTGGAAGACTGTGCTCGGGCATGTCGTTTTGAAGGACAAAACTAAGACTGTGTGATCCCCAGTAGTATGGAAGAAGTTTGGAAAATTCTTAGCTGCTGGTCAATTTTCTTAAGGTTAGTATTTTATACACACACACACACATACACACACTCTCATATAATATGAAGCAACTTTCTTCTTACTGATTTTCCTTTCCTCATATTTAATCATTTAATCTAAACCACCTGATACCATTTCATGACAAACAGTTATGTCACTCTCCAGTTCCATTGGTGCTCCTGTCAAACTAAATTTGATACTGAGTGGACTTAGATTTGACCTGGTAGGGTATATTAAGAGCAAGGTATTATATTACTGTACTCATTGATACTATTCTGAGTAGTACTGCTTTGATATATTTTTATTTAGTGTTATATTTTATTTTAGAGGTTTGTAAGAGAGATTTAATAGGTTCATTCCTAGTTGTAATTTCTTTTAACCCAAACCTATTTTTCCCACAAGATAACTAAATTTCTCTTCTCCTATTTTCTAGCTGCAGAACTTTTGGGGAATTAGATCTGCTTTCATAAATTTTATTTCAAAATTAGATACTGACTGAAGCCAATAGCAAAGTAAAAGCAGTTATTCCCTGGCTTTCTTTGCAGAATTTGATTTTTTTTTTAAATTTGTTTTTGGTTGTTGATGGATCTTTGTTTTATTCATTTATATGTAGTGCTGAGAATCGAACCCAGTGCCTCACGCATGCTAGGCACGCGCTCTACCACTGAGCCCCAGCCCCAGCCCCAGAATTTGATTTTATTCTACTTCTTTTTTTTTTTTTTTTAATATTTATTTATTTTTTTAGTTGTAGATGGACAGAATATCTTTGTTTTTATGTGGTGCTGAGGATCGAACCCAGTGCCTCACGTGTGCTAGGCAAGCATGCTACCACTGCGCCACAATCCCAGCCCCTTATTCTACTTCTTAGGGGATCTCATATGTTCTTCTTATGATCTTCTTCCATAGTACATTTTCTATGTTATTTTCTACCACCCCTCTGTTGGGTCTTATGTTGTTGTAGAGGTCAGCTTTGCAGTGAGAGAGAAAATTATTTTAGTTTCTAACTTTTAAAGTTGATATATTATGTACCATATGTAGGTGAGGCCACATGGAGTGATCAGCGCTATTGTACAAGTTACATAAATATTTCTTGTACTTTTCCTATCTGATCTCCTATTTATTTTAAACCTGTGGTTGTTTGTATCTGTTTTCTGGTCCACTTTATGTGCTGAAATCAGGGAGGGTGGAAACTGAATGGTTGGTTTGACCCAGTACCAAAGATATGTTACACACAGTGCCAGAGTGGTGTTTTGTTCACTGCTATGTACAGCACCTCTCATTATGCTCGGCACATAGCAGATTCCTAATACATCAAACAGATTTTAATTTTACATTTATTCTCAAACTTGAACTTATTACCAATGTAGATGAAACCGTGGTTCAGAAATGTCCATTTTATTTTTCATGAGAATATAAATGCCTCATACTAGATCCCTGAAGTCCTTTCAGGATGGTGTTTTGTTTTTCAAGGGTGAGATATTGAAGTTATAGGACTGGAGGGATAACTTGGTTAGGAGAAAGCTATGCTTTTGTTCTAGGTTAGATAAAACTGATGAAAAAGAATAGAAGTATTTATGATTTTTAAGTTTTGAGTTGTCTAATGAATTGAATGATTTTATATGATGACCTTATTTGTTGGTTTACACAGGTAGATCCATACACACTTAAAAATACCTAACCTTTATTGGCTGTTTTTTTTTTTTTTTTTTTTTTTAGTTTGCAAATCCTCCTGGAATTTTATTTTTTAAGTTTCCTTTTGTTTGTTTTTAATTCCATATTTTATTACATAGAATATTTTATATACAGTGGTATTCTGTGTCTGAGAATACTAAATATTTTTTTTTAATTTAGTTATTTTATTTAAATGCATTTCAAGTCATAGTACATAACCAGAGCTCAGTTTTTCCATTTCTCTGATTGCAAACCAGATAAAGTCACACCATTACACCATTAGAGTCTTCATAGATGTGCCAGGGGTAGTAATGACCATCTCGAACAACCATCATTACTATGCCCATTTCCCTTTCCCTCCTCCCACCTCCCCCAGCCACGTCTAGAGTTCCTGCATTTCTCCTATGTTTCCCGTTCCCACCCCCCCTAGCCAGGCCCTGTGCTAACTGTGTAACATTTTCTTTTTTTCTTTCTTTTTTTTTTTAGTTGTTGATGGACCTTTGTTTTATTCATTTATTTGTATGTGGTGTTGGGATCGAACCCAGTGCCTCACACATGTGAAGCAAGCGCTCTACTGCTGAGCCATAACCCCAGCCCAAGCCTAGCATTTTCTTATTCAGTTCTCACAATAGCACTCTGAGATGGTATCTTCCCCATTTTTGCATAATTGAAAGAGGGCTAATAACAAATGTTAAGTAATGTACATAAAAATGAACAACTCAGAGGTAACAGCTTTACTCTGAAGCCCATGATCCTAATCACTGTCCCTTTGTATCTGACTATAAGATATGTCTTGGAGAGCTGGGTGCAGTGACACATGACTATAATCCCAGTACTTTGGGAGGCAGAGCCAGGAGAATCTCAAGTTCAAAGCCAGCCTCAGCAACGGCAAGGTGCTAAGCAACTCAGTGAGAAACTGTCTCTAAATAGAACACAAAATGGAGCTGGAGGTGTGTGGCTCAGTGGTCAGTGCCCCTGAGTTCAATCCCTGGTACCCCCCACCCCCAAAAATGTGCAGGAGAATGCAAAGTATTCTTTGTACTGGCATGGGGGTTCCTTGTACTATTCTCTTGTGTGTGTGTTTGAAAATCTTTATGATAAATTCAATCAAACTTGCTGTCATTTGAATTAGACCTTTTTTTATGTTTGAATGTTAGGTTTGAATTCTAGCATGGGTACTTACTAGCTGTAAAATCTAAATGTGTCTGACTTCAGCATTCTAAACTTTAGTGTCCTTATTTTATTTTATTTTATTTTTTTAAAATATATTTTTAGATGTCGATGGACCTTTATTTTATTCATTTATTTATATGTGGTGCTGAGAATCGAACTCAGTGCCTCATGCATGCAAGGCAAGTGCTCTAACACTGAGCCACAACCCCAGCCCCAGTAGTGTCCTTATTTTAAAATAGCAATAATAGCTGGGTGCATTGGTGCACACCTATAATCCCAGTGACTGGGAGGCTGAGGCAGGAAGTTTGTAAGTTCAAGGCCAGCCTCAGTAACTTGCCAAAACTGCCTCACAATAAAATATAAAAAGGGCAAGGAATGTAGCTTAGTTGTAGGGCATTCCTATGTTCAATCTCCAGTGCCAAAATAAACAAACAAACAAACAAATAAATGTAATGGTCACTGAAATGAAAATTCATGTAATGGTCACTGAAATAAAAATTGTAAGACATTTAGTACAAAGCCTATTCACTATAAGCAAGTGAAAAATAGTAATTATTATTGTTTTCTTAGATAATCTGATCACCATAACTATTAATTTTATCCACATTTGGGCTGGTGTTGTGGCTCAGTGATAGAGCACTTGCCTAGCATGTGTGAGGCACTGGGTTTGATTCTTAGCACCACATCTAAATAAATGAATAAAATAAAGGTCCATCAACATCTAAAAAAATATTTTAAGAAAATTATGTCCAGATTTATTGAGTACTTGGCAAATAGGCCCAAGTGCTTTATGTGTCTTTTCTTAATTATCACAACCATCTTGCAAAAGCAGATGGTATTCCCCCTATTAAAAAACAAAGTTGAGGGGCTGGGGTTGTGGCGCAGTGGTAGCGTGCTCGCCTGGCATGCGTGAGGCACTGGGTTCGATCCTCAGCACCACGTAAAAATAAAATAAAGATATTCTGTCTGCCTACAACTAAAAAAATAAATATTTATAAAAAAAAAACCAAAAAAAACAAAGTTGATACTAAAAGATATGAATAAATTAAGGTCACATAGCTGAGTATGGTGGAACTGGGACTTGAGTCCTCTTGTTTTTTTGATGATTATTTTTATGGCTGAGGATTGAACCCCAATATATACCAGGTAAGCACTCTATATCCCTAGCCCCTTGAATCCTGGTTTAATTTCAGAATATATGTGAATTCACCTGATTATTATTATTATTATTTTTTACTTAGAAAATACAAATTTTATATATTAGACTATTACAGTTAAGGTTGTCTAAAATCAATTGACAAAATCTTCACATTAATTCCCAATCAAATACAAGTTTAATATACAGCATTATCTATAGCTCCTTTTTTATAAATTGACTGTGACTACTTCAATATACTTTTTTTTTGTAAGTAGACAGTTATTTTTTGCCATTTTAAAGTTGTTTTAGTAATTCTTCAGTTCTCATTAGATGCTTCTTTTGCTATTTTGCAGGTTGATATTGTTGTAGGCACCCCAGGAAGACTAGATGATTTGGTGTCAACTGGAAAGCTGAACTTATCTCAAGTTAGATTCCTGGTCCTGGATGAAGCTGTATGTTGAAATATAGTCATGCTTTTAAAAGAAGTTTGCTTATGCTTTCTTAGATAAAATAATGTAAAGTGAAAAAATACAATTCAGTCATGATCTCACTAACTAGAGATAATAATTACTGTTAACAGTTTGGCATGTTTTCATCCACTGTTTTATATATAAATACAGTGGACACCTTCAACACTCCAGCATATAGGCATAGGCAACAACTTTCTCAATAGGATCCCTAAAGCTTAGGAAATAATGTCAAGAGTTAATAAGTGGGATGGCATATTAAAAAGCTTCTGCACAGCAAAGAAAACAATTAGGAACGTGAAGAGGAAATCTACAGAATGGGAGAAAATCTTTGCTAGCTACTCTTCTGACAGAGTATTAATATTTAGAATATGTAAAGAACTCAAAACTCTTTACACCAAAAATCAAATAACCCAGTTTATTAGCAAATGAGTTTGATAGACACGTCTCAAAAGAAATAAAAATGGCTAGCAAATATATGAAAAAAATGTTCATCATTAGCAATTAGGGAAATGCAAATCAAAACCACACTGAGATTTCATCTCAACCGTTCAGAATGGTAGTTTAAGAATACAAACAATATAAATGTTGGAGAGGATCTGGAGAAAAAGGGACACTTTTATACTGTTGGTGGGAATGTAAATTAGTATAACCACTTATGGAAGTCAGTATGGTAGCTCCTCAAGACTAGTCATGGAACCACCTTGTGACCCAGGTATATCACTCCTTGGTATTTATTCTAAAGAACTGAAATGATCATACTACAGTGATACATGCATACCCATGTTTTTATAGCAGCACAATTCATAATAGCCAGACTATAGAAACAGCTTAGGTGTCCATTAACAGATGAATGCATAAATGAAATGGTATATAAACACAATGGAGTTTTATTCAGCCATAAATAAAAATGAAAGTATATCATTTGCAGGAAATTGGATGGAACTAGAGATCATTATGTTAAGGGAAATAAACCAAACTCAAGAGGTCAAGGGTTATGTTTTCTCTCATATGTGGAAGCTAGTGAGGTAAAAGGAAAAGAAAGGTGGGGGCAGATCTCATGAAAATCAATGGGAAATCAGTATAGGAAAGAGACCAAGGAGTAGGAGGTGGGGAGGGAAGGAGGAAGTGTTGGGGAATGATATTGGCCAAATTATATTGTTACATTGTATACATGTACAAATATGTAACAATCCCATCATTATATATGACTATAAAAATGTAGGAAAAGAAAATTTGGAATGTTTTATTAGAAAAAAAATACAGTTGACTCTTCCTATCTGTGGATCCTATGTCCATTAATTCAACCAAGTTTGTGTGGAAAATATTCAAAAGAAGTTGTGTCTGTACTGAATAGGTAGACATTTTTCTTGTCAGTGTTCCTAAACAGTATGGTGTAACAACTATTTACATAGCATTTACATTATATTTGTTGTAAGTAATCTGGAAATGTTTACAGTATAGAGAGAATTGCATAGGTTCTATGCAAATGCTATTCCATTTTATATAAGGGACTAGAACATCCATGAATTTTGGTATCTGATGAAGGTCCTAGAACCAAACACCTGTGGATACTGAGTGATGACTGTATTATTTTATGTAGGTAAAAATCAAGATTTAAGGAATTTGGGAATTTTTTTTAAATTGTATGAATATTTCATGTATTTGTAAAACAATTTTTGAAGACTATATAATGGTCTATTATGAAAATACTTCATGGTTTATTTAACCACTTTCATTACTAGTTATGTAGGTAAGTTTGTTATTTATTCCAACTGTTTCTTTGCTATAGTTACAAAATGTGGACCATCTGGAAAGACATAAATGTATTTGAGGCTTTTGAGGCATTCTTCCAAATTATTTTCAGGATGGTTTGAACTAGTTTTCTAGCACTGGGGCTTTGCTTTTTATTAAGCCAGTTGCAGTGGTGCATGCCTGTAATCCCAATGGCTCAGGAGGCTAAGGCAGAAGGACTGAGAATTTGAAGCCAGCCTCAGCAACTTAGACCCTGTGTCAAAATAAAAAGTGCTGGGAATGTAGCTCAGTGGTAGAATATTTCTGTATTCAATCCTCAGTACTGCGCACAATAAAAATAGTCATTTTAGAAATAAAAGGGTATGTATGTATATGGTTTTCTTATATTTTATATTTGATTTAGGAAAGGTTTTAATGTGGATTAAAACTTGCATTTCTTTGCTTGTCCTGCAGGACGGACTTCTTTCTCAAGGTTATTCTGATTTTATAAATAGAATGCACAATCAGATTCCTCAGATTACCTCAGATGGAAAAAGACTTCAGGTATGAAATGACTAATACAATTTTAAAATACAAGTAGTCAGTTGATACACATTAGTGAAAGGTCAAAGTTTATTATTTTATTATCTTCTGATTAAGTTAACTATAAAACTGGACTAAATACTGTATGCACAAAGGTAACAGTCTTAAGTTGCTATTAGAAATTTGAGGAAATTTCTTAGGTGTTACAGAAGACTGCAAGTTCAAAAAACCCTACAGAGCGTTTTGGGTTTATTTTCCAGATTATTATTACTCTTTCTGTTTTAAGGAGAAATAACTTCAGCTGTTAAAAAACAATTGCCTCCTTAGAAATTATTTTGTAAAATAACTGCTTTTATTTTTCTCATCCTGTTTCCTGTAGAAGCATTTGAGAGAGAGAGGCTTTTGAGAGAACAGGATAAATAATAACCTGTGATTCTTGATTTTTAAAAACTTTTCATCTTACTTAGTTTTTCTAAGTCTTTGAGGAAGAAATGGCATTATTTCTATGTGAGAGTGAGGGAACTGAACCTGCCCAGAGTCACACTGATGGTCGTTGCTACATAGAGTCATAGAGTTGTTACACATTAATGAAATGAATTTGTCTTTAGATTCCAGGCTGGCATACTTTGGTTTCATATCAGTATAAGCATGATATAATTATTATTGTAAAATAAAATTTTATTTAAATCTGTATTGTCTTATTCTTAGGTGATTGTTTGTTCTGCTACTTTGCATTCTTTTGATGTAAAGAAACTCTCTGAGAAAATAATGCATTTTCCCACATGGGTTGATTTAAAAGGAGAAGATTCCGTTCCAGATACTGTACACCATGTTGTTGTCCCAGTGAATCCCAAAACTGACAGACTCTGGGAAAGGCTAGGAAAAAACCACATTAGAGTAAGTACTTTATAATGTTAACATTTGTATAGAATAAAGCAACTCATAAACTAGTTAGCCTTGGCCTCTTCAGTGATGGTTTAAGCCAATCAGACTTTGTATCAAAGGAAAGAGAAATTCAGAACATTTAGTGTGAAAGCTTAGGCCTTTGAAAGGGCACTAAATAAATGATAAAGTAATAAACGTGCCATCCTTTATATTTCTCTGTATATAAAATTACTTTTGTGGTCAATGTCCTTGATAAAATTTTTATAAAAAGATTACATATACCTAATTTTATCAGGTATATGTAATGACTTCCATTTTTAGTAAAATTTTAATAGGACCCCCATCATGTCCTCTTGATGTGCCTTGTTTTCCTAAAAATCAATTTCATGTGCCCATCTTTTCATTTTCTCTGCTGTTATTGTGTTTACCTTGATATAATAAGGATATACTTAATTGCAAGTGCGTAAGAATCTGAAAAGCACACTTACATTTTTATTACATTTAAAATTGATGGCCTTAGACCTATAGTTAATGAAGATTTTTTTCTGAATCTGAAGAATAATTTTACCTATGGAGTATAAAGATGTTTGTATGTCTGAGATACAGTCTAAAGATGAATATAGTTCTTCCTTAAAAAAAAAAAAAAAAGCACCTGTCCTGAATATTTGAATATTTCTCATCTCTTTTTTTATTCTTTGCTTTTGATAGACTGATGATGTACATGCAAAAGATAATACAAGACCTGGTGCTAATAGTCCAGGTAAGTTGAAAGAATCGATAAAATGTGTCAGAAGATTTTGAAAATGAATTGGTTTGCTGTCAGATTGATATTCTGTCTATTATGAAAGATGTAAGGTTACCTACAAAATTAGAACAAGAAATTTAAAAATAAAAGCAACAAAAACAATAAAGAAATGGGAGAAAAGTTAATACCAGTCAACTTAAAGAAATATCAGTCACTGAATGTGGATATTATTATTCTCCTGGCATTTTTTAAGTCACAAATATTTGGATTATAGGATTCCCGTTCATCAGAGAGAACCAGCAAATTTCTCTGGAGATAGATTTTATATTGGCCCTGAAGTTACAGAAGAGATGTCATATCAGGGATACTGGGTAATAAAGAAAAATATCTTTAGCTACAACTGTGATAGAAGGATGATCTGATTTTGATCATTTATTAATTTATTTTCTGTAGTAAAGTATACATCATATAAAATTTACCATTTTAACTATTTGAGGTGCATGGTTCAGTGGCATCAAGCACTATATTGTACAGCCATCACCACCATCCATCTTGAGAACTTTTTCATATTCCCAAAATGAAACTCTGTACCCATTAAATATTATCAATTTCTAACAAGCCTAACATTAAATCTCAACTTGATATAGAACTGAGACACTTAGTTTCATATAAGATTTCAGAAATTTATGAAAGCACATCAGGGTATATAGATGGTGCTAAAATCTTAAAGAATGTTATCTCGAACCCATTAGGCAGCATATCCAGCATTAGAAGTCTGTAGTGGATAATGGGCAGGCATCAGACTGCATTGACTTCTAGCTTAAATACACTGCTAGGTTTGCAGCATGTGACGGTGAATTATCTGAAATAGTGATTAGAGAGAGTTACTTTGAACTTAGTTTTATGTACAACTCCAAAATTGCATGATATATGCTCAGTTATCCTGCTTGTTGGAGAGGAGCAGAGACACCACTGATTCAGTATGATGTCATCCCATTATTTGGGAATGCATTTTATAAAATTCCAATTTTTACTTCCTATCGTATTTTCCTTGTAAAAATTTTGCAAAGTTTATACTAAAATAGAGGTGACCACTGAGGCTGTAGAATTAGGTTGGGCCATCGAATTAAAATCTTGTAGTAGATAGTTGAGGAGTAAAAACTATGTAACACAACTTCACACTGAAAAAGAGATTTGGAGAGTAGTATATAAGAAATTAGTAACTATGTTTGATGTTATGGTTTTTATTACGTAAAGTGAATATGAACTGCCCGTTACTAAGGTTGATTTAGAAAGCATATTCATTGTCTTTAAGAAGGGTTAAAATAATTGAATAAACATTTATGGAGCATTTAGAGAAGTTAATGCAGGGCGGTTTGTAACTAGTTCTCCAAAGAACAAAGTTGTGATGTGAGCGTATATTTCTGTTAATTTGTGAATGTATGTTTGTGGTGTATATTTGTTCCCTCATAAGAGGTATGATTAGGGGTGTTTGTGTACCCTATAAAGTAGCATTAAAAAGTATCAACAAATAAAAATGAATGAATGGATTTGCTGTTTCACTTCTAATACTCTTGTTGTGATGGTATTCAAGAGATGTGGTCTGAAGCTATTAAAATCCTGAAGGGGGAGTATGCTGTCCGAGCAATCAAGGAACACAAGATGGATCAAGCAATTATCTTCTGTAGAACCAAAATTGACTGTGATAATTTGGAGCAGTACTTTATGCAACAGGGAGGAGGTAATTTTCCTCACTTGAAATAAGTTGTGTTTATTTCCTCATTTAATAACTTATTATTCTCAATGATGCAAACTGGAATACATGCACAGAATTTAAAGCAGTGATGGTACATTGTGAGTATCTCTGTTTTTCCAGGACTTTTCCATATGATAAGTACTAGGAAGGACAGTCAGAATTTTCCATATAGATGCATCTTCTTCATAAGGAACTTGAATCACAGCATTCTAAGGCCCCTGTATCAGGAGGAGTGTACAATGACTGATTAATATTAAAATTTGAAGTGTAGTCACTAAAATAATAGAGTATATCTTTTAAACTGGGAAAAGACGAATGTGCAAAAAAAAACCCTTCTAAACAAAGCTAATAATTTCTGTAATTACAGAATAATTACAGAAATTACTCTGTAATTTCTAGTGATTAGAAATTACAGAATAAGATCAGTAGTGGAAAAAAATCTAAATATATGAATGAACACTCTATCAGTGGACTAAAGTATTTTGCTAAGAAACAGAGTATTAGACTGGATGAAACTTGGCTATATGCTGTTGAACACTCGGTTTTGGCAAGGATAGGGAGCAACTGAAGTACTCGTACATTGTTGGTGAGAATATTAATGGTATAACCACATTGGAAAAAGTCTTTCAGTCTTTTATAAAATTGAACACTGCTATCTTATGGCCTAGCAATTTACTCATAAGCATTTACCCAAGATAAGTGGAAGTATGTATTAATAAAATATTAATTTTTTATTAAGAATGGTCCTAGCAGCTTTTTTTATAATAGCCTGAAACTGAAAACACACTAAATGCCCATTAGTAGGAGAATGGCTAAACAAGCTTAAATGCTTACAAGGTGGAATACTACTAAGCCATTAAAATGGAATGCAGTCCTAATTAATACAGCTGTGAGTGGATTTCAGAATCATGATTAATAAAGGGGTTCTTACACAAGAGCATTTACTCTATAAATCAACTTACATGAAATTTGGGAGTGGGCAAAATGAATCTATGATGAAAGAAAAATGAGAGCAATGGTTGTGTTGGGAAAGAACACGAGAAGGATGATGCTGTTTTCGTGTTGGTGAGCAGCTGTTGAAAGTTAGCAGATGTGTATGTGAGACCTGGGCGTTTCTTTGTGTGGAAAGTAGTAGATAGTTGAGGAGTCCTTTTTACCTCAAAAGGAAAACACCTAAAGTGAGTACTGAACTAGTTAATGGTACCCGTACTGAACTGTGTACTGCTGTTTGATTTACATTGAAACATGTCAGAATATAAATGAGTTGATGAAAGGTTAGAAGGATGGACAGACATAGGGCAAATGTGGTGAAATATAAATGCTAGACTCTAGGTGGTGGTTTTTTTTTTTTTTTGGTACTAGGGATTGAACTCAGGGCACTCGACCACTGAGCCACATCCTCAGCCCTATTTTGTGTTTTATGTAGAGACAGGGTCTCACTGAGTTGCTTAGAACCTCGCCATTGCTGAGGCTGGCTTTGAACTTGCGATTCTCCTGTCTCAGCCTCCCTAAGTGCTGGGATTACAGGCTTGAGCCACTGCGCTCGGCTTCTAGGTGGTGGTTTTATATAGCTTTTTGCTTAAAATTCTTTGCCAGATACAGTGGCACACTTAATACCAGCTACTGGTGGGCAGAGGCAGGAGGATCACAAATTTAAGGTGAGCCTGGGCAACGTAGTAAGACCCCAGCTAAAAGAAAAGCACCCCTGGGTTCAATCCCCCGTATCTCCACCCACCAAAAAAAATATTTGTTTTGCTATATATCTGAAAAAATAAGTGTTGAAAAATATATAAAGTATCATGTGACAGATGTATAAGGTAACAAATTCCACTATCAATGGGGGAAGACTTTAAAACATCTCTATTTGAGGTACATTAAGGAGATAGAAAACTCAAAAAGAAAGAAAATTTGAACAATTTAAAAGTTTGAATAATGGTTGTATAAAGAACACACTACATTGGTCATTACAGTGAACAGTTCAGCAACACATTTTTCCCCCCAAGTTCTGGCAAACAGACTTACTTGCTTGGATGTTTTAGTTACGGTGACTGTTGAAATATTTTCTTCCTTCCATGTTTTGAATGAAGGAGTCAATTGTACAGATAGGAGTGCTATTGATCAATTAGTAATAGTCCTTAGTCCCCTTTACCCTCCCTTCCTAAACATTCTGATTGCTTCTCCCTAGAAAACAAGTTTATCAAACCATTGCTAAAAGCAAAACACAATTTATACCAGATTCTAGGAATTTAAGTGAAGGGAATAAAGGATCACCCCTTGACATACAAACTCCAGCCAGAGAGAAGGACTGTATGTATAACTCCATAAAGCACTAGAATTCAGATGTTGTAGATCTCAGCTGTAAGCCTCTGTAAGTTCTGCTTCACTATTATTTCACTTCTAAATAATTAGTTTTTGTGTTCATCGTTTTTAGTGGTGGGGAAAGGGTACAGTATTGGGGATTGAACCCAGGGGCACTCTACCACTGAGCCACATCCCCAATCCTTTTATTTTTTATTTGAGAAAGGGTCTTGCTAAGTTCCTTAGGGCCTCACTAAGTTGCTGAGGATGGTATCGAGCTTTGAGATCTTCTTGCCTCAGTTGCTGAGGTTGCTGGGATTACGGGTGTGCACCACTGCACCTGGCATGCTAGTCAGTTTGAATTCATATCTTTCAAAATGCATTAGTCCCTTGAATTCTCAGGTATATTTTGTTGAATGTAATTTACTATAGAGAACAGCCAAGCAACATCACTGTTATTCTGGGCCATCTCATCGTGGCACTTCAGGTTCTGTTCCAGAAGGCTGTTGTGCTGACTCTGGGTAGAACTGCACTCTTTTGTTAGTGCAAGAGTTTCCTTTTTAAGGGCAGCTATCACACCATCTGCCTCTAAGATCATACCTCTCCACCCTTCCAATTGGTTGCATTTAGTCTGCTGTGGACAAGAAACCAGGTGACTAAGTTGCTTAGAACAGTTGAGGAGGGCAGGCTTGTAAGCATTGGCCTTTCAGCAAAGTCACCAAATTCATGATGCTTAACTTTGGTTCTTCTAAGAATGATCTCTTTTGTTCTTAGTTTTAGACTTAGTAGCAAGGTTCCTGCTGTACACATATGTGTTTTACTTGGCATACTGCTTTATCTGTCTCTCCTGCAGATTGGGAGGGGTAACTTACAATGTTCTTAAAAGCAAATCAATTTTAATGCTTCATGGTGTTTAATTTAATAGCATTTTGCCTGTGACAGAAATTGTGTTAATCATGGTTTATGGCAAGTTGGGGTATAGACTTTCATAGAATTATATGGTACTATTGAAGTCTGAATTTTATTGGCTTGTCAACATAGTCTTAGGCTATATTTTCCAAGGTCAAATGGTCTCTGCTTTTCACTAGGACCTGATAAGAAAGGACACCAGTTCTCATGTGTTTGTCTTCATGGTGATAGAAAGCCTCATGAGAGAAAGCAAAACCTGGAAAGATTTAAGGTATTAATGTTTAGTTGTTTATATTTCCTTAATATTTAAGAGGGGGGTTGATTCTAGTTTTATTTAGTGCCAGTTAATATTATTAAAGCAATTCTTGTCCTAACATATCGTTATCAGGTGGAGATTAGTCATCTTTGATGCTCAATTGGTAAATTTCCTATTCTCTGCCAGCACAATATTACTGTAATAAAAATTTTCAATTTAAGAAAGTTTTAATTAAATTCTTCCAGACAGATGTATTTAGAAGTATCATTGGGTAAGTGAGCCATGTCTATGAGCCTGTTTTTAAAATGTTGGTGGTCATACTTGGAGAGAACATAATCTGTAGATTAGTTGAAGAGCAGTATTAGAGTATGGTTTTATAGAATTAAATATATTTGGTTTGATATTGCTTGGAGTTCCCAGTTGTGTGCTTACAGCACATGAATGGGCTGCAGAGCTCTTTGGACAGGACTCTAGCCACTTAGAACTGAAGATCAGTAACCACTACTTACAGGCATTCTCCTTCATTTGCCAGTGTGTTAGCCCAGTGTACAGTAATTATTTTACTGTAGTGAGAAAAGGTGACGCACTGGGCCTAGGAGTGTTGGGTTTTATTTCTATGCCCAGCATGAATAGATGTGGGTGTTAAAACCTGTTCCTAGCCTCACTTCAGCATGTGTGCCAGCCTTCTCCCTCCTGGGTATTGCTAGACCAAACGTCGGTACACTTTACTCTTCTTCCCTTTCTTAAATCTCTCTCTTTTTTATTTTTTTCCTTTGGTACTGGGGATTGAACCCACGGGTGCTTACCCACTGAGCCACATCCTCAGTCCTTTTAATTTATTTTTATTTTTTACTTTCAGTTGTAGATGGACACAATACTTGATTTTGTTTATTTGTTTTTATGTGGTGCTGAGGATCAAACCCAGTGCCTCATACATGTGAGGCAAGCACTCCACCACTGAGCTACAACCCCAGCCCTATTTTTTTTTTTTGAGATGGGTTCTCACTAAGTTGCTTAGGGCCATACTAAGTTACTGAAGCTGGCTTTGAACTTGTGATCCTCCTGCCCCAGCCTCCTGAGCTGCTGGGATTACAGGTGTGCAACCCTACACCTAGCTTTCTTCTCTAAATCTCTTAATTTTGCTAGGCATAAGTGACATCCAAGGATAATTGGTATTTTGTTGTGGTGAGCTCTGGGGGCCCACTCCCTATTTCCTTCTCAGTAGGGTTTCATCTTCTATCACAAAAAGTGTAACTTTTAAGATATTATATCTAATAATCTGGATTTATTTTTTTTTATTGATGCATTATAATTATACATAGTAGTGGGATTCATTGTTACATTTTTGTACCTGCACATGCTATAACAATATAATTTGTTTAGTATCATTCCTCAGGACTTTCCCTTTCCCTAACCTCCTTTGCGGATTGATTGGTTGGTTGGTTGATTTTTTTGTACTGGGCATTGAACCCAGGGGCACTGAGTTATATCTCCAGACCTTTTAATTTTTGAGACAAGGTCTTGCCAAGTTGCTTGGGACTTCCCTAAATTGCTGAGTCTGGCCTTGAATTTGCCATTGTCCTGCCTTAGCCTCCTGAGTTGCTGGGATTACCAGCGTGTACCATCATGCCCAACTAGATTTATTTTAATACAAAAGTAAAGATAAGACTTATGTATGTACGTACATTTTATAGAAAACTTCAAGACTTGCTCCAGGACATTACGAGTATCTAAAGCTCTAATCAAATAGTAATATTTCGTTATTAGAAGTCTTGTTTAGTGGATAGTATGCTTTTCTCTTTTAGTGTATTTATTTACAGATTATTTTTTTCTCTATTCTCTCTAGAAAGGAGACGTGAGATTCTTGATTTGCACAGATGTAGCCGCTAGAGGAATTGATATCCATGGTGTTCCTTATGGTAAAAAGAAACTTTATGCCCGCAGTTTGAATTTTATGGAATCTAAAGCTATTTAATATTTTGGAAAAACTTTAAAACTGATGGCAATTGGTAATAATTATTCTTATTTGTAGTTATAAATGTCACCCTGCCTGATGAAAAGCAAAACTATGTACACCGAATTGGCAGAGTAGGAAGAGCTGAAAGGTACTGTGGTAATCCTCATACCCTCTTTTAAGTGCCTGTGCTTTAGGAATAAAGTCTAAAAAAGGCTTTTAAAATCTTTCAGGATGGGTCTGGCCATTTCCCTGGTGGCAACAGAAAAAGAAAAGGTAATTTTTTCAGTGCTTGGTTATCCTCATTGTGTGAGTTGTGATTTCAGATATTGGAAATAAAAGCAGTTTGGGTTTTCTATTTAGAATGGGTTGAGTTGCAAATGGAATATAAATGAACTTTTTATGGCATCATTATATTCATTGAATAGACAAATAATACTATGAGAGAAAGGAAAAATGCAAAATATGATTTTCCCTAATAGCCTTAATATATTTATTTTAACCAAAAAGTATTTAACACTCTGGCATGGTGCCATAGAAGACTTTGGGAAATGATGTAACTTGTTTTGATATAATTTCAAATTTATAGAAAAGTTGTAATTATAAGGTACTCCCATATACCTCTTGCTCAAAGTCACTAGTTGTACATTTTGCTTTGTTATTTTTTTAGAGAAAATATACCTTATTTTTTTATAATAACCTTGATATAACATTTTCTAGTATTTTTTCACCCTCGTTTTATCTGAGAATGTCTTAACTACATCCATTTAGGAAAACTTTTGAGTATTCTCAAAAGACTCAGAAGATCTATTTAATTAATGGGTAGCACTAGTAATGGGATGGCACACAATCTATTTTTCTAGTGCCTTAAGAAAAGAAAATTACCAGAAATTTAGAGCAAAATATTTAGCATATTTCTGTGTCTGTACATGTTCATGTTTCTTTCTTTAATGTAGGTTTGGTACCATGTATGTAGCAATCGTGGAAAGGGGTGTTACAACACGAGACTCAAGGAAGATGGTGGCTGTACCATATGGTACAATGAGATGCAGGTGAGGCTTGGGATGAGACTCACAGAAATCTTACTAAAGTTGGTAAAAGAGACTACATTTATCCAAAAAAGCTGTAACTCAGTTTTTACCTATTTGTCCATTATGAGGAAGAGTAGTGAGTGGTTGGTTGTGTTGGTAGTAGTTTGTAAATCATAATTCTGAGCCCATCCCTTCAGAAGTCTCATTTCCATTGATAGTAAGCATTCTAGCTTTCCTGATTTTTTAAATTTAATGCTGCTAAAATGCAAGTCTGTCAGAGTAAAGTTTCTATTTGGAAATATTTTAATTTTCTCTTCCTTCTTAGCTTCTCTCTGAGATAGAAGAACACCTGAACTGCACTATTTCTCAGGTTGAGCCAGACATAAAGGTTCCAGTGGATGAATTTGATGGGAAAGTTACTTATGGTCAAAAGAGGGCTGCTGGTGGTAAGCTTTGAATTACTCTAAAGTCTTTTTCAAAAATGCAAACAAGCCCTTTTTGAACTTCAGTTTATGAAGAGAGTAATTTTAGCTCCTTATGTTAAGAGTAGATTATCAGCATATGAATCATCCCCTACTTAGCACTTTGTCCACACTCACCTTGCAGCATTTTCTGTTGTGTGGTCTCTATATGAATGGGGGACAGCAGCTCTTATTTTCTTGCAGTGTTAATGTCATAAGAATACTCGAACTTTTTATGGAATTAATGGGAAACAATAGTATAATACGTGATTTTGCCAAAAGAATAAGAAGCCTTTAACTTAAGTAGTTGTACTGTTCCCTTTGCATGGAATGCCCTTCACTAGCTTTTAGCTGAAAACTTTTGAGTCAGGCTAACCAAATGGTTTGCAAACCAAGGGAGTGGAAGGCAGGGGTATCAGGTGGCTACTAGTGAGGCCTAATCCTTTATTTATATTGAAATAATTGATTTGACATTTTTAAAACAATGTTCTGGAGTAACTTGCCCAGTAGTACATTTTTAATGATAGAAGCAATATGTAAAGCAATAGAATTGAGTCAGTGAGTCTTTCAAACATGCATTTACATTGCTTTGTGATTTGTGTGTGTGATGCAGGTGGAAACTATAAAGGCCATGTGGATATTTTGGCACCTACCGTTCAAGAGTTGGCTGCCCTTGAAAAGGAGGCACAGACGTCTTTCCTGCATCTTGGCTACCTTCCTAACCAGCTGTTCAGAACTTTCTGATTTTCATGTGTACTGAATAAGATTTGAATATTAAGTCAGTAGTCTTAAAACTCTAATAAAACAGTTGTACTGCTTCCAAGTAGCAGTATTTATAGTAACTTAAGCTATTAATGCTAACTCTTGCATGTCAAGAAACATTAGTCTTAGGAATTCTTCATAAAATGGCAACCTAATGACAATAAATTTGACCACTATATTTTCATGAAGGTTTGTGTGTCTTATCTCAAAGTTATATTGAGTTTTCACCCTTTTAAAAGAATGCTGTGGGCTTATACATTAAGTTTATGGATATGTGAATTTGGCAAAAGACCATATGAAACTACTAGCAAATGTCCTAAGAGTAAGGTCTTTCATTGGGAGTGGTCCTGATGGAGATGATCTTCAGATGGTTAAGGCTGTCTGGGTGCAAGTTCAGTTGGAGGAGAGTTGTGATGAAAGAAAATGGGGTGATCCCAAAGTAGAAGGAGGACTGCCTGGTTAGTTAGGAAACACTGGAGAATCCTGGGGTGTTAGAAGAGGTTCAGTGTCTGTGAAGATGTATCTGAAGGATTACCTTCTCTTTAAGAACTTTTCTTTCCAGATGATACATACCCAGGAAAATGAAACTAATCTACTATCACTCTGTTATGTCTTAAAATCAAAATTAATCTCAGTTCTTTGGAATATACTTCCTTAAACCTTTTTTCTTGCCTAAAATACCATAAAGAAAAATGTAAATACATACAATTGAATTGTTTTTTTGTGCTGTGTGTGTGTGTCGTCACTGGGAATTGAACCCCAAGCCTGCTAGGCAAGCACTCTCACTGAGCTATATTTCTAGTCCCTTTTGTGCCTTTTAACTCTTAGTTTATAAAGGGTTTTTTGGGGGGGCTACTATTCTTGCTTTGGTTTCCTTAAGAACACAGGCTGTTGTCATTTCTCATATGATGGGTGTCAGATATTTTAGTACCAAAACATTTTTTCACTCAAGCAAAATCTTGAGTAAAACTCAATATATAAATAGATGAAGGCTCTAGTGGGAAAACCATTACCTGGTAAATCGAGTTCAGAGCCTATGTGAAGTGATTTGAGAATATCATTCTGTCACTTAATCTGTGGACCACTTTCTTTGGAGATATCTTAGAACTAGTCTAACACATCTCACAGCTGTATACCAACAGCTCTTTGCAGTGCTTACTACATTAATCACTGCTTTAGAAATGGATGCTTAACAGATATATACAACAAAGAAAAGACTGAAGTTCACATTGCTTAAATAGCAGAACTGAAAGAATCTTTTTGATCATCCTTTTCATTTCCTTGTTTTATTGGCACAAGAATTGGGTTTAGAGAAATGCATGTTCACATGGCCTGTTTTGTAGAACTAGAAACAATTTGAGTTTCCTAGTTTCAGCATTTAGCTTTATGCTACCATTGGAAGATGATTCTCAAGTCTGAATGGGTAAACCAGAGAGGAGTGCCCTGAGAGCTGGTGATGTGAAGAAGGTTGTTGAGTTTGCCTTTGTCAGAGTGCCGTCCAGGTGGAGTACCCAGGGGGAACAACTTTCACACGAGAAATCCACACGTAACCAGATCAGAAGAGGGGTTGTATAGAGACCTGTCTTTCCACCTACCATGAATTCTTTACTCTCAGGCCTGCTTTAGATGTTAATTCCTTCTGGTCTCTGCAAGTAGTTGTTAAAGTCTGGTTAAGATGTGGCCACTGAGTCTGAGAGATGTCAATTGTCTCCCTTTTTCCTTTTAGTAATAGAACTTACTGAGTTTTGGTTGAGACTGCCTTTCTGAGGATCTGGTCAGTGGTAGATGAGTTGAATTGACGTGTACAACTTCTAGACCTCCTTCTACCTGCCTACAGACTGGAACTTGATGTGATACCAGCCAGTCACCACTATTAGAAGAGTGTCATACTTGGGGAATGAGAGAGCAATAAGACAGAAGGGACCTGGCTGACCTTGGGGAAAAAGAGCTGCCCACCCTCTTGGACTGTCTTTTACAATAATTTGATCTGATCTGAGTTACTATGTGTTTAGGTCTCTGTTAGAGAACTTTAGCCTCTGCCACAGCTAATACAGAGCACTAGAGACCCTACAAAGTCTGGAAAATGTTAAATGTTAACTTTGAGGTGTTATTATTTCTAACTCATAGCTTCAGCTTTGTTCCTTCTATAGTGCAAGAATTGATAAGTGTACTCACAGGTTTGGTGTCTGTCTCCTCTTTAGGCAGAAACAGAGGCTCACCCCATCTTCGACATACGCTAGCATGACTTACAGTCTTAGGAGCCAAGGCACAATCCTTCTGCTCACCAACCTAGTCTTTCATTTGCTTTTCATTCAGGCTTTGACTTCTAGAGTTACACTCTCACAGTGACTAAATGACTTTATGTTTAGGGATTTTTTTGTGTGTGTGTGGTGGTGGGAAGGCTATTTTTAATGTGTTCTGCTCTAACTCAGATTTACTACTTCCCTGTATTGCTAATCTGGAAGATACTTTGAGCTCCTTATAAAGACAAACTTCCTTGAGAGAGCATAGAAAAACAAATTGAAAGACAACTGCTTTTATTGCTTAGGGATTTTGCTTTAAGAAAACAGATTCTAAGGGCTGGGGCTGTAGCTCAGTGGTAGAGTGCTCGCCTAGCATATGTGAGGCACTGGGTTCGATCCTCAGCACCACATACAAATAAATAAAATAAAGGTATTGTGTCCATCTACAACTAAAACTGTAAAAAAGAAAGGAAAAGAAAACAGATTCTAAAGGTTTCTAACTAATGGCCTTTGTTTTGAGATTGCCAAAACCTTTCTATACCTTATCCTTAACACATCTTTTCCTGTTTTAAACAGAAATGTGGAAACTTCAGATTAGAGTAATTCCCGCCCCTCCCTACTTTTTATTATTGTGTTGTTTTTTTGTTGGGGGCGGGGTGTACTGGGGATTGAACCCAGAGATGCTCTATCACTGACCTACATCCCTAAACCTTTGTGTTTTTTGTTTTGAGACAGGGTCTTGCTAAGTTCCCCAGGCCTCAAACTGGCAATCCTCCTGCTTCATCTTCCTAAGTAGCTGGGATTACAGGCATGTGCCACTGTGCCTGCCTCCCTACTTTTTATTTATATTTTTACTACCAGAGAAAGTAGTTACTGCTAACATTTTGGTTTGTTACTGTTGTTGGTAAATGTGTTCATGATTTAGATCATACTACATATGTAATTTTGTATCTTCATTTAATGTATTTCTTATAATGGCTGCATGATCCATGGACTGTGCTGTGCTCTATGCCCATACACACCTAGTGGCCATGAGCACTGAGGTGAATTGAGAAGGATTTTCAGGATATCACACTAGCACTATGACAGAAGATGAGGTTGTTGGCCAGCTAAGCTTTGGTTTCTTTATGAAGGTGGTGAAAATAATTTGCATTATTCAGCATTATGTTAAGCGTTCACCAAAACATTTAGTTGATGAGAGCCACTCATCCCATATTTTATAGTATTTACACTCCTTTTTTCTTGTGTTACACAAGAAAATATTGTGTGAATATCTTGTCTTATTATGGATTGTTTCTTAAACTAGAGTCCTAGAAACTGTATTACTAAACAGAATGGTATCAACATTTTTCAGAGTCCATACTAATTCCTTTCTGAAAGGGTTGTGTTGATTGACATTCATACTAACAATACATGAAGAATTCTGTACAATTTACTTTACAAATTGAAATGTAACTTGTTGCACTTTGTTTTTAAGTTGACTCTTCATATGGCGTATGAATTAGTGCTGGCAAATGAGGTCGTCTCACGTCTTACATGCACTGCTTACCATGTTACTCCCCCAGCCCTCCACTATGGGCGCCCCCTCCATCATATTACATTGCAAACAAGGACCCAGACTTGTTTTAAATAAGGCTGCAGCCGCCACCCCCTTTTTTTTTTTTTTTAGGTGTAAATGCATGTGATAATGACTCAGAACTACCCAGATTAAAAAAGTTGGTTCCCAGCCAGTTCTAAATGGACAAAACCATTTAATCATATTCCTTGCCTTATTCTGACTTAAAAAGGAACTATGCATTTCATTGAAGTTTGAGATACATGAAATATGGGAAATGTACAGGTAAATGTAAACAAGTTCGGGGGCAAGCTGTCTTTTTGCCTGACTGTTTTTTCTGAAGTAGTATCATCAGGGATTTTTCCCAAGTGACTTTATTTAGGGGAAAAAAGGAATATTTGTTAGAAGGGAAAAAATGTAGTGGAACAGGAAGGAAAGGGAGGGACACTATTTTGCTGCTCCAAAGTAATTGATAGAGGATTCCTTTAGAGGGAGGAGTGGAGGGGAAATTTTTGCTGTTGTTTTCCATTCTATTGCTTTAAATAATTACCTTTCATTAAAATCGTCTATTGCTCTATCAGTTTTTCTGACAGATATTATTCCACTCTTTCTGGTCAAAAGTATTGAGGGGAATTTGAAAGAACTTGTGGTTAGAGAGGCCTGAATTGTATCCCTACAGTAGTTACTGACTTTAGCTAAACCACATGCAGAGGTCGTTAGGTCTAAAGATGGGACCTTGAAATCTGCATTTTAACAAATTCCTCAGATGATTGTACATAGAAGAGAGACCTTGAACCACAACTTGGGAAACACTGAGAAATGGCTTTTAGAACTTTTGTTCTCACTGCAGTCTTTTACCCTAAGATTGGGGCAAGATGATTCCAAAGGATGCAGGAGAGAATGGAGAGGATGCTTGCTGTACTAGGATCCTGTCTCTTCTTGGTTCACTGACTGTGTACCAGGGATGTTTGCCTCAGTTCTTATTCTTTGGGTTGGTGATTCTTAACCCCAGTTGCACATTAGGATCACCTAGGTACCTGAAACCAAAATGCCATTGTCTGCACTTCAACTCCAGCAATTCTTGTTTAACTCTCGAGTAGACCTTGGGTCCCCCAGGTGATGCCCACATGCTGCTAGGGTGGAGAGCAGCCACTTTTTTTTTTTTCAAATATTTTTTAGTTATACATGGACACAGTGTCTTTATTTTGTTTACTTATTTTTATGTGGTGCTGAGGATTGAACCCAGTGCCTCACACGTGAGGGGCAAGCACTCTGCCACTGAGCCACAACCTCAGCCTAAGAGCAGCCACTTTAAATGGAGCCTGACTATAGCCATTTCTCGGTCCTGTTGCAGGTCATTGTGTGTCCTCTGCATGCCCAGGCTGATGCATTTTTTTTTTAAATATTTTTTTTAGTTGTAGATGGACACAATATCTTTATTTTATTGCTTTGTATGTGGTGCTGAGGATCGAACCCAGGGCCTCACACATGCGAGGCAAGTGCTCTACCACTGAGCTACAGTCCCAGCCCAGGCTGATGCATTTTAAGGTTAAATATATTTTAGACTCAAGCTGGAACCTTTGCAGCAGAGTTTATGTTAGAGGGAAACTTGGATGAAAATGTTATTTGATATATCATTTTGAGAAAGTAATATTATTTTAAAATAAATTTTGTTGCTAGATAAGTTAAATTCCCTTCTAAAGAGTTTCTTTGGAGATTTAAAGATGCTGTAATGTTCTAAAACCCATTTAGCCTTAAAAATACCTTTTTTTCCCCTTCTGTTTTAGACCTTGCCACTTTTTTTTTTTTTTTTTTTTAAATTTAGAGGGTTGTTTTTGCTTTGGACAGTCAGTGATAGGCTGTGGAAATCACTTTCACCCAATATTTTAACCCAGACTTTGTCCCCAGCTCAGTAATTCATTCTATTTATAAGAAAAGTCTCTGGTTGTATAGCTGTGTCTTTCCTTAAATTAAATCCGAATTAAAGGATAAGTGTTTGCCACTGCCAGGGTAGGATTTTGAGGCAGCCAGAAGATGTGTCTCTGTAAGGGACAAGGCCAGCTGAATATCAGAGCAATGATGTTGTTAATGAGTTTTTCCCTTTCCACATTGATGCCCTAGATACCTGCAAGTGTTGGCTGCCTAATATTAGTAACCAGGTAACCAGGTATCTAGTATGACTTGAGTTTAATGTGCTGAATTCTTTCTGCGTTTAGACAAAGAAAGGAGGATGTGGAAACTGGATAGGACCTGGTACCATAGGGAATTATCACTGGCAAGAGGAGACAGAAGGCTTCTTTGAGCTGTCATCTAAAGTTCAGAAAAATGACAGGATTGGGGCCAGTCAGATTTAACTGAGAGTTCTTAGACATATTTGGGTAAGAATTGCTAACCTACAGTCTCATAGGCTGGAAGTTTGAGATATTTTGTTTGGCTCTTAAAGGCTAGCAATTTGGAGACTTTGGATTGTATCCGTATCATTAGATACTGTTCACTTAAAATATTGATATTAATTCTATTGATTTTAATAACAGACTGTCATGTGCTTCTGTGCATAAATTGTTCATGTTTTTCCACTATTATTGGCTCACAACCCAGGATTGAGAGAATACTTTACTGCTAGGTAACACAAATGTGGTAGGGCCTACCCACACCAGCTCTCGTGGATTTGTGGCTTGTTATTTCCCAGTGGAGTGCACCAGGTGGCGCCATTGTCACACCATGAATAACCACAAAGAACTATACACATGTCCTGGTGTATTTTTACCACTTGGGGTCACTTAAGGATTACCTGACTTCTTTTTTTCTCCCCATCTAAGCAAATCACAGATTCAAAGAAATTATTCCCCATGACATTTGTCAGAGGCTGTGGTCTTTTTTTCCTGGATCCTAAAAGCCAAGAAATGTACATTAGGGTTTTTCTCACAACTTAGCTCCTCATGGTTTGTGCTCCCATGGTTTCTCCTGTCACAAAGCACTTACTGGACCACCACATCAGCTTTCTCCTGGGCTCAGCATTGGGACTTCTCTACAAAGAACTTCCATACATGTGAAAATTGCACTTATGCTAATTGCCATGCTCATTAACATCTGGAATGCTTTTTCTCAGTCATTTCCTTTGATTCTGCATGTCTCTGAAAGCCTAGATTTGAATGAAATGAGGTAGAGTATCATGTTAACAAATCACTGACACCCACCAGTCTTCCTGTCACTTGTACAGCTGATCCTAGGAATTACAGCTTGCCCTTTGAGAGCATGCTGGAGATCTGCAGAATGTCCCCCCCACACACACTGACTTGCCCGCCCATGGGTGGGGGCGAGGACAGGATGTGTGGGCCTAGACAGACAGCCCGAACAATGAGCCCAGTCACTTCAGATAGTAGCTCATGGCTACTTACTTGAAAATCCAAAATGATTGGACACTCCAAGTGACAGTGTTCCAGAATCTCCTTTCTGAGCAAGTGACTTCATGGAGTTGTAGATTAAGAGATGCCTGACTGGAAAAATGACCAGACGTGATCTCTTTGTCTTTTGCCTTCTGCTTTTCTTCAGAGAATACTATCTGGAGGGTAGAAGCAGGAGACTGGAGTCACTACTCAAGAATAGCTTCTTCTGGAATTGTTTAAACCTATGACAGGAGCTTATTTAGCATCTACCAGTTTGAATTTATCACTAGTTTGTGTCAACCTCCATTCAAGGACCTGTGACAGGCCTTCATTGCCTTAATTCCAAACTAACTTGGGCACTTAAGATTCTCTAAAATGTGTTCCCAGCCTTCCTCTTCTTATTCCTTCATTCCTCAGTTCATATCAAACCTGGTCTCACTCCCTCCATGTGCAGTAACAATGGGTAAGGTCTGTTCACCCCCTTCTGCGGATCGAGTTTTGTTCTGTTTGCCTGTCCTAGCTCAATCCTCACGACAATCCCAGAAACAAGTTCTATTTGTTTTACAGATGAGGAAGTTGAAGTGCCAGGAAGGTAGTGGTTTGCTGAAGAGCACATGGCTAGGGGGCAGTGGGGCCAGAATTTGAATCCAGGCCTCTCCGCAAGTCCTGATCATTCTCGTGCTGCTGCTTCCCCTGTCTGTCAGGGTTCCAGCTGGCCTAAGAAGTGACCTGAGTCACTTCTGTGCTATCTTTGTGGGACATAAAACTTTAAGCTTTGGAACACTAGCACAAACCAGACATTTTATATTCTATCTCATTTATATTCCATCTCAAAGATCCGATGCTTCTTTGCAGGTAAGATATTCTAGCCCAAAGAGGTTAAGTCCATATCCCACAGGTTGAGTCAGGCCCCAGAATATGGGCTTTATTGCTCAGCTACTGTGACTCCAGGAAATGCAACTTACAGCACATTCGTCTTTGTCTTCTCTTATGCAGCTCTCCAATTAAAAACACTATTCCATGACTCTTCTTTAATTCCTCCCTGTTTCCAGGTGGATCCAAAGGACTCCAAGTGAAGGGTCTCTGGGCTACCCTGTGCACAGTAGGCCTACAACAAATGTTACTAATTGTCTTATTTTTTATATGATGGGGAGAATCATTCAATTTAGCTGACAACAAGGAAAATTCTTCTGAGGAGACTTGAAACCCCAAACAGAAAGGCACCTAGTGACTTTTAACCATGAGCAGGAAGTATTATTCCACAGTCTTTTCCATGGCAGAATGGGAGACCAGGACCACTTTCAATGGGAATATACAGCTTGCAGCTTATTCAGGAAAAACTTGACCAAAATCTGAGCATGATTTTGAGCATATGGGCCCAAAGCTTCAATTTGCTACGGCTGAGATTTCAGTGGTATGGGGACCGACACTTGCCCAGAAATATGTGAATTCATCATGGTTATTTTTTGCAGCATTAAAGTTGGCAAACTTCCAAGTCAAGAACTTTCTGCCTTTGCAGTTCTCAGTTATTTGAAGCTGGATGACTCACTTTGTGTAACATCCTCTTGTTTTCCTCCTTTTCCTCCCCTGGACCCCTCCCACCTGAGAGAATGGTCAGGGGCAGGGAGGGTTATGAAACTCAAGCTGGCTTCTTTTCAGTTTTTGTTAATTTGACCTCCTCTTCTCTGTCTCCCACCAGGCAGGTCACTCTTTCTTCCATGTCCCCCAAAACCTTTGTTCTTTATTTTTTATGGTGTTTATATTCCTATGTGTTATTGACCTGCTTGGATGTAAGTCTTGCTGGAGCAAGTAGGGTGTTCTGGGCAAGACTGTTTCAGTATTGATACCTGGGGCAGGTCTGGCCTAGAGAGTTGGAAGAGAGGAAGTGAATAAGGAAAGAAGGAAAGAGGGATACAAGTGTTATAGGAAACTTCTATGAAGGGATTTGTTAGCTAGCTATTTTTTATTTTTTGGGTAGAAAAAAATAAGTTAACTGCATATTTCTGAAAATTAGGCAGCAGAAGCAAATAGGCGCAGGGTGTCAACTTTCTCTTTAAAAGGGGTTTGTGTTTTTCAGACTGAAACAACTTTGGCATAACCCAGAACCACTTGGCTACTTTGAGAGGGAATCTGCCACACCAGCACTGTCTTACACTGCCATTTCATTCTGAAATACAGCAACAATACCGGCTGTGTGGCAGACTATGACTGGGTGCTTTGCATTTTTGTCTTCTCTGGAAGACAGGAATAATTATTTTCCTTTAAGAAAACTGAAGCTCAAACAATTTAATAATAAGAGTTGTAGCCTTCAGTACCCCACTTTCAATAATGTATAGAACAATTGGTCAAAATCGACAAGAAAATAGAAGCCTTGAACAACATGGTATAAACTGATTATACTCAACAGTCATCTCTGAATACCCAACTGTGGTACTACGAACATTCTTCTCAAGTGTACATGGAACATTCCCAGGACAGACCACATATTAATCCATAAAAAAAGCCTCAATACACTTAAAGGGTTTGAAATCATATGAAGTACAACATGTATTTTTCAACCACAGTGGAGTAAAATTAGAAATCAATAACAGAAAAAGCTTGGGGAAATTCACAAATATGTGGAAATTTGACTACTACTAAGTGACCAATGAGTCAAAGGAGAAATCACATGGGGCATTAGAAAATGCTTGAGGATGAGTGAAAATGGAAACAACAGAACATCTTGTGAGGTGTGGGTAAAGCAGCACTTAGGGGGAAATTTATAGCTGTGAATGACTATATTAAACAGGAAAAAAGATCTCAGTAAGCTAACTTTCCACCTTAAGGAAATGGGACGAAAAAGAGACAGCCCAAAGCAACCAGAGGAAAGGAAATAGGAAGATTGGAGTAGATGTTAATAGAGAATAGACTATTTTGAAATTAATAAAGCTGGCAAACCTTTAGCTAGAAAGAAATGAGGTAAGTTTCCCAGGTGACTTCAATAGTAAATGGCAGAGTCAAGAATGCAAAGCAGGATGGTTTGGTGTCCAGGCTCTGGCTGTGACTCTGTCTCCTCACTCAGACCGAGTGCTCAAGGACCGGGAGCTTGTGTCTCTCATCTGCACGTCCCAGTGCTTCACTCTGTGCCTGGCACCCGTGGGGGCTCCGGAAATGTTTGCTGAACTAAAAGGAAAAGTAAACCTCCCCCCACCCTTAGCAACCATCTGTGTGAGATGATAAATTATGCTTCCAATGCAGATCGAGCTGAATCGCACTATTTCTGATGAGAAAAGCTGAAAACAGCAAACTGCTTGTCCTTAAAAATAAACCCTTCAGCTTCAGAGATTTGGCCCAGAAATGAACCGTGTTATAGCTCAAGCCCTGAGATTGAGTTTATTACCCCGGAGCCAGGGTTGATGGAGTTTCTGGCTGCAGAGAAACTCGATCACTTTGACCTGGCCCTTGGGTGAAAACTGTGTGTCTGTCCACCCTGTCCCCCATCCTGGACCTGGAGACTGAGTACCATTCCTGGGAAGGGCTGGAGCCCCTAAGCAGGAACAGCTGATCCTAGAGAGGCCAAGATGCTAGACTGATAGATGAGGAAGAGGGTTCAGTGTCTGAACTCCATGTGGAGTCTGGCTTTCTGACATTTCATAAGGAGTTGAGATGTAAAGCATGTTGACTTTAATTAAACCAAGTGCATGTTGATATGTCCTGAGTGGCTGGGAGGAGAAGGTGATCCCAGATAGATTGGAGTGACATGGGCCCTGTTCCAGGGGCAGGGGAGGAGACAGGCCTTCACGAGTGCCACCTGCTTGGTCTCACAAGGTTCTGTGAGAAAGGCAAGTGTAAGTTGTTTGCCCATTTTTCAGGACTAGAAGAGGTCCCTAGAGGTTGCCCCAGGACTGCCAGTTGGTAGGGAGAGGAATCAGTATTTTAGACTGTTGTCCTTCTGTCCTTCTGATTTCCTGCCTCTCAGGAGGCTGCTTCTGAGCTTCCCGTGAGGAGCATGTGTGCGGAGCTGGCCGTCTCGGGCTCTGCACACTCGTGTGTGGTTCTCCTGGCTTATATGCAACAGCTTTTTTTCCTTTTCTTAATCTTAAAGGTCACTCTTCTGGAAGCCTCAAATGTGGAATTGACCCTAAGTTGAAAAGAAGATCTTTATAGGGCAAGAGCTTTGTTCTTGTGAATTTTCTGCCTCACCAACCATGGGGAATGTGAGCAGGTCAGGGGGGTAGTCTGTTAAAGAAGCCGGTCATTCATTTCAGGGCCAGGGGCTGTTCTGCAGGAGCAGAGCCTCCTCATCTCTCGGCCTTTTGACCCACTCAGGCTCTGTGGCATGAAGATGAGGAGGAACCGTTCATCCCTCAGAGCCCGCCCACCTGCCACCGAGGGGCTCGATTATCAGGAAGGTGCTGGAATTAAAAATAATGTGTTTAGTTCTACTTTAAAATCAAAAATCTCTAATTCCTGTACCATCAAATTAGTAAGATAATATTTAGAGAAAAAGGATGAACAGGTACTTGCTCTTTGACCAGTTGTAAAGTGGCTGTGTCCTAATGAATGCTATGTACTGTTTAAGATGTTGGACATAGAATTAAAATTTGTATTTCAACTAGAAAAAAAGAAACAATTATTATCAATGAATAGTGGTTAACTAATTCGTTTATATATATATTAGGATTAAGTTCAATTACATATAGCAGCACACTCAATGGTAGCTCAAACAAATAATTTATTGTGTGTTTTGTATTAAAAAACAGTGTTGAGGCAGCATAGAGTCAATTAAGTTGATCCTCTATCATCAGCAATCCAGGTTCTTTCTAGCTTTCTGCTCTGCCATATTTAGCTTAAGCTCATGTTTTCTTTCCTAAAAAATGCTGCATGATCTTAGCTTGCTGCTGGAGTTCTAGCTCTCAAATTTGCATCAAGGACAGCAGAACGGAGAGGAAAAGGGGCCAAAATGGAACTCCTTACCTGGTTATCTCCCTGTCAAGGAGTCTTCCCAGGACAACTTCTGTTGGCATCTCATTTGCCAGAACTTGGGGCCACATCTCTGTAAGGGAGGCTAGACTATGTAGGGTTTTGAAGAGTCTGGAATGCTAAGGTTCTGTGTCTCAGCCAGAGTAGAATGGTGGACATTAAGGAGGCAATTAGGAGTCTCTGGGGCATGGACTCCCTATATATACTTTCCTCAACAACTTTATTTATTCATCAGTCACCTATTTTATTCTTCCTCAACCTGGTTGGCCAAGCTGTGGACTGGGTGTCATGTGTACTTTATAATACCTGATCTTTCTCCTAACACACAGGTGACAGGCAAGTAGAGAGAGGGTCTACCTGCAAGCCACAAATGTGATGGTGGAAAAGTACAGAGGACCCAGAGCAGCTGGTGGCCCAGCTGAGGCCAGCCAAGGGTTTAGGGAGGACTTCTAGATAAGGTGACATTGGTGAGCCTTGTAGGGTAAGCAGCAGTCAATATGTTGAGATGAGAACGCTGATTTATTTAAGCAAGTGAGTGTGAACTAGTCTACGTGATCATGAACCATGACCAAAAATTCCCTGCAAATGCCCTTAGTGATCCCCAGCACATGAAGATGCTATGGGGAGGATGTAAAAGACTTAGATACGTAGGCATCAGTTAGGGACTTTCAGATTACGACAGAAGTTTCAACTCAAAATGGCTTAAGGAAAAAGAAAATAGACCAGCTCATGTAACCCTACCCAGAGTGGCCTCAGAAGGGATCCAATCAGTGGTGCACATGGCGGCTGGGGACTGAGTTTCCCTGCATTCCTTGGCTCTGCTCTTCTCTGTGTTGATTTTGGGTTTGTTGCACATGGTGATCCAAGACAGTCCCAGTCCCAAGCTCAGTCTCAGTCCAGCAAGAACAGCTGCTCTTACACAAGACCCAGGACCTAGTATGGCAATTGGAATAGTTGGATCATTTGCTCAGTGGTGAGCAGTCACTCTGATTAGGGGATTTGGTACATGATTGGTTAGACATTCATCATTCTCCTACTATCCTTAGAGCTGGAGCCTCACTGGAAACTGAAGGATGATGAAGGAAAAAGGTTTCCCAAGGAGATTTTAAGAAGAAAAGAGTATGGAGACAACTAGCCACTCTGGGTGAGTCTTGGTAGGTGTAGAAGGTATTGGTATGGGCAATCACTAAGAAAAATGATAAGGTTCAAAAATGTTAGATAACTTGTTCAGCAACCACAACTGATGTGTGGCAAGTTGTGATCTGAGCCCTGGTTTCTCTGATGGCAAAGGTTATGCTCTTCTGCTAACAACCGCTACCTGCCAGCATCCCACTGTGGGATCCCTCTCAGTCTCTTGGCTCGTGGCTGCAGCTCACCTGCCTGGATTCAGCTGAGTTACTTGCCAGGGTACTCATGTTCAGCCAGCCCCTGACATACTGTAGGTGCTTGACACATCATTTTTGACTGAATAAATGATAATTCTCTCCTGGAAACTGGTGCAGGGTGTGGGGTTGAAAATAATGACTTGTTTGAACTCCACAAAGTCACAAGAGACAGGAAAAATAAAGTTTCAAGAACAATCATGGTCCTTTAATACTCTGAATTGTCAGCAAGGACACTTCATCTCCTTTTGGAACTTTATTTTGAATGTGGAATATGGAGCTCAGCAGGCACGGTGGGGGCTGGTGAGGAGTTTTCAAACCAGAGGTCTGACACAACTGGAAATTTCTTTGCATTATTTCCACATCCTGGGCCTTGGACTTCATGCATTTGGCCCTAGACTCTTTTTATAAGAGAGAGTGAGACATGGAACTCCTTTGTTTAAGTGGCTGCAATATCCTATTTGAAATGTAGCACTCAAGGCCCTACACATCTGCCCCTGCTCAGCTCCTATTCATTTAGTTGCTCAGTAGTTCTTTTTTAAAGGCTACATGTGAACAGCAATTGCACTTCTGGGTATATAACTAAACACATTGAGAATAGGACTCAAATAGATGCTGGCACACCAGTGTGCATAGCAGCATTATTCAGAACAGCTAAATGGTGAAAACAACCCAAATGTCCACCAGCAGATGAATGAATAAACGAACTGTGCTCAACATATAGAATGAAATACTATTCAACTATAAAAGGAAGGAGATTCTATCATATGTTAAAACATGGATGAACTTTGAGGACACCGTGCTAAGTGAAATAAGCCAGATTTACGAAAGGACAAATACAGTCTGACTCCACTTATATGAAATACCTAGAGTAGTCAAACTCATAGAAAGTAGAATAGAGCCAGGCACTGTGGTGCACGCCTATAATCTCAGTGGCTTGGAAGGCTAAGGCAGGAGGATCATGAGTTCAAAACTAGCCTCAGCCAAAGCAAGGTGCTAAGTAACTTAGTGAGACTCTATCTCTAAATAAAAATACATAAAAGGGGTGAGGATGTGGCTCAGTCATTGGGCACCCCTGAGTTTACTCCCCACTATCCCCTCCCCTGCAAAAAAGGAAAGTAGAATAGAGATTACCAGTGTCTGGGGAGAGCACAGAATGGGGGTTATACCTAATGATTAAGAATTTTTGCTTGGGAAGATAAAAAAGTTCTTGAGATGGATTGTACAACATTTTAATATACTCAATGCCACTGAATTGTTTACTCAAAAATGGCTAAAATAAGTTGTAAGAGTGAAATCAAAATCTAACAAACTACAAAAATCTCAAAGGAACCATTGTGATGAAATTGACTAAAACTGGCAGTAGTGATGATCACACATATCTGTGAATTCACTAAAATCCTCAGAATTGTACACTCAACAGATGAATTTTATGGTATATGAGTTATATCTCAATAAAACTGGTATTAAAAATAAACTTCTTGTGTGCTAGTCACTGTGCCAGGTGATGGTTGGCTAGGCCAGCAACTGACCCAGGACTTTCCTTTCTATGGCCAGCACCAGCACTCTGCCAAGGCAGCCCCCTATGAGGCTGCAGGGGCCCCAGGGACCACCACAGGATGCCCTGGAAGACCAGAGACAGGATACCCCATGGGGGACCCCTGAGTGGAGACCAGGGCCAGGAAACGCTTTTTCCTGCTGCAGCACAGCTCAGTGACCTGGAAAGGTGTGGGCCACCATGCTCCTGTTTCCACAGTGACATCACCTCTGGTGGGAATCAGTGGCTCCATACCTTGGTCTAATGAATGTTCACAGTCTATGTTTTCACAAGGGAGGCTGGCAGCTGGTATATTTCTGCATTTGGACAGGCACATCACTCGTAGGAACCTATGGGTTTCATCAATGGGAGAGTTCACATAACCATGAAATCTCAAAGATGCAGGCAAAAAGAGAGGCACTCAACCCTCGGTCCCACATAGCACACCCTCTACAGCAATCCAACTCGTAAGAACTCATCCTGGTTGCAGGTTTCCAAAGGTGGCAGCTCACCTTGTGCAAGATTGTGATCCCTCGGCTGTGACGGTTCTCATGCTATGGATTCCTGTCATTTCCCACGGCTCCTCCAGACCAAAGAGACTTTCAATACCCTGTGAATTCATTCTGAAATATTTCCTGCTGGGTTTCTCTAGGCCACACAGCCACCGTCCCTTCAATTCTTCTTCAAGGCCTTCATCCTCCTGGTCACTTTGTTCTGAACATGTTCAAAATGATAAAAGATGTGGCTCAAGCCTTAATCCCAGCACTTAGGGAGGCTGAGACAGGAGAATCGTGAGTTCAAAGCCAGCCTCAGCAATGGCGAGGCGCTAAGCAACTCAGTGAGCCCCTGTCTCTACATAAAACACGAAATAGGGCTGGGGATGTGGCTCAGTGGTCGAGTGCCCCTGAGTTCAATCCCCAGTACCAAAAAAAACAAAATGATAAAAGATGGAACCCAAGACCAGCCCAATGATTGAACTAGGTAGGGTCTGGCTGTTGGGGCACAAAGCAGAGTTTCCACCTTCCCAGACCTGGATGTTTGACTTCTATTAATACAGCCTTGAGTAGTTTCAAGTTTGGGCAGCTGCCAGATCTTAAGAGAAGTTTAGTTACATTTTCCTGCCATTAGGCTCTCCTGCTCTTGAACAGTAATTGGCTGTAGCTCAAATCTGTGGCTCAACTGGTTGATGATTCTCTTGATGGTTCTAGCACACCAGGGTCTCCATGGCTCTGTTTCTCTTCCCTAATGTTTTGTTTTTAATTCATGAAGAATGCTGGCTCCCCCTTGTCCTGATTTCTGGTCATCTTATTTTTAGGCTAACTCCTCATCTTCCCTGGGAGATTCCAGCCACTTGTGGCCATTGAGTTGCAGGACACACTTTACCGCAGAGCTACACTTGGCAGCTTCCTGCAGGGAGAGAGGTCAGGGTGGCCAGAGGTTCCTGGCTCCCCATGGCCTTCCTCTTTCTATCGAGTTCTTGGAGCCTGAGGTCATCTTCTTAGTCCCATGTAGGATGTGAACTCACTTCTCTCTCTCCTCGTGCTTTCTCACCCTAGCGTTTTTTCCTTCACATTTTAGCTCTGTCTCTGCCAGCTCAGTTGCACATTCATTCTGTCACTTGTTCCTGTACCAAGCACCAACTCTGTGTCTCACAACCAGTGCGTGAGGGCAGGGCTGGGTCTTGTTTCACTTTATCAACTCCAAGGAAATTGCCACATGGAGGTGAGTTTAGAGACATGAGCCATTCGTGGTCGAGCACAGAAAGCTGGAACATTCGGCCTGGAAGGACAGGAAGGCTCGTCCAGGCCCACCAGCTCTGTTCACCAGCGAACAAAAAGGCAGACTCAGGTCTGGACACACTGGGCTGTGAACACATGAGCAGGGCCTTACATTTAGGACCAATGTACACTCTCATGCACGTTGCATCCTGGACAAGTGCACAGAGCCAAGGAGGTGGCAGGTAGGAGCAAATGCCTCCCGCAGTGAGAGGGCTTCTGTCCACCAGATGGGCAGGCTGTTCCCATGGTCTCACCCAGTGATAGGGCCTCGTGGTAGTTGTTACGGTTTGTAGTTTCTGCTTTGCCAGTGCTGTGTGTCTCTGCCTTTTTTCTTTCTTAAAAAATACTAAATCTCCATGGGTGTCCCTGCCAACTTTTCTCACTGAAGTCTTCTGCTTCTGTAGCTTTCTTTTTTTCTTTTTTTAGATGTTGCCTAGGATGGCCTTGAAGTAATGGGCTCAAGCAATCCTTCTACCTCAGCCTCTCAGTGCTGGGACCACTGACACATGCCACAATGCCCGCTCTGTTTCTTTAATCACTTACTTAGGTATTAAAGAAATAGTGATAATGAAGAACTCTCACCGGGGGGCTGCTTCAGATGAGGAGCCTCTGTCCAGCCTGAGGCCAGTGGAGCTTTATCTCAGTCCCCTTCTGCCCTTCCTGTCCACATTCCGCTGCCACTTGGTCAGGCTCAGATGGTCAATTTGCACAGCAGATGAGAGGCAGAGTTAGAAGGAAAGTCAGCTATTGGCTCCCAGTTTGGGGGTCCCAATGGTCCCCTGGCCTTCTGTTCTCACCACTGCAAATGGTTCTCAGCAGATTCCTGGGTTGCAACCCCATTTCCTAGAAACACTGCAAACTTGAAGCACAGGCTGATATTTAAGGATGAGGTGATTGTGGCTGGACATGTTTTCCTAGTGAAATAACAAAATTTGTAGGTACTTTTATGGAATGCCTTCTCTAAATCAAGGGTTCTAAACCCATTTTCTATCTTGATTGCCTCCAAACTCTTTTCAAGAGAGGCTGTACTACAAATAAGGAAACGGAGGCTCAGAGCAGTTATACAAAATGTCCCAGAGTCTTGCAATGGATAAATTATGGTCCTGGGATTGGAACTGTGGGATCCCTGACTTGAATCTCTTACTCTTTCCGCCCCACCACCCTGCCTCCCTGGAAATAATACTGATGGACATCCCTCCTCCTCCCAGTTCTGTGTCTTTTGCTTGCTCAGTGCAGTTGCAGGTCAGACCCATCCCAACATCCAGGCTGTCTGGCCGAGCTAGCCACAAACTGGACTGGTCGTTGGAGCCCCATGGGGTGGGCTCACTAATGCACTCAGCGCTCAGGCCAGAGATCAAACAGCCAGCAGGGAGAAATGTAAATCACTCCTCAAAGGAAAACAGTTCCAAATGACCAGTGAGCTCAGAGGTTCCCCCAGACATCCTGTACCACCCTCTGCACCTCCCTGTGGCCCTGTGGAGGGGTAGGGGGTGGGAGTGCAGCCAGCACACTCGGGGAACCCAGGTGCACTGCGGCATCGTAGGCCTCATCTCCCCACTTAGGATTTTTCTGTGGACTGGGGTCCCTGCTGGATCCAACACTGCACACTGTTTGCAAAATGGTGTGTAGTAAGCTAAACCCTGATTCAAGACTTTTGGCTACTTCCTGGCTGTGTGAGGTGAGACAGGCATTTAACTACCTCTAGCAGCTTTTTCATTAGTAATACCGGGATGGAAATAATTGCCTCATGGAAGGTTAAACAGATATTTGTAAGACCACTCATGCAGTTGACAATAGAAAATGCTAGCTAGTCCCTCCCCAGTCAACCCCTCTGCCAAATATTTTTATGACCACTGTTTCATTTAAACTTCATAACCCTTAGCAAGATAGGTACTATTATCTTTGTGCTTGGAGAAATTACGGAGCTCTGTGTTAAGCTGAGATCTTGGCCAGCTGCAGGACTAGAACCTGGCTCTGCATGACTTCCACGGCCCTCTTCTCTGCCTGCTCCATGGGTTATTTGGCTCTATGAGATTTATGCTTATAATTACTATAAGCCACTGAACAATTCTGTTCCTCCTATATAATAGCTTTGGTAGTAACGCCTCATACTTTGAGTCCCCTAGCTGTTTGGAGAGACTGGGGACCAAATAATTTTATACATATGTTCTGCGGAGGTGAGGAGCATCTTCAAAAGGAGACAGTGCCCTGAGAGCTGATAGCCCCTTGATGCTGGTCCTGGTTCCTCTGTAAGGCATGGGTAGAAGGTGGTGCTAGTAGAGGCCTTTTGCTTGGCCCTTTGGTGACAGGCCAGTGGCTACAGATTTGGCAGCCAGATGTTGCAGCCTTTTCTGACTTCCACTGAGGCCACTGCACAGACCAACCCTGGGTCCCTCTGTGGAGCTCACACCTCCTGTCATTGCCCCAGAATCTCTGAAAAGCCGAATTCTGTGGGAACCGGAGCTGCTGGCTTTGCCTGCAGGGAACCTGGGGCATCCCCACAACCCCTCCTCACCCCTGAGGCCTGTTTCTCATCTCCCAGCACCATAGGCAGTAACCCTACAAGTCGAGGGGGGAGGAATGTCACATGAAAGGTGCCCGAGGAGGTCTGGCCAGCGTCAGGCCACCAAATGGCAGGTGCCAGGTGGTTAGCATTAATGGAGTTGCCGCGGGGGGTCAGGGGCTTGACTCCAGAGGTTTGATGGCAGTACTGGTTGCTGATGCTAGCTGCCCCCAGCTGCAGTCACCAAGGAAAGGCTGAGGGTTCATCTTCTTACTGCTGTCCCGACGGTGCCCTCCTCGCATGCCCTCTGTTTTGCACTGGCTTAAGTGACATGGCTTCTCACGCGACCCCTCCCTCAGACACCCCTGCTGGTCTCTTTGCCCTGCTACCCTGCAAGCCTTGGGCCAGCTGCCCATGGCCTCCAAGCAACTTCGCCAGGCCCTGAGGCTTTGACTCTCCCCGTCTCTTCAGGACGGTCCACCCTGTAACTGCTGAAATGTCCACAGTTTCTGTGCTTTCAGCACGTCGCTCTTTTCACACTTCACATTAAGTGATCAGATGGGAGGAAAATATGCCCAAGTCAATTTTGCCAGCTTGGCCAGGAGACCCGGACGGTGGCCCCAGGTCAGGCCCAGGCATGCTGCTCCCGTCTCTGTGGCTTAGCCCAGATAGAACCCAAGCCTGGAAGAAGGTGGCAGTTGGGAGTGATGCGACCTGGCGGGAGAGGGCCGGGCCTGGGCACCAGGGGTCATTTGACTCTCTGAGGTTCCCCTTTATGCCCCATGAGTGAGTAGGAGGCTTCGGATTCAATTTATTCTCCACAAAGCAATGTTGACGAGGTGTCCTTAAGTTATTTTGTCTACTTTGGAATATTTTGACGTTTTCCATACATCATACAAAGTAAAAAAACAACCAACAAACAGAAAAAAACAATAATCAGACAATAATCGGAAGAGAAGTCTCTGGGGCTGTCTATTCTCTTCTTAATCAGATTTCTTCCCCATTTTCACAAAAACTCTACAACCTGACTTTTATACTCTCAAAGATTCCCATTTCCCTTATTTCCCCGATTGTGTCCCACTGGAACAGACCTCATACCCTAACTCACCTCCTGGACTATGTGCTGTCTGTAATCCCAAGTCATATGTCCCCTTCTCTCTGCGTCACTCTGGCAGAAGCAGGTGGACAAATGATATGATCTGGCAAGACCTGGAAGGCTTCCTGGAGCTGATGTGTTGGTGGTGAAGGAATGAGTTGGGCAGAGGGAGAGGCCGGATCCATCACCAAAGGCCAGGGAGGCCTTGGTTCTCAGGAAGTGTGAACAGCAAGTGGTTTTAAGCAAGAAAACTTCGTGTTTTAGAAAGTCACGACAACTCTGCACACAGATTAGACAGGGAAGATGGAGACTGGGGAGAGAAAGGAGGGGGCTGTTCCACTGGTCTGGGTGTAAGGTAGTGCAAGAAGCCTCCCAAGAGTACCTGAGGGCTAAAACCAGCTGGGCTTCATGATGTGGATAAGGGTCGGGGCCTTGCTGATGTACATGGGGCAATGAGGGGGAGCTCTGGGTGCAGAGAGCACGTATTCATTACGTTCAAGTTCTCCAAGTTCCCTTTTAATAAGATTCTTCTAAGAACACTGTATGAAATTACATATTCTCAAACCCCATCACAAACCCACGAAATCAGAATATTTAGGGAAAAGGACTTAGAAATCTGCTTTTCAAAATGCACCTCCTATGATCCTCACCATCAAATGAGTTTGAGGAATATGGCTCTCAGCGGATGGCACCTGCAGGTTCCCACTGGGCTCCCTTGGAACTGTGAATCCCCAAGGCCAGCAGCTGCCTCTTCATCTTTGTTTCCCTGGAAACAGCTCAGGGCCTGCATGGTCCATGGTTTGTCCAGAATGAACTGATCTCCAAACCAAGACCGATGACTTCCTCTTGTAAACTGCAGTAAATAGCAGCTGTGCATCTGATGGCTGCGGTTGGTTGGCTCATTCTGTTGCACCACCCAGTCCAAATTTTTATTCAGACCTTTTCGTTGCATCCCAACCCCTGCCTATTAGGTTTGACGGTTTCATTCCAGTCTAGCAGTCTCACGTACTCTATATTTTCAAATGTGAATCACTAGGGGCTTCTACCTTGCAGTTTTTTAAGTTGAACAATAGTGAAAAAATAATTACTTTTCTTCTTTCTTTTCTTTTTAATAAGAGAGGAAATGTTATCAGTGGTAAGGTCTTCAAAAGGCCACTTCGCAAACTGAAAATTCACTGAAAGCACACACTTTTGTTGGAGGCCAGGCTTGGTCTGTTTCTGATTACACTGCTGACCCTCACCTGAAAACCCTTTGTAGCTGGGCCTTTTTTCTAGACAACCTACTGATGAGCAAATGATCTAACAGATTTCACACCACATAAATTTAAGCCTAATAAATAGCTTCAAATTCAGAGCTCCTACTTCTGGGTTCAGAGAGGTGGACCCTTTGCAAAAGCAATCAGGTAGACAATTAATAAACCCACCCACAGTACAAGGAAAGGGTGAATTCTGTCCCCTGTCCCCTTCCGCCAAGCAAGCTCCACATCATTAACTTTGGAAAGTGTAGGTTAACTTTGGACTTCTTGTTTGGGAAAATGTGGTCACAATAGAGAGGGCCACCTGTCATAAATGTCTTGTCTCCTGTCCAGTGTAGTAGCCACTAGACAACTGTGGCTACTTAAATTTAAATTTGCACTAATTAACTCTGAACATCCTATTCTTTGGTTTTGCTGGCCACATTTCAAGGGCTCAATAGCCATGTGTTGCTAGGAAGCACTAAACTTTAGCACAGGAAAATTATCTGCAAAACAGAAAGTTCTGTTGGACAATGCTGATATACTATTCAAGCAAACCCTGTCAAGGTCCAAATTGCTTCTGTTTTGCCTCAATTATCAGTAACTGTGCCTCACCTGGGTCCATTTTATGACATTCGTCTAGATAAGCAAAATGAAATGAAGTTCATACTGAAGCAAAATGTAGACTAAGAAGAAATCCTATTGTTAATGGGGTAAAAAAAAGAGAACTTTGTTTTAAATCTGCTGATGAATTGGTTTTCTTTCAAATCTTTGCTATTTTGGGTAATATATTTACAGCTTTGGGGATGAACAATCTTGATTATTCAGAGCCAGAAAATAAACTCTGCTTTCTCATCCTAGTTAGATAACTCCAAATTCACCAGGGACTTGCACTGGCTGCCAAGGGCAAATGCAAGGCAGAGGCTGTGAGGGGCAGTGAGGGCCCTGGACCTCCACAGGGTTCCTGATGTCCTGTGTGGGTAGCAAGAGCAGGAGTGAGAGCTCAACTGAGCCACTAGGGTGGCTTGTCACAGGCCAGCTTGTTCTCCTTAGCCAACAACATAACAGCTTCTCCTTTTGGTCCTTGAGCCTCCGTTTACTTAGCTACAAGATGGAAGGACTTGTCCCTGCATGACAGGGGGAGTAACTCAGTGCCAAGCCCAGATAGGAGCTTATGGGTCACACAGGTCGTGAGAAATACGGCCCTAGATTGGAATTGTTGTAGGTCATCCAAAAAAGATGGTCTTTTATCTTCTACCATGGGAGGTGCGTTTTGCCTCCTAAGACAAAGGATTCTCCAAACATGAGAGGAGGTTCAGGTGTGGGACGGCCCAAGAGAATGACAAAAGTACACTACACTTTATACACAGATGGAGGCTTATACAAATAACTCCATTCCAGACATTGCTTGTGATTTCCGGACCTCTATATCTTACTACCTATTTAGTGTCTTTTTTTTTTTTTTTTTTTGAGGGGAGTATTTTTAAGGCATCCCTAGCTTGCAGCATTTTTTCAGTGTCTTTATTGAAGAGAGTTTCTTGCAGGCAGCATATCCTTCCTTGGGTCTTGTTTTCCTATCCATTCAGCCATTCTGTATCTTTTAACTGGGGAATTTAATCTGCTTACTGTAAAGGTTGTAACGATAGGTAAAGACTTAACTCCTATCATTTTATAAAACATTTTTGTTGTTTTGAATATTCTTTTTCTTTCTCTCTTGTTCATCTTTGTGTTTTAGTGTTATGCTATATTGCTAGGATGTGGTTCATTTCTGTTTCTTTTTTGTATATCTGCTCTTCTTTTCTAATGGATGTCTTTCCTGGGTGTAGTGTTCTTGGTTGACAGTTATTTTCTTAATGAATATGATTTAAATATGTCATGCCATTTATTCTGTTTAGAAATCTGCTGTTAATCTAGTTGGTGTATCCTTATATATGTCTTGGTACTTTTCCCTTACAATTTTTAGCATTCTTTTAGTCTTGTACTTTTGACAGTTGACTGTACTATGCCATGATGAGGAGCCCTTTAGGTCACGTCTCTTTGGGTTCCTATAGGCCTCCTGTGCCTGGATGTTCATGTATTTCCCAAGGTCAGGGAAAATTTCAGCTATTATTCTGTTGAATAATTTTTCTATGTCTTTCCGCTTTTCTCTACCTTTAAAATGTGATCATTTTCTCTACCTAAAAATGTGATCATTTGTTTGTTTGGTGCCATCCCAAATGTCTTGAAGGCTGTCTTCATTCCTTCTTCCTTTTCTTTTCCTTTTCCTTCCTGTTTTTCCTATGACTTGGGTATTTAGAAAGACCTGTTTTCAAGCTCAGAAATTCTTATTTCTGTTTGATCTAGTGTATTGCAGAGCTCTCAACTGCATTTCTTATTTGACTTACTGGTTTCTGTTTTGTTCTTTTTAAAGCTTGCTCTCTCTCTGTTAAATTTCTCATTCATATCATGACTTGTTTTCCTGATTTTATTGAATTGTCTGTCTGCATTATCTTGATTCTCATTAAGTTTCCTAGTAGTCATCCATTTGAATTCTTGGTCAGGCATTTTGGCACTTTTTTCTTGGAGGTATGTGTCACAGTTATTGTTCTTCTTTGGAGGCATCAAGCCACCTTGTTGTTTTCATATTTTTTGTGACCTTACCTTGAGATTTGCACATCCAGTGAATCAATGATATCTACCACTTCTAAAGGGTGGCTATTGTAGAAACTGGCTTTCTTTTGAAGACGTGTCTTGGGGTGTCAGTTTAGTCGGTAAGCTACGTTGGCTTTGGTTCTAATTGGGCCTTATAGTAGAATCTCCTATGGCTTCTTCAGCTATCAATAATGGGTTTGAGCAGAGTGTGTGGTGGGAAGGTTGGAGACACCCTCTGTCTCCAGTGGCACTTTGGATGGGACAGTATTCTAGTGGCTCAGGTATGGTACACACAGCAGTAGGGGTAGGCATCCACTGCATGGCCACTCTGGCAATGGACATGGTGGTGCCAGGAGTGTGGAGAACGGTGGATATTTCCTCGGGTGTGGCGACATGCCTTTGGGGCCAAGGAAAGCTCAGGTGGCTAGGGACAGCCCATAGCAGCAGGGGGCACCAAGTGTGGAACACAGGCCTGGCTGGGCCTACTAGCAGCTGGGACCCAACCCAGCAGCCCAGGTGGTTCAGGGAGGCAGCTCTGGCTAATTAGGGCAGGGATTTCAGGCTGATTATGGAGGTGGCTCATGCTGACTACGGAGGAAGATTGGACCGACTCTGTGGCTCAGGCTGACTGGGCACCTCAGGCCCAGCTGTGTGGGGTCAATGGTAAGTAATAGCCTGGCTGTGCTCCCGATATGTAGCCCACACTGCAGCAGCCCCCGACCTGGGGGTTGAGGGGAGACAATACAAGTTCCTTCTCTGGAGCAAAGCTATGTGCAGACTCCAGAAAGCCCCCAATGGGATCCCAGCCTCTCTCTTGTTGGTGGGGTTACCAGTGTCTATAATGAGGTTGCTGGCATTCACAGTGGTAGGGCTGGCTGGGACTCTTGGGTTCATCCTTTCCCCTGCAGTGGGAAGTCCCCCCAGCTGGGGAACCAGAGTTATGGTGGCTCCTGCATTTTATTCCATTCTCTGTGCTGCTCTCCCAGGTCTCACAGGGTTCGTACCTCTTGCAGCAGCTATCCGTTATTGTGGGTCTTCTTTGTGGAAGAGGAGCTGAGTGCTGGGCATTGGCTATCTTTTCCTCTCCCGCATCTCAGACCTAATACGTCCCAAAACTCAAATGATGACCATTGCTAAATCTGATGTTCCCTCAATATTCACCACATCAGCGACTAGGACTACCATTTCTCAATTGAAAACAATCCAAAGTCCTGGATTTGTCCTTGTCCCCTCCCTCTCCTCTTTTCATAGCCAACTCATTAGTTTTTACCTCCCAAAGTGCTCTTGAGTCTGTTTACTTCTCTCCATATCCACCAAAATGTTGGCCCAAGCTCTTGTCCTTGTCTACTGGGGCCACTGCGGTAGCCCCTTTTTGGTGAAAAAGTACTTACTTTTGCTCCCACCTCATCCCAATGTAGCCTCCCCATTGCAGCCAGAGTTATCTCTGAAATGAAATCTAATCTTGTCATCTCCCTGTTTTCAATTTTTATTTCTATTCGTTTACTTGTGTATTTATTTAGTGATGCTGAAGATCAAACCTGGGGCCTTAGGCATGCTAGACAAGTGCTCTGCCTCTGAGCTATTCTCCCAATCATCCTCCCAAACTTTTTTTTTTTAATTTTATTTTCAGATATGGTTTCACTAAGTTGCCTGTGCTGACCTAGAACTTGCAACCTCCTGTCTCAGCCTCCACAGTCCTCCAGCCCAAGGGTCTGGGATTATGGGGGTAAGTGGACACATTCTGCTGTTTTCTTTAACCTTAGGAGAAAGTCAGAGCTCCTTAACTGGCTTCAAAGTCTTGCATGGCCTGCCTTTTCCTGTCTCTGGGCTCCCCTCCCCGCCCCTCCTCTCCTCTCCTCGCACATACATCCCTGGGCAACTGTCCGTCTCCGCAGCCCTGAGCCTCTTTTTCCTATAGACCCTCTGCTACTTCCTCTTCCTGAATCCGTCCTCTCACCCTTATCTCAGCTCAAGCAGTACTTCCTCCAGGGTGTATCTGTGACCTCCATGTCAAGGTCAATCCCCCCATTCGGGTTCTCAGAGTGCCACAGAGCTCTCCTTCAGAGCCCCCGTTAGAGATGAAATGTCACATTTGTGTGACAAAGGGACAAACATCTTCCTTTTCAAGTACATGCCATGCTGACAGGGATCATGCTTCTGTGCTCACCAAAGAATCCCTGGTCTGGCACATCATGACACTCTGTAATACTGAATCAATGAATGACTGAAAGAGCTCTACTGCCAAGAAAGAGTAGTTCAGATCTGGGTTGGAGTCTTGGTTTCATTACCACTTAGTTGAGTGGACTTTAGGAAATCACTGAATCCCTCTGAGACCCAGTCTTCTGATATGTAGAAGAGGAGCCTAGTGTCTATCTCGAAGAGGCTTCTGAGAACAAATGAAATAATGGTGACCGAGTGCTCAGAGCAGCCATGGTGTGTGGCACATAGCTGCCTCTTGGGAAATGGTTATTGTCATTACTAAAATGTTCCTACTCTTTGAGACCCATTTCCATTGGAAGACTGGGTATTCTGCCCAACGTCCTTTCACATTTTTGTTTCAATTGGCCTGTGCCTCTGTTGTTGACACTAAAAATTCTATATGAAATGTAGCTTGAGTGAAGACTGGCAGAACAAAAGCCTCAAGTCCCGAGTCTATGCCTAGTGAACACTAGGGAGCATATACTTCTAGCTAACGTTTTTATGCCAACCACCATTCCAGGATTTTATACAATGAACTCCTTCAATTCTATGAGCATGCAACCCTATGAGGTGTGTACTACTGTCTCTGTCTTACCAAGAGAAAGCAGAGATATGGTAAGGTTAAGTAAACTCTGAAGGCCACACAGCTAACAAGCGTCAGAGCCAGGACTCAAACCCAAGTGGCCCTTGCTTTTACCCCTGGTACTCTGCTATTTCATCTGTATTTTAGAAAATTTGCTCCCCAAGCGCTTGCTTAAAAGGTGAAAGAAATTAAATCATGCTGTGTGCTGCACAAACCACCCCCACACTAAGATCCAAATTGTATAAAAGAAGTATACAAATGTTATCACATACATAGAAGAGGGACACAAAAGGAATATGCCAAAATGAGAATTATTTTTGAGTGATGGAGTTTTGGATCTCTTAAAATTTCTGCTTTTAATTTTCACCTATTGCCCACATTTTCAACACTGTAAAACGTGTTACTATTATAGTCCAAGAAAATATAAATCTTATTTTTCTAAAAAGAAAAATTCCTATTATTATTATTATTTTGTAGTGGGAATTGAACCCGAGGGTGCTTTACCACTGAGCTAAGTCCTCAACCCTTTTTATTTTGAGACAAGGTCTCACTAAGTTGCTTAGGGCCAACTTGCTTGGGGCCTCAGTAAGTTGCTGAGACTGGCCTCCAACTTGTAATCCTCCTGCCTCAGCCTCCCAGGTTACGGTGCATCACTGTACTCGGTGGGGAAAAAAATCCTTTTAATGGAAAAAAAAAAGTAAGAAAGAAGGAAAGGAAGAAAGCAAAAAGAAAAGCAAAATTCAAATGAAAGGAAGAGAAGGGAGATTAGATAATGCTGAAGCCCTGCTCTGTGAGCACCACCTCCGCAGACCTATAAACACTGGAAGTTCTCATTTTCATGCAAAACTCTCTTGGAATTTTCAGTAATAAATAATCTTAGGCCACAATTAGCTCACTCAATATTAAGCAATAATAAGTAGAAGTTGAACGTGAGTTTGGAGTCCTCACCTTCCAAGTGTGAGTTTGGAAAAATCTGACCCTGGATGAGATGATTGTCTCTGGTCTGAGTGTGGCTGCCCCCTTGCTGTGTGCCTTAGAGAATCTCTGGCCTCATCATCCGCCAAAGAGGAGCAGCCTTATCTGCCTGATCAGCCTTTGAAATCTGTGTTGAGCTGCAAGAATAACACCAGTCCTCTTCCCACATGCATCATGTAGCTTGACTCATTTACTCTTCAGGGCAACCCTCTCAGTTAGATGTCATTATCATTCCCATAGCATAGATGAGGAAACTTAGGCACAGAGCAGTTAAATAACTGGTCCAGGGCCGTAAGATTGATAAGTGTAGAGCCAGGATTCAAATTCAGGTAGTGTGGCTGTCTAGTGATTGCACGTGATCATAGCCACTGTGCCAAGGGATGTTATCAGCTCTAAATGAGATACATGGAAAAGAGTTTGGAGTAGTTTAAAATATTAAATAAAATAAGTTGTTAGCCTGGGGACATTTTAAAGGAACTGACTTCTTGGGCAATATTTTCAAATGGTTAGTGAGTAGGAATGCGAATAAACCCAGAAAAGTGTGCACATAAATAAAACATTTCCACCTCTCGTGGAAAAGTAAAAATGTTTCCACCAACAACACAGGAGATTTAAACAGGAAGAAACACCCCTTATCCAATAATATGGTGATTTTGTGTTTGTAAATCCTGCTCTAGTAATCTGCCTTCTGGATGGTAGTATTGTATGTGAGGTTTATGAAAACTTCAAACCTTGAAACTCCTTCCGTTTATCCCTCCATGTGTCTCTCTATTCATGCATGCACTGACTAAGCAGAAATTCCTTGGAAGTCTGATACTTGATTCATGCTTCAAAGCTGAGTTCGTGCCTCAATGAAATAGCGTGTCCAAGTCTCCTTGGTGGAAGGAACCTATAAAAGTCATCCGATTCACCCCTTTACTCACTTACCCTCTTTCACCTAAACTATCCCTAACAGATGGGATGTGGTTCTATCTGCAGGGACCTCCAGGGAAGATGAGTCTCCAGCTTCCCCCTGGGAAATCCTCATCAGTCCTTAATCAAAATGTTGAGGCCCCGTGGGAGAGCTGCGGCAGAGTCCAGCTTATCAAGGTGGGATTTATTTACTTACTGTCCAAATCATTTCACATCAGATTGGCTTGTTGCTCTCTCCGCTCACCGGCTGAGAGCCGAGGTGACAGATCACCCCATTGCTTATTTAACCAACCATAAACAGGACTTGAAAGAAGCGAGTTTGCCGCACATAACTCATCTTTGGAGAATCTGACATGCATCAAGTTGATGGCAAACTTCTGCTCATTATCTACAAACACTTTTTCTACTTTCCCCCTTTTCTGTGTTCCAAATGGAGCTGTTTTCCTCAGAAAACTCACTCGTTTTATGCCACTAAGAGGAATAGAAGTGTGTGATTAGAAGCCAGAAAGCTATTTCCATCCCAAATGGCCTGGGCTGTGGAAGCTTTTCTTTCCCATCCCCATGGACCTAAGCATGGTAGGGGGCTTACTGAATTCTGTGGCATCCCAGTCTGTCCAAAATCTCCTCAACAAGCTCTTTTAATGTCGTCTTTATCTGCAACTTGGATTGCAGTAGGATCATATAATAGGGCTGAGATATACACAGGGCAAGTATGTCCCACATTTCCTGGCAGCCTTTCAATTGAAAGTATATTGTTCCTTTTTTCACTGTCCTCACCTCTTACCACCAGAGAAGGGGACAAGTGGCATATTGACTGTTTGCCCCAAGCTGAGGACTGCAGTAGGTGCTAGGATTTTAGAAACTACATTATTTAATTAAATGATCATCACAGCCCTGCATGACTTACATTATAATTAAAGATGAGGTCACAAAGGTTAAGATAGACCATGTATGTTGCTTAATCACACTGACATAGTCTTGCAGCTGGGTTTCAAGCAAGGTCCTACTCTGCTAAAACTTGGGTTCCTTCTACTGTCTTGGTCATATCTGCAGATCACAGGAATTGACTGTTGATTGAGGTTAAAAATGTCCCTGAAGGCACAGGCAGGCGTATGGGGGCAGTGAAGTGGTTGATACACAAGAAGCTAAAGAATTACATTAGAAAACAAAAATTAGGATGGAATATGTTTAAAGGAATTACCTGGGTTGTGACAATAAAATCTACACAAGAAAGTAAAATAAATACCAGAGCAGGAAATGATAACTTGTTGCTTTATTTAGTGACAGTTCTCATTAGACACTTCCCAAAGAAAGGTTCTGAAAATGTAACCTCCCACATTCTAGAACCAGCACACACACTTCAATGTCATAACCTCCCCTTCTGGAGAAGAGTAATCCTGTTTGGTTAAGAACAAATGTGTCAACACAGTGCCCATGTGGAAGAGATAGGACAAGTCATGTGTTTGCTTGCCCAGAAGTCTCCAGTCTTCTGGGGTATTCTTTTGTATGGGCCTCCTAAGATGCTTACCTGCTCTGTGGCATTATTTAGAAGAAGTTATTTAACAACTTGGCAAAACCTTCTTGGGGGCCTTGGAAATGCACAGCATTTCCTGTGTATTCTCAAATCACTAGGGTGATGGAAAGAGTATGAACTATGAATTCCATGGTCTGAAGGGCCAGATTTCAGATCCCTGCTGCTTCTATTTGGCATGACCATAAATCTCTTGGTTTCCTCACCTGTCAGTAAGATGAGGAGAAGAATCCCTATATTGGGGGCTCATAGTATTGCAGGAAAAAAGGTTTCTGTGTTCCCTGACTTGCTCCCAAGCACATCAGGACAGAGCCAACACTTTGGTGGATCTTCAGTAAGTTAAACATGGAGTTACTGTATGACCCAGCCATTCCACTCCTAGGCATATACCCCCCCAAAACTGAAAACAGGCCCATCAGTAAATGAATGGATAAACAAAAATGTGTCTATAAACATTTTGAAATATTACCCAGCCATAATAAAGAACAGAATACTCTTACCCGCTGTGAAATGATTGCCCCTTGAACACATTACCCTTGGTGGAAGTGAAAGACAGAAAATGTCACACATCTTAGGAGTCCATTTATCTGAAGTGTCTGGGATGACCAAATCCGGAGACAGAAGGCAGATTAGTGCTTGCCAGAGGCTGGAGGATGGAGAGGAGCAGTCTCCGCCGAGTAAGCACAGGAGTGCGCTTTAGGGTAGTGAAAATCTGCAGCTAGAGTAGTGATGGATGTCCAACATTATGAATGTACTAAATCGTGCACTTTAAAATGGATAAAGTGGTACCTTTTGCGTGCCGTGCATTTTACCCCCCCCCCCACACACATTTTTTCCTTCCTTCCTTTTTTTAAAGGATATTGCAATGAGGACTGCAACACTCCAGGGACATCCTGGCGATGCGGTTGCTAAGAGCTGAGCAGAGCGGTTCGGGACCACACGTCGCCGTGTGAAGATGCTTTGGGCCGCCGCAGCTGCGCAGGCATGGCCGCCCCAGGCCCCCGCACACACTGCGCGCGTCCCCTCCTGCCCACCTGTAGGTCTCCGCGCCGCCAAACAAAGGCCCTTTCTTTCTCCGTGGCTGGGAGGCGCTGAGGGGCACAGTGGGTGCATAAACATGGGCAGGAAGGCAGGCCGCCTGAAAGCTTCCAAAAGCCCCTTTCTGACAAGTGAAAAATGTCGGTGACTTGAAGTCACAGGGCCAGGCTTTTAACAGCCCTCGGCGTATTTATTTAACCCAGTAAATACGTTTATTAGCGGGCCGCCTCCTTTGTAGAGCAGGTAATGGATTCCCCATATGGTTCTGCTTTGCGGAGCGGCCACGCCAGCTCACACCTAGCTCCCGCCTGCCTCCGAGGTTGACCTCGGTGTGCTGCCACTTGGCTGCCCTGGCCCCTGCGAGCTGTAATTACCATCGTTCCCAGGGAGGAGGAAATCCCCGGGCTGCGGCCTTAACTAGCCCCGGCGTTGCACTACCAAAGGGCACGTCTCACAGGGGGGACGGGAGAGGCAATAAAGCTTTCACATTATTAACTTTTTCCTTCTGAAAAGAAGCCTGAAAAATACCGTCGCACCACATTAAAGGCCGTGTGTGTGAGAGCCGCCACCGCCTAATGAGGGGCTCGGACCCTGGGCCACATGCGAGCGCTTCCAGGACCTCTTTAACACAACCTTGATGTGGTGCCAGCCCCGGGTGGGCATGGGGCTGGAGGGGCAGCTCCCGCCTCCCCGGGGCTGAGGCTTGCACCTTAAGGGGAATCCAGCCAGACTGGCAGGGCGCCACCCAAGGCAAGCAGAGGTGGGCGCAGCATGACGTAGATGGACAAGCCCCAGTCCCTCTGAGGAGCCGTAGAATCCCCACTGCGGTGACGGGAACGGATAGGCAGTCAGAAAGGACAGCCTGAGGACAGGTATGTCAAGCACGGGGCTGCCTTCCCCAAAGCGTGATGAGCCACCTCTGGGCCCAGGTTCCCACCAAGCAGGCAGCAGGAGCCCAAAGACACAGGAGCAAATACCACTATCCTGCCCCACAGGCCAATGGGGGGATTTGTAACTGTTTGTGCTTTGATGATTTGAGGAAGGCTGAGATGTCCTTCCTGGGCACTGCAGCACACAGTCCAGTGGTTATGGTTCTGGGTTGTGAGGCAGTAGAGAGACACATCAATGAGAGCTGGCCTCCAGGTTTGGCACTGAGGGCTGTGGTGGGAGTCTCATGACCTTGTGTGGGCCTTCTGCCCTGGGCCCTTAGGCCAGAGGACCCTAGGCCCCGCTCCCTGGTGCACACTGTAAGGGATGGGGGCAGCCAGGGGTTAGGAATCAGGGCAAGGAGCCTTCCTTCTCAACCTCCTCCACCCCATCCCTGGGTGGGAAGAAAACCAAACCAAGTCCTGAGTCTTGGGAGGAGCTTGTCCAGGCCCTGGAAGTGATGATGCAGAGAAGTTGGCCTTGCTCTGGTTCCCTCCTCTGTAGGCTGTTTTGCAGGCAGTCTGCTGGGCCCAGCAGACTTCACCAGCCCAGCTCTCTGGATACCTGCACCTCCTCTCTAAGCAGTTTTGGGAAGTGGGTGGCCTACCTATCATTTGTTTCTTGCATCCTCCCCTTAGTACCAAGTTCATTGCCTCCCCCACATCAACTCTAATCTAAAATGACTATGTATAGTTGTACATGTGCAGAGCACTGGCCTTCCCTGGGAGCAGGGTGGTGGGGGATTCATATAGATTTGATGTGAATGGAGCCCCACCCCTGCCCACCAGAGTCTTGTGGTGTGAAAGCCCTGCTGATCAATCAAAATTCTGGCATCGAAGGGTTGGTAGTGCCTAGTGCACCATCGTACAGACAGGGAGATAGAGACGCAGGGAGGATGGAAGCAATTGGTATTTAACTCGCCTTTGCAGTGAATGAAGCACTTTCACATGCTTTATCTTATTTGACTGTCTTTATGGGAGCAGGCAGGCACTGAGAATCCATTTTGTAGTGAGACCACCCAGGAAGGACTTCCTTAGCTACACACAGCCAGGCATGGCAGTGGCAGGACCAGGGCCTGAGTCTCTGCACATCTCTTGTAGTGGTTTTTTCACAAGACTGTGGGCTGCCTCAAGGCTGAGAGACACCCTCTGATCTTCAGGTATCTCTCCGTCATCTGTATCTGTGTATCCCTGGGAGTTAGCTCCTCTCAAAAGGTGTAATAGATGACCCTGAGCTCAAATGCCAACTTTGTTAGCTGACTGCTTATAAGCAATGCTCTTGTCTGTTTGTCCATTCATTCATATGGCAGCTATTCAAGGGGTGGCTGCTACGGGCCAGACATGAGGGATGCTGTAGTACACAGCACACACAGATCTCTGCAGTGTTAGCTCACAAAACACTGGGCACATAGCAAGGGCTCGGTTGCCTTTCCAAGCTTGACTTCCACCTGCCCACTCTCCTGATGCTGTATAGGTACATGCTGTGACCTCTCCCAGAGAGCAGAGGAGGAGGTCAAAACCTGCCTCTGGGCAGCCTCAGCCCTTGGAGCAGGCAAGGGAGGCGTGGGAAAACCACCCATTCATTCCTGCATTTACACCTCCTGGGCCAGGGGTGGCTGAGCCTTGTCATGCTTGAGCTGGTGACATCGAATTCCACCACTAAGTGCTCCTAACCTCAGTGCTTGTCTAGGTAAATGATTTCCCGTTACCCCAAGCATTTCCTGTACCAGGCCCTGTGTGTTGTTTATTTATAGGGTCACCAAAGGAAAGGAAGTGCCAGTTCCTCCCATGTGAAGGGAGGCTGTAGTGCTTAATCCGTGGAGAGGTTGTAATCATTCAGTTAAAAATGTGCATGTGATTATCTTGAATGGTGCTAGGGCACGCAGTGGGCAGTAAGAGAGAAGCACTCCTGTTTCTGTGTTTATTACTGGAGGCATAGAATTCCAAGCCTGGAAGGAACATGTCATTGCTTGCAGAAGTCTCAAATGTCTGCAAAAGTCCTCTCCCACATATTTTGAGAGGAACTTCACAGGTGAGAGCTGGGATGTAAAAGTCTGGTGTCTTGGTATGAGCTTTCTTCGTCTTTGCCAGGGCTCACAGCAAAACTCCAGCTTTCCTTAGTCTAGAACACCCCGCCCTCCAGGAAGCTGTTTTGACGTTTGAAAGGCAGAAATCAGAACAGAAGGACAGACAGCTGAAGCTTCCAGGCTCAGGCCTCCAAGGCAGCAGCTGTTCGCGTGTTTGTCTGTCAAAGGCTGCATGTTGGGATGCTTGAAGTTCGTTCAGGAGATGAAAAGAATTTGTGAGGAGACTTGCTGGTGTAGCTGGGTGGGACAGCGCTTGCCTTTGCATGAGGGAGACGTGAGGTTTGATCCTTAGCGCTGAAAAAAAAAAATTCGTGGGTTGTGGGACAAATGTACAGATGCATAGGATAGCTTCTTGGAAACATTCACAAGAACAAAAGTGTTGAAAGTCAAGTGAAAAGAGTAGCTGTTCTTTCCAGAATGTCTGCTTGTGCTAAGACCAGTCTGTATCACTTTAGAAGTACAAGGTGGTGACACTTCCGGACACATTTAAGGGCTCGTTTCTCAGCTCTCGTGTGCACTCGGCTTCATGCCAACAATGGGGAGCAACCAACATGCCTCCTGGAGGGACAGAGGTGTGTTGGGAAGCAGAGAAGCCTGGCGGGGTAGATGGGTTGCTTTGAAGTCTGGTATGGATTTATTGTCAGAAGAGTAGAGAAGGACACGCAGGCAAAGGGAACAGGCCACAAATGTGTTTTGGCATTTAAAAGCCTAATGGGATCAGGAATGGTAAGTAGGTTGGAGAAGTAAATGGCAGGATGCAGCCATGAGAGGGAGGTCTCAAAGGAGTTGGTCTGGAAACTGTGGGTGCTGGGCATGTGTCGAGGGGCCTAGGCAGTGCGTGTAATAAGGTGAGTGTTTCAGAAACCCAGGTGAGGGGCTGCTTCCACTGTTAATCTGATTTGGTGCGTGGGGAAGCCCACGTTGGCAATGAAGATGGAGATGTCAGTGAGTGGCAGGCTGCTGACGCAGGCAAAGCCAGCTCAGACTCTGCTGGATCTGAAATGGCTCTTGCTTGCTGGGAGGGGACCAGCCTCTCCTGCATCTCTGCATCACCCCCCTCCTCCTGGGAAGCTGTCTGTCTTCATGCGAGCCAGCAAGTCCAGTATTTTTGTGCTGGAAAACTCTGCTGTCTTCCACCACAGGCGGCTTCTAGCTTTCAGCAGAGGATTACTTAGAATAACAAGTTAATGACTGTCCTTGGATTAGCCAAGGTTCGCTGGGAGAAGCAGGCATGCCTAGCATTCATTTACTGGAGTCTGGTGGGGGTGGGTGCAAATTCCATCCCAAGAAAAAAGAGAAGAATTTTTCACTTGGTCAGAGCAGTATCATTTGAAGAAGCTGGTAGAAGTAGGGCTTCATTAAAAAAAGTAAAAGCAACTCTTAACAGTCCTCTGAGTGCAGGGAGTAGCTGGGTGGCAGATGTACCCGGGGACATGAGGACTGGGCTCCACTGGCTCCATTTGTTCTTGAGCTCATATGGTGTGGGGAGGTAACAGCTGGGGGTGGAAGTGAAGGGGAGGCAGGGATGAGGTGGGAAGGGGAGGGTGGGCCAGGGAGGAGTGGGGAGACACAACCAAGGAGCTGACTCTACTCAGTCAACACTGCAGACCACCAACTGCTCTCTGGGCGCTGGTTGGCCCTGGCCAAACCCACTGGACTCTCTTAGTGTTAAAGGTGTCCGCACTCACTCATCCATTCAACTCAATAAACATTCGTGTCCTGAACTTATTAGGGCCCACTGCGGGAATCAAATGGCACAAAGCCTCTTTACCAAATGCCAACTCTGGAGCCTGCAAAGCCCTTCAAGGAAAGAAATACAATGATTTAGGGAGCCAGGTACAGACTTACAACATGTCCTTGGCTCAGGAAAGCCCCAGGGCTTCCTTGGAGCTGAAAGTGGCAGACCAAGACCCCAAATGACAGGCAGGGGGAAGACCTGCACCTGGCTTACCATAGCTGGCCCGCCAACACCTACCGCTTCTCATCTTTAAATCCACCTAGGTCCTGACAGATCCCTCTCTACTCATAGGGACTGTGACTACAAGTGCCACAGTTTCACTTTTAATAGGTCCATTTTAAAAACAGCTCTACTGAGGTATAATTGACATACAAATTTAATATTTAATGTATACGATCAAATGAGTTTGGATGATGTAAACACTCATGATACAGTCACCAGAGTCAAGGTGATATGTCCAAAACTTGCCCAGGGTTCCTTGTCCCTTGCCTTGTTCTGGTGATAAGACAGACCCCTTGGCACAAGACCTGCCTTCTCAACAGTTTTCCAGTGTCCATTGTGGTATTGTTAAGGATAGTGCAATGTTGTACAGCAGATACCTAGAAGGTATTAACCTGGTAAAACTGAAACTTTGTACCCACTCAACACTTTCCCTGCCCCTACCCCTACAATAATACCCATTATTGTATTCTCTCTTTTCATGAGTAAGACTACTTGAGATTCTTCATCTAAGTGAAATCATTCAGTACTTGTCCCTCTGTGACTGGCTTATCTCACTTGGATGTCCTCCAGGTTCATCCAGGTCGCGACATCTTTTGGTGAATGATGGTCCATTGTATGTGTTTACCACATTTTTGCTAGCCATCCATGCACCGATGGGAATTCAGGTTATTTCCACGTCTTGGCTGTCAGGAACAATACTGCAATGACTGTGAAAGTGCAGACAGCTCCCTGGAATCCTGATTTCAATTACGTTGGCTGTAAACCCAGAAGTGGGATTGCTGCATCATGTGATAGTTCTATTTCTAACATTTGGTGGAACCTCTGTACTGGTTTCCATAGCTGACACACCATTTTACATTTCTGTCAACAGAGTACAGGGTTCTAATCTCACCCCAATGCCTCCAACATTTGTTATTGTTTTAGTAACAGCCAAACTAATAGGTGTGAGATGACCATATCGTAGTTCTGACATCCGTTTCTCTGATAGTGAGCACCTTCTTATACTTAATGACCATTGGCATGTCTTCTTGGGAGAGGCTCGAAGAGGTTAGGTGATCTGTAGAGGTGACAGCTCAGTGGCAGAGTGGACACTCAAGCCCTGTGGATTGACTCTTGTCTGTGCCGTTCTGCACTGCTCCATGAGAAAGCGTCTTTCGGATTGACCAGGAGATGAGCTGAGGGAGGCCGTGGGAGGCTGGGAGGCCATCTGGGAGCAGCCAGAAGTATGGCCTGGAAGGCCCTCAGGGGACTTTGTCAGAGATGCATCAGGAAATGGGGATTTCCAGTCCCTCCCTGGAAAGGAAGGTCTTAACTGAAGAGTGGGCTTGGGCAGTCACTTGAGCCCTAAAGTTCCTCCTTGGCCTCACAGAAGACTCTGGCTCTGAAACCGGAAGTTCCTGAAGGATGAGAGTCAGGAATTGTCTGCTAAGAGTTGTGTATATGAAACGAGAAGCACAGGGGAGCTGGAGATGGTGTAAACAGACAGCTCAGTCCTCTCCCTGGTATCCACTCTTGGTGATCTAGTTCAGAGGACCCTGGAGGAGCAGCAAACACTTTAGAAGACAAGAATACCAGGGCATGAATTCTTCCAGCTCATTTTCTTATAGGTTGTGCAACCTTGGGCAAGCTGCTTAACGTTTCTGGGTGCTATGGCATAAGCCTGTAATCCCAGTGACTCCAGAGACTGAGGCAGGAGGATTGCAAGCTTGAGGCCAGCATCAGCAATATTCTGAGACCCTAAACATTGTAGCGAGACCCTGTTTCAAAATAAAAAAGGGCTGGGGATGTAGCTCAGTGATAGAATGCCCCTGTGTTCAATCCCCAGTACAAAAAAAAGAAAAAAGATTAAAAGCTCTGGGCCTTAATTGTCTCATTTATTACAAATAGAGGGGCTGGAAGGCGGAGGGCCCTGGACTATGCAATCTGCGTCACAGGACTGTTCATGGAGTCACCATTTTTCTTACATTACCACTCTGCACAGACACTGTTCCGGGTACTGGAGATGTTGAAGGATTCATGAGGTAACAGATGACAGATTCTTAACCAATCGTCATCAGTTACCAATGATTTCCTTTCCTAGAACATTGCAGGGCTTTTAGACTATGAACATAGTAAGGCCCTTTCTAGGACATAGTAGGGCTTAATAAATGCATCTGGAGTAGCTAGTCTCCAAGCTGACCCCTAATACGCCTTACTTCTTGGTGTTTATGCTTCTGGGTTGTTCCCTGTCATGGCGAAATCAGGGCTGGCCCCATCTGATCAGTGGGAGAGGTGGAAGTGACAGTATGTGACCTTCGAGCCTAGGTCACAGAAGCATTCATTGCCTTGGTCTCTTTGCTCATTTCTTTCTCTGAATGAGGAAGGCTGGCCACCATGCTGTGAGGACATACAAGAAGTTGGTGTGGAGACCCAGGTGAGACTGAGGCTCCCAGCCAATAGTCAGCACCAGCTTGTGCCGTGTTAGAGGGCCCCTTGGGAGCAGGTCCAAAGGTCCCTCTCGAGCCTCCAGACAGCTACAGTTCAGCTCACTTCTGACCACAACTTCTGGAAGGAAATACAAGACCTCTCCCCAAGTCCTGGCCCCCAGAAACTATGAAAGGAAATGACTATCACTGCTCTGAGTCACAACATTTTGAGATGATTTGTCATGTAACAATAGACACTCCTATTTGAATCAAACCTGCCCTCACCTAGAAGTCTCTCTCTCTGACTCCTCCTAACTCCTTTGGCTGTTTAACTTGCCAACCTCAGTTGTGGGGCTACACCTTCCTCCTCCCCAGCGTTCCTTGTCTCTCTTGATTTCCCAGCTGAGAACTCTGGAGAAAGTCGCACTTCTCCTCCCACTCCTGAGTGGGCAGCTTCTCCTGCCCCCCCAGTATCCTGGCCCCTGGAGTTTGAGCAGTGCCCACGAGAGCCACCTCTCTCACCCACACCTGTGTTCTTCCGTCACTTCCTGCTCTCCGTTGCCCAGCAGCCCTTCCCCCTTTGCATCTCAGGCCTGTGGGCCTCCTGTGCATCTTTCCACTGGTTTCTGTACAAATGTGTGCTTTCAGGTCTGACCAGTGGATCTGGCCAACATGCTGACCACCCTGGAATCCCTCTGAGGCTCTCTGATATGCTGGGATCCAACCTCAGCTCCTCGGCTTGGTGGCTAAGGAGCCAGGCCATCCAGCCTTCTCCCCCACACCTCCTCATACTTCAGTGATTCCCCTGTGTGTGATCTCGGTTGATCACTAGCTTCACATGATCTTGCTGTCCGGAGAAGTGGGAAACGACAATTGGAATGGCCAGGAACGTGGTTCCTTTCACCATGAAGGGCCTTGCTGCCACCTGGAGGAAAACTGGAAGTGCTTCCGTAGACAATAGGAAGCCACCAGAGGCTTCAGAGCCAGGTACGTATGGTGCACAGAGATAAATCATGAGCATATCAAGGGTTTATTTCATATGATGGGCTGGGAAGCAGGTATTTAAACAGCTCCCTCTGAACTTATTTACACTAGTAAAGCTACCTCTTGGGGTCTTTGTTTCCCAGAGGTCAGGGAGAACATTAGGCTGGCCCCCTCTGAGCTGTTGTGGCTGTTGCAAGAATCTGAGGCATGCTGGGTCATGTTGAAGGCTTTGCAGGAAATTCAGAACCACACCGGATGGTCACAGACCCTGGTTCCTGGAGAGGCAGAGACAAGAGTTCAGTCCTCACTCTGCTACTCCCTGACGAGTGAATCCCAGCACCCCAGCGCCTGCCTTTACAAAATGTGCATCATGATGGCTCCCCCCCCCCACCCCAGAGCGAAGGCGATACTGTATATAAAACCAGGGGACTGGAGCTGGAGTCAGTAAGTGCTACTTAACATCAATCCCCATACCAAAGTGACAGCTGGAGGCAGGAAAACCCCACACACATCTAAGAAAATTCCTTCAGGAAAAAAAAAAGAGAGAAGAGACAGGAGCATTGGAGAGGAAGAAAGGAATTAGTGCTGTCAACAGTGGGTCAGTTTGTCTTAAGACCTTTCAAATTGTGGAAAGGACTGAGCAATGTGTTTCCTGGGGCGGGAGGTGATGGGTGGAGGGGGGCTGTGCACCCCGCGTAGCCTGTGCGGGCCTCATGCAGGGAGCATTTCAGAGGGGGTGCGCTGGTGCTGCGAAGCCCCACGGAGAGGTGAGCCTGTGGCCACAGGCTGCAGCCCTGTTGAGAGCAGCCAGGTGAGGCTGGGGAGCAGGGACAGGAGCGCCCAGAGAGGCAGGGATCCCTGCGGCAGTGTGGGCGAGCCCTGGCCCATTATGCCTAGCAAAAGAAGCCAGGCACAAAGACCACATAGAGTGTGATGTCCTTGATAGGAAATGTACAAAGTAGGCAGATGTAGCAGGACGGAGAGTGGCTTAGTGCTTATCTGGGGCTGGGGCGGGGGATGGGGAGGATGATGGGGAATGACTTCTAAAGGGACCAGGGATTCTTGTTAGGATGATAAAAATGGCCCAAAATTGACTGTAGTGGGGATTGCACAATTCTGTGAATATACTAAAGATCATTGGATTGTAATTGAATGGTATGTGAATCATACCTCAACAAAGCTGTCACACACACACACACACACACA
>CM053411.1:71515600-71555087 GCA_028644305.1 Xerus rutilus | reverse complement strand
CCACCCCCATTATGGATCAGCATCCACTTATCAGAACATTCGGCCTTTGGTGTTTTGGGATTGGCTTGCTTCACTTAGCATGATATTCTCCAACTCCATCCATTTACCTGCAACTGCCATAATTTTATCCTCTTTTAATGCTGAGTAATATTCCATTGTGTATATATACCACAGTTTCTTTATCCATTCATCTACTCCACAGTTTAGCTATTGTGAATTGAGCTGCTATGGACATTGATGTGACTGCGTCACTATAGTAAGCTGATTTTAAGTCCTTTGTGTATAGACTGAGGAGTGGGATAGCTGGGTCAAATAGTGGTTCCATTTCAAGTTTTCTAAGGAATCTTCACACTGTCTTACAGAGTGGTTGCACCAATGTACAGTCCTACCAGCAATGTATGAGTGTGCTTTTCCCCTGACATTCTCACCAACATTTATTATTGCTGGATTCTTGATAATTGCCATTCTGGCTGGCATGTGATGAAATCTTAGAGTAGCTTTGATTTGCATTTTTCAAATTACTAGAGATGTTGAACATTTTTTCATATGTTTGTTGATCGATTATATATCTTCTTCTGAGAAGTGTTTGTTCAGCTCCTTAGCCCATTTATTGATGTGGGGTTCTTCTTACTCAGCAGCATCCCCTCAGGGGAGGAGATCCTTTGGAATTACTGATTTCCCAGCCATTCATCTTTTTTTTTTTTTTTTGATACTAGGGATTGAACTCAGTGGTGCTTAAACACTGAGCCACATCCCAGCCCATTTTTATGTTTTATTTAGAGATATGGTCTTACTGAGTTGCTTTAGGACCTTGCTAAGTTGCTGAGGCTGGCTTTGAACTCAAGATCCTCCTGCCTCAGCCTCCTGGGCTGCTGGGATTACAGGCATGTGTCACTGCGCCCTGCCCAGCTCTCCATATTTTGTTCTACAGCCTTTCTCTGCATGGTGACTGTGAGCTGGGCAGCCCTCCCCCCCACCCCCCCCACCCCCAGTGCTGGGTAAGGAAAACAAACCAGAAGAGAAAGCTAGTGTGTGGCCCTGGGGCCCAGAGGAGTAAATTACTAGTCCAAGCTCACGAGTGGCAAAGTTAGAATTAAAACTGCGTGCTTCTATCAAGTGCTCCTAAGTACATGTCACCTAAAAGACTCAGCCTCATGAAAAGACACAGCAGAAACCTAATGCACATGACTAAGTGGAGAAGCCAGCCTGAGAAGCCTAGTTTTATGATTCTAATTCTACAATGGTCTGGAAGAGACAAACCACAGAGACAATAAGATCAGTGGTTGCGGGGTGCAGAGGAAGGGGGGAAGGATGAATAGGCAGAGCCTGAGGACTTCTGGGGCAATGAAGCTCTTTGGTGTGAAACTCTGACAGTGGATTCATGTCGTTATACATTTTGCACAAACCTGTAGAAAGCAACTCCAACAGCAAGCCTGACGAAAACTAGGGGCTTTGTGTAAGGCGTGATGTGCAGGTCCATTTTTTGTTGATAATGGGGGACACGGCAGGAATAGGATGCATGTGGGATCTCCCTTTATTTTTCTTTCAATTTTGCTGGGCAGCTAAAACTGCTCAAAAAAAAAAAAAGAGGCTTATGCTTTTTGAAAAAGCATACCCCCCCACAAAAAGAGACCTGGGGTTCCTCAACTGCAGCTCAGATGATCCTACTAATGGGTCCAGGACCTTGAGGAGGGGCAGCCCTGGGCAGCCTTGAAAGACTGTGAATTCCTACCCCTGAACATCTCAGGTTGCTCATAGGCCAACCATGTGCAAGATCTCTGCTGTGGATGCCATACTACTTTCTTTTACTACTAAAAAAACGAAAAAACAAAACCCCAAAACCAACAGTCGGAGTGAATTTAGTGGTTATGAAATTTTAAAAGGCTGAGAGGCATTTCCACGAACACAAAGTGTTTTAAAATGGCACCTGGTTGGCATCAGGGGCCTGGTTGTACTTCAGTAGAAAATACGTTCAATTCACCAAAGCCTGGTCAGCACTGCCTAGAAAGACCAGTGGACTTCACTGAGGAGATGACCTTGAAGAACCAGGAGGCACAGATCTGAGCTGGACATGGGGAGTGAGGAGGCCAATGGGGTGGCATGTGGGGGACAAGCAGGAGGGCAAGCCAGAGGCCCCTAACTCATGGGAAAGCTGAATTTGAAACTTGCTGCAAGGGTAAATGATCACATCACGGAGCCCTGAGGCCAGACTCAGGACCTGGGATTCTGCCTTGCAGGAGACAGAATCCATGACTAGTTTTCAATTCACTCTCAACCAGAGAGGCGAGCCTTTGTGGCCATCTAGATGGGTTTCAACTCCCATCAGCTACCCTTGGCATGAGAAGGTCCTTACAAGTCTCAGGAGACTGGACTTGGAGGGTCTTTCACCAAGGCCTGGGCTGCTTCTGGAGGCTAAGAGTGGCTCTGCTGGTCCTGGACCATCACCCGAATTCTCAGGTGCCTTTAACTCCCAGCAGCTCTAGACCTGCAGGACTGCATCTGTAAGCCAGCCCCGGGCTCAGGGGCCCTCTCCCAGCAGGGCATTGACAGAAACATCTGTGCAGGCCAGAGAGCAAGACCTCTTGTTGCCACTGGTCACCCTTCTCCCCGTGGCTTCTCTTTAAAACAATAATTGTTGTTTTTCAAGGAAGACTCTATGGCCCATGGAGCTGTGGAAACTTTGGCAGGCCTGAGTCATTAGGGCTAGGCTCTGAAGCCCTGGTGTCCCAGGAGACCCCAGCACATCAGCCACAGGTGATGACAGCCCTGGGCCTGGTGCCCCAACCTCTGGGCCTGCAGAAGCAAGTGTGTGTGTGTGCGTGTGTGTGTGTGTGTGTGTGTGTGTGTGTGTGAGAGAGAGAGAGAGAGAGAGAGAGAGAAAGAGAAAGAGGGAGATTTGTGGGCCTTTGTTATATATATATAGAGAGGCCTATGTCTGGCCTTCACCGCATGTACCTGCTCAGATCAGGAATGATCAAGTTCAAGTCCTAGAGTGGGTGTGGGAAGAATCCATTCCATCCCTCTTTGGACAGCCCCCAGACCAGAGCTGCCCTGACCATTAGCCACTACAGATACAGTGCCCAGGGTTGATAAGCTTTGCAAGGGCCTGCAAAAATGTTTATGGCCTGAAAATTTTATTTGCTTCAAAATATATAAAGAAAACATGAAATTTTAAAAATTTAAAACAGGTTTAATTGGAAGTCTTCAAAATATCAATATTCAGCTACAGCTCAACTGATGTAGAATTATAAACTTAAGTCTTTGGGAAGCCTGGTCATCTATATATTTTCCCTTATTGTGCAATAAATCAAGCAGCTTCTTTTGAAAGGGAGGCTTTCAAGCTAAGAGTGACGGGGCCTGTGAAGCACTTCAAATAACCCTCAGAGTTCTGGCCAGACCTGGGCGCGGCTGCGCTGGCTTTTGCTTCATGCTCTGAATGCAAACCTTTAAAACAGGCTTGTTCTGCTGCCGTCCGAGCTGTCACTGTGGCCGCAATCATTCTGCAGGTTTGAGCCGATTGCCAATGTGCTCCTGTCAGCATCACAGAACCACATCAATGCCATCTGACCCCTGCCTCGCGGCTCTCGCCTGCCCGTGGCTGTGACTTCTAGAATCACAACCCGACAGCCACTGCTGCTCCTCCTGCCAGTCCTGGTACTGCCAGTGCCACTGCTGTCCCCACCAACACTGTTCCTACCTTTGCTTCCGTCTTCTGCTCATGAGTAAATGATGCTTCCTACCAACGATTTCACTTGACCTTGCTCACACTCTGCGAGGTGGCACGTCACAGCTGATTTTGCACGTGCGGCCTCCCAGGGAGCCGTGGAGGGGGCTGTTCAGCCTGTCTTTAAGGCTGGGCCCCATCTCCTCAACCAGAACCCAGTCCTGTTTCCCACCCTGACTGCAGGGGAATGTGGGGCTCTACAGCAGCACTTGGCTCTGAAGGGAGACCCACTGTCTCTGCAGCAGTCAGATGCGGCTGGTGTGTGGAGCTCTAGAAAGACCAAACGCCCAGTGCCCTCTGCAAGGCAGGGCAAATGACTGAGCGCCCCACAGACAGAAGTTATTGGTTCCTCTGGGGGGCGGTGCCCTGCTGTGACTTGACTTCCTGGTGCTCTCTGTGCTTCTGCAGCTCCTGCTCACTTGAACAAAGCCCTCGGGCAGGTACTGGAGTTCCTGTTAGAAGGGAGAGAGCTGTTTAGACACAAGAAGTGCCTGTCGGAAGTCACTCAGTGGGTGCCTCTGCAATCATCACTGGAGTCCAGCTGACCACCCTCCTAAGCAAGGACTTGGGGCAACAGCTGTGGCTCATCAGTCTCCTCTATACAAAGCCCCATTTGTCCAGGTGTTAGGTGGGCATGCACATAAGGGTGAGTTCATCTTCCTACACCTAAAGATTAATATCTAAGAACCCATGCTATTTCTCTATTTTTTAAAAATAAAGGAATATGGGCATATGACGAAATTCAGCATACAATTATGGCAACTCTGCTAGAACTAGGTTTTCTGAAAGGCTTTTTCTTTCCTAAAAGGAAATATAAGGAAGGGACAGGCTTCCTTCTGGTCTTTTGAAATTATTGTACGAGGCAGAGATGAGTCTGGATCTACTACAGCCATCTTGTGACCACGGGTAGACAAGTCTGAAAATAAAAGTCTCTCACTGAGGATGGCAGAATGAAAAAACAAAAGAAGTTCATGATAGAGTCATTAAGTTGCTGACTTAACTCACCCTGGAATTGTCTTTCCTCTGGACGTATTATGCAACATAAATTCAGTTTCATTTTTTACTTTTAGTTTTGTGACTTTTTTGTATTGCTCGAGCCACCTTTAGTTATGTGTTTCGCTTGCAGCTGAGAACAATCAAAATGATTCAATAACAAATATTCCATTTATTCTAAGTCTTTGCCCAGATTATTTCCATCAACAAAATGGGAAGATTTTCTTATCCCTTTGGTGAACTTGTCCCTAAAAACCAGTCCAGATGTTGCTTACCGTAGAAGCCCTTCCCTGAAAGCTATCAGGCAAGGGGCTTCACGTCTCCCTCTCGGTGCTATCTTGAGTCCGAATTTGCCTTTATCACTCCAGCCCTTGCTATATGCTCCTCACCTCCTCTCACCACCACTACCTATGGAGGGCAGAGCAGGGTTTTATTCATCTCTGTTTCTCAGCTCTTAGGACAGGGCCTGGCACGGAATGGACCTCACGAAATAAGTTTTAAATGGACTAGTCGAGTGGCGCAAGCACAAGAGGTTCAGTGGACTCTAAGGCCGGACGCAACACGAGGTGGCGTTGAGCTGGTGAACCAAGGCACTGAAGTGCTCATGGCGTTTTCATGGGCTTCCTTCACTTAAGCAGATACTCGCTCAGCTGTTGCTGGAGCTCTCGGTGCCGCCAAAGGAAGACAGATGTTTTCTGACAATATCCTTCACCCCTTCCAAAAATGATTTTAAGGACAAGATCACGGCCGTCCTCCTCCTGCGTAGCTGTTTCCATCTCCCCAGAAGGCAATGAGTGGGCCTGGAAGGGACCCCTGAGCTGCCTGCACTCAAGTCCACTCTGATTTGCCAGGCGGCACACGTCCCCGATGCTCTTCTTCATCTGTACAGTATACAAGCACCCTTCTGCCAGAGCCCAAGGCAAGGACGACCTCCCATTCCACTGTCACAGGCTGGGAAAGTGTCCGTGGTGGAACTCCCAGCATCCACCAGGGCTGCTCCCAGGCTGACTGCTCTAGCAACGTGTGGCCTTGCGAACGCCCACCCCTTGAACCAGTTCTCAGCTGTAGGAACGGAATTGAGTGCAGGCACCCAGGTCTCCTAGATGACTGAGTAGTCAGTGCTCTCATGCTGACACCTCCTCCCTGGGCTCTTGCCTCTGGCCCTTACCCTCTTCCTCCACTCACCCCAGGCCCAGGAGTGGACAACTGGTGGGCAGTCCCTGGCCCCCAGAGCCCGCTGACATCATTCAGACTTTTATCCAAAGCTCAGTCCTTATCCCAATGTCAATCTAAAAATGAGGATGCGGTTTTGAGAAAAAGAAAAAAGAAGTTTTATTGCTTTGCTAGCAAAGGAGAGGCACAGGGGACTTCTGTCCCAGAGGCTGTGATTCTGCTCATCAGAAGGAGTGGAGGTCTTTTAAGCAGGTAATTCAAGGCTACATTCCACGTGTTCTCTGTGAGTTGTCATTCACTTGTTGATGTGGGAGACAGTCATTTCTGAGATCTTCTGGTATCATCCCCAAAGTCTGGATTATTTTGTTCCTGTGGTGGGTGTGTGCTCAGGGACAGAGAATTCTGCTTAGGATGGGGAAGAAAGATAATCCCGTTTCCCCTGAGATTAGGGAGGGGGAGAGGTTGAGGGGAGCAGGGAGAGAGGAAGACAGAGGAACATGTCCTTTTAAAAACAAGTCACAGTGGCAGAGCAGCAAGGGCTATAGTCGAAGCATCAGGTGGACACTGTTACAAAACTAGCCAATTCTACACCAGTAACCTCCTGGCTCCTTCCTTCCTTCAAAAGTTGTGGTAAAGGCTCTCGCCCGCTTCCCCCTTTCTCCCTTTGGCTCCTGGCCCACCTGATGCTTCTCTCGGGGGCCCTGCATGCTCTGTGTGCCCCCTTCTCTTGGGAAATATAACAAACTATCATTTCAATGGCAATCATCTTTTTATCTGTTGCCTGAACCTTATTTGGATAACAGAAAAAAATCTACATTTAAAAAGAGACTTTAAAACAGGAAACTCATGTGGTGGGGGTGGGGGTGAGGAGTCTCTTCTTCAGGAACTGGCCTGTTGAAGGGACACCAGCAAGGAGCTTGTGGAGTGTTGTCCCCTGCAGCAACACAGCCAGCAGAGAGACAAGAACTAAAGCAAGTGTCCCTTGTTCAGGTAGCCTCCTAGACTGGTGGATAATCTTGCAGGATTGGGAGGGAATGTAGCTCTGGGTGGGAATTTGATACTTTCAAATGCATGATAGCAAACATCCTATGTGCTATGGAGAGAAGATTACAATCCCCTTGACATTTGACCAGAGGTCTTACGAACAAAGGGAAGTGGGCACCAGAATTTCTAAGCCAGCTCTTCATGCTGAGAGCCAAAGGCTGTGCCTTGGACTCATACTTTCCTGGGAATCTTGACTTGTGAGGTCATGAAAACCCCTCTTAAAGGGAAGGAGAGTACCTGGGAGTCCTTTCCAGCTCCAGGAAGAGGGTGGTGGCTGCTCCTCTTCCTGAGTGGCAGGTTCTCCAGAGAGGGATGCCAGGATCTGCCTAAGATTAACACTGAATGGAGGCTCTGGGACCTCTGCTTCAGGAGATTAAGGAGAAATGGATGGGGGCAATGGAGAAAGCTGGCAGGGCCTGCTGGTCTCTAGGGTTCCCAGCTCTCATGGGAAGTTGAATTTGGTCTTTCAGCATGGCTGCTCTCCTGTCCCTTGGTCAGGACCTTTCTGGGACCTGGAAGCGGAGGTGGAGCTATTTGGGAAAAGCTTAAACATGAGCCTCCAAAACAAAGGCTGCCACTGAGTCATCTGCTCCTGGACCTTTGTTGTTAATGTCAACCCAATTGATGATTTGGAATGGAGCTTCAGGAACTGAGCTCATCTGGGCCTCGAGAATCCCAAGCCAAATCTAAAAGCATCTGCTGCTTCTTAAAGTGGCTTATCTTGCTTCCGAAGGGTCTCCTCCAGATGCCAGCCTGTGGGGCTTCCAGGACTGGCCTTCCACTCCACCACTGTACCTGTGGTGCTACACTCGGTGCTCTCTGATCTTTGGCCCAGCGCCCTGGCCGTGCCTCCTACCCTCAGAGGTGGCTGAAGCCCTTCTGGAGCCTGTCGGACAGGCTCAGTCCCAGTCTCAAAGTGCATCCTCAGAGGGGAATAAACATGTTCTAATCCAAACAACAGACTTCCAAATGGGAGTTTCCTGTAGGGACTTCCTGCAGCTCCCAAGGCAGTTGTGATTATGGAAACACTCACTGAGTTTCTTCTTCTCAAGAGTGTGGAGGGCCTATGATAAGGATGGTCTTAATTTCCCCTTTGTGGACAGGGACCACACCTGAAGTTGTCAGAGGAGGTGGCCTGAAATCAGCTAGTCAAACCCTGTGCTGGTACCCTGGCATGGGAGCACTGACGACTGCCTGCTGATTCTCTTGGCTCAAGGGCTGCATTTTCCCTTCTAGAAATTGTGGGCTCCTAGGATAATGTGTAAGTAGAAAGCTGAGTCATCCTGCATGCTCCTTCCTCTCTACACACCACTGGTGACCAAGCCCTGCACTTCTGTCTTCTTAAAATCTCTCCATTGTGCCCTTTCTGTATGGACCCAGATCAGCCCGTTGCCATGACTGCCCGAAAAATTCCAACAGTGTCTTAATGGGCTTCATTATGTTGCTTCTGCTGCAATGCATGTCCCATGCAGATGTCAGGGCCCTCTGACCATGTCCTAGCCCTGCTCACTATCTTGCCATGACTCCCCATTGACCTTCCAGGTGAAGCTGGATCTCCTCAGCTCAGCAAGCAGTACCCCTGCCTGCCTCTGCTTCCCACCCATGCACCAGCTCCCAAACTTGACCCAGTTTCCTACCTCAGTGTCTGCCTGAGTAGGCCTCCCTGTGACCACTTACTGGTTGGTCTACTAGAGCTGCTGTAACAAAGCATCATAAGTGCAGTGGCTTGGACAACAGAGATGCCTCATCAGGCACCACTAGAGGCTACACACCTGAAGTCAAGGTGTTGGTAGGGCCACACTCCCTCTGAAGGATCTAGGGAAGGTGGCGGATCTTTCTCCTAACTTCTGGTGGTTGCTGGCCCTGGCTGCTTCCTCCTCGGTGGAGACTCTCCTCTCATCTCTGCTTGTGTCTCCACTGGGCATCTTTCCTGGGAGCATGTCTGTGTACAGACTTACCCTGTTCTATACAGACACGAGACCTATTGGCTTAGGACCCACTCCAATGATCTCATTTTAATTAGATGCCCTTTATAAAGATCCTATCCCCCCAAAAGTCATTTTCTGAGGTCCTGGAGGTTAGAACTTCAATAGGGGAAGGGGACACAACCTTCGCACTTTCCATTTAAGACTTCTCTTTTATGACCTCTCCCCTGACCTTTTGCTGCCCTGTGAAGAATTGGCCTCTTCCTCTTGTATGTTCCAGACACCACAGGACAAGACCTAGACCTTGGCTTTTAGCCTATTATGTTTCTCTGACTTATTAGATACGAGCACTCTGTTAGAGCAGGGAGGGTTCTTTATTTCTCTGTAATTCCAGGTACACAATAGGCACTCAGTATTTGTTTGCTGGATCAGGAGAACACAGTGCAAGAGGTTCCCAGTGAAGAGGCAGGTTGGCTAACATTTATCCCACCAGAATCCCCTCTACACCCCCCCTCCAATTTGTCTCTGTTGCTTCTGCCTGGTCTCCCATCAATTTTCCCAATTCACACTGAGAAATCTGCATGAATACAAAGCTGATTATGTCATTCCCCAGAGTCAATGGAAATAGTCAATATTTGTTTACTGGATAAATGAATGGCTAAATAAATAAATTTTGCACACATGCACATGCGCACGGGCACACACACAAACAGAATTGGCTCACGTGATTATGGAGGCCAAGAAGTTCTACAACCTGCCCTTTGCAAGCTAGAGAACTAGAAAAACTGGCGATGTTATTCAGTCTGAGATTGAAAGACTGAGAACTAGTGATGGGGGACATGGAGCACTGGTGGAAGTACCAGAGTCCAAAGGCCTGAGAACCAGAAACTAATGCCTGAAGGCAAGAGAAGATGGATGGATGTTCCACTTCAAGAAGAGACAACATTTACCTTTCCTCTGCCTTCTTGATCTATCCAGGCCTTCAGTGGGCTGGACAGTGCCCACCACACTGGTGAGGGATCTTCTTTATTCATTTACTAATTTCAATGTCAATCTCTTCTGGAATTGCCTTTTTTCAGCCTAATAAAGTTGACACATAAAATTAACCCTCATAATGTCACTGATGGAGAATATACTTACAGGCAGAGGCTATCTTCAAATTAGTTAATAATTGACTAAGCATAACTAATCAAAATAGAACATGCCCAAATAGATTCTAGCAATAAATAACTAGTGTGATGATAAGATGTGAATTAGACTTACACTGTATGGTAGGCACAACTTTAACACATTGCGTGTGACCTTCATCCTGGCATTACTCCTGAGAGTATGTTATATGATATGGTAAAAGAGAGACTCTCAGGTGGGCCTAATTCAATCACATGAGCCCTCTAGAGCCAACTGTTTCCTCTGGCTGGTAAACAGAAGTCAAGGAGATCCAGAGCATGAGGAAGACTTAACATGGCCTTTCTTGCTTTGAAGGTGGAGAAACCTTGAGCCAGTTCCAGAGAGAAGCTTCTAGAAGCTAAGAGAATTCAGCAAGGAAACAGGGACATCAGTTCTATAGCTGCAAGGAGCAGAATTCAGCTGACAACCTGAGTGAGCCTAGAGGGAGATTTCCCAGCCCCTAAGTATGCCCAGCTGGCTGGTACATTGACTTTGGCCTGTGAGACTCTGAGCAAACAACCAGTGGAGCCCACGTGGACTGTGGACCCCAGAGAACCTGTGAGATAATACATGGGTGTTGTTTTAAGCGGTCAAGATTTTGAATTGTTATGCAGCAAGAGAAAACCAATACAAAGTATAACCACTTACCAATTATATAAGAAAACACCAACATGGTAACAGTAGTTTTTTGTTTTTTGTGGGTTTTTTTTGCTTATTCATTCTTTAATGAGTGCTTTAACAATGCATATGCTCTATTTTTACAATGAGCAAGGAATATACTTATCTCAGCCTTTTTCTTAGAAGATCTAGGCTTCTAAGGACAGAAGCTGCTTGCTCTTTTTATCTTGGTCTATAGATATTTGAATAAACAAATTCAGCTTTCCAAGTCAATGTGGGTTTGCATTTTCAGGCATGATTTAACAGCAACAGTACTTCTAAAAGTGCAGTATTATTATGTCTAATTTGTAGCTGTGGAAGCAGGTGACTTGGTCTGAGACTCCGTGTCTAGTCCTGGAGCCTCTCAGTCACTCAGGTCTCCTTGGCCTCTGCCTTTTCCACCAGACCCCATGCTCCTCTTGCTCACAGTCGTGTCTGACATCTCTCTTCTTACATCCTGGAGGCTTCTCCCCTTGAGGTGGGATGGGATCCATCTAAATTACCTTCCTGGAAATAAGATGGGCAGGTAATGCCTAGGGATCCTGCCCCGTGATCACTTCTATTTCCCAATGGACTTTTTAGATCAGAGAGGCCCAAAATGCTGCCTTTTACCTTCACTTTCGGCTTAACAGCATTTCTGATACCACTCTATGTCCACCCTGCAATCAAGAGCTAGGGAGCCAAATGACCAATGTTTGTTGTTGGGGACCTGGTGATGCCAATAAGTATCTCTGTTTCTCGATTCCCCTCCCTGCCTCTGCTCCTGAGACCCAGTGGCAGGCACAGGACACATTTTGGAATCACTGTGCAGTCTCCAGTTAGCTGAGGCCTCCAGAGGCCCAAGTCTCCCTGGTGTCTTTCCAACAATGGAGTAGCCCGCTGTGTGAGCAGGGCACTGGGGCCCAGAGGCCCTGTGCAGTGTGGGAGGGGGTGAACACCACTCCCTGACTCACCACAACTCTATGCCTGTGTTTATAACAGAATTTAAACAATCCCTGTGCCTTCAACAACCCCCGCAACAGGGCAGCTGCACAGCCCCTCCTTCCTGAGCTGACATCCCTGTTTAGAGAGGGACATCCTGGTTTTTCTTCTTCCTCTCTCCTCTTTAAAGTCCGATTTGAAAACAGCAGAATGCTCTCCCAGCCCAGGGCCAAAGCAGGCCTTTTATCAAGAGAGGCCCTGCAAGAAACATTTGGAGAGTCCACTTCCTGTCCAGAGAGGAAGTGGCTAGGCCTTGACCTCGGACATACTCTCATTTCCAATCATTTTCCAGCCTGGAATGCAATGATTCAGTTTCCATTTATAAAGTGAAATTAGCGCCTGTTGAGTACTCTGCATGGGGGAGAGGATAGGAAGGAGGAAATGAGAGCCCCTTCCAAACAATTCTCCCCTGTTTAGGTTGGAGCTGGCTCTGCTGGGGAAGGATTTCCTTATGTTCAAGGTGTTAGCAGCTTCTCTCAGGAAGGCCCTGCTTCATTCTCTTCTGCAGTTGAAAAACTGCTGCCGCAGCCACGTGACTCAGCGGACTTGGCTATAATTGAATCTCGTGTTTCTATAGCACTTTATGCTTTTCAAAGAACCGCCACACATATTATCTCAGCAGATCCTCAAAGCACCTCTGGGAGGGAAGCAGGCGAGGCGTCATTGTCCTCATTTAACTCTCCGTGAAGAAAAATGTGTTAATTCTGAGAGCTTCTGTGGGAATGGCGCCTTCTTTTGTGCTCAGGGAGACGGTGGCACAGCCCAGACGAGGAGTCAGAAGGCCTGGCTCTGGTGTTTGTGGGGTCTCCCTCTGCCCGTGTGACTTTGCTTTATTCACCTGTGAGACAGGATGATGGGACAGAGTGCTTGGGTGTGTGCAGACCACACATGTGAGGAGATGGGATTAATGGTTTGGTAATGATCATTGTGTCACATAAATAATTGAATTTAGATGTCCCTGGAAGTCTGGATTCCCACTCATTCCCAAGGCTCGATGACCAAAGCACTGGTGACCAAATCAACTCCTCAGGGAAAGCTGGGTGCACAGAGTCAGGCCAGTGGAAAGTAGGACTCTGAAATTAGGGGTCAGGAGAAGTCCCCGCTGTGCCCTCAGGGGCCTAGCTTCTGAAGGATGAGCAAGGTGGCAGGTGGAAGGCTCTGGGGAACAGCCAGACACCGAGGTGGCCAGATACTGAGCAAGTGTGGAAGTGAGGAAGTGTGAAGGGACCACTGAGGAGAGCCAGCTGCACGTCCTATCCTCTCAGGGGCTGGGCAATGAAGGAGGAAGAGGAAGGATTTGGAGAGGTAAGTCACCATGTCCCACTGAGGCCCAACGCTTCACCATTCATCAGCGGTAGATTTGGGGCTTTGAGAGCTTTTGCCAATCCTCAAAGTCTCTCCCCAGACCTGCCAAGACCTATGCTTTGCATATGTGCATTTATTCCTGGAGAAGGTTGACTGAGGGTCCCTGTTGGGATTCCTTTGTGGTCTTGCATCATGTACTAGCTGAGCTATCTTCAGAAAGGTGGGCCAGCAGGAGGGGTTCTATGGCCTTGGATGTGTTACTCAGGGTTTTCCAGAGAAACAGAAGCAGTAGGTACATGGCTGCATTTTTTTTCTTTTTTAGGAGAAAATATGCCCACATTTTCATCCTGCTTCTGCAGGATTCTGGTTAAGGATCTTTGTTCCTGGCTTTAACCTGTGTCCTTTGTTTCCCTTCCACGTATTCCATTTTGAGTTCTTGGGTTGGAACTGATGGTTTCTTTGTTCTTTATGCAAGATCAGTCTTGCTAAATTCAGAAGAAATTATTAACTGCTTATGAAGTACTATCAAATTTACTTCCTAAATTTTCTAGAAAATGCCTCCAACAAGTATTTCCTGAGCTCTGAAATAGTGAGGATTGAGAGAGAAATTGGGCACTGGACACACTCTGGAGAGATACACAGTCCACTTGTGGAGAGAATATAAGCACTGCAGTACCACTGACCATGATAAGCAGCCCAGGTCATCACCCTCAAAGGGATGAACTCAGGGAGGCATGCATGATGAAGAATATGTGCCCATGTTGAAAGGTGAGTCCAGGACTAGAGGTGGATTATGGGAGAGGAAAGCCATTGCAGCCAATGTATCAGCTAATGCAGAGCTTCAGTGGTAGAGAACAGCACGGAGAATTCTAGACATTCTCAATGGCTCAATACAGAACGTGGCATGGAAGGAAATGGTGGGAAATGACGTTTGGAATGGAGTGAGGGGGAAAGATCATGGGGAAAGCTTGCACTTGACATGTTGGTGGTTTAGTGTCCCTACTTTTGGAAGTGTGTGGGAGATGCACTGGAGGAGAACAGCATTAAGGCAGAAAGCCCCATATAGAGTATGGCAGTGGTGTGGGTAATAGGTGATACACATCAGTGGGAATGAGGGGACCAATGTTCATCATACTAAGAACACATGGTCGGCAGGTGGCAGGTGCCTCAGCACCTGATCAAGTATGGGGGAGTGAGAGGAAAGGAGGACTACAGGACAACTTATAGGTTTTGGTCTGGGTTATTGGAAGGAAGGTAGACCCGTTCTCCAAAGACAGGAAATCCAGGGGGAGCAGTAGGTTTGGGCTGGGAAAGAGAATATACCTTTTGAATATCTATGGTCAGTGTTCAGCTTCATGTAACCTCTCTCTCAGTGCTTTTGGAAGGAGAGTTCATCCTGATTGAATGAATCTAGTATAGAATTTCTCTATAATATGTACATGGTCTATACCAATAGTGCCCATCATATATGCCCCATTTACCCACCCATTGGCCTGTCCTACAGATACTTTACAGAATGACCTTCTCACACTGAAGTTATCCTTGGCGCATCTTTATCACAATGTCATCATTATCTCAGCAGCATCTAATGCTTGCTCCTTGTGCAACCATCTGAGTGAATCAGAGAACAACCAGAGAGTGCATTGTGTATCACTTACATGTGTGGCCAGATTGTAAGGACTGATAGACATTAGCAGGGAGCCCTAAAGAATAGGCTGGGTTTAGGTAGGAAGGAAGTTTGAAACATTGTGGAGATGACTTACCAGAAAGATTTTGAAATGCCTGTCTTCTCTCCTGCCCACTGAAGGGAGTTGGGACAGACAGCTTCAGGGAGTCTGGTCACAGTAACTAACAGTTTCCTGGAACATGTATTGGCATTTTCTGGCAGAATGCAGGAAACATCTCACCAATCCTGCCTTTACCATGTCCTTGGTTTAGGATTTACCTATAATTGCAAGAACTGATCATATTTATTGATTGTCTTATCTCTAATTTTGTGATTAGAATGAAACATCTCCTAATTCATTAGAAAGGACCAGAAATTTTTTCTAAATTCATGGAAAGTTTGAAAGGCAGATGTATTCTACATTCTTCCTGAAAAAGCTAGAAAATAAATAACTCAGCTTATATGTCTTTCTGCAACTGGTTGCCATTTTCAGAAAGACCCTTCAAGGAGATACTGTGGCTCTAAATTGAGCATGAGCTTCAGCCCCTCTTAAATGTGATCCCCAGTGTGTTCATTTGACCTCTATGATATGACTACATTACAATTTGTTCTTCTATATTCATAACGATGTATTTTTTTTCCCTCAGGGCCAAATTGCTTTGAATATGTTTTACATGTCCTGAGGTAGAGTTTGTGAGTTTTGCCTTTGAACTGGAATGAGACTTCTGGTTCATAGAGTATATCCACCCTCAACATTAATAAATCATGGCAAATTGCTCTCCAGAATTCATGGTTGCATGAATTTGCAGCAATATAAATGAGTTCTCCTTGCTCCATATCTCCAACACTTGACATTGTAAGACCTTTTAATTCTTGCCAGATAGACTGATGTGAAATGGGATACGCTTCTGTTCTCATTGAAGAAGGACCATTTGAGTCCTTCTCTGTGTCCCTTTCCTGCCCACAGGGCACACATACCACGCCAAAATGGTGCTCTCCCTTAAACTGAATGGGAGATCAATTTCCTGCTTTTATTCAGTGTCTGCTGATGCTGATCTCTTTCCTCTGTTCTTTTCACAATTTATCTCACACTACAATAAACCTGAAAGGGGGAAACATACTCTCTCAGTACAGATATTTTTATTTGTTCATTTGCTTAACAAAATACTGAGTGACTATTCTGGGCCAGCCACAAATGGGTTAAACCTCAAGATTCCTAAAATTAGCAGCATCCGATGGCCATTCAATGGCTTCTGCTGCCCAGATCCTTCTCCCTTCCTGATTACGACCTGTTTCCATTGGGGAGTGGCCTTTCCCTGAATATGTAAAAGTCCAGGTGAAATCCTACGGATGCCTGTGATCTAGCTTCCCTGTTCTGCCCCAATACAGTGGGGGACACTGAACTAGGTGTTCAAATCTCAGGCCTTCAAATCCTAGTGGCTCCAGAGTGAATGGGTGCAGGTAAGACAGAGGATGTTACAGATCCTGGTGGGTAGTGCTGGACTAGGCCAGCCCTGACCAGACTGCCTTGCTGGGAGGGAGCTGTTGTGTGTTCTGACTTCCTGAGTCTGGAAGTTTCCCTGGCTCATCCCCAAGTCTCCTGTGCTTTGTGTGAAGCTCCTGAAATCCTTCTAATAAAGTCTCTTTAGTTTAAGTTACATTGAGTTGGTTTTGGGGGCTCATGGCAGGAACCCTAGGTACCATAGAAGGTTTGGATGCAGTTCTACCACATGGATTGGCAGGAAGGAATGAGGGGCCAGAATGAAGGGGCTTTCCTTCCTTCCGGATCTTAAACCATCCGGGGCATTGTGAGGCTTTTCTCCTGCCATTTTCCCAGGGGTGGGATTACCTGGGCAGGTCAACAATTCACCAGTGGTCCATCCTCCATGCATGGAGCCCCACAGAATTTCTTCCCTCAGTACAAGAAATCATCCACCACAGGGAAGGAACCAAGCCAGGTCATCATGACATCACCTTTTTAGACGCCAGGTGAGTGTTTTAGGGCATAAACTTCCAACTGGTGAAGGTGTCACCCTTCCAGGGATTATTGCTGGTGACCAAGTAAATCAAGAGATGTTGTTTCAAGTGAAAATAGTACTTTTCTGGAATTTCCAAAGGCAAACCCTCAGGATGTAAGATTACCCCACAGGCCTGTGGCCCTGAGGAAGCTCCTCAGTGTTCACTCTGCGGCACTACACTGTCCTCCATCCTGTCACTGTCCCCTTCTAGCCCGACTGGGAGCTCCCTGAGAGTAGGAAAGCAGCTGTTTCCATCTCTCTCCTCAGTTCCAACCCCAGGGCCCAGCATAAAGATTTTCAGTTGAATAAGTGTGAGCTGTTCCCTGTTCACATGACATTGAGGATAGGATTTGACCCGGAGGTGTCTTGTTTACAAACCAGGTGTGAGTTGGGACAGTTGTGTCCCCAGAACGTTTGGTTGGATGGATGTACATTCAGTATCCCTGAATGCTAGCTCTGAACTGGGTGCTAGGGAGTTGGATCTGAAAATCACATGGCCCTTGACCTCGAGGAGCTCATGGTCTATAGAGAGAGACCAGTGAATAAACAGTTTGGGTCGTGTCAGACCTGCCAGGGAGGCATCAAGGATAGATTTTCAGAGATCAACACTTCCTTTGATAGGAGAGGAACTGAGCTTAGAGAGGGTGTGGGCCTTGGGCATGTAGTAAATAGCAAGACCAAGGCTCAAGGTCAGACATCTCTCATCCTAACCACTGTCTGAAGTCTCTGGAGTCACTAATGGATTGATAAGTCACCAATGGATTGATTAATTCAAATGCTTATTGAGTGCCAATTCTGAGTCCAGCACTGTGAGGCACTGTGACGCTGTGAGCTGGAGCTGCAGGGGAGCCAGGTGCATGCAGCCACTGCTCCTGTCATGTGGGAGCTGACAGCCTGGTGTGCAGACAGACATGCAAGAGGACTTCTGGAGTGACTGGATCTAGGAGGACATGAGGGTGCTGGAGGAAGGGGTCGCTAACACAGTCAGAGAGGTCTCTGCTTTCATTCACTCTTTTGTTCCATTCCTCACCAAATATTTAGTGAGTCTACTGCATGCCAGGCATGTTCTAATACTTTGCAGCATATCCGTCTCCTGCTTCTGCACACATCTCAGCTGAAAGCTAGAGAAATAAAAAATTTAGAGTAACAGAGGGAATTTGCATAAACAAGAGCAATTGATTCTGAAATGAAGACGTTATCAGGACTTTTCAATAGGAATCTAATTGCTTGTCTTCACACCTTCTGTCGCCAGCTGAATGTTCCAGATTATCATGCTCTTGTATTCCTGGAGTAGAGAGAACACAGTGTGGCTGCTGCTAAATTTGGTGTGTTTGGGAACAAAATCAAGACAACAGAGATATAGGGGAGGCAAGCTTGGTGCTATCTGCCTGAAAAGCCCCCAGCTGGGCAAGGGGCAGGAGGACTACCCCTCCCTGTCCCTCTGAGCGATGCTTCCTGAACAAGAGTCCTGGGCACCAGGACCCTCTGCACAGGTCCTGGGAATCTGTAGTGACGATGATGGCCAGAAGGGTCAGAGTCCCACGCTCTCATGACCACACGGAGCCAGGCACCACCAGAGGCAGCTCAGAGGTGAGGGCGATGAGGCCCACCGTGGGGTAAAGGAAGACAGGGAGTTTACGAGATGGGCAAGTGACAGGTACAGGGAGGGGCATGTGGTGCCCAGAGGTGGTAAACCTCACGTGCTGAAGTGATGGGACCTGGGAATGCTTGGGAGACAGAGGGGCTACCATGGCCACAGCTTAAGCTTCTCCAGAGCTGCGTCTGGAGCCCCTGAATCAGATCCTTGGTCCCCTGAAGCCTCCGTTCCGCATGCCACTCCAGATCTTGCCTCATGACCCAGGCCCATGGCCTGCCCTCCCCTTCAGCCTCCCTGCGCCCTTCTTCCCATTCTACCTGTCTCCGTGACCTGCTCTGAGCAAAACATCCTCCCTGCCTCCAGGAACCCACAGCCCATCAGGGAAGACGAGTGAGAAGATAGCTCTTGGTGACCCCAAGTGAGCAAAAGTCCAGAGAAGGTGGCTCCTCTACCCTGAGGGCTCAGACTCGGCTTGATGGAGAACAGGACTCCAGGCTAGGAAAGTGTTAGGATGAGGAAGGAGACATTTCCAAGCAGAGGGACCAGGTTGCTGGTGCCAGGGCAAACCTGGGATGTTCACAGAAAGGGGACAGATATAGGGCAGGGTTACAGGATATTGTGCTGTTATTTAAAAGAGGGGGACTGTGGTGGAGGATGGAGCCAGAAAGGGAGAGGGACCATAAGAGGGAAGAGCCTTTTCCACACACCCTGCGGGGGTGGGCCCCAGGTGAGTGGACTCTCCTCTGTGTGGGGGACACTATGCTGACATGGAACAGGCCCCAGCTCACACGCAGATCAGCCTGCCTGCATCAGAGAGGAGAGGATGGGGTGGGAAACAAGGTCTCACACCGGGTGGACCCACGATCTCTGGACCCATGATCTCCTACAAGAGCAGGTTTGGTCTCTCTGCTGAAGTGTCTGGAGATCCCTGGAGGTTTCTAAGCAGGGCGTCTGCCTGGACTGAGGCCCTGGTCTGTGCTGCCTACTGCAGAGCTCTGGGTCCCCTTTCACCTTCATGACTGCTCCCCTCCCCTCGCCCTGCCAGACTTACCGCCCCTGGATGCCCATCCTGCCTGGACAGAGTCAGGGCCCTCCTGCCAGGCCCGTCCTGTTGCCACCCGAGCCGCGGGAGACAGTCGCACGTTTCCGCTGGGCGCACGTGTGTTTATGTCCTGGCCCAGACGGCCCCACACTCCTCCCGGGCCCTGCCGGCTTCCAGAACATTTATAAGGGCCTCTGTATGTTTTTCTTGTGTGGGATTTGAAATGATTTCTTTAAACAAGGTCTAAACTGGGATTGATTTCCTCTCTTTATTTTGAGTGGTTTGTTTTGTAATATGGTTCTTTTAACAGTCTAAATTGTGGGAACTTGGGAGAAAAAAAGGGAATTTTCTGACTTCATATAAATACAAATTACTTTATCTGCCTTTGAAGACTTCCATGTCTTTTCCTTGAAAAGGCTGGAGCCAAATTCTTTGGGGTCTTTTTCAGAACTGCTGTGATGAGAAGGATACACTCGTCCGGAGACTTCCATTCCAGGCTGAGGTTGATGAACAACCCTGGCCCTTCCAGAGTTCCTCCTTTTCTTTCAAAGCACATTCATATCCATTCACCTGATCTTTACCACACAAAATTCCTTTAATTTAAGCCGGGCGCGGTGGCTCAAGCCTGTAATCCCAGCACTTAGGGAGGCTGAGACAGGAGAATCGCGAGTTCAAAGCCAGCCTCAGCAAGGGCAAGGCACTAAGCAACTCAGTGAGACCCTGTCTCTACGTAAAACACAAAATAGGGCTGGGGATGTGGCTCAGTGGTCGAGTACCCCTGAGTTCAATCCCCAGCACCAAAAAAAAAAAAATTCCTTTAATTTGATCTTCACAGCAGCACGAGAACTGAGAAGGAAAACAAAATCCCTCCCGGAGGAGAGAGCAGGAGGGGGCTTGCCAGTCAGCTGTGGACCCGGCCTGGAACTCCCGCTGTCACTGCTTGATAGACTCCATCATCTGTGAACCAATTTGATAAATACTTCCGAGCAGTCACCGTGCCAGGCTCTGAGCTGGAAGCCACCACGAAATGAACTACTGGGAATTTTCCTTCACTGTTTGAATCTCCCTGCCTCTAACCCTTGCGGATTGTAGTTCCTTTCTTCTCTTGCATGCCTCAAGGGACGGGGAGCTCACCACCTATGGGGTAGCCCATTCTGATGGGATGGCTCACGTATTTGGGATCCTTCCTTACACAGAGCTGAAACCCTCCCCCTGTATATGTTATCCACTCTGGCCCCTGGATGTTCCTAGTTCCCTACAACAGTTAGGGGCACGCCTAGCCAAGTCCTCTCTTTTCTGGGGAGCACAGTTTGTCTGCACGTGAACTGGGGCCTGCTCCTGAATGAGCTCTGGCTTGGCATCAACCTTCCCTTCAGGTCCCTCACACAGGTGTGACCCACCTCAACGACCCTGGAGAGGGACCCTGTCCACCTTTCTTCTGCATCTCCTAACTTGATCCACACGGCACTCAGTTGTCTTAGCCCACCTGTGGTCCCGGCTTCCAGCCTCAACTGACAGAAGTCTGTCCTTTTATTTTCTGCACATCTTCTGCCAGACTCTCAGCCTGGACGAGGAGCAGAGTTTGCATGCTGTGCTGCTTCCGGGAACCCTTCCAGGTGAGGCTGCTGCATGCCCTGTCGGCCCTGTGGGCCCTGTGGACGGCACTCAAGGCTACATTTCTCAGGGCTGTGCTTCACCTATGCATCTGACCAGCCCATCACCCACTTCCTTGTCCAAGCAGGAGCCCTCCTGGAGAGGCCGAGCCTGGGAGAGGTCTTGGGCTTGCTCTCTGGTTCATTAGCACATGATGTTTGCAGCCAAGCTATTTTCTAACTTGTCCCTAAGGAGAACGTGACCTACTTTGTCAAATGTCTAGCTTGAGTATGGGTTCATTTCATCTACTGAATCTTACTGACTCCCAGGCCAGGGAGCTTGTTAAGAAAGAAACAAAATTAAAAATAACTTGTCCTGGAAGCTCACGTGGTACTTCCCAGGGTGCAGTCCTCTCCTAGCTGCTTCTGTAGGTGTTCGCCAATCCTGTTTACTTCTCTGTTCCAAATAGGGTGAGGCTAACAGTTTTGTGTCTATGGCTGCATGAAGTTACTGGAAAGGAGGTCACAGAATAAATTAGAAAAAAAAGAGTGCAGCCAGAAATTGGAGTGGGCCAAAGATACAAGGTTGATGCCTGTTGACATCTGGATGCACATACTCTTTCTGTGCACGTGTGTGCGTGCGCTCTCCCTCTCTCTCTCTCTTTCTCATTTGTATAAGGATAAACTGTGAAGTTGACAGTCTTGCTTTTCAGGTTGTGTATTTGGTAGCATTAAACTTTTCTGTATAGGCAACCATATAATTTACCTTTCAAACTGTGACTATTGAAAGAAATGGGGTGGGGGAGATTGAGAGAGCAAGTGAGCGCATACTCTTAATGATTATGCTGGGACACTCCAGGTAAACAAGGGCTTCCCTGGACAAGTTTGACTCCCAGTCATACCCAGTGTTCTTGCAGGCACTTGGATCATTCCTGAGCAGACAGGGATTGTGTTTCACTTTGACTCCAGCATGGGGGCTGCACAGTTGGGGGGATGGAGAATGGCAGCTGAGGGTATGGCCAAGGGGCCGAATGTTTTGGGTTTGCTAAAGCCTCAGCCACATGATGGCCCACCCTGAGCCTTCCTCTCTCCCTGACCAAGGTGTGTGGATAAGGTACAGTCATCTCAGATGGCTTTGACGCCTTGGCGCTCAGCTCATTGAGAACAACCATGGACCAACTTCTTGTGCTCCCTGTGGAAGGTGCCTCTCTTTGAACTCCGACGGCTGTTTATTTTTGGATTGGAAACTAGAAACTTAGAATTCCCTGAAGTCTCAGGCTCAGATCTTTCTTTTCAGTGATATCTTGTGGAACTTATGGAATGGAAGACTCGGGAAATGCCCCCGAGGGGAGGACTCAACAGCTCATTTCATGCAGCCCTCTCACGTTACCAAGGGGCAAGCCTTAGTTGAACCGAGAGGGAGAGATTTAGTTAAGGCCGCCCAGTGTTTTCATTCCTGTGCACTCGCTTCAGGAACATTCCGTGTGTGGTATTTTATAGGAAATGAAGCAGTGCATGAGAATCGCAGGTCATTTTATTACACACAGTCACTCCTGGTCCCAAGAAGTCCTGAGGTCCTGTGTGGACCTTCGCAGCAGCTTTGGGGAATCCATCTCCATTGTCGAGTGCAGAGTTAAAGACCATTCACTGTGGAAATGGGGTGAGGACAAGAGGAGTCAACGTCTGCGGACCAGCAATGTTGGACAAGGTTCCTGTGGCGTCACTGGCCCTCTGGTGGCCCCCGTGAAGATGCCCCAACAGCTCAGTCTGACGCTTTCCGCTTCTTCGTCCTCAGAGCTCCATCCGCGAGCAGCTGTCCCCAGCCAGGACCTCCAAGCCAGGCCTCAGGAGGCTGGGTGGGCAGAGGGAATGTGGCCTCCACAGGCGGAGTGTGAAGCCTGTTTCTCCACCTTGAGCAACTTACTGAATGTCCCCTCCATTTTAACACTGGGACCATCATAATTCCCTTCTAGGTAGTTGTGTCCTGTGATATGCTGTGCTTGAGAGCACCTACTGTATGTGTCCTGCTCACAGTAGGTGCTCAGGAAGGTCACTCTTTCTGTTACTCTAACCCTGGGGATCTGAGCTGTGACCATTGTCTTGTGCACTGTAGGAAGTCAAACAGCATCACTGGTCTCTGCCGCTGGATGCTCTTAGTGTCCAGACCCCAAGGCATGATGATAAAACTGTGTCTGTGGGCATTGCCAGGAGCTTCTGAGCTGCACCCCACTCCAGCTCCAGTTGAAAACCTCCACTGCCATAGCACCTCGAGAGCCCGACAGCCCCTGGCACCCCCACTGCAGGAGAAAAGTGTGGATTTTGAACCAGACCGATGTGAGCTTAAGTCCAGGCGCTTCCAGTTGTGGCCATACAGCTTTGGGCAAGACCCTTGATCAGATCTAGCTTTCTTTTCTTATCTGTAAAACAAGCCTAACATCAGCTCTCCCTTCTGGTAGTCATCAAAAGAGGGGATTTATATGATGGTGTCAGGCCCAGAGAAGATGCTGAGGACTGAGGTTCATTCCATCTGCTCTCCTCCATGACATGCTACTGGGGCTCCTCACATCAAACCTGAGGGGTCCTGTTGGTCTTGCGTACATAGGACATCAGGAGGTCTGAATCTGGAGTAACAAATTGGAACTAGATCAAAATGTTCAGTCTTCATTATTTGTTCCATACTTGAAATATTGCTGTCATTGCTCAAGAACATGTATTTCCACATGTTGTTCATTTGTTTAAATGTACTTGGTAACTTTTGTCCCCTAGCTACAAACATAGTAGCTTTCCATTGTGAATCTTCTACCCTTTAGCAAATTGTGGTCCCATATGAACTACTTAATCCTCACACAAGCCTGGTCATAACCTTGTGTATTTTTGAAGGGAAGTAAATTCCACAGAGCTGAAGTGAGTTCCTTAAGGCTACACTGCAAGCCAGTGGCTCACTTGGTTGAACCGAGCCCTCCTGGTGCCACAGGACCCTGTCCGGCTGCAGTGGTGAGTGCAGGACAGCCATGGTGGAGGTGGAGGGGAAGGGCTGAGGGGCTGGGCAGGACACAGAGAGGACATGTTAGTTTTTCAGGACGTCTGAACAAGTGGCTTAAATAGCAGAACTTCATGTCTTAAGATTCTGGAGGCTGGAAGTCCAATATCCAAGTGCTGGCAGAGCTGGTTTTTCCTGGAGCATCTCTCCTTGGCTTATTGATCACGCCTTCTTGCCATGTCTTCACATGGCCTTCCACTGTCCATGTCCTTGTCCTTGCCCCAATATCCTCTTCTTAAAAGCGCACCTGTCGGAACTGGGGTTGTGGCTCCGTGGTAGAGCGCTTGCCTAGCACATGTGAAGCACTGAGTTGGACCCTCAGCACCACAGAAGAATGAATAAGTAAAATAAACGTATTGTGGCCATCTACAACCAAGAATTTTTTTTTTTTTTAAAAAGCACACCAGTCATGTGGACTGAGCGCCCACCCTAATGACCTCATTTTAACTTCATCTTCTCTTTAGAAGATCCTGTCTATGAACACAGGTATATTCCAAGGCATTGGGGAGGGAGTGGGTTAGGACTTTGTAATTCAGCCCATAGAAAGAGGGGAGAAGGGCATCTGGGTACAAGGAACAGGGAAACAGGGAACCTGCCGAGGATGAGGAAGGCTGAGTGGAGAAGGTGTAGCAGCCCCGGCTCATGCATGTGGGATGCAATCCAAGACCCCAGTGGGTGCTGGATGGTGCCAACCCTACACATCCTAGCTTTCTTCCCATACACACACACACCTTGGTAAGGCTGAATTTGTGAAATCAAGGTAAGTATCTCTACCTAATTTAAGGTGCTGTAAGAGATCAGCAGCAATCACCAAAAATAAAACAGACCAATTATAGCAATATATTCTGCAATGAAAGTTATGTAAAAGTCATGAACTGTTCATTTCTGGAATTTTCCTTTTGGTAGTTTTGGACCACAGTTGACTCTGGGCCAGTGAAACCACTGATAAGGGAGGCCTGCTGCAGGGGACATGTTATGGCCACTGTGGAACCTGGGGGTGGAGGAGCGTGGGAGGGCCCAGCTGGGCTGTTGGGTTCTCCCTCCGTCACCAACATTTCTTCTCTGGGGTCTTCCTCCTTCCCAGCCACTCACTCCCTTAGTTTCTTCTCTTCCTTTTGTCTGTGACTTTCTCTAGCACGCAGTCTCTTTCCTATGTCTTTGATTCTGTCTCTCTGGAACTTGCTCAGCCTCTCTCTCTATAAGACAGCAGAAATCTTGGGGGAGTTGGAGTGGGAGGCAGGAAGGATTTGTTGCATGCAATTATTTTAGTAAGCTAGGCCAGGTTTTCACCCAAACCCACTGTAAATAAATGCTGTTCCATGAACAAACAGGCCCCCTTCTCCCCATAATCAGCTCAGAAGCTACATCCACGACGCATGCCTTCCTGTCCCATGTCTGCCTGATCCCTTTCCTCAGCTTGGTCTCTCAGTCTCTGTGCCTTATGCTTCACCCTAATCTCCACCATCCTGGGTGAAAAGATAGCAGGTGACTTTAGGCATGTCTGCCCTCCCTGGCAGCAGACACCATAGGCCCCATGTATCATTTTGACACAGTCCTTTTATGTGGATGAGGGGACACTGAAGCCTAGAGAGGAGGCTTGACTGGCTCCTGCTCACACAGCTCAGAGTTAACACAATGGCATGTGGCTGAACATTGGTCGCCTGCCTGCTCCGTGCAGATTCCCGCCTGGGGAAGATCCTTCCCTCTGCTCCCTGCCTTGGTTGTGGCTCACAAAGCAGGGATGTGGCTCAGTGGTTGAGTACCCCTGAGTTCAATCCCCAGTACAAAATAATAGTAACAATAATAAATAAATAAAAAGCAGGGCCTGTAGCTGTGTGCAGGCTGTGTGTGGCTACTAGGTTCTGCAACTTGCACCAGCCTCTAGGGCCCAGAGCCAGTTGCTCAGACCCCAAGGGTCAGAGTTCCTAGAACATCCCTGAGAAGGAAATAGACCTTGAAAGGCCCTTTATTTTTCAGTCATCAGAGCTTGTCAGAGAAGGGGAAGGAGCACATCCAGCAGGTGAGGTTTGAGGCATCCTCGGGGAAAGAGGTTGGAGCTGGCTGACGCCTGGTGAGCCTGGACTGCCAAAGGAGGAACAGGGAACAGAGAGGCCTGGGGCTTGGAACCTGCCAAGGAGGCTGGAGAGACCTCTTGCTGAGGACTCTCATTCCTTCCTCAGGGCTCTCGTGACAAAGTACCATGGGCTGGGTGCTTAAGGCAACAGAAATTTATTTTCAGGTTATCCTGGAGGCTGGAAGTCCAGCTCCAGGGGGCCCCAGAGCCAGGTTCCCTCTGAAAGCTCCAAGGGTGGATCTGTTCCGGGCCTTTCCTTTGGCCTCTGCTCATCACCCATCTGCCTCCACTGCCCCTGGACTCTTCCCCTGAGAACATTCTGTCTTTTCTCATTTTATAAGGACACAGATCATTCTGGATTTGGGATTTACCCTACTCTAGTCTGATGCCTCTTCATCAACAACAACCCAATTGCCAAATAGCTCCGTTCTGTAGTTCTGGGAGGGACACAAATTTCATGCTGTTCTATTCAATCCAGAGTCTCAGGGGAGCCAGGGAATCGCAGCCTTGCTCAGCTTTCCCCGGGCATGGAAAAATAAGTATGAGAGACAAAGCTGGCACCGGTGCTGGGCAGACTGGGGGGAGTCTGGGCTTCCCAGATAGCAAGTGGACACTTAGCTTCTGCTGACCTCCACGACAGGAACAGAAGCTCAGAAAGGCTCTGGGCAGCAGCACCTGCTTGTGACTCTTAGTGAGAGGTGGGAACTAGTGGCATTCTGTCCAGGTTGTGATCCGCCTCTTAAGATGAAGAGGTTCAAAAAACCATCCCCACCTGAGCTTGGGGTTGGTGCCCGGGACACCTGTGCAGTTTGACTAATGTGCTTGGTGCATCCTCACTCTTGGAGGTGGGAAATTATTTCCTGAAATGAAAACCATTTTAGCTAAGGCCACGGTGCTGTGTCACGGTCCTGGGCAGCCTGGGAAACAGAATTGGGAAACAGAATTTAGCATCTGGAAACATGAGGAAGGGTCACCACGGTGAGCTGCATGACTCTGGGGTGGGACAGAGCTCCACTTAGGTCTTCTATAGTCTGGAGTTCTGAAGATGGCTTCTGCAGCTCCTGCCAACTCCACTATTAAAACCTCATTTTAGCAGTTCCATTTTTCATGTGTAGCATGCTTTAATTTGGCAAAGCTTTTTCATGCAAAGAATCTTATTTAAACTTCTCACTATTCTCTTGGGGTCACAATAAAAATAGGTGGGCTAAAGCCCACCAATGAGCAGGTGAACACATTGAGACTAAACCCTGGCATGACTCAATCCAGTGTCCTAGGATCCCCAGGATTTCCATGCAAAATGACCCATCAGACACCTGTGTGAGGAGTGCCTGTCACTAGCCAGGCAGGATCCTTGGCACGAACTGGAGGGGCCCAGAAGTCAACAAACTGACAAAGTCTTTGCTTTCTTGGAATTTGCATTCAAGAGGAGAAATTTACAGCAGTTGGGCGGATGGGATATCATAGGGGGCAAATGAGGCCAGATGAGAGGGAAGGGACTATTCCAGAAAGAGCCAGAAGACAGCAGCTGTTGTGTAGAGTGTGGACACAGATGATCTCTCGGTTAAGGTGGCATTTGAGCAGAAGCCTGAGGCACTTGAGGGTACAAGCCAGGTGGCTGCACAGAGAGACGGGCTGGGGAAGGCGGCAAGTGCCAGGAGCCCACCAGCTGTGCTCGGAAGCGCAGGGAGGCTGTGGGCTCACAGGTGGGTGCTACCTGAATGGCCTCTGGAGGAAACAAGGGGTATTCTTCCTATGACCTTTTCCAAACACCATGTATTTTGAAAGTAAGAATACATCAACCATTGCCTTAAAGTGTAAGACCCTGAGCTGCCCATTGCCCTGTGGGACTCTCCCTCCTTGAGATTGGCTGTGGTCCATCTTCTCAGAGGATGCCAAATTCTGATGAAGGATTTCTGGGCAGGTCTGAGTGCAAGACAAAGGGAGATCAAGGTATGGTAGTTGGCATCATGAACACAGCCACATAGTGAGCCAGTTAACACTTGCTGCCAAAAATCAGCAAAGCAGCTCATCAGGGGAGCTGACTATGAGCTTCCAGACTGGGCTCAGGGGAGGGATCCAGTCCCACCTTGTAAGGCCCCCTGGTCCATCTTGGTCTAGTTTGAGATCTTGAAGATTCTAGAATCCTTTCTAATTTTGGAGTCACTGAGTACATAGATTTTTAAGAGCCTCAGCCGTGGAGATGTGGGGCTGAGTAAGAAACTCAGAATGACATCAATCAGTTAGTGAAGAACATATATTTATGAGGCCCTTCCTAACTGTCACACTTTGAGTTTGGAGAGAGGAGAGAATCAGAGATTAATAAAACCTGGATGTTTCTTTCTTGGGGCTTAATGACTAGCTGGGGATAAGATTTATGTTCAGGAAAGGTTAAATAACATGCAGGAAAAATCACAAAGTAGTTTCAATGATAATTCATTGGTCTGACTGATGAGGTTCAGCTTCTGGCTGAGCTAGAGGTCGTCTGGGGAGCTTTTAAGTGTACCTCAGCGATGCAGGGAGAAAGGACCTTCATGTGTCCTGACACTTGGAGGGAAGAAGTGCAGTGGAATGCTCTGGGGACAGTTATCTGGAGGGGTGACAGACTTTGTAGGTCAGTAGGGGCCTGAGATATCAAGTCCAGCAGATCAGGAAGCGTGGCCCAGAGATGCTTCACCTGAAGTCCCACTTGTTAGTTCTTGGACACTGGCTCCATGAGCCCCAGGTGAGCTGAGCCTCTGGGCCTCAGGTGTGTGGTTAGAAGAAAGGAGGGGACAGATTCCATCTGCAAGTGACAGAGGCCACCTCTGCCACTAGGGGCAGGTTGGGTTGGAGTAACTACAATCAATCGCTTGGACGTGGGTGGCTTGAGGGTCACAATAGTCATGGCTGACACCTCAGTGGTGACTTTTTGTGAAAGTTAAGCTAAAGTGGACATAATGAAAGTTAATGTATTCAATAGGAAGTTTTGTCTTTTTGAGTCTAAAAAGTGCTAAACAGGCTCAGATGAAGGTACAGATGGCATACAGGAAGATGAGAGAAGAGCCTAGAAAGTTCTAGCTAAGGGCAAGCTTGATTTTATGGGGCAGCTGTGTTTGAGGGTGCTTGATCAACTAATGTGACTTCAGACTACATCACTAGAGGTTCAGTGCCTAGAACAAGGGAAGTGTTGCCCTCTCTCTAGTTTGTATTGGTTTGTCCATTCCTGGAACATTCAGAGGTAGAGAGGACAAATTGGTAAGTGATAAAGGACAGGGACTAGGGAAGGAGCAGAGAGATAGCGAGGTATGTCCTTTAGGGAAATCTTAAAAGAAGCGAGGGTCTTATCCTAGAGTTGAGAGGTGGGGGTAGCAGGAGGAAGGGATTTGGCTATGAATTTGTAGGAATGAGGGGGAACAGATGTATTCTGCACAGGCCCAAAGGAGAGACACCTTGGACCTTGGTTATTGATTGACATTGATTTTCAGGGATGCTGGAGAATAAAGGGAACACGGACAGCAGTGGTATCACTGCCCCTTGTGAGGTCTTACTCTGAGCTGTGTGCCCTTCACGATTCACCTCACTTAATTTTTATAACAATTCTGTAGGTAAATGCCATGATTGCCCCAGTTGACAGATGGGGGAAACTGAGGCACTCAGGGCTATTAACTTGCTCAGGGTCCCACAGGATTTGACCCCAGGCAGTGTGGCTCCATGCCCAGGCTCCTACAACACCCCAAGAGGCTTTCTGCAAGAAGACCTCTAAGATGTTTCCTTCCATAGAGTCCTGAGGTTAGGGAGTTCCCTCCTGGGACTGTTCTGGAGTGATTGACTTCCTTGTGGGCTTTAGGTCATGCAAGGGGACAGACGCTGCTGAGTCATTTTCTCCAGCTGTGCAGCCTGGGCACAGAGCCAGGCCACTCGTCCAGCTTTGGTGGCAGGTGCCGGCTGCTGCGGTTTGGCAGCAGGTCAGCAATTGGGAAGAGGCCTCAGAGGCTGACCTGTAGGCAAAGCAGGGTGTCCGCAGATGTCTGGGCTCAGGGACCTTCAGACGGGCATGTTTGAAGATGGGAAAGAAGCACCATCAGGAACATAGGATGGCCATGAGGAGTTGGGGAGCCCCAGAGACCTCACTTAGAGACAGGGGAGAAGACCCTCCTCTGGGGCTAAACGGGAGCTGTCAACAAGCCTCCCCTGTGTTGGTCAGAAAGGGTTCCGAGGCTGAGGAACAGCAGTGTCCTGCTTCCCAACACCTGCGTGACCACCCACTGCAGCACTTCTCCAAGGAGCAAGCCAGGAACAACAGGGCTGTGCCCAAGCCCCTTGCTACCCAGGACTGGAGGCAGGATCTCATTTTCCCTCTTTCTGGAGAAGCTGGTTTCGCTGTACTTACACCACCTTCCTTTAAAGCTTGGCAGGTGACTTCTGGGCCACCTTCACGTGTGCAGAATGCCCGACTGGCTCTGACCTCCCTGGGTGTGATAGCGATCCCCTCTGCCATCCTTCTGCAAGTTGAGTGCAAATCGATCCAATGTGCATGAACAGATCACCTTGCCAAGCACGGACAGCGTACCGAGAGCCAAGATCAGATGAGACGTGTGCAGAAACCCTGAACCACAGTCAGCGACTGCGCATGTGCCTGTGTAGACAGCTGCCACACTGAGCAAACCTTGCCTGACATGGTTCAGGAAGCCCGTCAGGAAACCCTGTCCTCTGTCCTGCATGCTGTTTCTCTCATGTTTGAGTATAAGTCCTAGAAAAGCCTAGATCGCTGGTCTTGTTGGCTTCTGTCTGATCTCTATCTTGAAAGGAGCAAAGAACTCCAAGTTGATCAGCCATAAAGGAATCCATTCCATGGTGTAGGGGCATCTCTATAGGGAAGCCCTGCTTTAAAACTCAGAGCCTCCTGCTTGCCTGCAACTAAAATCTGAGCTCTTCAGTTTGGCAATCCAATGTCCTTCAGGGTCTCACCCCTGGTGGATGCTCCCCCAGCCTGTCTTGCCCTCGACTGTCCTGGGCTGTGTCAGCCTTCTTAGCCTGCTGGGAGGGTCCCCTGTCTGGGATGCCATTCCCTAGGTCTTCACCAGCCTCACTCCTGTGGGCCCTTGGAGAGTCGACTTCGGGGTTACTTCTAAGAATCTTTCATCTTACCAGAGCACTGGCCACGCTGCCCAGGTCCCTGGTCGATTGGTCCATGTTCCTAGAAGACAGAGCTGTTCCTCTTCTCTGAACCTGAGCATTCACGGTGGCCCTCTGATCATGCGCCCGTTGGAGGGAAAAAGAACATGCCAAGGATCAGGAGAGAGTTACACAGGGAAGCTGAAAGTCGCCTTAGTGCTTCCTGCCATTTGGGGAAGGACACTGTGGGAGGAGCCATTTCCAAGGCGGTGTTCTGGGAGGGGTTGGGTGACCCCTCAGCAGGTATCTGACCTGAGCAGTTCCCTAGCTCTAGAGCTTGGTGTTCTGATCCCCAACCCCTAGGACCCCCAGGTCCCACCACTTCTGATTCTTCTGACCCCACCCATTGCCGCTCATCCTCCTGCCTATCAGTTTATTTCTCTTCCAGAACCTCCTTCCTCTACTTCCCCTCTCCTCCCACTTTAGATGCCCCTCCCTGCAGACAAACATCCTCTCTCTCTCCTGCAGCCTCCAGGGGCTTGGTAAGCCCTCCACCAGCAGCAGATGCCTTTAGCAGCATTGTTCTGAGAGGCGTGTTTGAGCGCGTGCCCCCCCCCCCACACTAGACTGTGGTCCTTGGAATCCAGAGTTGGCTCATTTTTACTTCTGGATCACTCAGCACCTCACATAGCAGGTGCTGTTGTTCATTTGAATGAACAAATGAATGACCAAGTTCGTCTCAGCTCCTCCAACAGGGCAGAAAGGAAACCTAATCTTACAATTATGGTTTCTCTGTAATTTGCACAAATAACCCACTTGGCTGGGTCCTGCACCTCTCGGGAGCCTCCAATGTCCAACAATGAAGCAAGGTCTCCATCAGCCTGTCCGACGGGTCCCAGGCTGAATTACCTTGTCCCTTTCTCCATTGGGATGTAGCCACTGCCTGCTCATTTGGATGGCTCCTTTCTTTTTTTTTTTTTTAAATATTTTTTAGTGTCAATGGATCTTTATTTTATTTATTTGTATGTGGTGCTGAGAATCGAACCCAGTCCTCACACATGCTAGGCAAGCGCTCTACCACTGAGCCACAACCCCAGCCCAGATGGCTCCTTTCTAAGTGCCATCTGTGTGACATCATTCCACTCCATTTTAACCTCCCAGCCTCTGGGGCCCTGCAGGTATCATGTCATGGTGAGACCAGGCCCTCATCATCTCCATTTTTCAGATCTGGTATTGTCATGCTGAGAGACTGAAGCCAGGGACACAGCCAGGCCCTGCATCTCCAACCTGCCAATTATCTGTGGAGTTTGAGTCCTCACTGGTGCATCTGGGCCTTTAAAGCCCAAATGATTTTTCTTCATCTTTTCCAGCCATATGTGACCGTGATTTGCATCTTCCTTTCCAGAATGTCTTAATTTTTTTTTTTTAAGATTCAGGAGCTCCTGAGGCTTCTTACCTGAACTTGCCAACATCCTTCCCCTGCTGTTTCTGACTGAGCTACTCAGGATGATTTGGAGTCCCCTTCTGTGCATCTGCAATGGTAAGATGTTTTATTTGAATGGAGCCTGCAGGTGGGATCAAGCTTCACCATCCGCCCTCTAGACCTGCCCTCTACTCACCTGAGCAGAACGTCTTGCCTCACTGGTCCTGGGGGAGCAGATGGTGCTCTCTCTTGGGAGTGGATGCTTGGACAGGAGAAGGTGCCCAAGTCCTGTTATTCCTAATAAAAGAAATTCCCTTTGAGTTAGTGGTTCCCAAACTTGTCTGATGAGAAAAGTGGCTTGATCAGAACCTTCATGAGCAGAAATGGGAAAATCTGCATTTAAAAAATGAAAGCCCCCTCCCCCAAATTTTATCAACAGGCAAGACCAAGAGTAAAAAAGAGTTTGAGCTACAGACTCAATTCATAGCATCTTCATTGGGGACTTGAGAGGTCCTTATGGAAATTCAAGTACTGATTTGATAAGATAGATGTAAAGAACCCAATGAATGTTCATAGAATGCACCCCAAATCCTGAAGATTTCCACTTTCATTCTGAAGTTATTTGTTTATTATTTTACAAACATTTTATTTCTCGTATTATGAGCCTGACATTATCCTCTGTAGGTATCTGCTAATTTAATCATCACGGAACTTGACAGAGGTCTGGTGAGGTTGTCAAGTGCCCGGGGTCATGCAGCCAGAAGTAGAGGAGCCAGGGCTCCAGAGTGTCTGACACAAGCCACTGAGCTCTCTGTGTTTTAAAGCTCTCCTTTCGCTTGGCCACAGAATAAGCCCTTTCTTCACAATTGCGGTGTGGTAAACGACCCACCAGCATTTGTCTGAATGATTTCCAATACGTGGCTGGTGGGGTCCAAATGAGCAATTCTGTTATTGTGCAGGGAGACTGCTCTGACTTTGTTTTGATGGAGAAAGATGACTATTGTTATGGCAATCCCAAATGCTGTGTGGATGCCTTAAATAAGAGATCCGGATCCCTTTGTTTCTTGCCTGGAATGTTGAAGCAAACCTAGCTTCACTGATTCCTGACAGATTTGAGTCTCTGCATTTCAAACATTTCAGACCAGCTTGGGAGCAAACACATGATATTCTTCTTGGTTCTAATGCATGGTTTATTTTTAAAGCATGCATCTGGCTGCTTTCTCATTCCCCAAAAGGCGGAGGGAAATTTCTCCAAAGCAACTGCTCAGACTTTGGATTGCAGGTCCTCCCTGAAGGCAGAGGCAGCTCTGCAGGGGTCTTAAGTGCGACTTTGGCCTCCTGCCCAGTTGGTGCCCTTGGAGAGTCTTCCTACCTGTGGGGCTCTATGCCTGTGGGTGAGAAGGAAGATTCTGGTGACTTGTATGTGTTTTCCTTCCCCAAGGAGCCATCTAATCACCCTCTGATCATCTCCCGCCAGCTCAGAGAACCCCTTTCTGGCTGAGAGACTGTCGTTCCAGTGCCATGAGTAATACTGAGCATTTGCTATGTGTCAGAACCTGGGCTGGACATGACTAAACAATGCTACAACATCGGCATTATAAGCCCTTATTTTTCAAAATCAGAGATGGAGGTTTAGGGGATCCAGGGTCAAGTGGCTCACAAGGGCAGAGAGGAAGCGGTGGAGATGGTCTGATCCCTCGGCTCACTTTGCTACTCTGCGTAGTGTGAAGTCAGTTACTCTTCCTGCATTCTGGATAGAGTGCCCTGGGTCGTCTCTGCAGGAACAAATGAGCCGTTAATTCATGTGTACAGAGCAGCTGGGAAAGACCGTTTGTAGTCTGGGAACTTGTGGCTTCATATATGGACTGCTTCATGATTTTCCTGGAGGAGACTAATTTCTGCAAGAAGTGAAAGGTGTGAAGTTCAAATTGCCCTTTGGGATTACTAATACACTTTCCCTCATGGCTTTGTCAAGGAGGAGCAGGAGACTTGAAACAGGTAAGAGAGTACAAAGCTGCAGCATCCTGTAGTTGCTAGTTTTTTCCTCCAAGGAAAGCTAAGACTTTTGTGGGCAGCCAAGAGCAAGATAACTTATTTTTTTGGTACCCGGGATTGAACTCAGCCACTGAGCCACATCCCCAGCCCTATTTTGTATTTTATTTCGAGACAGGGTCTCTCCGAGTTGTTTAGCGCCTTGCTTTTTGCTGAGGCTGGCTTTGAACTTGCTGTCCTCCCGTCTCAGCCTCCTTGAGCCACTGGGATTACAGGTGTGTGCCACCATGCCCGGCAAGATAGCTTTTTTTTTTGAAATATGGTTTCAGCTGGCCTCTATCCCAAGTGTCACTGCACTTCCTTTCCTCTATTGCTGAAAGGCTGTCCTATAGCATCCTCCAATCACTAGGCTCATGCCCTAGGCCCCAGTGTCCACTCTATCACCTGACCCTTCTGAGAAATTAATCTGACCATGTCCCTCCCTACCCCACACCTTTTGACAGTGCCTCACTGCTTTCAGGGTCAAGTTCAAAGACCTCAGTATGGAGCACGTGGTCCACAGTGATTTGTTCACAGGAAGCCCAAGTGCCCTCGTCAACCCCTGCCTAGTCCCTACACTGTCTCTGTATTCTCTAGCTATAGTGAACGTCCCCTCCTAGTTGATACCCATGCTCTTTTGTGCCTTTGCATCTCTGCACATGCCGCCGTTCCCTCCAGGAAGGCCCTGCTGCCAGCTTGCCCACCTGGCGAGCTCATCAAGCTCACAGATGATCCATGGCCTCTTCTCTCCTGCCTCCCCGATGGAGGTCATATGCTCTCTCCTGGGTGTCCCAAGCCTCCAAGCAAGACTGCCATGGCACATACCACTCATGTTGTGTTGATTGCCAAGCTGTGTGTCCCCTATGGGGCTGAGGTGAATCCTCCTGGTGCTGCACACAGTGCCCAAAACCAGTTGAGAAATGGGCAAATGAACTAAGGAATGAAAGAAGGAAGGAAGGAAGGCAGGAATAAGAAGAGTGCTGGCTGGAGAAGGGCAGTAACGCCAGCAGCTGTAAGGGACAGGGCCAAACGTCTTGTACAGGGTTACTTAGGCCTTGTGGAGATCCTGCCTCGAGATGATCCTATGAGGCAGATATTACACTCATTTTATAGACAAGGAAACTGAGGCTTACAAAGTTAGTTAGTCATTCAGGTTCTTACCTAGTTAGTCACAGAATGGGAGCAGATGTAATGATTTGAAAGATCAGCCGTAGAACCACTTTTTCCTTGATTATTTATGTGGCCTGGTCCAATCCTTCACTCCTCCATACTGGAGGACAGCAGGAGCCCCTCCAAGGCAGGGGGCTGAGGCTCCCTCCCAGAGGGGGCTCAGTAGTGCCCCTTTCCAGATCTAGAGTCCTGGGCTCTGCTGGGTCAAAGGCTTGTGGGTGCAGGTTCAGGAGTGTGGAGGGGGGTACTGCCTGCTCCCAGCAGCTCCCTGCTGTGTCCTCAGCAGCTCTGGATATTGTGAGGTCTGGGGTGCCAGGGAACCTTAGCTCAGCAAAGTGCCCCAATCAGAGAATACTTTTAAGCTGGGGAAAAACATACATGCAAATTTAGCTTTCTTTTTACAATATCTTTGGGCTTGATTCTGCCACACCAGTCCACATAGCAACAGAAGAAATGAGAGCCAGGATATTTGAAAAATGTCCACGGGTAAGTATTTGAATGAGTTGACCTCTGGATGGAGCCCAGAGGATATTAGTGGGAGTCGGTTGAACTACACTTTGTTAATTAATTAACAAGATTTAACAATGTTGTATCAGAGACTGCCATCACCATTTCGTCTCTCTGGACTTATTACTTAGACATTTCCCCATCTCCCTTGCAGTTCAATGGGGCCATGGATAGCATTCTAGCCACTGGAATGTGGGTGCTCCTACTCCTGGCAACTATAACCAAAACAAAGCAAAACAAGCCCTGCACAATTGTCCATGCTCTTTCCCTAAGGTGACAACCTGGAGGCTCATTGATGAAGGAGAGAGTCACAGATCAAAGGCTCCTGGGTTCCTGAGTCACTCTGTGGAGACATCTGTTCATTAAGACTGTTATAGTTTGGATCTGGAATAAAGGCTCATTTGTTGAAGTCTTTGTCCCCAGTGCAGCGGTATTCAAAGGTGGTACTCTTGGGAGGTAATTGGATCATGAAGGCTTGGACCTCATCGGTGGGGTCACTCATTGATGGATTAATAATTTGATAGTAGTATTGGGGGGGGGGGCTGGTGGAAACTGTAGCAACTAAGAACTAGTTGGAAGAAGAAGGTAACTGGTATGTTCTCTGAAAGTGTATATTTTGTCTCTAGCTCTCTCCCCCCCACCACACCCGTCACTTTCCCTCACTGTTTTCTTGCAGCCATGAACGAGCAGCTACCCTCTGCCACACCTTTCTACCATGATGTTCTGCCTCAGCTCAGGGCCAGAGCAATGGAGCCCATTAAACATGGACCAAAACTTATGAATAGGCCAAAATAAATCTTCCCTCCTTTAAGTTGATTTTCTCAGGTAGTTGTCCCAGCAACTAAAAGCTGAGTAACATGGAGACCTTGATCATCTCTGTATCCCAGTAGCTTGAACAATGGGCAGCACTGAGAAGGTGCTCAATAAATGTTGAGTCTCAAGATGCATCATCACATCTGTGTTAGATTTGATCCTTGGGACCATGTGAGAATACTGCTACTATTCATTTTTTAAAAATAAATTTGGTAACTGAGACATAGAGAATTAAATGACTAGTCAATACATGCCTGACTTGTTCTGTGCAGTCCCTCTGGCCTCCAGGGCAAAGTTGGGTTGGGATTTAATCCACCACCAGTACCAAGGCAGCAGGGGGCTCGACCTGGGATTTAGATATGAAATGGTCAGGAGGAAAAGTGGGCACAAGAGCAGTGTCTCCCTAGCTTTGGTCCTTGTAAAACTTCCAGCACATCGGAGCCATCCGGGAACTTACCAAGTCTGGCTTTCTGGACCCCACTCTGGAGATTCTCTTTTAGTAAATCTAGAATGAAATTCTGGAATCTATATTCCTACAAGGGCCTCCAAAGGATCCTGTACAAATTAGTCTAGCAACTAATTTGTAGAGAACAGGGCACATCCCCAGGATTAGAGGAAGCTTCAGAGGCCAGTTCTGGCACTCATCTGCCGTAGGACCTTCAGTGTGTGACTTGGCCACCCCAAACCACAATTTCTGTACCTATAAAGGGGAGGATCACAGCTCCAGCCTCACTGAGTGGCAGTAGGCCCAGCCAGAGCGTTCCTCTACAAGGACTGTCTCCATTGGCTGCTCCCTACGGGGCTTCCTGAGTCCCGAATGCCCTCACCAGAGAGCTCTTCTTACAGTGCTGGCAGGCTGGCTAGGGGACCTGCAGCAGCCCTCTGCACTATGTGTGTTTGGATGGGAAGTAGTGGGCCAGATGGCTCTAGCTCATTTTCTCACTTGTGGAAAGCACTGATTTCATCTACTTTATGTCTTTTAAATCTAGTACATTGTTAATTATTTTATTATTATTTCATTTAAAAAATTTTTACAAATTGACCTTTGTGTGTGCAGTGGTATGGCCTTTAGCCCAGGTAGCGATCTGTGTAACTACCCTCACAGTTAGGGTACCGGGTGCTTTCTTCATCCCAAACTCTCTTGCCCTCCCTGGTCCCTCTTACCATGACTCCTGACAACCACGAATCTGTGCTCTAACGCCATAGCTTTGTTTTTTCAAGAATGTCATGCCAGTAGGATCATGCAGTCAAACCCTCTGACTCTGGCTTCTTTCAACCAACATGGCGTCTCTGAGGTTCATCTGGGTAGATATGTGTCTCAGTGGTTCCTTATTTTTCTTTCTGAGCAGTATTCCATTGACTGTGCTGTGCTTTGTTTATTCAGGTACCTGTTAGAGGCCATTTGGATTGTTTCTGGGTTTTTGCCATAAGCATTCACATACTGGCTTTTGTGTGAACCTAAGTTTTCATTTCTCTTGGGTAAATACTCAGGAGAGAGATTGCTGGTACTACGTAGTAAATGTGTTTTTAACTCTATGAGAAACTGTCAGGCCATTCTCTCGAGTGATGTGCCATTTTGCCTTCCTACCAGCAGCATGTGTGGGTTTCACTCGCTCTGCCTCCTCGACAGTATTTTTAATTTTAGCAGTTCTACTATGTGCAGAAGAGTGTCACGTTGTGGTTTTGATTTGCATTTTCCTAACAGCTAGAGATGTTCAACATCTTTTCATGTGTTTTGTGAAGTGAATGTTCAAAGCCCATTGCTTATGATTTCATCTTGAGTGCTGGGGACGGAGCCCAGGGCTTCACACATGATAAGAATGCATTCGACCACTGAGCTGCACTCCAGCCCCAGCCACTCTCTTCAACGTTTAATTTAAAAATAACTTTGTTTTTATGAAGTTGTATTGCTATACAATGACAACCTATATTTATTTATTTTTAAATTTATTCTAATTAGGTATAATGACAGCAGAATGCATTTTGATTCATTGTACACAGATTAAGCACCACTTTTCATTTCTCTAGTTGTACACAATAGAGAGTTACACCATATGTGCAGTCATACATGTACCTAGGGCACTGATGTCTATTTCATTCCACCATCTTTCTTGCCCCCATGTATATCTTCTTCTGTGAAGTTTGTGTTCAGCTCTTTGGCCCATTTATTGATTGGGTTGTTAGTTTTTTTGGTGTTAAGTTTTTTGAGTTCTTTATATATCCTGGAGATTAGTGCTCTATTGGATGTGTGTGTGGCAAAGATTTGTTCCCAGAATGTTGGCTCTCTGTTCACTTCATTGATTATTTCTTTTGCTGAGAAGAAGCTTTTTAGTTTGAATCCATCCCATTTGTTGATTCTTGATTTTACTTCTTGTGCTATAGGAGTCTTGTTAAGGAAGTATGGTCCTAATCTGACATGATGAAGATTTGGGCCTATTTTTTCTTCTATTA
>CM053411.1:71414248-71505551 GCA_028644305.1 Xerus rutilus | reverse complement strand
TAAAACAGAGAGAGAGAGAGAGAGTGTGTGCGAGAGCGAGTGAGAGAGAAGGAAGGGAGGGAGGGAGGGAGGGAGGAAGGAAGGAAGGAAGGAAGGAAGGAAGGAAGGAAGGAAGGAAAGAAGGAAGGAAAGAAGGAAGGAAGGAAGGGAGGCAGGGAGGGAGGGAGGGAGAGGGGAGAAAGTTCATGGAGAGGTTTTTTTTGAGCACCTACCCTATTCAAGAGTTTGGTTTCAGTGGCTAGAACACGAGTCATTTGGTAAGTGAGCCAGAATGGTTGGGCAGGAACAGGAGGACCCATGTCCGGGAGTCAGGTGCTTCCACTGACCAGCTCCACTCACTGAGGCCAGGTGATTCCTTTGTCCCCGGCCCCACTTCTTCACCTGTGAACTGGAGAACCTAACAGTGCTTTTCACTGGGTGCTGATTCCATAGCAGACGCACACCTGCCTGCTGTCAGTTCTGTCCACTAACACCCCACATGGTCAGTGTTGTTGCCAACAGTTTTACAAATGAGAAAAATGAAGTTTGGAGATGGAGGTTACTTGTCCAACACCACACAGCCAGCTAGTAGTTGGGTTTGAACCCAGTGTCCATCCACCTGGACCACAGTCCATGTGTGTCCAACAACAGAGAGCTGCTTTCCTTCTTTGAGTTACAATTGATGACTATCCTATGAGACAAAAACCAAATGCCAGGAAAATTGTAAGGTGCTGGTCAAATTTATTATTTTTTTAATTGTTGGAAAAAACAGAGAGATCAATTACTGAGGTTTGAATGGTATTATTCAATTTTTTAAAATTTAGCATAATTTTAATAGCTCTGTTGTTAAAATCCACATACCATACAATTCACCCACTTAAAAGGGACAGTTCTATGGCCTCTTCACAGTCACAGAGCTGTGCACTCATCACCATAACCAATTTGAGAACATGTTCATCACCTGGACGACTGTAGTAACTGAGCTGTTACTTCCCTGCTGTACCCATGGCAACCACTAACCTGTCCGTCTCTGTGGATCTGCCCATCCTGGACAGTTCATAGAAATGGGGTCATGGGCCAGGCACACACCTTAGTGTATCACAAGAGAAAAGCATGAGAATCAGAAGAGTCAAATACAACCCTTAGAAAGCACCCAATTTCTAGTTCAATGCCTGTGGCGCCAACCCTAGAGGCTGCGTGCTCTCCAGGTACTGTGCACACATCTGTACAATGCTGCAGGCTGAATGCTGGGGGTTCTGTCCAAAATCCCTGAGTTGCGATCACATGATGATCATGATCACATGATCGAGATGAGGGTGTTAGGAGTAGGGGCTGGAGGAAAGGATGAGATCAAGGCTCTGCCATCATGAATAGGATTAATGTCCTTATAGAAGAGGCTCCAGAGAGCTGCCTTGTCCCTACCTCCATGGGAGGATATGGCAAGAAGACACCGTCTATGCAACGGGAAGCAGACCCTCACCATACGCCAAATCTGCCTGGACCTTGGTCTTGGGCTTCCGACCTCCAGAGTCGTGAGAAAAAATCTTCTCATTGTTAAGTCAAGTGCATGGTGGTGTTGATATGGCAGCCCAAACTGACCACATCACTGACTGGTCACTAAGACCTGCCCTACCGTGGAGATGCCTGTGAGGCAAGCTATTGAGCTGAATGCTCCTGGGTCAGACGTGATAAAGTGAGATACTGTTAGCAACAGCCACAAAGGAATGGCAGAGTGCCCAGCAGTGCCCGAGAAGCACCACAGGTGTCCCAGGTGTCCCCTAACATTCTCTTCCTGGGTATCCAAGAGATCGGCATAGCCGGCACATCTATTCAAGCAGAGACACACAGGTGTTTCCTTGTGTGCAGCTTAGCCCCCCAACACAACCCCAAATCCTGGCAATTAAAAACATGGCTTGAAGTCACAATGGGGACTGTGGGGCTATGGTTGGCCATGTGGCTTCGGAGGGTGGAGGCTTTGCAGACTTTTCTTTGAAGAAACAGGTGCAAACATTTCATTCACATCCAATTTCTCCTGAAATCTTTGAAGACAAATCTGTGCAACTTCCTGGGGGCATGCATGGCCACGTTCCTTTTGGCACAATGACATTGCAGATAAAGTCATCTTGTCATCCCTCTAATGCTCATGGCCTTCCCAGATCCCGCCTTCTCCCTGCTCAACAGCAGGTGGGTCGTGGTGCTCCCAGTGGTGTTACCCAGTCCTGCTGGCCAGTTATTTAATTTTCTGACCCGAGCAGGAAATACATGGAAAAGACGAGCCCAACCCGCTTTGCTCAACTCTCTGTCCAGAAATTTTATCGTGCCAGGTGTGGGGAAAGGCAGAGCAGAAGAAGGAAGCTGCATGTTTGCTGACTCCACTTATGAAACTCGTGGATCAACCAGCTACCAGCACTTTTGTGTGTGTGTGGTTAAAAATATACAGCAGAAAAAAAACGCCATTCTGACTAATTTTAAGTGGACAATCCAGTGGCACTGAGTTCATTCACATTGTGTTTCAATGGTCACCCCATCTGTCTCCAGTCTATCCACCCTCCCAAGCTGAACCCTGTCCCGAAAGTGCCCCATTCTCCTCTTCCCAGCACTGGCACCCCTGTCCTGCTGTCTATGGAACTGAGGACTGGGGACTCCTGTCAGTGGGAGGGGGCAGTGTTGGTACTGTGGTGTCTAGCTTATTTCCCTTACCACGATGTGTCCCAGGTTCTTCCATGCTATTGGATGTATCGGAGTGTTTTCTCCTTGAGAGCTGACTCGTATTCTACCTGCTTTTACCAGCATGTTTTGGCCAGCCCTATTTGTCTGGTTCTGTTTAGGCACTTTGGTGTATGAGCGAGGACACTAAGGAGATGGACTGTAGTAGTGTTTTTGTTTGACATGTGGAATGATGAGATCCCTGTTCTCCTGGGTGGTGGTCGGCATTGGTTAGTGGGGACAGATGATGCTGAGGCTTGGGGGGGTGACTTGATACATTCCAAGTTCGCTGTGTGCCTTTTGATTCTCTCTTGTTAATTGCTCTTTTTATGTTTCTGTGCTTGGGCAGATGAAGAAAACGGTGTGCTCGCTGTGATGCATCCATTTCTCCTGTTTCTAAGCACTTTAGTTACTTGCTTACCTGTTTGTGCCACACTGTGGCTGCCTTGACTTCATCATTGACTCCTTATTACTTGCTAAAATTTTTTTTCCTCATTACTTCATCAAGTGGCTTTTGGAAGGAAGCAAAGTACAAAAAAAAAAAAAGTCCCCCTTGTCTGTCATTCGCCTGTCAATTTGAGGCGTCTCGTTTGAGGCAATGGATGACACATCTCGCCCAAACCTTCCTCCCAGTCCTGCCCTCCTGTCATCTCCGTCGCTCCTCTTCCTCTCCCTCCCACTGTCCACTTGGTGGCTCTGGAGCAGTCAGCTCCAGGTCCCCTGTGGGAGCCTCATCCTCTGGTCAGCAAAGTGACCCCTAGAACATGTCTTGAATTCTTTAGGTTTTTCTTAATCCGCTGTTGCTTGTTATTCTTTGGATTTGGTGCTATTTTGTGTAACTTAGATTAGTGGAGACTTCAACTCTGATATGTGGGGGTTGTGATGTTTATTGATATTGAGATGGCTTATTAATTATGATTTATAATGAAAAAAATATTTCATAGGCCTCATCTCCCACAGGATGGTACCCCAGTGTGAGTGTGGCATAGGAGACTTGTTCTTCCTCACGGGAAGGTCCAGAGGGACTCCCCAGATGCCAGGGTTCCTGTGCCCACCAGCCCTGCTCTCTCTGCTGGGCTCGCTGGGCTCCTGAGGCCTGCACAGTTGTACCAACACCCCGTGCATAGCTTCAGGTGGCCTCTGAGGCTCCGCTGCCTGTTTGCTTAGTGTCTGCCTCTCCCTCTCACTTGGAGCAATCTCAGAGCAGGGACAGATGCACAAAGGGTGAGTCACAATCTTGCAGCTGGCAGTACAAGGGAAGGTGGCCCTGGAGAGCCAGTTGCAGAGGAAGGTGCAGGGGAATAACTCAGGGGAGGATCAGGGGGTTCAGTTCCAGGAGTTTTCAGTGATAACATGAAAAATGGGGAAGGTCTGATGATGGGGAAGCATCTGGCAGATGTCATCTCAGGTGGTGGGCACACCAGCATTAGCCCGATGGTGAGAAAGTAGATGGTAAAGCCAGTGCCGTCCCCTGAAGTGGGGCCTCAGGCGGAGGAGCAAACGGGGAATTGAGGGCCTTGGATTCCCAACCCCGAGGTTGTTTGTCCTGGGCAATGTGGAGCCATGGAGGCTATGGAGAGGGGCTGGGCATGTGTTTCCAGAGGCTAGTCATCATGGTGTCCAGGAGCTACAGGGTGGCCAGGCTGAAGGCAGAGAGACCCACGCAGAGGCTCCTGGATAGCAGGGACGAGATGGTGAAAGTGGAGGAAGAGGGAGGCAGGGGACCCATGGGTACCTCCTTGAGTGGGCGCGCTCTTCATGTGTGTGAGCAGGAGGAAGAGAGTGGCTGAAGTTATTCTCCACCAACAGAGCAGTTGCCAGAAAGAGTCCTTCTCACAGGCCCAGTGTTTATTGCTCTCTGTCACAGTCTATTTTCTGTTACATAATGCATCAGGCTGACCCTGGCCCACAGACTGCCCCAGCTGCCTCTGTTGGCCTCAGCCCTGGAGCCTGCAATGGGGCAGCTGGGCTGAGCCCCTGGGTTCTTAGAAAGGCAGGCCCAGCAAGCCCAGTGGGCTTAGGGTGGGGCCCCCACCCTCGGGCTGCAGAGGAAGGGAAATTGAGGCCTGTCAGAAGCTGCACACCCCAGGATTTGTCTTGGAACAATCAATTCCCTGTGTATTTGGCTTACTTATCTGCAAGCTGAAGTCAATGGCATCTAAAGGAGAGAGTGCAAGATTCTGGTGAAATACCGAACATTGTAGGGAGGTTGCTTGAGGTTGACCAAAAGGCGCAGGAAATGGTCTCACTCTGTCCCAAGCTGGATCAAGTCCTCCATGACTGATGTGGTGACAGTCCCTCTTGCCCTGTTTGGGGTTTGAGGGCTGGAAAAGGGATGGGGCAAAAGGAACTGCCCCCAGAGCTCTGGAGCAAGTGAAAAGAGGCCTGAGTGAGGTTGGAGCGTGGGAAGATCCTGGAACCACCCGGGCTCTGCACCAGCCACGGCAGAGCACTCTGAGTGTGTGTACCAGTGTGCTAGGTCGCTGGCGGTTCCAGATCTGCCTGGGGGTGGGAACCAAGGACTAGTTCAGCCCCGAGGGATAGAAGAGTCAGCTTCTCCTGCCCAGAGGTGTTGAGTGGAGTAGGCATACGGGACAGGCCAGGGCCAAGAGTGGAGTCCAGAACTTTCCATCCATGGTCAGAGATGCCAGGAGGGACTGTGAGGTGCAGACTCCCTCAGGGTCAGAAAGATAGGTTCCTCCACCGTTGATCTGGCAGAGCCCCAAGGTTTTCAAATCCATCCACAAATTGCTTATAGCCAGCAAAAATGTCGCATGCCACAATCCTATCCTGTTGTAGGTTCTGTGCACTGCACAACAAAGAGGAAGTCCCTGCCTCCTGGAACAGCCAGCCACCTGACAACCGAAGAAACCAGCCTGCGTTTGCAAAGTGACACTTATAAGTTCTTCCTAACATGCTATTTGTGGAGTCTCACCACAGCCTGGGGAGAATCTCCATCTTGCCAGTGAAGGTAACAGGGGTCAGGAGGCTGTTAACTCAAGTTCAAAGAGCCAATGAGTGACAGAGCTGACGATGTCATCAAAACCCTGGCTTTCTGTCTGACTTCTCCAGGAGCTGTGATAGTCAACTAAAATCAAGTAAGGCACTTTGTAAACTAAATGAGCTGAACAAGCTGAGTTCCTGTCGTGGACAGGAAAGGAATGGGCAGGGACGGGCCCTGAGGGTGAGCGGCACTAGCCTCCGAGGTGTGTCCGGCCTCGGGCTTGGTGGGCAGTGGCTCTGGCCTCTCAACACGGTCCTGTTGTCTCCCTCTGGTCTTTTGGCTGAGTGAACCGTGTTTGTTTTGGAAGCTGGAGAATCAAACTTGCCCCAGTGCAGGGAAGCTCACCTTGGGACGCAGGCGGGGCTCTGGGCCTCGGCACACAGGAATTCGCCCCCTCACCTCTTGTGTACCATCCATAACCCTGAAAGACTGTTCTGTCATCTTATCTGGCAACTGGGATTTTAGCAGTCCCTTCATTAAGCATGGAGAACAAAGGAGGCTGGGCAAGGGTCTCTGAATGTCCAAACACCTTGTCACCCCGAGTGTGAGGCTGCGGCCGTCCTGGGGGGGCCGGGCGCTGTTTACAGATGGGGGAGATAGCCACAGGGGAAGGTCGCTGGAGTCTTCTTTCCACCTCGCCCCCAGGGAGGGGGGGTCCCCTGACCACCCTGGTGCCCCAGCTGGCCTGGAGGCCTTTCTCAAGTCCCTGGCGGAGGAACGCCTGACACAGACCAAGGAAGAGCTGGGTCTGATGAGGGGCAGCGCCCCAGACAAACCAAGTGTGTGATCGTGCTAGGCAGGGCCACAGTGGCCTGGGGGAAGTGGAAACAGCGGAGCCCACGGGTGAATGATTTGAGTTGCCCGCTCTGTGCTGGACATTCTGAGATGGCCACTCCTTCCCGGACAGGAGCCCTCTCTATGTCATCAGAGACGGGGGGCAACCAGGGAGCTGATCAGAGGCCACCAGGGATGGGGAGTTCTCTTTCCTCTGGTGAAGCTGGGGTCTCTCCAGGGCTGAGCTGCCTCTGCTACAGGGGCTTGGCCCAGGGCTTCGGGCCCAAGTTACTGCAGGCAGTTAGAGAGAAACTTTCTAATGGGTGCCTTGTCACCCTCCCAGCACCACCCTGACGGTGACCATCACTGTAATGCAGCAGCTTGTCAACCGTCCTCCTACTTCTCCAGGGCATTGTCACACCCAAGGGCACGTGGCTCATCCTAACTGCCCGGGAACCGGGCACCAATCAGCCTCGCTGCCTAGGGTGAGCACATGAGGGGCCAGAGAGATGAGGTCGCAGGCAGGAAGAGGAAGTAGGGGCACCAGACCCCTCGCCCCTTGCACTCCTGTTCTGGGATGGTCAGCTCCAATGTGACCCCCCCAGGTCTGGACATTCCTTTCCTTCTGCTGAGGGCTAACTTTACGCCCAGGGCTGAAGGATGGCCTCTGTCCTGAAGGTTGTTCCCCCCACCAAAGAGGGACGTACTGTTACAAGATTCCAGTCCATTCCTCAGAAATGGACTGGACGTGCGAGCTGGAGGAGGTTGCTCTGAGGAGCAGCCAGGTGCCACCTCTGGAGCTGGGCACACATGGCTGATGACAGTCTTGGTAGACATGAGAGAGGACATTTGTGGGCCAGCTGGGTGGCAGGAGCGTGAGAGGTTAAGGCCCCGTGGGTCGTGGCTGCAGGAAGACTCCTTTGCCTCTCAGGACCTGTCCCAGGTGCAGAGCTGGGGCTGATGCAGGAGGGCACATCTGTGCTCATCTGGGCACAGTGATGGGTGTCCCAGCAAGCCGCTGCTGATTTTCTCCCAGGGCTGTGAGGCCCCAGACCCTTCCTGGCACCTCTCATCCTACACTCCATGTTGAGGAGCGTGCCCACCACCAACCCCAGCCTGCTGGGCAGTCACCGCAGCTCAGAACACCCCCTCCACTGGCCTGTCCTGACCCCGTGCAGGGTGTGGGCTTGTTTCCGTGGGCCCTTCCGGGGTGGGACCTGGCTCCTGCTCAGGTTGAGATGGGGACAGCAGGTGGAAAGCACCCATCTGTGTGTCCCAGCAGTTTCACCACCTGCTTTTAGCTTTCGTAACAGGGAGTGCACACACGACAGTCCTGCGGTACACAGCACGCCCAGTGCACACAGCACACACAACACAGTGGAAATGTAACACACGCGCACGCACACGCACACGCACACGCACACGCACACACACGCACACACACACGCACACGCACACACACACGCACACGCACACGCACGCGCACGCACACGCACACGCACACGCAGCTTATAACCATGTCCCACTTGAATTTCCAACATCTTCAGCCTTTTCTCCTGAACAGGCGATGGGCGTGGTGGTGGGAGCTAGTGCTCAGTCAGGTCCCCTGGGGTCCAATGACTGCGGCTGACTCACTGTGTGGCCGTGGTCAAGTCTCCTGACTTCTCTGGGCTCCGTCTGCATTTGGAAGGGATGATTCTGTGATCTAGAAGTTTTCCGGCAGGAGAATGTCTGGAGTTCTAAGTAAAGCTGGGGAGAGAGCAGAGGGCCCTGCGGCACCCTGCGCTTCTGGCCATCAGGAGGGAGAGGCCTTTGGGGCCTCGCAGGAGGACAAATGCATGTCCACGGTGCCACATGGCAGTGGCCTGGCCATCAGGGAGCAGACGCCGCTGAAGAAAGAGGCACTTGAGAGGGAGAACTTGACTCCCTGCCCTGCTCAAGAGGTGACCATGGGACAGCAAAAACCTGGGTCAGCCACTGAGTCCTTGTCTTTCTCTGTCCCAGCCAGTGACTACTACTGTCCCAAGACTGACAGTGCCCTGGGCTCACCAGTCACCCACAGCAGATGGCCCATTGGCTGCTCCTGAACCAGCAGGCCTGGCCCCATCTCTCCCTAACAGTGTCCAGCCCTGGCAGCTTCCTGCAGGGCTGCGAACCTTCCGCCTGGGGAGGCAAGAACAGGACCTCCCCTCAGGTGCCACGAGCCTGAGGGCACAGAAAGGAGTGGCCAGTCCAGGGCGAGAGTCATGTGAAGGAGAAGGAGCTGCCAGCGTCCCCTCCCCTGGACACAAGGGCTTGGCGTGGAACTGCTGCCACACCAGGAGCTGTGCCCCCACCTGGGAGAGGCACGGGAGCTGGCGGGAACAGGCGTGAGCACCCGAGGCTGCAGGTCATCTCTCCCCGTGAGAAGGCATTGACCTGACCCGCCTGTCTTCTGCTCAGTCACTCCTAGGGGCTCCTCAGACTCTGAGGAAGTGAACTTTCAAACTCAAGGCCCATGCCACCCCGCAAGACAGAGAACACACACGCACGTGCACGCGCACACACCCACACAGACACGCTGCCGCAGTGAGAGGCAGCCTGGCACAGGAGCCATTCCTTAGAAGTGGACACCTGCCTGGAGACGGCAGCACCCTAGGGCCACAGAGCAGGGACACGGGAAGTGGGTGGGGGTTTGACAATGATAGGGCTGTCTGGCTCCAGCGCCCGGCTACAATAATAACTTTTTAGTCCACCATTGTCCCAATTCTACAGATTCAAATCTAGATACTGACTTGCTTACATCTCTGCCTCAGGATTCCTGTAGAACATGCTAAGCACAGAAACAGCAAGTAACTTTCTTCAGATCACATACAGTTACGTGACAGAGGTTTGACTGCCTAGATCTCCTGTGTGACATTGGGCAAGTTACTCAGTCTTGCTGAGCTGGCAAGTTTCCTTATGTGAGTTGCACATACTAGTCACACCTGCTCACTGGGGGATGATAGAAGACCAAATACACAGTATCTAGGACACAGTAGGTACCTGAGCACTTGAGGAACAGTTGAGCAAGCAAGCCCCACAAGATGCCACCTCCTCCCCGAGGCATCTGTCCCCGAAGTTATGCACTCAGCCACTATGCTCTATGTAGAGAGCACCGAGAAATCTCTGCATCCCTACCATACTGCGGCTATTTTGTTTAACAAAGAGAACTTCCTGTGGGCCACACAGAGTCCTGAGTGTTTTAATAAATAATAACTTTTTTTTTTTTTGGTACCAGGGATTGAACTTAGGGGCACTCGACCACTGAGCCACATCCCCAGCCCTATTTTGTGTTTTATGTAGAGACAGGGTCTCACTGAGTTGCTCAGCACCTCGCCATTGCTGAGACTGGCTTTGAACTCGCGATTCTCCTGTCTCAGCCTCCCAAAGTGCTGGGATTACAGGCGTGCGCCACTGTGCCCGGCTACAATAATAACTTTTTAGTCCGCCATTGTCCCAATTCTACAGGCAGTGAAACAGGAGCACAGGGAAGTTAAGTCACTTTCCCAAGGCTACATTGCTATTCAGTGGTGGAGTCAAGATTCAAATCCAAATACTTTGCCTTCCAGGCTCCACCCTCCCCTGCTACACACTGATGCCACCATTGATGGCCTCGCCGTGGGTTCATTTGCCTCCACTGGATGATGGGCCCCTGGAGGGCAGGGCCTTAGATGACTTACGTCTGATTGGCACAGCCACTCTGCACAGCCTGGCCCGGAGTCAGTGCTTGCATTTTATCAAGAAATGGAGCAATGAGCACCATCAGTGGAAACTCGGACCCTCTCTGGGTTTTCAAATTCCATAGTCAGTCAACAAAGTCAGACATTTCTTAAGCTGCTTTTGGGGAAAGTCTTGCTGGCTGCCCTGTTCCTCCCAAATGCAGTGGTTTGAGTTGAGGCCCTGGAATTCCTTTTCTCTGACTGGGTCTGTCATGTTACTTCTCCTGGTGGAGGAGGAGAGCGGCTCTGTTGGGGAAGGTCCACAGAGGAAGTGGTGTTTGTGCAGAGACCTGGAGAAGGAGCAGGCCTGACAAGGAAGCGCCTATCTCCTTTCTTTTCACGTGGAGATAACACTGTCTAAGATCCTGGGGGCCATGCCCTAGACATCTTTTTATCTTTTTTTTCTATTGTCTGTGTAGACACAGACGAGTCATTCAATCCAATCTCCACCCATCCATCCATCATCCATCATCCATCCATCCATCACCCACCCATCGCCCATCCATCTGTCCTCCAGCCATCCTCCACACATCCCCCGCCTCCTCCTCCCCGTCCATCCATAGAGCACTCGCAGAGCACATGCGTAACGCTCTGGTGTCCCAGATGCACGCTGAGCCCCATAGAGGGAGATACCAGAGTCAAAATGTCATTCTCCATAAGCATATTCTAAAAGTCAAGGTACCCCATGGCTAATTTGGAGGGCAGTGCATCCCTGGTCTTTGTAGTACGTGACCCAAGAAGATCCATGTGTGACCCTACAAGGGCTCTGCTGTCATTTGGAATGGAAGCAGAATTCCAGGTCTGGTTCCCAAGTGGACAGAGCTCATGTGGGGATCCAAGTGTGGGGAAATCTAAAATCCCAACACCTCGCGCCCTCAGTCACTTGAAGAACCACCCGCTCTTCGACTGAGGCTAGCTGGGCCCAGAGAGGGCCCTTCCTTTCTGTTCAGGCCTCACATCCTCCAGGGCTGCTCCTTCCTGGCCAGAGGCTGTGGCTCCCGATGCTCTGCGTGGATGGTTTGCACCCTGCTCACCACACACACATGGCCCCCTTGTCCCGGGAATGCAGGCGGCTGCTCGGAGCTGCTGCTGGAAATGGCCTCCCAACAGATGTGCCTTTAATTTGTTTCCGGGTCAGTGGCCCCCATGCCCCAAGGAGGCCACCTCCCAGGCAGGAGGCCCTGAAATAGCCCTGTGTGCACGACCCTGGCTGGGGTCATCCATCACTGCTCAGCTTCTGCCCCGGATGCCTCACTCCGGTGGCTGGAGAGGGGAAGCTGGCTCCGTCCCCTCGGGTGATGGCCTCTCAAAGGGCCAATTGTAAGCACATGGAAGGGGGCCTCTGCCCTGGTCCCGGGTCAGCCAAAGATCCCTTCCTGAGCAAGACCTCGAGGAAGGAAGCAGGAGCGGTTTGCAAAGTTCCTACAGGGGAGTTGGTGGTCCGACGTGGCGAGCTTTTCTCCATGCCTTGTCTGTTTCCAAGCAGTGGATGTCACGGGCGCCTACAGGCTCGAGACCAGGCCTGTCCTGGGCATCCACGCCAATGCTCATCCTCCTGCACCAGGGTCCTTGTCTTCCCATGTCACCAGTGGGGGAAGCAGCCTCAGAGCATTTGTCTCTAGCACAGAGTAAATGAGAACCAGGGTAAGCACCAGGGTCTGTATGGCTGTAAAACTTCCCCCCGAACAGCACCAGAACAAAGAAGTTTGTGGAGGATTGGAATGTTTCCTCCGTCCGTCCCTTTGCCTGAACGTGGGGATAATAATAGTAATAACTAGTTAATTGGATTATTTTAAGGTTAAATTAGATCATTCATGGCAAGAGCCTAGCATAGTGCCTGGTGCTCAATAGCTAAACAGTTGGTGCTCAGTAAATAAATAGGAAATGTGCGTGGCCAATGCGTGTGGGTGGCAGGGTTGTGCCTAGTGTATGTTTGTGAGGTGTGCCCCCCCATTCTCACACCAGTGAACCACAGGGGGACATATGCTTGGCAGAGGTCCTGAGAAGCATGGTGACCTGTCTTACCCATCTGGAAAGCAGCAGAACCAGGGCCCACCAGGGCTCTGCCAGTGCAGCAAGCAGGGAGACGGCTGCAGAACAGCGTTGCTGAGTGTGTCCCCAAGATACAGAGCATAGTCTGCCACGCTGTCAGTTCTGGTGCACCTGGGTCCACTGCACATGTTGGCTTCTGTCCCTGTTCTGCTGGTCGCAGTGCCATGCAGACATGAGTATTCTGTGTGCCAAGCAGCTTGCAACCCCACGCTGCCAGCACTGTGCTCAGGTCTCTCCCTGGCCTGGGAGTCCTTCCTGTCTCCTTCTTGCCCAGTTCTGCCTCAAACGCCTTCTCTTGCCTTTCTAGAAGGCGTTGCAGCCCCTCTATCCCCTCCTCTGTGTTTCCAAGTTACTTATTGTATAACTTGCTTGCTAAGGTATACAGCAAGGGACTAGCTCTGTGGGCCAGGTCTGGCCTGCTGCCTGCTTTTGTGAATAAAGTTTTATTGAGATGAAGCCACGCTCATTTGCCTATGGTCTATGACTGTTTCACACTACAAGGCAGATTCGAGTGGCTGCTTCTGAGACCATGTGGCTCCCCGAACTTGAAGTGCTTCCTTCACGGGAAGGAAACCCCTCTCCTAGTCTGATCAGATGACCATCATCACCACTGAGAAGAGAACGAGGGCAGGAACACATGTTTTCTCTGGCAGAGTGTTCACCGGAGGGGGATACACCCGGATGACAAGGACGTACGTGTACCTCTGGTGGGTTGTCCCAGCTGTGCGTAGACACAGCTCCCTCTGGATTCTGACAGAGTGTGGTCCAGGGCCAGTTGGAATCTTGCTTCTGCCCTGAGCATTTGAACACACTGGACAAGACCAGCAGGGGCCATTGAGAAGTCAAGACCAAACACTGACTTTGACTGAGTGCTGGGTTGGAGCTGAGGCAGTCGGCAACCTACTGGAGGGCAGGAGTATCCACACATCAGCAGGGTCCAGTGGAAAGTCTGGGGCTGAGGAGTGCGACTCATCAGGGCCCGGGTCCCAGATGCTTGCCTGCCTGTGACAAGGGTGTGGCCCAACCTAGGCTCTCTTTTCCTCCCCTTTCTGCTTCTGCTCCCGCTCCTCATCTGTGGGGCCTGCTGAGGCTCATGTGACCCAGGGAAGCTGGAAGCTTGGGTCTGTGCCCCTCATGCTGCTCCTGAGGACCTCCCCTGCAGGCTCCCTGTTAGTGACTCCCTCATAGAACGTGCCTCTTCCATGACAGGGACCAGCCTGCTTGCCTCAGAGTGCACTTCCTCCTCCACCCTGACGCCCTCTGAGCCTGGCTCAGCGCCCTCTTCCCTGCCCGCCACAGCCAACTCTTGCCTCAAGATGTTCCTGTTCAGCTCTGCACCCTGTGTGAGCTTGGGTTTTGGAACCTGGTCTGGGCTGCAGGGATTATAGAGTGCAAGGAGGTTTGGGAAGAGGGAAATAGGAGATGGGGCAGAGGGGTGTCAAGGGCCCCTCTGTGACCTGCTCCTGGGGCTGTGCACCTGCAGAGGGCCCTGCACAGCACCCCCCATGGCCTCTGAGCCTCCAATTCTCGCAGACCCTCAGGCTGAGAGTCCAAAGGACCCCTCTGCTTCTTGGCAGGGTATGTGGGGGCTGGAAGCGTCCAGTGCCAGGCTTCCATTCATTTTAACTCCTTTTCTTCCGCATCATGAGCTGAAGATCACCTTGCACCTGAAGGACTGCTCTCCACTTCCCTTCACGTTCCCCAGAGAGAATGAAGCCATAACAGGTCCACTTCCTGGGCCTGGTGGGAGGGGACCGTTATTTACTGTGCTGGGTCTGAAGTTTAGCAGCCAACTCAGCACACTGGACTTGGCCTGGGTCAAATCAATTGAGGGGCAGGTGAAGGAGTAGAGCGAGTCTGGACCTGGGTGCAACGAGTCCATCGATTTTTACCTGTGAGCACTCAGGTAACCAGCTGACCCAGGTTTCCTTCCTAGCCCTAGTTTCCTTTCCTAAGAAATGTGAATAATAATAATAGTAATAATAATAATAATAATAATAATAATAGTAATAATAATGTCTCATCTCTCAGGATAATCAGAAGAAAACACACACACCCAGGGAGCCCTGATACCCTGGGGGCTCAGCGTGCTAGGGCTTCTCCTGGCCACACCATCCATCCCGCAGGGCCATGCTGCCTGGAGCCCAGGGGCCATCCTGGGAGCCCTGAGATACCAGGGGAGTGACCAGGGAGGGAGAGAAAATGCCGGTAGGGCAGCTTTGCCAGATGACAGGAAGTGGTTCCTGCAGCTGGAGAGCGAGTTGTCTTTGGCTTGTTCTTCAGGTCTCCCGGTGCTTGTTAAAGGGGATGTTTCCTGAAGCAGTGCCACAGGGCTGCTGGCTGCTGATGTGCCTGGAGCTCAGCAGCCTGCTCCACTTCCCTTCCTCCCTCCCATGTCCCAGCCCCGGGTCTAGCAGGTAAAAAGGACAGTAGACAGGGACCCCTCTCCCAAAGCCCGGGCCCAGTAGCAGATATAACATGAACACACATGCAGTCAGGCCCTGTCATTTGTAGATCTAGCACTTGACAAAAAGTTTTTGTAATCTCAAAATCAATGCTTGTGGCACCTTTGCCATTAATGGTGAACAGGCATAAAGTGGTGAAAATTTGGTCCCATGTACCTGTTCCCAGCTGAGATCGATGACGTGGGACTCTGCCTTGTGCACGAATGTCCTTTCTGAGACCTATTCAGCGCCACAGTTCTCACATTTTTGTGATTCTTGTTAGGATTTCGTTGTTTAAAATAGACAAGTGCAGCGTGGAAGGGCTAGCCAGTGCTCCCCAGTGCAAGGAGACTGTGAGCCTTGTGTTGGAGGGAGAAGCTTCCATCGGGCGGGAGCCACTGTGAGCGAGTCCACAGTAATGTTAGATATGGGGTCTTTAAACAGAAATGCACATCAAAGAATGGTCATGATGGGTGTTCGCAAGAGCCCAACCCTGGGTCTCCCCAGACCTACAGCTCTGTGTTTTGGGCAGCTTTATAGAACACAGTTCCTGGGAATAATGAGAACTGGCTGTTACCTGCAGTGCCAGGCAGGATGTGCCTTAGGAAGACCCCATCTGGGTGGGGGCAGGAGCCACACTCCAGATAGTCTAATGAATCAGTCGTTTGAGGATCTCCAATGATCTTTATGAACCCCGCTCTCCTCCCAAGAAAAGAGTGAAGCTGGGTTTAGAAAATGTGGGCCAATCCCAGCCACAGGAAGCCTTGAATCCTCCAAACAGCAGTCAGGTAGCGAGTCTCTTCCTGCTGTCAGCTCACTGCCCTTGGCTGCGAAGCAGGGAGTCTGGATCTGAAGATCTTGAAGATCTCTCAAACTCTAACTGGCTACAACTTGTTGAGATTCGGGAAAAAGATGACAATCTTTGCATTCCTGGAGTGGTACAACTTGTTAAATATTTCCCTAAAGCCACATCCAAAGTTCACTCAGTTCTTTACTCTTTCACCTGCACCCTGATTTTAGATGTCACAAACACTTACCAAATGGCTCTTATGTACCATAAAAAAGTGCCAAAGCTTTTACCTATCCTTTTATATTAAAAAGGATATTATTTTATATTAAAAAAAACCCCACAAAACTCTTAAAAAGGATATTATTTTATATTAAAAAAAAACCCACAAAACTCTTATATGTCAAGTTCTGTCCTAAGCACTTTATTCATGTTGACTATTTAATCCTGATAACAACTTTTTGAGGTAGTTGCTTTAGTCATCTCCATTTCATGTGGGGGGAACTGAGGCACAGTACCTTTAATGAGTTCTCCAAGGTTGCATGGCCAGTGAGTAGGCCCCATGGGATTCCAACCTGGGCCCTGTAGTCCAGAGCCTGTGCTCTTAACCCCTGAGCTCCACTTTCTGGTTCCCTGTCCATCCACATCCCACTGTTCACTGACCAGCAGCACGGGCATCCTCTGGGAGGTAGTTGGATATGCAGGGTCCCAGGTCCTGCCACAGACCTACTAAGTTGGAGATGCGTTCACATGAGATCCCCTCCCTGGGGACTCACATGTGCCTGTGGTCTGAGCACCACTCTCTTGGACCATGCAGCCTTCTTTCAGCCGATGAGCAAGTGGAGCTCAGTAGATGAGACTGGCAAGGTCACACAGGAAGAAATGCGGAGGCAAGGACCTGGAACTGGGTGCCAATGCCAAGCTGAAGGCACCCTCTTCTGCTCTGATGGCCCTGTGGAGAGCGAGATACTTAGGCTGAGCTGCAGGGCTGAGTTCGTATTTATGTGCTGGTAGATAAAGCTTCCTTCAGAGGAGATGCTCCAAACTGAGGGCCACACATTCTGTTGAGTGAGAGGCAGGCCTCCCCACAGCCAGGTGCAAACACCTGGATGAGATTAATGCCCAAGTATGGGATTACAGAACTGGTCCACACAGCCTGGCCATAGCCAGGGTCCCTTAGGGAGTTTCAAGAGAAATAAGTAGAGTCAAATTGAAAATGCCTCAGGATCACTGTCTGAGGTAGACCTCAGGCCAGGAGCAAGTGTGAGTGTACTTTGGATGCTGACCCAGGTGCTACAGACTTTTTATGATATAAAGCTTCCTCAGGAGGCAGCCAGTGGGACCCTCTAGTCTCGTCTCAGATCCCCTTGTGACATTATTGCCAAAGCCCATCCAAGCTCTGCTTGCACACCTCCAGGAGCTAGAGGCTCACTTCCTCCTCAGAAAGTTGGCCTCTAGTCCAAACCCTCAGACTCCTGCAAAGCCTTCTTGGAGACCAGCTTCTCACTGCAGCAGTCCTGCTTAGAGACACAGAACAAATCCCTAAGCCTTATGATGGCCCTTCCTGCCTCTGGTTCTGCAGGTGGGAGGTTATTAGCGAGTGGAGTGACCTGTCCTTTGGGTGCTACATGTGAAGGAGGGTGTCCGATTGAGAGGAACAGGGGCCATCCACTATCACCTAAGGGAGCCTTGCCACGGGGAGGAGCCTTCTGGGAAGGCAGAGAAGGGGTGAGGGGAGGAGGGGGCGTGAGAAGCAGGAGGGGTGGGTGGAAGTGGTGGGTCAGAAGCACCTCCCTTGTGGGGGGTTTGGGCTGGACATCCCTCTCTACGGCACTGGCCTCACAGAGCCGGGACATCTGGGAGGAGCAGGAGCACACTCCCTCGTCTCCATGGGGCCAGCCAGGGGTCCATGGCTTCTGTGGAAGGGTCTTTGAGCTGGGCATGAAAGGAGACTGGGAGAAAGGGCACTGGGGAGTCAGACTTACCCAGGCTCCGCCACCTCCCAGCTTTTCTGAACTTTTCTCATCTGTAAAACAGGAGCAATAATAACTGATTGCTGATTTTGGTGTATCAAATGTTCAAAAGCATGGGGCGTAGTTGGCAGTGTCTGACAAACAGCAGAGACGGACTTTTGAAACTTTTATATTGCAGCCTTTACAACTGTATTTTCATGGATGGGAAAGTGAGGGAAAAGTAGCTTTTGTTTCTAATCACCACCTCTACTCCTTGAGGAAAATGGATCTTGGTTTGTCCCTGTTTGTACCCAGAGGCAATTTCCCTCAATTCTTGGGCACCAGCTTGGATTCTCTCTCTGTTGGTCCACACTGTGACCCAGACTCTCACGCTTTTCAGGTGCCATTTCACTTAATTTGTCCCCACTGCCAATCTGGGGCACTGTTTCCATTCCTTTTGTATGAACAAGAGAACTGAGCTGTAGAAAGTTCCAGAGAGGCTGAATGACATGCCTGAGGCTATACAGCTCCCAACTGAGGGGACCAAGCATACTGTCCCCCGAGTCTTCTCCAATAGCTACCTTCCAGAATGGATCAGAAGGCTTTCAGGGCTAAGGGAGTGTTTGAGCTATTATTTCTCCCAACCCTAGGTTTTCCTGGGCAAGGCTGTCCCAGAGCTCTGGCTCCTGGCCAGACCCTGGAGCCAGCTGACCTCCTTGTTTGTGACCAGGCCCCATGCAGGCGGGTGTCACCCAGCTCCCCCAGGCAGTGCCCCTCCCTCTGGAAAGCAGGATCAGCTGCAGCTAATCTAATTGACCGGCTCCACCAGCTGAGCACCCCAGTCTGACATGCACGTCTCACCCCCCAGCCCCTCTTCTGAAATCTGTGATCTTCCTGCTTGAAATTACCTTTAATTTCCCTCAGGAATGAACAAGCATTTAGAGGTTTGGTTTCAATTACACCTGGAAAAAAAAAAGTTTGACACAAATTTCAAGCCAAATAAATTAGAAAACCACAGACCTGGAATACAAAATGGGGACGGGTCAGTCTGGACTCCCTGCCCTGTGGCCACCTGTGCCCCGAGGCCACCCAGGCTACCTCTGGGGCTCACTGCTCCCGACTCTCTTCAGGGCTTCTTCCCCATCTGAATTCCTCCCAGATCTCTCCTGCTCCATCAGGGACACGCAGCAGCCTTGGCAAAACTGAGCTCCCTCACCTGCACCCCTTCCTCTTCCTCCCCACTCCTGTTCTTCAATGGCTCCTCCAGGAAGCTTCCTCGAGGACTCTGGGCCAGGGAGAGAAAGGTGATGGAGGGTATCTGAGGTCCCAACTGATCTGACTCCCAATCCCTGGGCTACCTTCTGCCCCTCAATACCAGCATCTGATTTAGGACACAGGACATGTGACCCACAGTCACAGAGGCCCAGGACAAGTCTACAATCACTACCTGCCCATGGAAATGCAGCCAACGGGAGAACCGGGAGATCCTCAGGGTTGGCCCTGAAAGCCCAGGGATCCCAGGGACATGGGAACAAATGGCTCAAAAACCAGGTCCACAAAGATGGACCAGGCTCAGAGATGTGGCCTTGACCGAAACATCAGTTCATCTGGGTCCCAGAGGACACTGACTGTAATGGGGCCAGAGTGAAGACTGGCCCTGCCTCCATCAAGGGAGCAAGGATCATCCTGGAGGGACTCAAGCCTTCTCCAAGGGGGCTCCCAAGAATTGCACTGCCATTCCCAGCCACAGGCCAGGACCCTCAGTATGTGCCTGTCTCCTCCCGGCCTAGGTTGTGATCTCAACTGTGACTGGAATCGAGATCGTATTTCATCTGATTGATCTGTGCACTGATAGCGCTTACTTAACTATTCAATAAATACTGGTGAAAGAAAGGAAGGAAGAAATGGAGAAAGGAGGAAGGAAAGAAGGAAGGAGGAAGGAAAAGAGGGAGGGAAGGAAGAGCTGGTAGAAGTCGAGACGTCTCAGTCAAGTGCCACTGGTCTTGGCTGGGGTGTGGGCAGAGGGGATGAGATAGATGGTATTTGTAAAGGAGGCTACACTGATTCAGAAGCTTCTGGGAAAAGTACCAACTTCCCAGGCTTGATCTTCAAGGCTCCTGTGACCTGGGCCTAACAGTCACTTGCAGTCTGGTCCCCACTGTGCTGAAGGAGCCAGCACACACATACTCTTCAGGCAGCTGACCATGGCCTGGCCCTTCACAAACCACTTGCCTCACTTTCCCATCTTGGAGTCACTTGGCTGCCATCCCCTGCATGGTGGGGCTTCTTGCTAGGCATTGGGGGTTTCAAGCATCCAGCATGAAGGACACTCGTCTCTGGGAAGACGGGTGGGGGTGGGAGGAGATGGCAGGCCAAGAGTGTTGCAGCAGAGGTAGGTCTGTGGCAAGGTGGAGCCTCCAGGAGTCAGAGGGAGCTTCACAGGAGGACATAACCCTTGCACTGCGACTTGGAAGGTGACAGAGAATCCCAGAGGAAGAGCGTGTGTCAGGCAGAGACACTGCTTTCCCAAATCTCCCCTGGGCAGCCTGGATGCTTCCTTTCTAGCCCAGAGGTCTCACCTTCTCTCTTCTGAGCCATCCTGGGGCTCGAGGCCCTCCTGCTCCCCATGGAGCACTGGGCCACTTTCTCTCAAACCCCTCAGCCTGGAATTGAGTCCATTTTATTTCCTAATTGGAAATGTGAGTGCAGATCTCTCTCCCGCTCCTATCGGTCTGGGACTTTCTTAGAAGCAGGTGGCCCATTCTTCTTGAGATAGTCCCTGGTAGAGCTGGACAGACACTCGACTGGCACAACTGAGACACAAGCAAAGCTGTGGTAGCGGGCACTGTGCTGGGCACCATGGATGCAGAAATAACACCCACCAAGGAGAGTACATGGGTCTCTCCCTCCTGGGAACACTGGCCTGCAGTGAGCACCTGCCGTGGGCTCAGGTTGCTGTGACAGAGGAGAAATCAGAAATGAAAGCTCAAGGGTACAGATCCTGAAGGGGCAAAGCCAGGTCTCAAGTGCAGGGCATTTTGATTCCTAGATCTACATTCTCCCTCCACAACTCAAACGCCCTCCTTACTCCAGGGTCATCCCAGGACAGACGAGGAGCCAGGTGAAGCCACCCTGAGAGCTCTTCTAGGGGCTCTCTGAGAAACAGGTTCTCAGAACGCAGGTCGTGAAGTCCTGTCCTGGATGCTTCCTGAACAAGGAGGCAATATAGGTGAGGGGCAGTTGCCTTGTGACCCTGGGACCCTAGCCTGCCCTGGCCCCGCTCCATGCATGAATAACAGGGACCACAGCCCACCAGTGAGCTCAGAAGCAGCCAAGGAGTTTTGCACGTTGGAGAGCAAAGTCACACTGCACTATATTATCCAATTTTTCTGGCACCAACATTCCTGCACTTGAAGCTTGGTGGTAGTGAATCTAACTCCAGGCATACCGTTCTGGTGATGTCAATGCGTGTGATCAAAATCAGAGGCACATGTACTAAGGGCCTGCATGAGCTCAATGAGCCTGAGAAATTATGCTTTGAAGGGAAGACCCTCCAGACGGAACTGTTAGAATTCCAGAAGTCTGCACCGTGTGTGTCTAGCAGGTCCTTGGCATTAGGCACAGCCCACATCCCTCCATCCCATGCCCACCCAAGGACGATGGAGGCCAGGGGCTTTTTAGCATTTCAGTACTGCTGAATATCCCTGAGGCCAGAACACGAAGTCAGTCGGGACTTGAATGTATAAAGTGTTGTCACACCTGTGCCTTCAGCTATGCTGTGTCCCCACAATGTCCCTGTGCTGTGGGTGAGGTGTGGGGGTATCACCCCTTTCCTTCCTGGGTAGAGAGCAGACCCAGAGAGATAAAATATCTGGCTCCAAACCACACCATTTGTTCACTTGCACAATCATTTATTGACACCTGCTCATTACCAGGCATGGTGACACTTCGCACATTTCATTTTTACAACCATCTTGAGAAGCAGTAATTAACATCCTCATTTTACAAATGGTGAAACAGAGGCTCTGAGAGTCAGGGGAGAATGTGGCCAAAGTCAGGCTGTAAGTGGCAGCTCTAGGTTTCACACCAGACGTCACATTTGTGTGTACGCTGTCTCTGGAGACAGTGGGCACGGCAGGAGGAGGATGGTCAGCCTGGGGTGGTACAAGCAGAATGTCAGAGCCAGGAAGCAAGCCTGGCCCGAGCCGACAAGGAGAGGAGGAGGCTGTGCTCCTCTGCCCCGCCCAGGCACCTTTCCACCCCCTACTCCCACCCCCTGGAATCTGAGCAATGTTCCATGGCAGAGGATCCGGGCCTCAATCGCCTCGAGGGTGAGACTGGGCTGCATGTCCTTTGGGATGAATGAGCCCACAGACAGAATTCAGGCCTTGCTCTGAACCCTAGAGGGAGGGACATGGGCACAACTACCTCATTGTATGGGCATCTGTCACTGCTGGGGCCACATGCAAATGAGCCAGCTTATGGAGTGGGCAGCCACAGGCCAGGAGTCAGCTGCAGAGAGCAGCCGAGGGAGAAGTCCAGGAATCTGGACACAGGGACCCAGCCCTTGGGCTGAGACCAACAGGGACCAAGGGAAAGCTTGGACTCCTATAGGGTACAGCTGGCTGAGCCACAGGAGTGGATGGTTTGTGCCCTCAATTGAGCCTTTCCCCCCCAGCAGGGAGAAATCCGGTGTGCACACCCAAACTCCTGCACACAAAGACAGAAATATGAGTGACTTAGGGCTCGGTGTACTCTGGCACAAACAGAGCCCAAACCCTTTATGTTAACAGTTAAAGAATTATAAAATTACCTTCAACTTTGCATCCAGCCATTGTTCTCCCTTATTGATTCTCACAGCCACCTTTTAAGGTCAGCAAAGCAACTCAGCTCTTCCCTGCATCTTCTGCAGGGACCCCTGGAGGAAACCCACCCACTACATTGCTCTCGTGGTGGAGGCCGGGCACAGGGAGTGGGGAACGTGACCCTGGCCAGGACCGAGAATGGGAAGAGGAGTTGCTGGTCTAGTTTCCCCGTTCTGGGCACCTGAGTCTTAGGGACAACAGATCTACAGAGTGTCCTTGTCCTAGATTTTTTATCCCAAACTTCTCCATTGAGGTTTTTCCTTTTTTTTTTTTTTTTTTTAAATTCAAAATGTAAAAAGCTGTTGCAGCTGTCTTAACCCATGCTTGTAAAAGGACAGCCATGAGCAATGGAAGTGTGGCAGTCACTTCCAATCCCCACCCCAGGAGCTGATCTGCTCTCTAGGGTCCCCCACAGCTAGACAGAGTGGGCTCAGCTGCATCTGGGTGCCTGATCTAAACATGAATCCTTAGTCTCCCTTTTCTCTTCTTCGGGTTGGAAAAAGACTGTGTCTTTTGAATTCTCTGGTCCTCTTCTAAAACAGGACAGATGTGAAGGGCCTGGCAAGCGTCTGTGATCTGGGTGAAAACATCTGCCTCCGGCACTAACCAAACACATCAGCTGGAGCCAAGAACGTTGCTGCTCGCTGCCCGGGCTACCGTTTGACTTCTTTTATTAATAACTTGGGAAGGTTGCAGGCCAGGGCTTCTGCAGGAATGAAAGGAAATGATCCAAGAAAAAAAAAATCAAGCCCATAAATAAGTCAAAGTCACTGATGGAGGGCGTTTGATCTTTTCTTTCTTCCTTGTTTTTTTTTTTCCCCCTAAATGAAATAGGGGCATTTCCCTTCAGAACTCTGCAGGTAGAAGAAGCCAGAGGGCAGTCTTTTTTGGGTTGATGGAGGCGTGGGGAGCACACAGGTCACTCTCAAGCTTCCGCCCTTGTAGAGTCTTACAGGGTAGGGGCATCTCATCTGGGCTGTGAGGAGGGTAGCAGCTGGAGGAAGAAAGAACACGACCTTTGGAATCAGACCAAGCTGGTATTGAAAAGAGCAAGTGTGATCTTGGGCAAGTTCATTGTCTGAAACCGATATCCTTATTGTATCACCTGGGGAGATGATTCCCACCTCTTAGAATATTTATGAAACTGGACAGGGTAATTATTACCATGATGGAGGAACCTCAGAATTTCAGCAGCATAATTCAATGCCAGGCCCTCTCCGCGTCCAGTGTGAGCTGTTGGGGCTCCCCTCTGTCCTGTGACCCGGTAGAGGGATGAAACCTCCCGGGAGCATGGGACCATGCTGGGTCACGGCTATTGTGCCAGCATAATTGTCATCAGCACACCTCTCCTCACTCTAAAAAGCATCTCAGTTCAGATGATAAATGGTATGGTCACTGGGACTCAGGGCCGGCCTGAGCTGAGGTTCTCATGAATGTTTTACTCTGACTCTGATCCTTCCATCCTTATTCTGGAGTTGCACGGTGTATGAGGAGGAAAATGTGGACCTATGGACATAGCAGACCACAAAACAGCAAATATTCTGGGTGTTATGGTTTAGATATGAGGTGACCCCCAAAACACTTATGTGTGAGACAATGCAAGAAAGTTTAGAAGTGAAATGATTGGGTTATGAGAAGCTTCACCTAATCAGTGCATTGATCCCCTGATATGGATTAACTGGGTGGTTACTGTAGGCAGGTGGGGTGTGACTAAAGGAGGTGGGTCATTGGGGGTGGGATTTGGGGTACATATGTTGTCCGTGGTGAGGGAGGTCTTTCTGTGTTTCCTGATGGCCTGAGCCACTTTCCTCTCCCACTCTTCCATCATTATGTTCTACCACCTCTTGGGCACAGAGCAATGCAGTCAATCATCTATGGACTGAGACTTCTGAAACTGTACAATAGTTCTCGTCAGATCTTTTGGTCACAGTGGCAAAAAAGCTGACTAAAACACTGAGATATGTACATTTTAAGGTATAATGAAATATAGTTCTTCAGTGTTTCCAAAGAGCTTTCCTGTTCATGATCTTGCTTCATCTTCCCAATAGCACCAGGAGACAATACTGAAGTTTCCTTTTATAAGGAAAAACTGGGGTTCAGAGAGGCACACCCTCATTTCACGAGGCTGCAGATTAATGGAGTTAAGACTTGAACTCAGATCTCCCAACTTGCCAGCCCTCTTTCTCATTTCCTTTCTCTTGTTCACAGGCTGATGGATGCATAGGGTGATGCTTGTGGGCAGACTCTACAGTGAGCCCACAGTGCCATCCCCCAGTGCTGAGAAGGGGTGGGGAGGCCAGGGCTGAAGGGTGAAGACTGTTCATTCAGGACTACAATAGCAGACATGGAAGGAATCTTTGAAAGCACCTTACCTATGCTTTTTTTTTTTTTTTTTGTACACAGGGAAAATAAGACCCAGAGATTACACAATGAGCTGATACCAGAGCCAGTCGGTTCTTCAGCTTCCTATTCCAGTATTCTCTCTGCTGCTATATTACAAAATCAAAGGAGAGAAAATGAAGAGATAGACTATTTCCTTGGTTATTCTGAAACAGAGAGAATAACATAAGTACAGGAAAAGAGGAGGACACATGGTCTCTGCCATGTTGGTAGGAAGCACCAGGATCCTTGAATGCTAAAGATGGGGAATCACCATAGGCTCCAGGGAGCTGTGGAGGCTTTGGGCCTGTGACAATTGAGCCAGACTTTTGTGATGAAGACTGCTAGCCCTCTACTAAGATCCACTCCTCGTGTAGCTGGCAACATGGCTGCCCATCTACCATGTTTCCCAGCCTGCCTTAAGGTTAGATGTGGCCACATGATAAAGTTTTTACCAGTGAAATGTGAGTAAAAAAGAGGTTTAATACTTCTAGACCTAGATGATATAGTCTTCTGAATATACTTTTCTGTGCATTTCCCTGCTTCTCGTGGGAATGCTTACCTTAGGAGTCACATGTGGAAGAAGACAGACCTCATACTACCTGAACTCCTGACTACTGAATCTAGTAGATCCATTGTTCACCAGAATGTGGGTCCCATCCCATGGCTGTATGGGAACAAACCTCTTGTTCTTGAAACCTTATGGTTCTTGGGGGCTATTTATTATAGCAGCTTAGACTATTCTAACACAGCCTTAAAGGCTGAGTAAGGCTTTCAGAAATAGGTGGAAATAAACCATTCTAGTTTGAGGGAACTGGATGCGTAAACATATGGATATTCATTCATCTATTAATTCTTTCAACAAATATTTACTGAGCGTATGTGTGCTCTGATACCATGCTGAATACTGGGCACACCATAATGAATGATCAAGTTCCCATTCTTGGGAAGCTCCCAGACCAGTCGGGGAGAAAGCTAATAAAGACACAAGGCACTAACCCTGGCTAGATGGGAAGAGAGAGAATTGATTTCCCAGAGAAGGTGACATTTGAGCTGGGACATGGAGTTATGAGCAGTTCTAGTTTGGCCAGGGCAAAGTTTAGGTTTACAGATAGTGAGGCATGGTGCCCTCTAGGAAGACCCAAAGGAACCAGAATATGAAGGACCTCGATTGCAAAGAGTTTGTACTTGATCCTGTAGGCACTGGGAACCACAGATGAACTTGGAGCAGTAGAGTGACTTGATCAGAGCAGTGTTTAAGAAATCTCTCTCTAGCACTTGTGTAGAGTGATTGATGAATGGACTGAAGATGGAGACTAGCCTCCAGTCTACATTTCTCTCCATCTCATTTCCAGCACCATAGTTCAGGTTGCCATCATCTCTTTCCTGGATTACAGAAACCACCTCTAGTTTTGACCTCCCCAGTCCATTCTCAAGAGGTTGGAGTAATTGATCCTTCCAGAACACGGTAGGATCATGCTTTCCCCTGCTTGCAGCCTTTAGATTCTTTCCATTGCTCTTTAGATAATCCCTGCATGGTTTGGCCACAGGTCACTTCTCTATCTCAACTCTTGCCATTTTTACCCAGTCTTCTGTGTGTGAACAAACTCAATATTCCTTCAAAGTACCATGGACTGGGGATGTGGCTTAGGGGTAGAGTGCTTGCCTAGGATGCCCAAGGCCCTGGTTTCAATGGCCAATAGCAAAACAACAGCAACAAAACCATGTTCTCCCTTCTCCCTGGACCCACAGACCTAAGGTGTCCTTGGTATCCTGACTTCCCATTGCTTCCATCTTATCTCCACCAATTCTACTCTTCTTTCAAATCTTAACTCAGGTGTCCCTTCCCCTGGAAGCTTCTCTAGCCCCAAGGCTAGGGGATGTTTTCCCGCCCTGTGTCCTTGCTGAAGCCTGAATTTCACCTTATGGCCATTGCCTATTTACTAGTTTGTACCCCCACAAGGCCATAGCAATGTGGAGACACAACCAGAAGAGCAGGACTGTCATGACAGCCATTGTATCTCTTGTGGCTTGTACAGTTTGGAACACATTTGCAAAAGTCTTTGTTGAATGTTCGAGTGGAGGCAGGAGACCCATCAGATATGAGGATCAGCAAGCAGGGACCCAGGTAGAGCCACTGGATGGAGAGGAGAGAAGACAAGACAAGAGGTCTTTGTACCTGGCTAAAGAGCTTGGCTGGTGGTGTCAGCCTGGCCAGCTGCTCCTCAGCTATCCCCCTGACTCTATCAGGTGTGGCTGAAGACCCCTGGTCTCCAGGGATGTGCCCTGGGAGGAGGACACACGTCACACAGTGACATGAGATAGATCTTAAAAGCTTTGCGTAATACTCACAACTCCCTGATGGTCTCTGTCATTTGGAATTCCATCATCTCTTTAAGTTTCTGTCTTTCCCACTGAAAACTACTGGAAACTCCCACTGGAAACTACTTGGGGGCAGAGACTGAGACTTCCTCAGGTCTCTATTCTAAGCTCTGAGCAGAACGGTACTGTCTACCTTCCTAAAGAGCTGATTCAACTCAACTGACCCTAGCTGAGATTTGGACAGAGACTCAGTCAATTTCAGGTGTCAGCTATGGACACAAATGATGTTTTTGAGGTGGCCTAGAAGAGAGATGACACCATCTCTGTGCTGCAGTAGATATTTAGTGGGTTTGGACCATGCTGTTGAGCACAGAGGATTCTAATTCGGGGTGTGTAGAGAGTTCCTCTGGCATGTGCAAGTGTGCCTCCTGTCTCCACGTAATGCCTGAGCAAAGTGTCTGTCACAGTGGGCCAGCTCCTCTAACAAACTTCACCGAGTTTCAGCAGCTTAGCTGGTATTTATTTGTCATTCTATTACCATGCGGCACAGGCTGGCAGAGAGCCACACTGTCATTCAGAGGCCTAGGTGCTTTCCTTTTAGATCCGGTTCTCCACCTCAGCATACAGGCACTTTGGAACTGCTTGATTCTGTTGTGGAGGCCACTCTGTGCAGTGCGGGTGGCTGGTAGCTCACACCCTCTAGTTGTGACTACCACAAAGGTCTACAGAGACTGACAATGTCCCCTGAGTGATGAGATTGTTCTCGACTGGAAACCACTGATAGAGATTTCTGGAGCCTTAGAGCCCCACTGGGTCCCGCAGCTCCACCCAGGGCAAGACAGGGAAAGAGGCTTCAGGGCCGTGGGAGATGTGCCATCTCTTATTCTGTGGGGCAGATTTTTTCCCGTGTCCACAGTTGATTGCAAGGGAATCTCAGGAAGGTAGAATACTCGGCTGCCTCACAGGAAAAAGAAGTTTGGGAACAACTAGCCAGTCTTTCATAGGTAGTTGAAGTTCATGTGCTTTATTTTCCTTCCTAAAGATAGGATAATGCGGGCTGGAGTTATGGCTCAGTGGTAGAGTGCTCGTCTAGCACGTGGGAGGCACTGGGTTTGATCCTCAGCACCACATAAAAATAAAATAAAGATATTCTGTCCACCTACAACTAAAAAATAAATATTTTTTAAAAATTATTAAAAAAAAATAGGATAATGCAAAAAAAAAATCATTTTGTTCCAAATCAGCTGTGAGGGCTCAGTGTGGTCTCCAATCAATAAACCAAACCTCCTAGAAGGTCTTTGAGCTCATCCAGAAAGCCAAGAGAATGGTCTCCTCCCTCTTCCTCCCACATCACCCCATCCTCCCTCCCACGATGATGAACCTTAGGTTGTGAACCTAAGGAGGCCTCTGACCCCCACCTAAGGAGGCCTCTGACCCCCACCAAAGGAGACCTCTGATCCGCACTAAGAAGGCCTCTGACCCCCACCGAAGGAGACCTCTAACCCACACTAAGGAGACCTGTGACCCTCACCTAAGGAGGCCTCTGACCCTCACCTAAGGAGGCCTCTGACCCTCACCTAAGGAGACCTCTAACCCCCACTAAGGAGGCCTCTGACCCCCACCTCTGACCTCCACCTAAGGAGGCCTCTGACCCCCCACCTAGGGAGGCCTTTGACCTCTACCTAAGGAGGCCTCCAACCCCCACCTAAGGAGGCCTCTGACCACTAAGAAGGCCTCAGATCCCCTCCAACGCTGCACCAACTCAGCATCCCGTGTTAGCCTGGCAGTGCCGGGGGAAGCTGCAGAGGCCACAAGACTCAGGCCTGCCATTGGGGGTGTGTGTCTCACTTGTGGACAGGGTCCTCCATCACTTAACCCTTCTGTGGAAAGACAGTACTGCCAGGGCAGAGGAGCTCAGCACGGGTCATGGTCTCGAAGCTACTGGAAGTGGCAGAGTTACCATGGGGTTCCAGGTGGGAGAGCAATGTGAGTAAAACTGTAGTGGGTGAGCCAGGACATGTGAGGAACGTCGAGGGCTTTTCAGACAGGGACAGACATCACACATTTCAGAGGTGCAGAAAGTCAGGGCTGTGGGGGTGACTTGGGGTCAGAACGCCAGGGCAGCACGAGGCCTCCAACTTCACGTCCTCCCGTGGAGAGGCAGCGCCTGACTCTCGGGATGACAGATCAAGTTAACACTAACCAACATCCATTCTTGAGGAAGCCTCCATGGGAAAATGGTCATTGTAGACCCCACAGACGTCCTCTAGCAGTGAGCAATCTCCCAGAACGCCCCCGCCTCAGACGTTTCATGTGGTGTAGCTGAAAATTAATTAGAAAGGGAAAAAAAATCTCTCAAGTCAAAACACATATCTCACAACCTATTAGCATTAAGATTAGCATTAAAGAAAGTTGGAAACTATAACATTTTAAGCACAATTTATAAGTCTAATTTCCTGTGTGTCACTCTCAGATAATAAATGCTTTTCCTTCAAGTTGAAAAGTCTTGGTGGAAAGAGGGGGGTGGAGTGGGGCAAAAGAAAGAAAAAGTTAATTTAAGGCCTATTAGTTTATTTTTAGTTGCTCAAGATCTGAGGGACTAAGAACATTTCCCTTTTCTAATAGAACACGCCTTCCTGTGTAGGGAGGAAGTCCCCTGACCTCAGGCCTCCTCCAAGGTGCTACTGATTTTTGACAGAATTCCTCGGGCGAGGGCTTTGAAAGAGGCTAGGCCAGGCCTGTGTGGGGAGGGTGCTCTGGGCCTGGAGGGACAAGGTTAATTGCTTGGAGCACTGGAGAACAGCGTAGCCGGCAAGGACGGGTGCCGGAGGCCCACTTCCTGTATTGCTCTGGAAGAAGTTCGTCGCCCACAGCTTCCATAATAAGACATTCTTGCTAATTTGCCGGGAGCTGAAAGGGATTTCTGTTTTTAGCTTTGGGTCTGTGGCAACTGTTTTGTTTTAGATGAAAATTAAATGGGGACAAGGAGCTGGGGCTGGTTGGGGGAGGGGAGGCAGAGCCATAATTGAAGTGCATTACTGGTAATTACCCCGTCCTTTCTTTCACTCATCATGTTGACAGAGAAATCTATTACCCAGCAGCTCCGTTTCCACAAATTGCCCTTCCCTGAGGACTTGGGAGGGGGTGGGGATGGTGGTACTGGAGGAAATCACTGCTTTGTTCCAGAAAGTGGGCCCCCAGCCATGCTTAGAACATGGCTCCTGCTGTCTCTTAGCCAGAGGGAGGTGACCCAAGTGAGGACCCTGAGCAAGAGGTAGAGTCACCTGGGAATCTGGTCCTGACTGGGGATCTTTCCCAAGGCCTCAAAACACAAGCCCATAGGGAATGCAGGAGGGGCAGGGGAGATATGGCCTCATCCCGTCTCAGAGGAAGAAAGGAAGTTGGAGGCAAATGGCCGACTGTAGTGCCACCCTGTGTTGAGAGCGCTTGTGCGGCTGTCCAGTGACATAAGAGAGCATTCTTCAAGGCTGTGCCCTCCACCATCATCCTGCCGCTTCAGGACCTGGTCCCTCCCTGCCTCTGTTCTGCCACATCTCCTGTCTCCCTCTTTCTCCCCTGTGTTCGTGCCTCACCTCTTTCGGGCTCTAACTTTCCCTCTCCACCGCCAAGCTGTTGCCTCTCTCCTCCTGTGTCTCAGCTCCGCAGGGCCTCTGGAGGGCCGATTCTGAAGTCCTTGTTTCTTCTAGCTCCTGCTGACATCTGAACCTCTCACTTCCACCCTCTCCTTCCACATCTGCTCCTAAGGCAGAGCTCTCTAGCATGTGCTGTGGCCAGGAGGGAGGCGGAAAACCATCATGGCAGAGACCGCTGACTTCAGACCCCCCCCCGCCTTCACCCTTGGCATTGACTCCTTCAAAAATCACTTGTTGAGCTTTGAATGTGGGTGAGAATTCCAAGACAGCAAGACATTAACCTTGCCCTTCTGAAGCTCACAGTTGGGGAGAATCAAATACATTTAGTTACACTTGAGTCCAAGGCTGGATGTAACTAGGGCTGAGCTGTCCTGAGGCCCAGTCTCTACTCCAGGTTCATGGAGCAAATTCCAATCCTGCACCCTCAATCACTTAGAAGCTGTAGGGATCTGGACCTCAGTTTAAGGGGTGGGGGCTGCATTCTTGATGCATGGCAAAACTTCTGGTGCTTTCAGCCTTTTCCTGGGCCCAGCTCCCACCCCCCTGGCTTGCACCATACCCTACCTTTCCAGTGAATCCTGCTCAATGAGCCGGTCTATCCTCATTTCCTGCTCATCATAGGGCCTGGCTGCTGTGGGAGCTCCAGCCCTGTCCTCTTTAGGGGTGCAGGAGAGGTCCTGGTGTTGAGTCATCATCCCCTGTCAGTCTACAGGTGTGGAGGGGCCATCACCCCCATTCTTGACCCCAACCACCACCAAGCCTGAGAGCACGAGCTCCCCCAGTAAGACCGTGGCTGCACACTGAAGTGAGCCTGGGACTAGTTTTGGTAGGGGTGTGAGTGAAGAGCAAGGATGCCACTAGACTCCTGTGGGCTCCTGGGGACAGGGACTGCTGTCTCTAAGGCCTCTGTTTAGTTCCTATTCAAAGACAGACATAGAATGGGAACATAAGGAAAACCATCCACTGATGGAATTAAGCTAAGAGTTGCTTTCCAGAAAATTGAAGAAGGGTTGGGTCCAGAGACATAATCTGGTCCCATCAAACAACGCTGGAGGGCACCTGGTTATAGGCAAATGGACATGCAGGATCCCAGGGTTGTGGCCTACTCTTCCTCACTCTGCTCTCATGGGGCCTGTATGCCCACAGAGAGGACTGGGGAGGGGGTGTTCCTGCTGCAGCTTGAGGGGCAAGTGTCTCCTCCTGCTGCCCTGCTCTCAGGTCCTCTGCAGGGAAGCCATGTATTACCCCGCACCTTGGACCTACTGAGGAAGCAGGTCGCTCCCTCTAGCTGGAACCTATGTCCTGCCTGGAGCTACTGGAGCTACTATGAGACAACAGGGGAAGTCAAAGCTGCACTTGCTGAAAGCCCAGAGTGTAGCAGGCCTGTGGCTAGGCTTCCCACGCACTTTTTCTGATCTCCGCAACACAAGGGATGAGTATTATTGGTACTATTAGCTCTGTTTTAAAGATAAGAAAATTGAGGCTTAGAAAGGTTAAGAGAAATTATCCAAGGTCACAAAACTAGTGATGCAGGACCATATTTTGAATTCTGATCTGTCTGATGCCATAACCCCCTCTCCTTCTATGGTCTTTGCTGCCTCTCAGGGCAGAGTGGATGGCTGTTTCATTTTTCTAGGAAGGAGTGGCCAGGTGGCATTTCCTCCCTCAGGCTCTGAGTCTTCATTTTTGCATGGTGTTGTGTCTGAGGACATCAATAGCTGAGCAGGGACTGGTCCAATGTCTCTCTAACTCTCATGGTAGAGACCACTTAGGGCCATCAGGGGAGGGATAGGATTCCACTGCACTCTGCAGAATGTCACCACATCTCAGATGAATGCTAATTCAGCTGCTGGATCTGAGGACAGGGGCTGCACTGCCGGGCAGGATTCTAGATGACAGGGCTACCAGGAGCTGCTGAAGGGGATCTTACCAGCTTGCTATGATTTTTTTTTATCTTGACAGGTCACAATGAATATTTCAAATGAACAGCCATAGACATTAAATAAAGAAGGGGTTCAGTACCCAATGAACTGGATTTAGTCCAGCATTTTTTTAAAAGTATTTTTTAGTTGTTGATGGACCTTTATTTTAATCATTTATTTATATACGGTGCTGAGAATTGAACCCAGTGCCTCACACATGCAAGGCAAGCACTGTATCACTGAGCCACACTCCCAGCCCTTAGTCTAGTATTTGTTGAGCACCTGTTATTGGCCAGGTGCAGGAGAAACAGGACCCCAGGAGATTGTAGTCCAGGGGAAGATAGGCATCCAGCCCCTGAGAGGAGCTGGCCCAGGATGTGGGTGGCAGGGGAGCCACAGGCAGCCCATCCCAGTGTAGCAAGGGCAGGGTTTTCCCTCCCTCCTGGAGATGCTTCTAGAGAAAAACTCCAGTGACACGCCACATCCAATAGGAAAGGTGGGTGTTCATGGACACAACAACGCTATTTTGGTTGGCAGGGACAAAGGAATAAGGAAAGTCAGAGGGCTTTGGGTTGGTTTGACTTTTGCTTGAATTTTTCAAACCCTGGAAGAACCCCTTCTTTATTTAATGTCTAGGGCTGTGCACATGCTGCTGAGGCCGTACAAATAGGACAGGAGCCACTGTTTTGATCTCAAATAGACAATTTTCCCAATCCTCATTTTCTCTGCAGTTCATGTGCTAAAGTAGAAATGGAAGAGCAGTGAAAGGGCCTAGAGGGTGAGGAGGTTTTCCCTTGCTCAGTGCTTTCCTAAGGCATCAATTAGCACAGCTTGATCCTTGGTCCTAACTGAGCAAGCAGTTAGGGGTTGCTCGCTTGGGCTAGAAACACATTATGCCACTCATCTTGTATACATCATCTGATTTAAGCCCTCCAACAATCCCATCATGGACATTATTGTCCCCACTTGTACAGGGAGGGGTCAGGGACCCACCAGACCACAAAACTTGTGTCTTTCCTCTAAGCAGCTCTGGCTGCCAAATAGGTAGGAGTCTTTCTGGGCTCTTATTTCCATGCCAAGCCTTTGTTGAGTTCTTGGGATGGTCTCCTGCTTCTGCCAAGGTTTCAACACGTTACCTTCCTTCTTCCTCTGACTCAGGGGTGTACTCCCTAGAGGCTGCCACCACCTCCCTGCAGACTCTGCACAAAGGAGTCACGTCACATCACAAGAGAAGATTGTGGTGAGGCCAGAGAGTATCCAGCCCCCTCAGCAAGGAAGTTTCTGGATGGATGTTGGTATAGTCCAAGCTGGATGCTCCAAGCAGCGGCCCCTCAAGCTGCCCCTGGGCACAGGTTTCACCCTACTGTTGTGCATGAGACTGAATTTCCTGAAGGAAGTGCCGAGGTGGAGTTTCAGGGACAGTTTCAGGGACTGACAGTTAACTTGGTCCCAAGTGCAATCAGTGCAGAATTGGAGTTTACATTTGCAAACAGTCACAGAGGGGAGGGTACAGGAAAGGCAGCCAGTCTAACCTCCTCATAGGAAACACAGAGGAACGTGGACCTGAGAGGGAAAGCAATTGTGCAGACATGGCCAGAGCCCGTCTCCCATCTCCTCGTCTTCACTGTTCTGTACTCCGGTACCGTCATGAGGAGGTGAATTTCACTACAAAAAACTCACAGGATGGAAAACCCCCCAACTGTCTCTGCTTGGGTTTAGTTTTTAGAAATGCATGGACATGTATGTCATTTTTTTTTCAAAACAAATGTTTAAAATTCAAGCATCTTTTGTTCCACTCCATCCTGGAAAAATAATTCTAGGGACTTCAAGATCTCGCTTAACAAGCAGTACATCTTGATGAAATGCTGATTTTCATATTGTTCTCAAACTGCACAGTTGCAGAAGCCAATGCCAAATGAAAGCATGATATTTCGAAGGAAAAAGCTAACAATTTAAATCCACGACGACAAATCAGAGGGTACATGATGTGATCAACGCAGACGTCGCAGTTTCTCAGTCAGCCTGGAAAGGCGGGAGTGTGTGGCAAGAGACGTGCAGATTGTCATCAGGACCTGGCTCAGACCTCTAGTATTGCTGGCTGGGTGACCCTCAAGGACAGCTAGGCTCACTGCTCTGACCCTCAGCATCCTCATGTGTGATATGGGCTTGCTCGTGTTTACTTTGCAAAGTTCAATGAGGAGGAGATACATGTCAAGTGCTAAGGGAAACTAAGCTGCCAATAAAATTTTATTTGTAAATGGTAGGGGAATCTGGGCTGATGGTGAGAGTTCAACTTGTTTTTGTAACTTTCTGAGGTGCAAATTACAAGAAACTTGAGAAAAGAGGTATCCCTCTGTTATGGTTTGGATCTTTAATGTCCCTTGAAAAGCTTCTGTGTTAAGCAATGCAGGAATGTTCAGAGGTCAATGATTACATTATGGGAGCTATAGCGTCATTAGAGACCTTAATCCCTTTGATGGATTAATAACTTGAATAGACTACAGAGTGGTAACTACAGGTAGGTAGGGCATGGCTGGAGGAAGTAGGTCACTGAGGTTGTGGCCTGGACTATACCTGTCCCTGGACTCTTCCTCTCTCTCTTCCCAGCTGCCTTGTGCTGAGCAGTTTTCCTCCACCACACCTTCCCACCATGATGTTCTGTTTCAACTGGAGCCCAGACCAATGGAATTGGCAGACCACTGAGTAAGACTTTTGAAAATGTGAGCCCCACATAAACATTTCCTCTTCTAAATTTTTCCTGTAATGTATTTTGGTCATAGTGACTAATACACCCTCACACAGCGGGGATCTTTCACGGCGTTCCCCAGTGTAGTTATGGTGTTGGAAGAGTAGGCAGCTTGGGAGGCATCATGATGGAGGATAGAGAGAATTGGAATTAGAAGACAGAGTTCTAGTAACTGGCTGGCATCTCATGTGGATGCTGAGCTAATCATCAGAAATTATGCATGGCACCACATCAAGGTTGATTTCAAGCAACACCTGCAATGGAGCCTGGCACCCAAGAAAAATATCTTGAATGGATGAGTTAGCAAAGGCCATCCTGCGCACTGTCTGGTGAAGAATCTGGAGGCCTCCTCTGCCTCAGCAGGAACATGGTAATATTCCCCCAGAAGCGTTGTCCATGGACAGGTTGGGATGGGGCAGGGCTTCACGTATATGCTATAGTTATGAAAAAAAAATGAGAACTTCCCTGCTCCTAAAACTGTTCAAGCAGTTTTTCAGGACACAAGTGCAGGACCTGACCCAATATGACCCTGAAGGCTGTAGGAACCAAAAGTTTCCAAATGAGCTGAAACCTAAAGAATGAGAACAGGGCCTGCAGATCTGATTAGAAGCAAGAGGTACCATCAACAGTTCCCAGTTATTCACAATTTCCACCAGGTCCAGCATATGGGGTGCAGACTATTCCATCCATACTCTGGGTTGCAACCAACCAGATCTTTATTTCCCCTGAGCCACTTTATTTCCCTTGCCCTTGGCCAATCTGGGAGGCACATTTGCCTTCTGTCTCCTCAGTCGACCTATAACACAGTTCTCTCTTTTTGCACACACCCAGTGCCATGGTATCAGCCTCTGTGGACACCTGGCAGCCAGCCCTTGCTCGGTGTTAGTTAATGACCCTGGATCAGAGGAGCTTTCAGCTCTTGTCCCATGGCTGAAGATATTAGGCTTGTGTTCACACACATGGAATCACCTCCTTGGAGATGGACTGAGCTCTAGCAGTCCAGAGAGCTGTGCCCAAGTCTGACACACATGGCTACTCAGACTATGCCCTGCACAACTCCAAGGAGCACTCTTGAGCCATGCACTAGGAATGTGGCTCTCAGCACCATGGTGCTGGCTGGGGTACACAAAAGGCAACTGAAAGAGCATCGACTGGGACTTGGGAGGCCTGGCTTCTAGTTCCCCATCAGCATCTGCTGCCAACCCTTGAGGGGTCCCTTTTAGGCCCCTCCTCTCTGGGCTTCAGTGTTCCCATCTGTGTTTGTTCCGCTGGCTCCATGTGCTCTCCATGGGCCCTATTACCTGCACTCAGCATTACAAGTGCTTGGATGTTGTGAGCTTCCTGTTTCCTGTGCCACTTGGCCAGGACTCTCATCCAGGTACCTGTTTCTGGGCAGTAGAAAAGTCAGACTGACCATTCAGAGCATGGGGGCAGTGGTAGTCAACAAAATTTCTGCCACAGGGCAGTGCTCCTGCCAGCTCTGAGGCTCTGGGACTGAGTCAGTAGGACTCCCTAGTAGAGGCCAAGCTTTGCCCTGTGGTCACTTTTGGACACTGTCAGGCGGACCTCAGCCTTCTCCTCTCAAGAGAGGAATCCAATCTACACTGCCCCCTGTGCACCAGCTCTGCTGGCCTCACAGCAGGTCTCCACACGGCTGCTCTTTCCTGCTCTGCCCCTGCCCACAGCCCAGTCCTCCTGGAATGCCATCCTCGCCTCTGTCCTTCCACCTGGGCATAACCATCGCAGTGAGATATACCCAGACTCCCTCCCTTCCAGAGATAATTCATCACCCTCTCCTCTGTGGGTCTCTGTTTCTATTTCAAGACTTTCCTGCAGAGCACTTAGCATGCTGCGTTCTAATTGTCTCTTCCCCAGTGCCTGGAGCTCTTTCTGACAATGGAAGGGAATAATCATAGAATAATCATAGGCCATTTCCATGAGGCAATGACCATGCACTTGGCCCTGTGCTAAATATTCCATGGGTCTGATTTCATGAAGTTGGTGGTAGGCTTGACCCCTTCATTGAGGAGGAACTTGAGGCCCAAGGTCACACAGCAATGATAGGGCTGCTGTCTGTCTCCAGTCTGGAGGCCTGGCTGCTGCCTCTCCCATGGTGGGCATCCCCTCTGCGGCCTTCTCGTCCCTCTCTGCCCCAGTTCTGGGTACCAGGAAGAGCATCCTGAAGGACCAGCCTCCAGGCATCCTGGGCAGGAACTCTTGGCATCTTGTCAAAAAATGAGGGTGAACTCACTCTGTGCGGACAGAGGCGGCAGCGTGGAACAGACAAACACAACCCAGTGACACAAGCCCCTTCCCAAGGGAGTTGTTATCAGCGCAGACCTGTTAGTGGTGCACTGAAATAAATTCCTTCCAGGGGGTTTATCTTTCCTGCTTTCTCTCTCTCTCTTTTTCTTTCTTTTTTCTTTTCTTTTCTCTTTTGGGGTGTGGCAAGTGTTAAAACTAGTTTTAAGATGTGTTAATGAATGACAGAGTGATCAGACTGATATCCCCATCAATTATGCAGAAAATCAGGTAACCTGATTATTTATGTAATAGTTGTATGGGTTTCTTGGGCGCTCTCAGAAAGAACATTCCTGAAAGGGTCATTTTTTAATTTCCTGAGATGCCTTTTTTCCTAACTGCTTGAAGGTTTGGAAATTGCTCCCTTTCCCCCATTTTGTTCTGTGCAAATGTACTTCCTCGTGTCACATTCTCTGACACCTCTGGTCCCTGAGCAGCGGCCCCTCCCCCAGCCTCCCACGTGCCTTCTGTCTCTCCAGGAAAGCCTCCGAGATCCAAAAGCGAGTTGGAAGAAACACAACTCCTTTGGTTCTTCTCTTTTGTAAACAGATTTGACAGAGCGAAGCAGGAAGAACCCGGTCCTGGGGAGGAGGAGAGCTGCTTTCTCTTCCCAGATCTGCCTTGAATTGGATGAATAACTTGGGCAAGTCACTTCCTTCTGTCTTCCTTTCTCTTGACAAAGACAAACTGTGGGTCTAAGAGGTGGAAAGAGAGCCTATGCTTTGAAGGTTGCTGGAGCCAGGTGGAGAATTGGAGATCTTTCTCTCCGACCTCCCAGCATGTGTGATGTGCCTAGAGAGGAAAGGCAAGCTGAGATTGGACAGCTGTCACGGAAAATGTGCGCACAGAGATTCAGACATGGTGAGCTTGGCCCCAGGGGACCATCAAGTCTCATTTTGGCTTTGTGGCTCCTTGGCTGGGCATGGTCTGCAGTTTCTTCCACTCTGGGAAGTTAGCGGCACACTTCAATGAATACCAAGCTTGGAGACACTTTTTTCCATTCTCCTATGAAGCCCCCTTGGGTAAATGTTCCAGGTCTGAGCTCAGCTCACCCTGCTTGACTCAGGTGTCTTTCAGAGGACATAGCAGCAAGTGGAGAGAAGGGTTTCCACATGACTGCAAGAAGACAAACCATCAAGCAAAGATGTTTCAAACTGGTGCTCCTTTGAATATTGAGTATTGTCCATCAAAAAAAAAAAACAAAAAACAACAACAACAAAAACCCTCATTGGCTTTGGCTTTGCCTGGAGGGGCATCCTGAGAACGTGCACTGTAATTTAAACCAGTCCCTGAGCTGGCTCAGCTGGTCTGCCTTGAATACCATCCGTTGCTGCCCCTGCTGGGAAGCTGTGGCAGAGCCCCCGGCAACCATGCTCCCCACTTCCAGCACACGTGCACCAGACCATTACCTGCATGAGAAATGAACCTTTGTTGTGTTAAGCTACTGACAGACACTGGGGTTATCTGTTACAGCAGATAGCACTAACCTGGATGACTTCTCTTTAAATTTCCTATCCCCCATCTCAAGACTGCTCCTGTGTCTCTCTCACTAGAGGGGAGCTCCTCGGAAGAGAGGGCCATGTCTGATTTGTGTTCATGTTCTTGATGCTGATGGTCATACCCGCCATACAGCCGGGCTCTATGTTGGTGGAACAAATGAATGTTGAAAGACGTGGGCTCTTAAAATTATCACCAGAAAGAGAATCAGACCGTGCTGGTTGACATTTTTCCCATCAACACTGATTTCAAGGGGACGTGGAAATCCTAAAAGTCTTCCTGGAAGAGGTAATTGCAAGTTTTAAAAAGTGTTTAAAAAAATTGAGCTGGATAACAGGGAGGAGCACCTCAAATCAGGGACCACAGTGGACAGGTAGGGAGCTGAAACTGATGGCTAATTGGAGGGTGTGCATTTGTGTGTAGGGGGCATAGCTCTGTAAGAGAAAAGGGGCTCCGAGAGAAGAGCCACAGCCTTTCTGAGCACTCACATGGAGGCAGGGGCACATCCTCTTTTGCATTCTTTCTCTTTCACAGTTTCAACTCATCAGAGATGGAAGCACTTGCCTAGGGCCATGAAGCGGGGGAATGGACAGCTCCAGCTCCAAAGCCTAGGCTCTTTGTCTCTCCATCACACTGGCAGTGGCTGCTCTGCTCCACTACAGAAGGTCTACTCATTCTTCATCCCTTTGGAGCAGCCACACATTTCTAGGTGGCCAAAGACTGATGTGGTTCAGGGCTCTAGCTTAAGGTTCAGGATCTCTGGGCCTGGGACACCTGCCTCTGATCACCTGTGCAAACTTGAAATATCTTTTCTCCTTTCTAATGCCCAGTTGGCTTCTATTAAAATAGGAAAAAAATGGCCCAGATGACCTTTAAACTGGTATAGGATTGACTAAAATGGTACAGGATTCCCTTCTCCAGGGACAGCCCCTCTTGCAGGTGAAGGACTAAGCCCTTTTCATACACTCTTTCAAGAGCAAGGAGAAGAAACTGTGCAGTGGGTGCAGAATGGGGCCTGGTGAGAGGGGAGATGGGCCCACCTGAAGCCACACGTCTTCTCAGGGGCTGGAAAGACCCTTTTAGAGGAAACAGCAAGGTCAGGGCCACAAGTCAGTACCCAAGCTGTGCTTGCCCACGCATCCAGCTCAGGGCTTCAGGTCCCTTGGGGAAAAGATAAAAGTGAATAGCTCTATTTACGTGAGGTCTTCTTGTCAAGTGAGATGAACACGCGAATATCTCTCCTAGAGTCAAACACACCCCACGAATGATCTTGGGAAAAAGGGCCTCCAGGAACATTCTGTGTGTTGGGGTAAATATAAACATATTTACTTCCCTACCCTACTCCTTTCTTGCTATTCATGACGGAAGACAGAGATGAGGGCAGGTGACTTTTGAGAATTTAGTTTTTCGCTGATTCATTCATTCAGTCAATACGTATTTGGCACCTACTGCATACTAAGCCCTGCGCTAGGTGCCAGGAACCTGGTGGTCGACAAGTCAGTGCTGCTAGAGCTGGCAGTGTGAGGAGATATTGGCAACCAACCATGATTAAATAGATAACATGAAACAGAATTCTCTTTAATGTTCTAAGGAGCTAAACCAGAGGGACATTGAGTGAGCCTGGGATGTCCAGACTTACTGTGGGTGGTGTTCAGGGAAGGTCTCTTTGCAAAGGGACACCAGGCAAGGCGCGAGGAGGAGGAAGCCCCAGAAGCAGGAGAATTGGTGAGAAGCCCAGAAAATCCCAGAGAGGACCAGCACCGCCTGGAACTCAGGGCCCCTGAGCGTTGGCTGCTTGCTCCCTGAGACTGAGGCATTTTGTGACGAGATCCAAAGACAAGACCATGACCAAGCCCACTCCCTGGTCCACAGGAAATCAAAACCTCTGCTTCCAGCGTCTGTGCTCATCATTCCCGATGTTTGACAACTATTTCCTTTCCATTCCCGGCCCAACCTCCAAGTGCAGAGACACCGCAGCACGCCAATGAAATTGATTTAGTGGTTGCTGTGCGTTCTTTTCCCCAGCCTCGGGCAGCCAAGATTTACGGCTCCTGCTGGAGCCGCCTCTCCCTGCTTCCTGTAAATCCCCCACCACATTTTGGGCGGCTGGAGCTATTTGGGTAACCTTTATCTGAACCAGAACTTCCTCACCAGGAACTTCAGAGGGTACCTCCAGGAAGGACGGGAGAACCCCAGGGGCTGGCTTGTTTTGGGGAGGATTCCAGGCCTGCTGAGGACAGCTGCTCCACAGGCATCGGGCAGAGAACAGAGTTCCTCTTTGATGCCATGACTGCCTTTGTGGGGATGGTGCAAAGCCCCAAAGGAGCATTTAGGGTTTATGGAGAGCGTGTGGATGGGCAGCGCGTATGAAGCCTGAACGTCCGGCTCCTGGAAATAAGCGCGACGGGGAATCGTCAGGGGCCAGATGCTCCTGGAGGAATGGAAGCCAGGCATTGGAGGAGAGTCAGATAGGGCTCACCGATGCAGTTTCATATTTATATCAGCAAGTGCAGTCTGTTCCCCTGCCTGGAATCTCATCTCTGTGAGGCCAGGTCTTTGATTTTTCTCCGATTGATCCCCAGCATCTACAACCACAGCTGGCTTAGAGTTTTGATAAGTAAGCCATGAGTGAATGCATGATGGTAGAAATCTCCTGGCTCTGCCATGGTGTGACCTGGGGCAAGTCATTGCCTCTCCAAGCTTTGGTTTCCTCCCCCAGAAACTGGACATAGTGAATCAATCAAAATATTCCAGGAGGTGCTGTTTGCTTCTACATGTTCAGTAAAGTCTACCTCCCCTCTCTTTCCTCTGCTGGTCCTCTCTGAGGCTTAGGAGTAAAGGCAAGCGGTGCCTCCGAAGCAGGGTTGGGGTCACCAGGGGTTGGGGTGCCTTTATTTCCAGAGGATGCATCACACTGAAAAAGCCACTTAAATGTGTACTGCATGGAAACAATGCAGCAGAGTTCAAAGCAGCCTTCCGCAGTGCCCCATGCCAGGGGTGAGACAGCCTGCCAGGAGCCCTGTGGTACAAGGAAAGGCACAGCATTCCTGGGTCCCAGAAAATAGTTGGTCCCTTTGCAGCTGCCACATGGTCCTTCCTTCCAGAAGCCTTTTTGATTGTGACAAAGCTGGAGCCAGGGCCCCCTCAATCAGAGTGTTGCTCCTACTTTAATCACCTCCTCACTGGACAGAAGAGTCTGGAGAGCCAAGGTCCCTCCATACCCTCAGCAACTTCTGCAGAGTCTGAGCATGGTGGTTGCCAAGAGCGCTGGCTCTGGGGCTAACACAGGGACGGGGAAGCTGGAGGAACCTCCCCCAGTGCCCTTAGTGACATTTATCCTAAACAGGGAGCAAGTGGCTGCAATCTTTGCTAGAAGGAGCAATCTGAAATTGCTTCAGTAAACAGCTCAGTGGAGAGCAAACCCGGGCCTCATTAAACCACAATTAGGATTCCTTCTCTGGCTTCGCGGGAACTCCGTTTGGGACCCAAGACTGTTTATTTGAATAAGGCTGCAGCTGGGGCTGCAAGAGGGGAGAGGCGGAGGTGGAGGTGGAGGTCAGGCGGCGGGCGTTGGATCTTTCTGTCATTCTGGACACTTTGATAATGGGAAACCTTTGACCTGAGCCCTCCCAGATCCCTGGATTCCAGAACCAAATAACTACGGGCGGGCAGTTTTGAATGTCCCTCAAATGACTAATTAAATGGGATAAGGTATGTGAGGTGCCCTGTGCCTAGTGAACACCCAGTAGACCCGAGTTACAGCAGAGCAGTTTGGGCCAACATGCATGGCACAAGAAAGAAAAAGTTCACTTTTCACCATTCCTGTCCCAAGCATGAGCAGCCACTGTGCGTGTGTGCATGCTTTCTTTCTTTCTTTCTCTTTCTTTCTTTCTCTCTCTCTCTCTCTTCTCTTTCTCTCTCTCTTTCCCTCCCTCCTTCCCTGCCTCCCTCCCTCCCTTCCTTCCTTCCTTCCTTCCATCAAGGATTGAACTCAGGGGTACTCAACCACTGAGCCACATTCCCAGCCCTATTTTGTGTTTTAGGGTCTCACTGAGTTGCCTAGTGCCTCATGGTTGCTGAGGCTGGCTTTGAACTCGCGATTCTCCTGTCTCAGCCTCCCAAAGTGTGTGTGTCTTTTTTTTGGCTTCATTTTTCCTTCTTGGAAAACAAACAAATAAATGACCCAATCTTTTGTAGCCAGTCTTATCTTTTAGGTTCTAATTGTCTTGTTTCTTCCAGGGTTCCTTCAAGCCCGAGCCCCACTTACCTCTCCGGATCTTGCACACCACTTTGAACTTTTATCACATCACGGGTGGTGACAGGAGTAGATGTTTCTCTCAGGGCTTTGCCATTTACAAAGCACTGCTTCCACATAATTTTCTTGTTGGATTTCTGACAAGAGTTGGAAGAGGCATTCTAGTTTTCTCTTTTTGCACATGGGAAAGTGAGGTTCAGAGAGGGAAGGTGATTTAGGCCACTCTCTCCAAGCAAGGAAGGAGCTGCCTGGTAGACAATCCATTCAACCAGCAATAATTTATGGAGCTTCTGCAATGTGTGACCCCTTAGTACAGCAAATGGATGGCAGTCTCTGCCTTCGATGTGCTGGTCATCAGGTGGTTTATTTGATTAAATTTCTGTGGGTCTCAAAGCAACTTGCACAGGGTCCAAGCACTCACTTTTGCTGCTTGGATGAATGGCTGGTTGGCTCCACGCATAGGTGAATGTTGAGGCACTTGGAACTCCGACAGCATCTCCTGTCCCATGTGCCACGAGCATGGCATGCATGCCGAGGGTCACGGTGAGCTAATTCCACCCACTCCTGTGATGCCTGAAGCTCACATTCAGACATGCCAAGCCCCTGAAGAAGAGCCTGGGCCAGCACTGCTGATGGAAGGAAGCCCTCTGCTTCCAGCCCCACTCAGGGCCTGCAGGCCAGCTTGTCTGAGCTTCTGAACGGACTCCTAATGGTAAGGAGTAACTGTCTTGCAGTTAAGCAGAATGCACGGACAGATTCATGCTCTTCTAGATGGAGATCAGGCCAATTTCTCTGACTTTAATGGTTACCTGTCAGCCAATGTTTGGTCTAGCAGCTTCGGAAATAGGGCTAGAAGGTTGATTACTAGCAACTTTTTCCTTTTGTAGATCAGAAAACTGAGGCCAAAAAGAGTTTGTCCAAGTCCATTTGGCATATTCTAGAACATATTTTAATACTGGGTTGAGGGCTGTATTTTAGGTAGGGAGATCAGAGCCTCTGCTCTGCCAGTCATTCACTACTTGGCCTTGAGCAGCTCTGTTCCCACTCTCTAGAGCTTTCTCCTCTGTAAAATGGGACATAGTCTCTTACTCTTGCCAGCCCTGAATGTTTAGATGAGTGAGGATTTTACCTTACATGTGTGCACATTAGGCAGAATGGAATACAAAGAAACAATGAGTGAATCATGGTATTTACCAGGAACACAAATTATATTTTCTCTTGTATAACTCTTATATTAGGAGACCTGGAAAGAGAGAAGGACCTCCTCGTGGTGGTGAATTGAGTTTAGTCAGATTTTAAACATGTCTGTGGAACGGGGTGTGGCACATGCCGATAACCCCAGCTTCTCCAGAGGTGCAGACAGGAAGACTGAATTTGAGACCAGTCTGGGCAACCTAGTAAGACCCTGTCTCAAAATCAAATAAAAAGGACTGGGGATGTAGCTCAGTGGTAGGGTACTTGCCTGGCAAGTGTGAGGTCCTGGGTTTAATCCCCAGTACTGAAAAGGAAGACGGCGGGGATGGGGGGTGGGGAGAAAAAGGAGAAGAGTATTAAAAAGGCTTTGTGACGTAGAATAGGCCTGGTCAATATCAGATTGTCAATAAATGTTTGTTGAGTAAATGAATGTGAGATCCAGGCACAGGTCCTGCAGAGGCCTCTGTGTGGAAGAGCCAAACGGAGATCTGCTGGTCAGACAGACATGGGTCTGTGGCAACTGGTTGGATGGACAGATGGATGAATGGGTAGGTGGAACTCAAGCTAGAATCCTGACCTGAGTGACTCCCTTTGAAATTCTCCCTCTGAGGACCTCCATGCTCAGAGCAGCTCAGGGCAGACCAGAAGGTCAAGCCCTGGGGTCACCCCAGGGTCCCTCTCATGGTCATGTCCTCTAGACCAGAGGCTGCCTTCCACAGCTCTTAGCCAAGGTCCTCCTGAGAGCTCCCAAGGGACATGCTAGGGGAGACCCTGGGTGGAAGTAAGGGTTGAGCGCAAGGGTATGCAGGAGGAGAAACACAATGTCTAAACCCACAGCCTTCCCAGGACCGGCTCACGACACCTCCGACTTCTCCAGCTCCCATGGAAATTCTTGCTTTCCCTCTGCTCCACCCCCTAACCTTATTCTGCTTCATTGTGCTTCATAATCGAGTGTTGGCCTCCTTCCTTGACCTGAGCAGGTGCTGTGTCTGTTCATCTTCCTCAGCCCAGGACCCAGCATGAAAGAGACTCCAGCCAAGGATGCAGGGACACTGATGCCACCATCTACTGCTGGGGACTACCCCAGAACCCCAAGGATATCACTGCCTTCCTTTGTTGATAACTTTTTTCCACATTGGAATAATAGTGCCTATTTTACACCACTGCTGGTAAACAGTTATTAGCTTCTGATAGCAATACTTCCCCTGGCAACCGACCCTCCTATTTGCACAAGTTTTTGTGTATGCTAATGTTTTATTTTGAGTGTTCCTGACAGGGAGATGGGGTAGAGACCAAAATCTACCATTTGGGGAAGAAACTTTGTGACTTGTCCCAGATCAGGCTAAGGGCTGGGGCTGTGCTAGGATTCACACATCTTTCTAAATTCCTGGCCCCAAGTTATAGTTTCCTACTTTTATCTACCCCTATGACCATGCTGAAATTAGGAGGAAAAGAAATGTTTGGTGGAAAAAAACAACAACAAAAAAAGAAATATTTGGTGGGAGAATGTTTAAGAGCAATGATGTCCTTAATAACAACAAGAGTACCTGCCAAGTGATTCCTAGTGAGCTTAGACCTAATTGATTAAACTATCCTGGTACCAACAGTGACTTCAAAAATGATAAAATCCAATCAAGGGCACAGTGAGAGGTATTCCACCCCTTTTAACTATCTTTGTTGATTTAAAATGTACCTGAAACTCTCTTCAGTCTGTCTGGACAGGTCCACCTGTCACTTTGACATGAGAGGGAAAGCAGCAGGGGGGATGAAAGGCCATAGGCCTGGCAGTTTAATCTGACCCCTCTGGCCCTGTGACCATGAGCAAGTCACTCAATGACTTGGGCCTCAGATTCCTGGCCTTTAAATTGGCCAGAGTAATACCTGCCTCTATGAATACTTTTTTTCGGGGAGGGTGGGTACTAGGGACTGAATTTAGGATCAGTCAACCACTGAGCCACATCCCCAGCCCTATTTTGTATTTTATTTAGAGACAGGGTCTCACTGAATTGCCTAGTGTCTCGCTGTTGCTGGGGCTGGCTTTGAACTTGTGATCCTCCTGCCTCAGCCTCCAGAGCCACTGGGATTACAATTTTTAAATGTAAATGAAACAACTGGTATAGTGTCAGCCACCTAGGAAATGGTCAATAAATGGACACTTGCTTCCTCTTCTTGCATAAAATCCTTGAAGGCTCTTAAATACAGGAAGGAGAGGTCACACTGCCCAGAGATGAGAGCCAATGGCTAAATTCCTGTGCCCAGGTTTTGGAATCAGAGTCTCTGTGTTTGGCATAGCACTAGGCATGTCTTTGAACTCTCTGAACCTCAGTTTTCTGATCTGCAAAATGGGAATCACAATACTGATGTCTGTGGTTTGTTAAGATGGAATGAAATCAAGTACCAACCCTGGGATCGGGCTATGGCAGCCATCACTGCACCACGGACTGCAGGAAGAGGGCTGAGGAGTAGATCCAGGGAGGGAGGTCCAGGATCTAGTCCCAACTCTGCACTCACAGCCTTGCCACATCTGCTCCATGAGCCTGTTCTCCTCCTAAGACTGAGAGAATGAGGCCTCACCTGCCTACCTGCAGCATTGTCTCAGAGACCCCTGAGATAACCAATGGCCTTCACCTTGACGGCAAATTAAGGTAATCAAGGAGCTTTAAAAATGACCCAATACTGAGGTCAACCTCCTATCAGCTTCATCTGGTTTGGAGACAAACCTGAGTGTTTGAGCATCTCCCAGGTGAGTCTAAGATGCTGCCAGTTTGCAGATTGATTAGATGTGCTTGTTTCCTAAGTCACAGGTCTGTTTACCTGTGGAGTCAGGTGGGAAGACTCCGGCCCCACCAGCTCCTGGCGAAATGGTGACTTCTCAGGGCCGCCATTCCTTCCTTTGCTGGGCTGGGAGACATCAGCTTCTTTGATTCCTTTTCAACACTTCCCAGGATTTCTGTCCCATCTGAAGAGGAAAGCAGGGTGCTGGCAGTCACCAATGGCATGCTGACTTTAACCTTTAAAAAAACAAGCTTTATTGTGAGGACCAAAAGGTCTTATAAACCTTAATGAGCGGCATATGTGAAACACATACGTGAACTGCTTGTTTGAAAAATATTTCCCAGTGAGCCTTCAATAGCACAGCCTTATTATTCTAAACAGGGAGCTTGTCTTACCAGAGGACTGAACAAAACCCCAGTTGGAGATAATTATCTTAGCAGAATTCCCCGTGGGTCCATGGAGAGGGGCTGGGGGTGGAAGCCGCTGGAACACATGTGCTAACTTGGGCTGCCTTTGTGTACACAACAGACACAAAAGCTGGGCTTTTGGCAGGGAATTCCAGCTCCTGAAACAGTGACCTCAACATTCGTTCCGGGGATGGCAAATAGGTTTGTCTCTACGGGAGAAGGCTGGAGGTGGGAAGGCTTGTGATGGAAGAGACACGTGTCCAAACTCATGTGACGGAGAAGAGCAGTGGGTTTGGGGGCAAGTGTATATGAGGAACCCTTTGGAGCAGGGGAAAAGATAATTGTACCAGAAATGGAAAGCCACGGGCTGTCCCAGTGGTCAGGTTTGGGTGTGACTTGAAGCAAAACCCCCTCCTGTCCAGGGATCACTTTCTCTGTGTGTAAAATGAGGTCACTGTGATAATTCGAAGAGATGGCAAAAGTGATCAGAAATGGTTGAGTCCAGTGTCCCTGAAGGAATGCACTGGTCATGAGAGCCACCTCACCCATAGGTTGCCTTCCCCTTGGAAATGACCAGGCTGAGATGTACCCCAAAGCCAGTGTGTCAGCTTCCCATCCAGGACTGTTCAGTCGCCATTACCTGGATGGTTTGGGCTGTCCACCCTCTGGACCTGGCACTCACATGTTCAGGGAAAGTGGGCCACTGCCCTGCAAATTAACTGGGTAATTGTTTCAATTCCTAACTACTCCCTACCCCTTAATTACCTCCCTGCAGCCATCCCCTCCTGAGCTCAGGGATACCACAACCCTGCCCTTTCCCAGCCCAGAAGCCACAAAGGAGCTTCGGCTGGGCTTGTCTCACAAGTGCCAGCAGCCCCAGGAGAGCAGGGCAGGCCCCACCAGGCCAAAGGACTCTTTGATCCCAGCCTTCCACCCCAGGCATGCTCCAAAAGGTTAGGGAGGAGCATGGTTGGATAAATGTAGGGGTGTCAGAGCTGGACTAGGTGAGCTTTGAGATTCTGAGAATAAAGTGGATCAAACTGGGGGCAAGACTTAAGGGCTGTTTTTACCTTGTGCAAATGATCTCACTCCTCCAGCCTCAATATTCTCATCTATAAAATGGGGCCCAATGGGGCTTTTTCTCCAGAAAAACTGCAGAGCTATGTTGGGTGACTTGGTTACACAATGCACACACATGGTGATGGTGTGCTGTAGTGGGTGTACTCTGTGAACAGTTCCTTGTCCTGCTTCTCTGCATCTTCCACCAGCATAACACTGTGTGCTAACAGGGCAGCTCACTGATGTGGAGAGAGTGTCCAGCAAGCCTTTCCAGTTTGCTTTGGGATTACCGGCTACTAAGTCCCATCCATGTTTGGAACCTGTTTCCATGTGTGTAAAAGGACCCTTCCAGCTCCCAGAATCCTATGAAGAGAGAAAAGGCAACATCCTCCAAGCCCCAGGGACTTTCCATCCCAGGCAAGCCTGTGTCCAGCTGCTTGTCCTACCTCTGTACATTTTCCCACCAAGGTAAACAGAGTCATTAACACTTTATCTTAATTGCCACTAATGATGGTAAATTTGCCTCATTACGTAAAACGGGGCTTTCTGGTCTAATTTGTTTCCTAAGCTGAGCTGGAACATTCAAAATTTCAACTGCGTAATTCCAGTTTTGCAGCTGGACCTAATTGGTCAATTGTGGGTTATTAATTATGGATTTGACTCTTTAGGATAAACTGCTGGGGACAAATATAGGGTAGGAGAGAAGGGACAACCCCTCAGATCAGATTAAATCTAATGAAAGAAGAAAGGAATTTGCCTTAGTTTTGTTTTGTTTTTACCTTGGTTACTTCTTTGAACTTGTTGGTTTTCTTAAAGTTTTCATATAATGCCTTAAGTTCAGACTCTACCAAATTAGCACTAATTTGTGTGAAATTTACTAAAAAATTCAGAGTTGGTTTTACTTTCTATTTATTGGCTAACTGTGTTTTGTATGTATTTATTGATTTTATATTGAAATATTTCTCTCATTTTAAGCCAGAATTCCATTTTGAGTTTCTTGACAATATTACTGGATCACAGTGCTTAATTTTTTCTTTTTAAATAGCTTCCTTTTGAAAAAGTTCAGTAAATTGCTTTGAGGCCCATGATAGTGTCTGAGTGATAGATGTCTATGTGTGTGTGTGTTCTTTTCAACAATCTAAAAGGTAATTGGCCTCTAGGTTTAGAAATTTTAGTTGACAATGGCTTGGTGCTACTCCAGTGCTATTTGTGTGGATGCCTGGCGGCGCCAAGATGAGGCCTCTCCTGCCTCCGGCTTGCAGACCCTGGCTGGGTAGGGCTCCAGAAACCTGCCAAGTCAATGCCAAAGGACATTTTTATACATGTTCTTGAGCGAGTAAATTTGACCTTTGTAAACAATTTGCAACTTGTATTTGCCTTTCTCTTCTCACATCTGAGCCCTTAAGGTTTACAAATACTCTCCTGTCCATTTTCCCACCTGATATTCACAACAGCTTTGTGAGGAGGCAGAACAGTGGTCTGGCCCTGCTCCACAGGGAAGTAGATGAGGATCTGATGCACCTTCTGAAGGCGTCTCATAGCCTGCTCTTCTGAATCTCAGAATCTGGTGGTCGTCAGCTCCTCTGCCAGCATAGGGCAGGTGCTGGGTGAGCCAAGACCATGGGGGGGAAGGCATCCTGCTGGCTTCAGCCCCTCCTACCTCTTGCATCAGTTCCTCAGCCTTTTTGGTCACTGCATAGTTGGGGTTCCCCAAAGAAGCAGAACCCATAAGATGTACGTAGATACACAAAAGGAAATTTGTTACAGAAAGTGACTAATATGATTATGGAGGCCAAGAAGTTCTCCCATCTGCTGTCTGTCTGCAAAGTCAAGGGTGTTATGCTGTGTAAGCCCAAAGGCCTGAGACCCAGGGACAGGAGTGGGGGATTAGTGATGTGAGCTCCAGAATCCAAAGGCCCAAGAGCAAGAAGCTTCCATGTTCAAGGAATAGGAGAACACGAATGTCCCAGCTCCGGCAGAGGAGCAAGAATTTGCCCTTCCTCTGCCTCTTTGTTCCATGCAGGCCCTCAATGAATTGGACAAAGCTATTGCCCATATTGGTGGATATGTTTTATGTAATATAATAATATCTTATATAATATCTTCGTATAACAATATTTATAATATGTAATAGAATATATAATATTTTACCAGCTTTCTGGGCATTTCTTAACCCAGTCAAGTTGACACATGAAATTAACTGTCATAGTCATCCTTTGAAAAATGGATGGCTGTACTGAGGTGGGGTGGGGCCTATCCTGGGCTGAATTGAGCTTTCCTCTCACCTGTATATGCTGAAGACCTAACCCCCAACGTGAGCATTTTTGGATATAGGGCATCTGAGGATTTAATTCAGATTAAGTAAGGTTGTAAGGGTGGGGCTTTAATTCAATAGGACTGTATCCTTATAAGTAGAAGAAGAGACACCAGGGATGCCCATGCACAGAGAAAAGGCCATGTGAGGACACCATGAAAAGGTGGCCATCTGGAAGCCAAGAAGAGAGCCCTCAGGAGGAACCAATCCGACTAGCATTTTGGTCTTGAACTTCAGCTTCTGGAACTGTGATAAGAAGTGTCTGTTGTTTAAGCTACTGTCTGTGGTATTCTGTTATGACAGCTGTAGCTAACTGACGTAGGGCCTGTGATGATTAATTATAGGTGGAAATTTGACTGGATTAAGAACTACATAAAGAACTGATAAAATACGACCTCCTCCAAAGGAGCTGGTGTATGAGTTGGTGGACCCAGTGCAGGGGATCTCTCCTCCATATGGGTGTGCACCATCCAACCAGCTGGCAGCCCAGATAGAATAAAAAGGGCAAAGAAAAGGCCATTTCCAATCTTTCTATCTCTTTTTGTCCTGGAACTGGTGCACTCTTCTGGGTTTTTGTTTTGGTACCAGGAATTGAACCCGGGGTTGAGTAACCACTAAGCCACGTCCCCAGCCCTTTTGTTAGTTTTTATTTAGAGGGTTTTACGAAGTTGCTTACAGCCTCGCTAAGTTACTGAGGCTGGCTTTGAACTCCCCCACAAGCCGCTGGGATTACAGGCATGCTCCACTGTGCATCGTTACTCTTCTGTTTTGAACATCAAAACTTCAGGTTCTTTTAGCCTTTGCACAGCAGCCCTCAGGTTCCCAGACCTTCGGAATTGGACTGAGAATCGCACCATGAGCCTCCCTTGTTCTGAGCCTCTAGGATGTAAGAATCACGTGACGAGCATCTCACAGTCTCCAGCTTGCAGAAAGCCTGCTGTGGGCCTGCTCTGCTCCCAAATCATAAGAGCCAGTTCCTCTCCAAAGTCCCCTCTTGCCACCCTCCCTCCCCCTGACCAATACAGGGCACTGCTGTATTGGTCACTTTGCGTTCCTCTTCCCTGGCAGCCAAGTAGTGAGGTGGGGCAGGCTTTGGATACTGAAAACACTAAGGCTTGCCCTCTTTAGAGCAAGTTCTTGCCTACCTGAGACTAGTCCCATCCTGGGAACAGAGCTGCCCCTAAAACAACTTGAATGGAAAATAAATTGCAAAAGCCATGGGCCACGTGAGTTATAGCCAATTCTTTACTCAGCAAACACTGAAGCCATAGCTTCTAGAGAAGCACAGAGTTGGGTTCTTGTAAGCTTCTGGTTGTATTCTTGTCAACAGATTAACATATGATCTTATGTTATATGTGTTTCTGTTTAAAGACACTTTTAAAAAATATATATTGTGGGTTAATTAACACGGAATTCGTGGGGACCGGCATGACAACTCATGGCTGAGTGAAGCTAACCTGACATGTATTTCCTCCATGACGTGCATCAAAGTGTCATGATGTGCACCACTGTGTGCAGGTCAGCAAATGACCACAAAAGCAGAATGAGTATCGATTTAGAGGTCACAAGTAAATTTTAGCAAGTAGGCGAATTTGTAAATAGGGATTCCTCAAATAATGAAAATGGACTATAACGTGAACATTTTTGAGAAGGCATCTAAAGGGCAGGAGGAGAGGGCAGGTGCTGCAGCAGCTCAGGTGAGGTATCACTGGGGCCACACACTTCCAGTAGGAGTGTGAAAATTGGTGAATCCCCTTTGGAGACCCCCTTTGGTGCACGCTGTGATTGGCAATTCCTCCCCAGGGTGCATGTGTGATAGATGAAATGAGTGTTAACATTCACCAAAGGAACTGCAAAATGTGCACAGCAGCATTTCCCATGATGCTAAAAAGCTGGGAACACAAATGTCCATGGATGGTAGGTTGGGTAAATAGATTCTGACATTTTCATGCAATGGTATACTATGTAACGGTGGAAAGAGGCTGCTCACAACAACATGGATGGATTTCCCAGTCTTTAGGCTGAGCACAGAGCCCAGCACAGAATACATCCTGTACTGTTCCATTTGTGTGAACTTTAAAAATAGTCAAAACTAATATGTTATGGTAAAGCTCAGCCACTTGTGACCTTTGGGGTGTGTTGACTGGGAAAGGGCATAGGATTTTGGCGGGGGGCGCTGAAGATGCTCTAACCCTTTGTGTGGGTGGTGGTTACATGGGTGCATACATGTGGAAAAACTTGGAGCTATATGTTTAAGATTTATATATCTTCTGCATATAAGATAAACATCAAATATAAAGTTTAGAAGGTGTGTGTGTATGTGTGTGTGTGCAAAAGAGAGAGAGAGATGACTGGCTGGACCAAATTAATGGCAATGAGCTCAGTCACCCAAGACTAACTGAAGTTGGAGGTTGAGGTGTCGCAGCCTATTTTTAACCGTACAAGTTGATTTCACTCCCTTCATTTTATAATGGAGGAAACTGAAGCTTAGAGAAAGTAACTGGTAGAGTGGGCATTTAAATTCTTTCTCTGCTTGATTTCAAGTCTCAAGGTATCTGTTCCTCCCCAAGGCCACACACCCATGGAGTGTGACCCCAGCCTCTACTCTTGGGGGGCACCGATTCCACTAAGGATGGTCATAATAATGTTGTTGCCTTTGCCAGAGCATGGCTGAGAGGCTCATAGGGGACAGGATCTTCTCAATCCAACATAAAGAGAGATTTGCTGGGGGAACATCTGCTAAGAAACTTGTCCTTACTTTTAGTAAGAGTCACAGAAATACACACTCCTCTTCTGTCTGGGGACATTGTGTGAGGATGTGTTGGCTGGAAGAACAGTTGACCTCTCTAGAGCCTGAAGGGGACTCAAGGTCAAGATTGACACTTAGGGGCATCACAGAGAGATGGAAAAAACCTGAGTACCAAGGACACATCTACATGGCACTAACCAATCCTGAAAACACCATTTCTTGTGGCTTTCCTAAGTTCTTCAGGCTTGTCTTGGAGCCTGTCCTGAAGCAAGTGTTGTAAGGGATGGTTCTGGCCCCTGGGATTTAACATTTGGCAGTTCCTGTAGTGTTCTGAAAATACCACAGCAAGCCCACATCAAGGTCGGGAGCAAACAGTGGAGGTAGAGTTCAGGGCCAGGGTATGGTCAGAGGGTGGCTCTGAAGAATATGCATGTCATGGACAGGTGATAGTGGCTGAAACTGCAGCTTGGGACACTCCACAGATGCTGGTGGTGCTTCATGCCACATGCCCTTGGTCACTCCTGTGGCTGGTTTCTGTGCATGCTGACAGCTTTCCAAACAAAGCATTAATCACATCTCTTAGCTTCCTAACTATGTGGGCTCATTTGTCCCCAAAGGGTAGGTACAACCTGGAAGTGTGTCTGTGGGGGGAGATGGATGCCTTCAAGGTCCTTGTGGAAGCCAGCCTCCAGCAAGGTGCCCAACAATCCCTGCCTCCTTGGGTAGTGCCCTAATTTATGTTAGAGTTGAGCTGTGTGGCAATATCATGAAGCAGGAAGGAAGGCATGTCATTTCTAGGATTAGAAGACAAAGCTGCAGCTTCCATCTTGAGTGCTCATTCCGTTTCTTTCTCTCTCTCATATCACTTGCTCTAGAGGAAGACATGTTGTGAGCTGTCCTTTGGAGAGATCCCCAAGTTAGGGAACCGAGGCCTCCTACCAACAGCCACATGAGTGCACCATCTTGGAAGTGGATTCTTCAACCAAGTGAAGCTTTCAAAGATTATAGCTCAGGCTCATGAAATACTGAACCAAACCATCCAGTGAGGCTACTCCAGATTCCCAACCTGTAGAAACAGTGAAACAATAAAGATTTAAATTCAAGGCCACCAAATGTTTACTCAGTAATAGATAACTAATATAACTCTTAATCAGTGGGGAATGGGAATAAATCCTGAGCCTTCCATCCTTTGGAAGTACAATTCTGCACAATTATTAAGAGGGTCTCCAGTTAGATGGCTCCTGTTGCCATGGTGAAAACCAACTCAGTAACACATCCCTTTTGGACTTTCCTTCTTTATGTTCTTCACTCCAGATTCTCAAGATTATTTCCCAAATACCCTAGACCCGACTCCTTATTCTAGGCTCTGCTTTGGGGTGAGACCCAAACTAAGACAGAACATTGCATGTCCACAGGCTTAGAAGCTAGAATGTGAACACTCATGAGAGGAAAGGGGGCAGAACTACTTGGCATGGACATCTTGAGGACAGACAGTTCAAAACTCTAGGTCATGCTCTCCGCTGTATTCTTTCCCCAGGTAAGCCCTCCCAAACGTGTGACAAGCTGAGCGTTTTCAAACACAGAGATTCCTTTCTCACAGTTCTCAAGGCTAGAGGTCAAGGGCTGAGCAAGACCATGCCTTCTCTCGGGCTCTGGTGGGAGGCTTCCTTGTCTCTTCTTGGTTTCTGGCAGTGGCTGGTGGTGGCTGAGAACGCTTGGCTTGCAGGTGCTTCACTCAGTCTGTCTTCACAGGGGATTCTCACTGGGTGTTTCTTTGTTTCTGGTTCTTATAAGGACATTGTCACTCTAATCATTATGACTTGACATCTGCAAAGTCTGATTCCAAATGAGGTCTACTGTGATTTGAATGTGTCCCCCATAAGTTCATGAGTTGGAAACTCAATCCCCGAATTCATATGTTAATGATATATGGAAGTGAGCCCTCTGGGGAGTGAGTGGAATTCAATGAGGTCACGCAGGTAGGACCTTTGTGATGGTGTTAGTAGCTTTATGAGAAAAGGAGGAGAGACCTGAGCTGGCATACCTGCTCTGCCCCATCATGTGGTCCCCTTTGCCATGTGATGCAGTAGGTAAGCCTCATCGGATGCCTAGCTGCCACCACCATGCTCTCGAACTTCCCAGCCTCTAGAATGGAGAGCTAGCTAAACCTCTCTTCTTTAAAAATTACCAGTCTCATGTAATTTGCCACAGCAACAGAAAACCAACTAAGACAGGGACACATTTTGAGAACCTGGGTGAAATTTTGAGCAGATGCTTTCAATCTAGTACACTCCTATTTAAGCAAACCTCTCAGCCCACTTGATGGGGCTGGATGCCACAGTGCCCAGACCTTTGGTGGCAAGGAGAAAGGAGATGGGAGGTGTGCCCTGGCGCTTTTCCCAGCTTGCTCTCTTCAGAAGTTCACTGCCTCCTGGGCCCCAGTTCTGGAATATCAAATGTGACTAGCTCAATTCCCTGTGGTGGACACTGGTCAGGACTCCATAAGGGATGGTTCACAAACAGTGAAGGGATGGTGGAAGGGTGGTGGTCTCCACCCTCACTCAGGGCTCCTGGGATCAGCATTTTATCCTCATACCTTAGGTTACCTCCTAGGCCTGGATTGTGGACCACATCAAAATCTGGGCCACACGTGTTCTTGGGCCCGACTGAGCACAAGGATCTGCTCATCCTTCTGCCATGTCGCCCAGAGATGGGATGGGAGGGGCAGCTTTCACACTTTCAAAAGTGACAGCATCATTTCCTAATTATCACATTTGGGGGAACAGATGGGGAAGCATGTGGAGGAATTATGGGCTTCTTTAAAAGGGGGGGCATGTTTTCTAAAGAAAGTTGCCATGGAATGTTTCTGCCCAGTTGTCCTGAAAGCATTTGGGAATTACAAGACAGTCAATAAATAGGAGGCTTCATACAGATGAGGAAACAGAAGCGGGCGAGGGGAAGCAGGGCGGATATTTAGTGAACACCTGCAGTGTGCCAGGCTTTTTGTATTAGTATCACGGATAATTACAGTAACCCTTTGAGGTGGGTATTAGGATCAGTATTTCACAAACAAGGCCATGGAGGATCAGTTATTAAGAAGTAGAGCTGGAATTTGAACCTGATTCAGCTGGCCCCAAAGACCGCTTTAGGGTTTGCCCCTTGGAGCTGAATGCAGCATGGGCTCTGCCTGCCTCGTGCTCCTGGGTTGGTGATAGAGGTCCTCAGAGAGTTAAACAGAATTGCCATCTGACCTAGCAACTCTACTCCTAGGTAGACCCCCAGAAGAACTGAAAGTAGGTTTTCAGACACTGGTACAACAGCCTCATTCACAGTGGCTAAGAGGTGGGAGCAGCCCAAGCATCGATTGACAGATGAATGGGTAAGCAAATGCAGGCATGGGTGCAACAGAGTATGATTTTAGAACAATGAAGTCCTGACACGGTGGCAACACAGGTGAACCTCGAAGACATCAGGCTAATAAAAGAAGCCAGATACAGCTGGGCGTGGTGGCGCACGCCTGTAATCCCAGCACTCTGGGAGGCTGAGACAGGAGAATCGCGAGTTCAAAGCCAGCCTCAGCAATGGCGAGGTGCTAAGCAACTCAGTGAGACCCTGTATCTACATAAAACACAAAATAGGGCTGAGGATGGGCTCAGTGGTCAAGTGCCCCTGAGTTCAATCCCTGGTACCAAAAAAAAAAAAAAAAAAAGCCAGACACAAAAGGACAAATACTGTGAATCCAGTGACAGGTATCAGGGGTTGTTGTGTTCATAGGAAATAGAACAGTAGTTGCCAGGGGCTGGGGGAGGGTGGGAATGTGGAGTTCATGTGTGGAGTTTCACTTGGAGATGAACAAATTCTAGAAATAGCTAATGGAGATGATTTTACATATGGCAAATGTACTCAATTCTACTAAATTATACACTTAGAGTGGCTAAAATGGTACATTTTGTTATAATTTTATGTATATTTTATCACAATTAAAAAGAAAAAAGAAAAAAAACCCAGGCAGGACATTTTTGCAGAGCCTTTGGGGGAGCCTGGGTCCAGAAGACATGGATTCTGACAGCTGCATCTGTGGAAGCTTCTTGGAAGGAGTGGGAATTAGCCGGATCTTGAAGGGTACGTGGATTTCATTGGCAGTTTTGAAGGAAGTGGAGCATTTAGGGCCACACAAAAAGTGTGGCATGAGAAAGCCTCAGAGTGAGCATCGGGAAGGTACAGGCCTGAAGCCGGGTATGAGGCACCGTGGTCTGGGCTGAGCGCCTGTGAGCACTGGCAAGCCGTGGGCGAGGAAGGGTACGCTGGCCAACTGCCTGGAAGGCTGTCTAGGGGCGAGCAGGAGTCCTCACGTAGCCAACCGTGCATTGTCGAGGTGTGCAGGCACGGTGCCCACACGTTCCTTATGTCCCGTGAAGCTTGTGACCTTCACAAAGCTTTCACACCCTCTGTCCTTTGAGCCCCTCAATAACACTTAGTGAGACAACCTTAATCTCCGTTTTGCAGATGAGGAGAGAGCTGCCATGGGTCACTTCAAGACATTTCAATTCCCTGTTCTTTCTACTGTTCAGCATCTCCACAGTCTAGATCCAGCTGACCCTCCAAGTTGATGTCCTCTTGAGGCCCGCTGGACACCATACAGTCGCAAACATGGCTCATATCTTCTTGCCCACATACCTCTGCTCCTGCTTTCTCTCCACCTGATTGCTTTCCCCACTTCTGTTTTCCTACAAATCTCAGATCCCCATCTCAGATCTCAGCCCCCACTTGGATGGAGACTTCCAGGAGTAGCCCCAAGGAAATGGGGCTTGACTTCCTCTGATCGCCTCCACTCTCTTGTGTCTCCGGCAAGGCCCTTGCCACGGCCTGGAGGCACTTGTCCCACTCAACACACAGGGGGAAACCCAGTCCCTCTGAGAAGACTCCAGCTGTGGTCTTGCTTCTGACAGTCACTAAATGACCAGGTTGTCACTGGCTTACAAAGAGCTACTGTTTTTGTCTCTGTAAGATGCAGGTAAGGGTAACACCTGGCTGTTTTAGGATGGGTTTCAAATCAAAACTATGGGTAGATGATAGATTATACAACTGTGAAAATAGCTAAAAAGAGAAAAAAACTGCAGAACTCTTGCTGTGGGGATCTGAGCAACCATGACTCTCATAAGTCCTTGTTGGGGGACTGAAAAATGAAGCAACCACTTTGGAAAATGGGTAGTTTCTTCTCTCTCTCTCTACACGTGTGTGGTTTGGGAGATCCAACACAGGGGCACTTTACTACATCTCAGGGGCACTGAGCTACATCTCCATCTCTTTTTATTTATTTTTAAAATTTTTTTTAGTTGTTGATGGATCTTTATTTTATTCATTTATTATTTTTATGTGGTGCTGAGGATCGAACCCAGTGCCTCACGCATGCTAGGCAAGCGCTCTACTACTGAGCTACAGCCCCAGCCCTCCATCTCTTTTTATTTACTTTGAGACAGGGTCTTGCTAAGTTGCCCAGGCTGACCTCAGACTTGCTGTCTTCTTGCCTCAGCCTCCCAAGTGCTGGGATTACAGGTTACAGGTGTGCATGGCCATCCAGGAGGATTGGTTAGTATCTTATAAAGTTCAACATAAACTTACCATTGTGATCTGGCACTCTCACTCTTAGGTTCTTACCCAAGAGAACTGAGTGTTTACGTTGCCATAAAAACTAGTAAGTGAATGCTTATATGGGGCTTTATTCCTGATCTCCAAATACAAATACAGTCACACATTGCTCACCAACAAGACATTATGAGAAAGACACAGATGATTTTGTTGTCTGAACATCACAGAATATCTTTAAGTACACCTAGATACTATAGCCACCCACACACAGGCTGTATGGTCTATGTATATGGTCCAGCCTGTGCAGAGTCCTGATAGACAAAAAACAAAAAACAAAAAACAAACAAAAAAACCCATGAGGTTAAATCATTGATTTAGTACTGAGGAGACAAGTAGGCTGGGTGTCTGAGGTTGCTGCCAATGTAACACATGGCACTGCTTTAAAGCAGACTTTTAAAAAGAAATCGAGCCAGGCATGGTGGTGCACACCTGGAATCCCAGCTGCTCTGGAGGCTGAGGCAGGAGGATCACAAGTTTGGGGCCAGCCTGGGCAACTCAGTGATATCTTATCACAAAATAAAAAGTGAAAAGAGGGCTGGGGATGAAGTTCAGTGGTAGGACGCTCCCAGCTTCAATCCACAGTACTGGAAAAATTAATGAATAATAAATACAAAGAAATCAGAGAAGAAGTACACTCTAAAATAGAGATAACTAGTGCAGTTAATACACAAACCAGGAACATAGCTGTTTATTATCATTATCAAGTATGAGGTCCTATAGGTACCCGTGTGGGCTCTACTTTTACAGGACTGGCAGTACAGCAGGTTTATTTACACCAGTGTCACCACACACCTGTGCTTTGCAGCATAGCATAAATGGCCACAGTAACACTGGGCCATAGGTTTTCAGCCATTATATATATGTGGCCCATTATTGATTTGGATGCTGTGTGGTGTATGACTGTCCTAGAAACAACTTAAATGACCCTCATCTGGTGAAAGGAGGAACAATCTGTGGTACACCCATTGGAAGGGATATATGACATTCTGGAAGAAGTAAAATGTAGGAACAGAAAATACATCAGAGGTTGCCAGGGACTAGAAGGGAGAAATGGGGTTTACTACAAAGGGCAATTTGGGGGAAACTGTTCTGTACTTGATTGCCTTGGTGGTTTCATGATGGTATGAATTTGTCAAAACTCATAAAATTCTGTACAAAAAAAAAAGGGTGAAATGTACTGTATGTAAATTATGCCCCAATTTTGAAAATGAAAGAAAAATAATTAGAGGATGGATGTCATCACACTTACGGGATCAGGCAGATGGGAGGGATGAGTATCTGCCATCACCCAGCCTCATGCCACTGTTGTTAGTGAGCATGTGATCAGCTCCTCTGTCCCCCAGCCACACACACACACAGAGACACACAAAGACACACGCACACACAGCCCAGGATGGAGACTGTCCAGCGTGGAGTCCTTCCCTGTGCCCTTCTCCAGCCCTGACTACTAATTGAACAGACTTCCTCTTGAAGTGCATCCAAACCCTGGAGTGTGAGCACCATCAGGGAATGACTTTCTGTCACTGCACAGATGGGGAGACATGAGGAGGAAGGGGCAGGAAACCAAGAAGAGAATGAGGGCCAGCACTCAGGGTTGACCTAAGCCTAAGTCTCCATACACCGCTAGTCAAGGGGGAAAGGGCACCAGTTCCCATCGGGGAGAAGGCACCATCTGACTGTGCAAACCTGAGCTCTGAGTTTGGGTCACAGCCTGCCATCATCTAAGCCTGTTTCCCTGGTAGTGGAGGTGATGGAATAGTGACATCCAGACTCTCATGATGCTCGGGAACCCCAGAGGACTGCTGTCCATTGGGACATGGTGTCTGTTCAATCCAGCTCACATGTCAACCAGTGCTGGCAGGTTTCCAGCCTTACTGAAGTACTGCGAAGTAGACTGTTAGGTGAATCTGGTACTAAAGCTGGTGACAAGTCATGTCCTGCTTCAGGCTCCTTCCTGAGAGGGGCCACCTTGGACAGCTCCAACATTTCTTGGGTGATCATCAAGGACAGCATCCACCTGGGAAAGCTGGACCCAGAATACAGGAACACACCATTGCTGCAGAGTCCGTGCTAAAGGGCAGGGAATCACCACTGATTTGGTGCCAGTTCTGTGTGGGGACTCTTCTGAGTCATTTAAATTCTCACCAGAGAGATGAGTGATCTTCACTGGGGTGGACGGATCTCTCCCTGGAGCCACCACTGGGCTCACCCCAAATTCACACTCTGAGGCTTCACACTCTGTGACTTCTTAGGCACGTTGTCATTGTGTTCCCTGCCCAAGAGGTACCGTCGCCCCCACAGGAGGCTGCATCTGTGGATCTCTATATTCAAAGGACTCCACAGCCTTCTGTCCAGCCCCGTGGCTTCTGATTACTCTGGTTGCCTGTCCACTGCCCGGGGACCATCCTTACTGGGTGTTCCCTCCACAGTCTCTTAACATCTTACTTTCTCCTCTGCTCCTCGGGACTTCCTGTCTCAAGATACTCCCCTACTGGAAAGCCGCCAGTTGTCAAGTCCGCCCAGGTACTCTGGCCTTCCTTTCTGCACAGATTCTCACCACTTCCCTCCATCCCAGCGGCCACCGCCTCAGCACTGACCATGGACCTTCTTGTGGGCTCCAGCACTTCCCTGACTGGCCTGAAACGGATCAGACCATGTCCTTAAAAAGCTAATTTTGACCAGCTGCTTCCCCTGCTGAAAATTCTTCCGTGGTTCCCCTGGGGAGGCTGTGATTTGGTTCCAACACTGGGAGATGCTGATCCCAGAGTCCTGGGTGCAGCCTAGGATGCTTTTGGGGTGACTGTAGACCATGTCCAGGCATAGTCATTGGCCCCTTGCTCACTGTCCAGCATCCTACAGACTGGACCTTCCACGGACACAGAGTCGTGTTGGCTGTGCTTTCTAGAGGGCACTTGCAGGCCACACCTCTGTGACAGATGTGCTGCTTTCTGGGTAGGGACACCTCCCTCCGCCCTTCATCCTACAGGAGCTGTCACCTGCAGAGACCAGACCATGCCGGACCTCTCTGGGGAGCTTCTTGTGCTCACAGTTGGTCTCCTGCACTCACCCTGTCCCTCCAGCAACACTGCATTCTCATTCCTGACCCGATCCTAGTTCTGTGGAGTCGTGGACAGCACCTTTCTCTAAGCACCCAGCAAAGGGTGAGAGCAGGGCAGATGTTCAGCAAAGCGCAGTCTCTCCCAGCGTTCAGCCTCTTGAAACCTTTTTATAAGTATGTATAACATGCATCAAGGAAGATCTCCGAGCCCCAAGCGGCAGCTCTGTGGATCCTCAGGGAGTAAGCACACTCGTGCCACCAGACCCTGGTGGCACAGGCCCCCGCGAGTCCACGTTTGCTTTCAGTCACCATCTCCCCCAAAGCAGCGGTCTCTGCCTTCTGGAAGCACAGTTTGCTCTCATGTCTGAAACCTTCTGGCTGGAGTGACACAGTGTGTGCCTGTGTGTCCTCCTTGTTCTCATTATGATGTCGTGAGGCCCACAGATGGTGGGGAGCAGTCACCTGTTCATTCTCATTGGAATCTTCGATTTTTTGTAGCAGAGGAGCAGGGAAGAATCCTTAAGTCCTGTGTCTTAAGCTCTCTGGTCCCCACTTTGCAAGGGCCCACCCACGGCCCTCGTAAGGGCGAGACACCCCTTTCTGGCCAGGCCCTGGAATCGGTGAGGGTGGGCTGTGAGTGATATTTTGGGTCCTCTGGCTCCACCATCCTCGCCTCAGCCCTTGTGCCTTAGGCCTCGCGCCCCTCCCCACAGAGATGACTTCAGGCCCGGGGAATGCCAGGCTGCGGCCCTGATTTGATTAAGTGGGAAAGAGGAGCCTTGTGAGGCCACATGGTGGGCGTGCCACACCCTGACCCCACAGAGGCGGGTGATAATGGGATGGGGGTGGGCATTGGCCTGACACTGGCCCCCACAAACCTGATTACGGGGCCTCTGGCCCAGCCAGTCTGTGCCTCTCAGAGAGAGCTATCTTTCTTCCCCCTGGGCAAGTCCTTGGACAAGCAGGTTTAAATTAAATCAGGCCCGGGTTCCTGGCACAGAGTGAGCCATTCACTGGCCCTGCGTCCCCTCCCAAGACAGGCCCTGGCCATGTGGTCGTGTGGGTAGACTGCGGGGGGTGGGGGGGAGTGTGGCCAGCAGCCAGGCTTGAACAGGTCAGCCCAGGAGGAGGAAGGGCTCCAGCTCCCCACCTCAAGCCTGCCTCAGGGAGGCGTGTGGGACCCACCCGCTGGAGTGGCAGGAGCAGAGAGCACTGGAGAGAGCCCTGGGTCTGGACCCAGCTGCGTCCTGCGATGGTGGAGGAAATCTGGGAAGTTGCCCAGCCTCCCTAGTCAGTGGCTCACGTGCCACATGAGAGCAGGGATCCTCTCATCCTGACTGCCTGTGTGCTGCTGGAAGGGCCACATAGATGATGAACATGACCTGGGAAGGGCAGGGCCTGGGAAGGGCTCTAGGCCAACCTGAGGCTTTCGGGATGGCAGCAGGGACATGAAGGCCCCAGTGGAGAACAGGCTACAAGCTCCCAGCCCTGGTGGGGGTCACTCTGACACCTAGGCTGTCTGTGCAGCTGGTCCAGGCCCTGTCAGATACCTGCCACTGTGACATTACCCTAGCCAGATGAGGCAGGGCTGGAGAGACTCGAGACACTGCTCCCAAATTGTGGATGTTGACACTACCCCTCTGAGAGGTGAAGCCATCTGCAGAGACAGACTGGAATTCAGATCTCCTAGCTTCCAACGTAGCAGCCTTATAAATAATCCTTATTTTAGAGATGAAGAAACCCATAGTCAGTGAGCGGAAGTGATTTGCCCAGGTCTGCTGAGAGGTACCATGTTAAAACCCACCAACTCTGCTGTTCTGGACCCAGGATGCTCAGGGACTGGCCAAGCCTGCAACAGCAAGACCAGAACCCAGTGAGCAGTCAGTGTGTGGGAGGCCTTTGAGCCAAGCCATCAACTATGCAAAATAACTATGCAAAAATATGGAGTTAAATACAAGTTTGGCTGCTACAGTGTGCAAACTCAGAACTTGGGGCCAAGCCCCAGGCAGGCCAGGTGCCTCCAATCTCCTCCTTACCTCACACTCCACACTGGGTCTGACTCGCTGCTCTGGGCATCTCCAGGTGGAACTGATGGGGAGAGGTGTCCCACAGATGAGCATCCAGGAGCATCACCTCTCCATTGCCTCTCTGCTCCTGTTTCCATGGAAACACCTCAGGACGCATTGATCAACTCTCAGTTGAGACTTTCATTAGCTAGAACATTGGAATAAGTTTTGATTCAAACATGACACTTTCTAACGCAGTGAAAAACTCATTTTGTACAAAACTCCATTATGTGGAACAGACACGCGGGTTGATGGCCAATTTAGTTAATAGAGCTTTGCAGCTGACATGGAATTAAATCTGCAGGAAGTACCCTCCATTTTCCTGAGAAGAGTCACGTGCAGATGTGCCCTGGGGTTAGAGCTGCAGAGGGCTAGTCCCTTCCATCCAGCTCTGCCAGTCCCCAGTCCCCTGGATTAGAACGTGCAGGTGCTCTTTGCTCCTTGCTCTGGTGCGCAAGGATGAAGTCCAAGGTCTCTAGGTGAAGGCTCCTGCCATCCCTTGAGTGTCTCCTCCTCCCTGTCCATCCCTCCACCTTCCTTGCTCTGTGCCCTTCCTTTGGCACTGCTGTTCTTTCTGGCCGCCTAGCTTTGCAATTTCTCCCACCTCAGCTACTCAGCAAACTCCTCGAACCCTGAAGGACGCAGCTCTAGTTTGCTTCTCCTGTGACGTTTCCATCCTCTCTTGTTGGGCTTATTTGACCCTCCCTGACATTCCTCTATTAAGATACTTTTTATACTATGCTCAATATTATACATATATTGATCTCTTCGTTTTTACATGTCTCAAATCATTGTTAATTTCATCTGTGCCTTAGTCTCCTCCTCTAAAAATTGAGAATAATAATACCCACTGAAAAAATTGTGTGTAAAATAGTCAGTGCTCTGTGACCCTGCCTGCCACTTGCCAGCTGGGTAGCTCAGTTCCTTTGCCTCTCTGCATCTGTGTTTTCATCTGTATAATGCAGCTGACAAGAGCATAGTCAGCCCTTAATCTCCCTGTAGGATCGATTCTGGACCACTGCAGATATTGAAGTCCAAGGATGCTCAAGATCCCTCATATAAAATGGTACAGCATTTATATACAGCCTACCCCCATCCTCCAAGTGCTTCAGTCATTTCCAGGTTACTTGTAACACCTAATATGAAGAAGAGGGGAGGGGACATGGGGCAGGAAAGATGGTGGAATGTGATGGACATCAATGCCCTAGGTACATGTATGACTGCACATATGTTGTGACTCTATATTGTGTACAACCAGAGATGTGAAAAGTTGTGCTCCATTTGTGTACAATGAATCAAAATGCATTCTGCTGTCATGTATACCTAATTAGAATAAATAAAACAAAAAAAATAACTAATGTGATGTGAGTTCTGTTATAGTGAATTGTTGTTATGCTTTATTGCTTAGGGAATAGTGACAAGAAAAAAAGGTTGCCTATGTTCCTCAAAGCCCCACTATCTTCCTGTGATGTTTTGAATACACCACTGGTTGGATCCACGGATGTGGAACTGAGGATACACTGCACTTAATGTCACTGGATTGCTTGGGATAGAGACAGAGACTTGTGAGACTGGAGAGATAACTAATCATTTTCTTTTGGAACAAAGCCCCATTCCCCACCTGCCCCTCATTCTGGATAATAAGACCCTCCCCCAACTGTTGGTCACAGAGTGGTGCTAGCCACACATGAGCCTTCTAGCCCAACAAAGTCCCAGGGCTTCTAGGTGGGTCTCATGTCTGAGAGGAGCACACCTGTACAGACAGGCCCCTCCCTCCCAGGAAGAGAAGGGGCACCATTTATCTATCACAAGGACTCCTGAGCAGGCCCAGGACCAACCAGCTTGGGTGTCTGGCTGGCTAAGCGTGGCTCTCCCCTCTGGGGCCGCATCCTCGCACTCTCACCTGCACTATGGCACACATGGAGTTCACTTATTCTTGTACCAATCTCTCCTCCAGCCTCGGATGGGCCATTCCCTGGTTTTCAGCCTCAATTTCTCCTCCTATAAACCTGTAATTGCCAGGGAGAGTGGAATCAACCAGAAGTTACTTTACACACAAGAGCACATGAACGTCACCCAGATCACTGGTGAAGGTTTCCAGGCCAGCATGGAGGAGCCTAGGAGCCTACAGACTCCTAGAGTCTGATTTAGGCGCCTACAGTCCACAATGAGAAACACGGGCCTGATGGGGAAGTGATATCCGAAGCAGGCATGGTGGCCGATGCAACCCCCAGACCCTCCCCAGGCTGGAATGTTCAGGCCCAGGCCCTGGCTGCTGGAGTATTGAGGGCTCCCAACTTGCTGTGGACACCCCAGTCACAGATACCACCAGGGTCACACCCCTCCTCAGAGTGGTCCTCATTCAATGACTGGTGAAGGCCCAGCTTCTTGCCATCCTGGAGCAACTCCCAGGGGTCAGCCTAGGACTGCATTGTGACTAGATCTCAGCTCATCCTCTCCCTCTCTGAAGTCCCAAATCCCTCTCCCCTGGGGAGTGTGCTGGGCGCTGGTCTCTGACCCTGAGTTGGCCTCCAGGAGCCTGGCCTGCAGCAGTGCCTCCAGACCTCCCCCAGTGTCTAGTGCACTTGGGAGTCTATCACCCGGAGGATGAGGGGGCCTGTGCTCTGGAGGCAGAGATGCAGGAAGGACACCCAGAGCACAGTAGGGTTGCAGACAGGTAACCAGTGATCCAGGACAGTGAGTCCAGTACTCCAAGTGGTTTGTACAACCACAGAACTCACAGGGCAGAGGCTCTGGCCCAACTAAGGGTGGGCGGCCTATGGAGAGTTAATTTCCAGAAAGGGGGCAGCATGAGCCTGGTTTTGAAAGGTAAACAGGTACTTCAGGGGCAGTGGGCTCGGGACAGATCCTGGCGTAGACGTGCTATCCCCCAGAAGAATTCTTCCTCGCCTGTGAATCCAGAGGAGGGAGAGACAGAGGGGAAGCACATGCCTTTGAAGCAAGAAAACACTGTTGTTTTCAGCCGAGCTGGGCACGGGGGTGAGAAGATGGCACTGGGACACCAGCGGTGGGCACAGGTGGGAGTAGCCACCGATCCCCACAGGGAGCAGCCCCAGTGCCACTGGGCCCTCCTTACCCAAGGGCTGTCCTGCTCTGGAGCCTGAGGGAGCCTCTCATCATCTCACAGCAGAGGGGTGGACATCATCAGGGGGATGCATCTGTCTGGCCCCTGGGTCCCAGAGGCAGGACGGCTTCACCCAGCAGTTCAGCCTTGGGTATCATGATGTCCTCTGGCTGGGTGGGGCATTTCTGTTGGATCAGGACAAGCTGCATCAGTCAGAGTCCAATTAGGAAACAGAAACGACCCTAATTAGTGGAACCCACAGAATTTAATATAGAGAATTGGTAACCAGGTATAAAGCTGTCAACTCACTAGGTAACTGAGAGGACGTTCGGACTGAAGTGTCACAAAGGTGGCAGTACAGGACTGACCTAACACCAGAGGGTGGGGACAGAGGAAAGAGTTTGGGATTTTGAAAGGTGGAGGTTTTGGGAGGGTCCTACAGAGCAGATTCCCAGGCTCTGAGGTGGGCCACTGGCAGGGATGCTGGGGCCTCTGGCTAGAGGAGGGGTCTTGTGGAGCTGAGACTTCTAAGAAGGGGCACCTGCTTAGCTGGTGCGAGGGTCTCTGAGGGGGAGGGCAAATAGAAGATGGTTCTGGAAGATGTACAGAGTAGAAACTGATTTACCTGTGGCACAGGAGGGAACTGCTTGGCTGCCAGGGTGAAGAGGCCCAGCTGGGGGACACTCACAGGCAGAGTGTCTCTCCAGCCTTCTGGGCTCCCAGTGCACCCTGAATTGACAGAGCCTAGTTGGGTGCCAGCTGGTGATGGGAAAATGTGGTTCGTAGAATCACAGCCCCTGAGAGTGGAGCTGATTCTAGAAGTGAGTTTAGAGCTGAGAGAAAACATGGTTGTTTTAAAACACCACTTTGATCCTATGTGCATTGCTTTACATCATACACACACACACACACACACACACACACACACACACACACACACGGTATGTTATGGATTGAATCATATCTCCTCAAAAGATGTTAAATTCCTAAACCCCGGTATTAGCCAATGTGACCATACTTGTCAATAGGGTCTTTGCAGGTGATAGTGTCTGGACGAGGTCATTAGTGTGGGCCCTAATCAAGTGATTGTCCTTATAAAAACATAGGCAGACTGCCATATGGAGACTGAAATCATGCTTCTGCTGGCTTTGGGACACCAGGAACTGCCAGCAGCCACCTGCAGCTGGGAGAGGCCTAGAGCAAGTGCTCCCCGCCGGCCCTCAGATGGAAACAGCCTGCAACATCCTGATGTTAGACTTCTGGTCTCCAGAACTGTGAGACAGTGACTTCTGCTGTTATGGCCACCAGTGTCTGGCACTTTGTTACTGCAGTGCTTGCAAACCAATGACAAGCAGAAGTTGAATGTGTGTGTTCCTGTGTTGTTGAAAACACTTCTTAAATAATCATTTTATTGTATATAATACTACACTAAGTGGATGGAGCCCAACTGGCAATATTTGGAACAATTTGGGCTATGTAAATAGCATTATGGGATCAGCTGGATTCGTTTTTATCATCTTATTTTGGATTATTTCCTTCAGATGAATTTCTTGAAGTGATAGGATTAGGTCAAGGCATAAATTTTTGAAGTTTCTAACAAAACAAAACTTTACTAATTATAAAGTTAACATGTTTACTGTAGATATTTTGCAAAATAAAAGAAAGGGAGAGTGTGAAAAATTAAATCATCCAACATTACATGAACTGGCCTGAGTTGTCCCATACCGTGCTCACTTATGTATTTTTATGTATGTATATATGTATGTATGTATGTATGTATGCATGCATGCAGTAATGAGGCTTGAACCCAGGGGCACTACACCACTGAGCTTCATCCTCAGTTCTTTAATTTTGAGACAGGGACTCACTAAGTGTCCCAGGCTTCCCTCTAACTTGCAATCCTGCCTCAATCTCCCAAGTAGATGGTATTACAGGTATGCACCACTCTGCCTAGCTGTTCTTTTAGATTATTTTAAGGCTGTCAATACTTACTACCAAATTGCTCTCAATACAGTAGTTACATTTCTACCAAGAAACAAAAATTGTTTGCAAGAAACTCTATCTTACAGCATCCTCGCCACTAATGAATATTTTTACCTTTTAATATCTTTGACAATTTGATGGGTGAAAGCCATGGCATTGTTTTAGTTGGCATTTGATGTTCTGATGATTTACAGTGTTTTTTAGCTATTTGTTTGCCCTCAAGTGTATTATCTAATAAACTCCATTTTCTGGGGGTTTTTTTCCTTTGTTTTAATCAGGATCTCAGTGTTTTTCTTATGAGGGTGTAAGATCTCTTTATACATTGGATATTAACCTTCTATTACACTAGTTACAGTTTTTTCCTTCACTTTTTGATCTTTTAATATTAGCCATTTAAAATGCATATTTTATACATAAAAATCTACAGATCTGTCTCTTTCTGATCTCTTCCACTCCATTTCACTTGACATGGTCATCTGCATTCTGAATATAAAGAGATTTACATGTTCTAGATTTCTTATGGTTTCATGTTTTTATATCTAATTTTTTAGTTCATCTTCTATAGATTTTGGAGTATAATATGAAATGAAAATCTGAAGTTTGGGATTTTTTTTCAAAACAACTTTGAGATTGTCTCTGCATAATCTTTTCCTATTCTTCCCCTCGTTGCCTACTTCCATACACATTAAGTTCTTGTGTATCCTGGAGCTAGCTTTGGTCGAAACCTTCTGTTTCATTGATCCATATGTTCATATTTATGCTGGTACTTTACCGTCTAGCATTATGTTTTATAGCTCTTCCTCATCTCTCCACCAGCCTGCGTGCACACACACATGCACACGCGCGCGCACACACACACACACACACACACACATGCAGACGTGTAGTTTGTTTCGTTTTTCCCTTAACTTCTCACATCTGTTCATCTTTGAGGTATCATTTGAAATCTAAAGTGCTTTCCTTTGAATCTGTCTCCTAAGGCAGAGTCACTTCCCCCTCTTGCTGTGTTCCTGACATCCCTGGAACCAGCCAAAAAACACCAACCCTGTAACCACTGATTCCTGTCTTCGCGCAGAAATAGAAAAATCTGAGTGGTCCAAGGTTTGTAAAAAGAGAAAAAGTGAGTCCTAAGAGGAGACGACAAAATCAAAGTTCCCTCCTCACATTCAGGCCGAACTGGTTTACCTGCCCAGTCTAAAAAGAAGGCAGTAATTCCCAAGCCTGACCCATGACAAGAGTTACTTGGCCACCTGTCTCCATTCCTGAGTTCAGCCCAGATGTGGGGAATCAGAAGCTCCAAGGAAAGGTCCAGAAATCAGTGTTTGTTAACAAGTGCTTGTGGGTGATTCTTAACATCAGACAAGTTTGGAAAATAGAATGCTAAGAGAAGACAGAGCCAAGGCTCTAGATCAGGAGGCAGTCTTGGAACCCAGACAGTAAAATTGGCCATTGTGACCCAGGGGAGAGAAAATCCTGGGACAAGTTCCCCAAAGGACCCAGGTTACAGCCAGAGATCATGGAGATAGGATGACATGGAAGGAATGACAATCCTCATGTCAGAAAGGAGCAGTTAGAGTTTGTTAGGCCTGGGGGTGGGAGGGGGCAAAAGAAGCATGTCTGGAGGCAGAAAAGGATCCAAGCACCTTCAGCACACATTTGCAGAGCCTTGTAGGAGACACAGAGGCCGTGTGTGGCCCTGTCCTCAGGGAGCTCAAAGGCAGACAGGTGGGTTACAACAGAGTGTGATAAACCCCTGATAGAGGGATGTAGAGTTTGGAAGCAGGGGGGAGGTGGAAACTCATCTTGCCTAGAGAAGTCCAGAGAGTTCAGAGAAGGCAGCTTGAGTTGAGTTGCAAGGAGGCAGTCCTTCGTCAGGCAGTGCTTGGGTTGGGTAGGCAGGTGTGGAGAGTTGTAGGAATTCTAGGAACATGGAATGGACTCAGGAAATCCAGTAAGCACGAACAGGATTGGTGTTTGTGGAAAAGTGCAAGTGGTTGGGTCCAAGAAACCCCTAGTGTAGTTGTACAAAATCCACACTCTGTGTGCAATAGAGCCACATGAGCGAATGGAACAGTGAAGGATGAGGTCGGCAGATTTTCATTCCAAAGAAGTCACTCTGGCCGCGATGGGCAGGTTGGATTTAGGAGGGGGCAAGTTTGGAAATAGGAAATTTAGAAGGATGTTTTAGAAGTCCACACTTGCCAGGTGCTGTGGCCCATGCCTGTAATCCCAGTGGCTTGGGAGGCTGAGGGAGGAGGATCACAGGTTCAAAGTCAGCCTCAGCCACTTAACGAGGCTATAAGCAACTTAGTGAGACCCTGTCTCAAAGTAAAAAATAAAAAGTGCTGGGAATGTGGCTTAGGGGTTGAGTGCCCTTGGGTTCAATCCCTTGTACCATAAAATAAAATAAAATAAAATAAAATAAAATAAAAGTCCAGGCTTGAACTAAGAAAATAGTAATAGGTAGTGGTAGCATAGTGGATGAGAGAGAGAGAGAGAGAGAGAGAGAGAGAGAGAGGAGGGATCAGATTTGGGAAGCTTGGTTCTGGGGTTTTGGGCTGGAATTCCTCTTGATAATTGCTTCACCCGCATGATCCCCAGCTCCAGGAGTTTCCCTGAATGTCATTTCACGCTGGGTCTGTCTTTCATCTAGTGTACCATATATTCTTTCTAGCTTGTCTGGGAGGTAAGATCCCATGTTAGGCCCACAGGAGGCTCCATCTGGTATGTCCTAAAAATGGAAATAGACCAAAGTTTATTGAACTTTGTTCTGAGACATACCTTTTCTTAACCTTCAAAGCAACTTCATAATGTATATGAATTTATTGCCATTTTACAGATAAGAAAACTGAACCAGAGAGGCTAAAGATTTGTTTTTGTGAAATGAACATTTGACAATGTTTATTGAACGGCTGACAGCTCATTTCACAAAAACAATACAAGGTACACAGAAATACAAATATTTTTGGAATATTGATCTTCTATCTTGCAACTTTGCAAAGTTCACTTATTAATTCTAGCAGCTTCATTGTAGATTTTATTGGCTTCTCTACATAATCATTATGTTGTCTACAAATAAAGCGAGCTTGTTTTCCCTTTCCGTCTGGATGCCTTCTCTTTTCTTGCCTCATCACATCAGCGATGAACAACCACGTAAGATGCAACTGCTGAACAGACGTGGAGAGAGCAGACGTCCTTGTCTTCCTCATGATTTCAGGTGAAAAGTGTCCAGTCTTTCATCACCATATTTAATGTCAGCAGCTGGTGTTTCCCAGGGGCCTCTGTTAGATCCAGCAAATTCTTTCCTACCCTGGTCTACTGAGAGCACAGTCAGGAGGGGCAGGTCTGGGATTTGAACTCAGTCTCCCAAACAGGAAAGCCTGGGCCTTCAGCACTTCCAGCAGCAAAAATGAGTGCTCTGTCTTCATTCGTTGACAGCTCCTTTCACAAAAAGCCACTCCCCACCCCCTGCCTCGAGAATATATATTTTTTTAACTAGACAATGGGGAGGAACAGATTTCTCAAAGGCTGTTCCACCAGAGGCTTGATGAACGTTCTGTGTTGCACTAATGTACAGGCTCTTATTTCTCATCAGCTAGACTCTTCATTAATTTCATGTAAGTGGTGTAATTAAAGTAACTGTTAATTGGTGTATTGCTAAGGTGCCATTATGGTATGTGACAAGCCTTAATTAGCATGTGGTCTGGCACTCAATGTTCTCAACGAATCACTTGGAAATAACGATTCTCTCAAGAGCAGCACTTGATAAAAACAGAAAGGTAGTGCAATTTTAAGGCAAAGGGGAAGAAAATCATGACCTCCAGTGCACATTTCTTGTGGAAATGGAACTCTTCCCTGCACTGCACTTTCAGAGTGAGACAGACAGGACTGGAGAGTGCATGTCCATCTCCACTAACTGAAGAGGGATGGACAAAGCCCACCTCCTGTGGCCTCAGGAAGCACGCACATCCTTTAGACAGTGTGGCTGCTCTAGCAACTGGTGACCTCTGAGAGCTCAGTGACCTAACTACTTCCTCTCTGTGGAATGTCTTGGGGAATTTCTACCCACTTTGAGATCCAGGAGGCAGCTATTCATTCTTTCTTGTATTAATACAGCATCTCTCCAACTAAGACGTATTTTCAGACCACCCACTATGTGCCTAAGCTTCCAAAGAGATCAGAAGAGGAAAATGGCTGGGCTCCATCCTTGAGAAGCTCATGTAGCTCCTGAACTGTCCACTTGGCAGCCATGCTCACTTGCACCAAATATTACCAAGAGATCAGCTTCTGCCATTGACACACTCCAAGGATGCTGCAGGTCATGGGGGATGTATCTCAAACATCTTGTACAACACCTGACATATCAATTACATATTGATATTAATATATAATATCAGCCTGTTGATATGAATCATTCCATTTCCATTTGTAGTATTAGATGCTGGGGTGCAGGGAAAGAATATTTAGAATTAGAACCCTTGTTAGCTGGGTAAATCTTCACCAAACAACTTTGTCTTTTTGAGACTCTGTTTTACTTGAGAATGAAAAATAAGTCATAGTTTCGAGACTGACGTGTGACTTGAGTAATATTCTTTAGCTGGGAGTGGGGCTCCACAGAAACATGCGCAAGGCTCCAGGTTCAATACCTGGAAAAACAAAAAAAAACTTTGTATAATGACATGTTATACTGAAAAATGCCATTCAAATCAATTATTAATAAGTCATTTTATTAATAGCTTTGTTAATAAAATAGTTTTATTAGTTTTTAATGAAAATTTCTTATCCTGATATCATTTAAGATAATGTACCAAACACCCAAAAAGCCATTATTGCCCATTCAGTTCTGATAATTTTCAATTTCCACAATTCAGGGAACTTTTCTAATAGCTAACAGCTCTGTTGGTTAGAAAGAAAATTTTAATATAAAACTTTAATCAATTGCCTATAGATTTCTATGAATGTCAAACTCACAGGCTATTAATTGGGTTGGTTTAGTTAACTCAGATCAGATAACTTATCCAGCATTTTCACTCAATAGGCCTCAATCTGCTGTTTCTACTGCAAAACCAATACAAAGAAACCATAACCTAATCAACTACCTCACTTACAAAATTTCAGTTTTAATTCACTTTTAAAAATATTTATTGAGTTAATAGCAAACATTATGCTTGGTGCCAAGGACAGAGTAGTAAGGGAAATGTGTCTGGTTTATAAATTAACCTTGTTTGTAAATATAACTCACCTACTAAATAGTAAAACTATAGGCCAGTAGCCAGAGGTCTCGCTTCCATAGTAAAATATTGGAGACACCCAGTAATGGCAACCAGAAATTGGAGAGATGCCGTCCAGGTAGAGCACGGCGTAGAAGATTCTTTCTCCCACTGAGGACTTCAGGTAGCCAGTTGTATAATAGCTCACATAGAAGCAATGATGAAAAGTCCAAATGGACTTTCATAGCCCCACAGATCTTGAGGTACTTAGAATATCCACAGAGCAATGGGGGAAATCAGTTGTGTTCATTGACAGAAAACATCTTGTCTGTCTGTAAAGATTGGTCCTAGAGCATTTGCAAGTGGAGAATCTGAGAACACTCCAAAGAGGGCTCGCCAGCACTCACACTGGAAAGCTGTTGATCAAAAAATGATGAAAAAGTGCTGTTCAAAGAAGAAGAGGGAATGAACCCCAGGGCTGCCAAGTCTCTCGGTTTGATTATTTGTCGTTCACACTGGAGACTCCAGGGGGCGCCATTCCTGCAGCCATCAACCTTGCACAGGCCGCGCTTCAAGAACTGGTGGGGGATTTTATCCAGGACCTGCTTTTTTGGGATTGGTACTTAACACCAGAATCATTTCACAGTTATACATATATGTTATTCTATTTAAAGTTAGCATATTTCATATGTATATGTAAACGCACATATACATTTAATAAGCTGTTAGCAAATCTGTACGCAACGCAATCTGTAGACTAAACTAAATCATTGAGTACAAAGTTAAACAACCCCAACATATATACCATCAAGGACAGAGACTAAACTGGATAGACACACTAGGTGGATTTCCTGGGGAGGAGATCAATACCAGTGTCTCATTGAGTTGGTGAAATTATGCATGGGTCAGCTGAGGCTTACCCTGTGAAACCTTCAGCAAAACAATTACAATATCTTCCCATGTAATTCATAGACACTGCTGAATTTATACATTAAGAGACTGTAGGTTAGAATATGTGGCACTTTGTCTAACCACACCAAGGGGGAAAAATAAGATAGAATTCTGATCAAAGGGTTAATGCAGAGCTTTATTCTGATATCAAGTAGTTCTAAGACAAGACAAGAGAATTCTATAAATATATTTTGTTATGGCAGCCTCTCTCTGACTCCCAGAAACTTCTCTCAATGAATGGCATTATTCAAGGCTGCAATTGTCAGCCTGTACATGCACAGATAATGGCTGTTCATTCATTGTATAACTCCTGGTGTGGAAATTGTCTCAACTTCTCTTTTTAAAAGCTCAACAGGCTAGAAAAATGATCGAAGGCAATAGCTTTTAAGGTCTCTCAGAAGGGGCATGATTCTCTGAAGCATTTTTCTTAACTCTGTAAGAATCCAGGTGATTCTTTCAAATCTTTTTTTTCTAGGCAGGTATCTTAATATTATATTTTAGATATCAATTGAAGAAGTAAATGTATGTATAGTTAAAATAAAATTTCAGTTTACCCTCTATTATTCCACTAAGAAAGGAAAGATTGGAGAATAACCATTCATTTGAAGTGATGGTCATTCAGTGCTCATTAGGTGCCAGAGTTCGAAGTGAGAAGGTTTCGGCACCGAACGAAGACAAAGTCCCTGCATACATGCAGTTTGTACTCTGGTAGGGAAACAAAATTAGCAAATACATATATTTTAATATGTCCTATGAAGGGCTGCAAAGAAAAACAGCGGGGTGAAGTGATAGTGGCAGTGTTTTGTAAGGTTTTTTTTTTTTTTTTAAATAAGAAACTGGGTGCAGTAGCACATATCTATCATCCTAGCAACTCAGGAGGCTGAGGCAGGAGGATTACAAGTTTGAGACTAGCTTCAGCAACTTGGCAAGGCCTTAAGTAACTTAGTGAGATTCTGTCTCAAAAGAAAAAAAGTAAAAAGGGCTGGGGGTATGGCTCAGTGGTAAAGTACCCCTAGGCTAATCCCAGGTACTGAGGGTGAAGAGAGGGTGGGGGAGGTCAAAAGATTTGATAGAATCTTTCCAAAACAAGAAAAGTGGTCAAAAAGCACATAAAAATTTGTTCAACATCTTTAGTCATGTGGAAGCATAAATTAAAGCTACTGTGCTACTACTACAGATTAAGTGGGATGGGTAAAATTGTTTAAGATAGAATAGAGACTGGGGATGTGGTTCAGTGGTAGAACACTTGTCTAGTAAGCATGAAGCCCTGGATTTGATCCCCAGTACTGCAAAGGAAAAAAAAATTCCAAGCATTGGCAAAGAGTTAGACAACAAAATGCACATATTGCTAGTAAGTGTGGGGTAAATGGAACAAACACTTTGGAAAATAGTTTGACTTTTTCTTGCAAAATTAAACATAAACTTCCCCTATCATCTACCAATTCCACTCTTGGGAAATTACCCAAGGAGAATGAAAACATATATCCAGAGAGAAAACATTCATGTGCAATAATCATAGTAACTTTATTCATAATGATAAAAAAAAAAAACTGGGGGAAATCCATGAAAGTCCATCAGCAAGTAAATGAATAAAGAAATCGTAGCACACCCATCCGACAAAAAAGATCAGCCAGATGCAATGGCACACACTTGTAATCTCAGTGACTCAGGAGGCTGAGGCAGGAGGATTGTGAGTTTGAAGGCAGCCTGGGCAGTTTTGCAAGATTCTGTCTCTAAATTTAAAAAATAAATAATGGAACACGGCTGGAGATGTGACTCAATGGTAGGTCACCCCTGGGTTCAAGCTCTAGTATTGAAGAAAAAAAAAAAAGATCCACTACTGATACTCCCGACACATGAATAAATCTGAAATCATTATGCTAGAGAGAAAAGAAGATACGTACAAAAGAGTCTGTACTGTAGGACACCATTTATATAAGGTTCTAGAGCAGGTGTAACAATCGGTACTCAGAAAAACCAGACCCATGGTGGGTTGAGAAGAAATGAGGCAGACATTGTGGTTGGCATCAGCTACAGAAGGAAAAAAAGGATGTTGTGCTCTATATTATATATAGGGAATAAAATACCTTATATAAAAGAGGTTTTACTCCATGCATGCTTTCACAGATGAATATTCATCTAGATAGAAATACATTATATTTTCATTGGGGTGATGGTCGTTTGACATATACATTTGCCAAAACTCACCTAACTGGTCTCTTAAGATATATACATTTTACTGTTTACAAATTATTCTTTAATAAAACAGAAACAAACATTTTTTTTTTGGTACTGGGGATTGAACTCAGGGGTACTCGACCACTGAGCCACATCCCCAGCCCTATTTTGTGTTTTATGTAGAGACAGGGTCTCATTGAGTTGCTTAGCACCTCGCCATTGCTGAGGCTGGCTTTGAACTCACAATTCTAGAATGATACTAGAATGATGTGTGTGTGTTTGTGTTTGTATGGAAAGAGAGAGAGATTACATATTTGTCAACACTCATAGAATATACAATACAAAGAATGAACACTAATGTAAATATGATGATGATCTGTCATGTTGTTTCATTGATTGTAACAAACATACCACAATAATGCAGGGTGCTGGTGGCAGGAGGTCATATGTATATGGTGGGTCTGCAGGTGTGTGGTACCTGGCAGTGCTGCATTTTCCACTCAATTTTTTTTTTTTTTTTGGTACTGGGGATTGAATCAGGGTACTTTATCACTGAGCCACATCCCTAGCCCTTGTTATATTTTATTTAGAGACAAAGTCTCACTGAGTTGCTCAGGGCCTCACTAAATTACCGAGGCTGGCTTCAAACTCAATCCTCCTGTCTCAGCCTCCTGACCTGCTGGGATTACAGGCATATGCCACCATGCCTGGTCCCACTCACTTTTATCGTGAATCCAAAACTGCTTTAAAAATATTTTTAAATGAAGGGAGCAGAACTTACTGTATTTGAAAATAGAAATGTTTCTTGCTCTAGTCTTTCTATTCAATACATGATTCTCAAATTAATAATGACTTCCAGTCAAAGATCAAATCCAGAGCATTGGATCTAAAGATGAAGTCAAGGACTTGACTTTAAAACCCTTGTTAAGACATCAGATAGATATAAGGTGGCACTCCATAGACCCATTCAAACACACCAAAGTCCTTCTAACGGTCTTAATGGTGTGTTTTACTGACCTCTATTAAAAAGTTGGGCTTCTAAAAATCTCTCAAACAGCCAAAGATAGAGAAGATATCTCTATGAAATTTGTAGATATGTCTTTTTGTCTAAAGGAATAGATTTATGAATTGATCCATGAGAGACTCACAAAGTTTTTAAAGGAATTTCATTACCTTAGGCTGAAAGAGATAGAGACAGCACAAAATGAAAAGACCTCAGAACCTTAAACTTCTACTGTCAGGAAACAGACAGAGGAAACCTCTTAGCACCAGCATCAGTTTGCATTACCTGAGACAGCCATCCTAGAGGTGATGTGTCCTTGCTGACCCTGTGCAGAGCAGAGGCGAGCTGTCCCCACAAACAACTATATGAACTGAAGATTTATGAGAGAAATAAATTAAGTCACTAAGTGGGGTGATTTGTTATGCACCAATAGAAAACTGAAATGGGGATTTTCCATGAAAGACACCAATCCAGAAGATTCCAGAAATCTAGTAGATCCCAAGCAGGAAAATAGAAGAAGCACATAACAGAATACATCGGGGTGAAACTAGAGAATGTCAAAGACAAAGAGAAGGTCTTAAGAGAAGCCAGAAAAAAAAAATGTTAACAATGGTGGGAACTTAAGATAGATGTATGATGTTCATTGTTCTGTTCCAAATGTGTGGAACTTTCCCAAATGTTTGAAAATGTTCACAGCACCACAAAAAAATTTTAAAAACTGAGACTGATAAAAATACCCCCCAATAATAGAATGGGTCCATGATGTGTCATGCATTCATATGATGCATTACTATGGCACACCACACTAAACCCAACGGCACAGAGGAGTCCAAATGCGCAGCAAGAGAGGAAAGACCTAATGCGCAGACGTAGTTTGACGACATCAATATAATGTTCAAAACCAGCAAACTTAACAGCATTCTTTAAAGACATATGCACAGCAGCAAAACGGTAAAGAAACAAGAAGCAGCTACTGTGAGATCCTCGATACTGGCTACTTCCAGGGGACAGGAGGTGACGCCAAGGTTCTGACTCCTCATGGGTCACAGGTACGCACGTACACACTCTAAACATATTTATTTGCTATACACTAATGAATTCTGCTTTTCTACATGTTTATTACATTCCATAATTTAAACAAAAGTTAGGGAAAAGTTTAAGTCCTTTTCTTGGAGTCAAAGGTCTAGTTTCTCATAGATTGCTACAGAACAGCCTGTTGCCGCACCCTCTGACCCTCGGGGCTACACCAACTCTCAGCCAGTGGCTTCTTCTACCAGTTACTCTTTCCACCCTCCGGTGACCTTCATCTAGGGGTCAATTTCAAGGATTACCTTTTTGAATTTGTTTAAAATAACAAAAGAGACTTCATTTTTGATTTGCAAGAGCCTAGTTTGAAAATAAGAATAAAAGGAACAGTTAGGGTTTCTTTCTCTTCACATTATTACTGCAATGACCTCAATCTGGAGAAATTTGGATGCCTGTGCTTAGGACAAGGCCAGATAGTTTGGGAATGTCAAAAAAAAGGACAAGTTCTGAGATGACTATTGTGGAGTTGCACCTGACCACATATGCTTTTTCCCATCAAAGGTGTATGTTTTGGTTTGGACAGGAACCTGAAAGTGACTTAGCCAGTCAGCAGGAGATGGCATTTGGCACAATGATCCCCATTACCCAGATACAAGCAGGACAGAGAAGCCAGGGGGACACCCAGAGGAATACAGTTACAAAGAAACGGCACAGAAAGAAAAGCCATTTTCTGTTGATTAAAATGAAAACTGAAGCTGGGTGCGGTGGCTCACGCCTGTAATCCCAGCACTTAAGGAGGTTGAGACAGGAGAATTGTGAGTTCAAAGCCAGCCTCAGCAAAAGCGAGGCACTAAGCAACTCGGCAAGACTCTGTCTCTACATAAAACACAAAATAGGGCTGGGGATGTGGCTCAGTGGTCCAGTGCCCCTGAGTTCAATCCCTGGTACCAAAATAAATAAATAAATAAATAAAACAGAAATGGGTTCCAGACATAGTAGAGAAAGCAGTCTTCTCGGCAACAGGACGGATGCGGCTCTGGAGGAAGTTAGTGGTGGAAAGCTATGAAGGGGAGAAGTGACCATGTAGCATCCTTCCAGCTCAGGTGGCCTGGGACACATCAGCATGGAACAGGCAGAGGAGGAATTTGAGGCCATCCTCAAGCGGAAACCAGAGGAATCCTCACAGGGGCAAATGGATCATCCCACAAATATTCAACAAGTGCCCACGATGTGGTCCTGTAACAGTGTCCACTTTATGCTTTAAAAGTAGCCCTGGCTGCTCTGCAGCTAAAGCTTATTTTTAAAAGGATATGTGCCTTTCTCTTCCCCTCTCCCTCCTCCTCCCTAATCTCTTCCCCTGCCTAATCTCAGGGGAAACAGGATTACCTTTCTTCCCCATCCTGGGCAGATTTATCTGTCCTTGAGCACACACCCACCACTGGAGTGAAGTAATCCAGACTCTGGGAATGGTACCAGAAGATCTCAGAAATGACTATCTCCCAAATTAACAAGTGAATGACAACTCCAAACAGAGGACACAGGGAATGTCACCTTTGAGTCACCTCTTTAAAAGCCCCCTGTTCCTCCTGATGAGCATAATCACAGGCTCTGGACCAGAAATCCCCTGTGTTTCTCCTTTGCTAGCAAAGCAATAAAACTTCTTTTCCCCTTTTCTCAAAACCTTGCCTTCATTATTGGATTGGCATCGGGGACAAGGACCAAGATTTTGGGAACAGTAGTCTCTATGCTGGGGACACATGGTGAGTAAATCAGCCATGAGCATTCTGAACGATGAACCTTCTGAGTCTTTCTTTCTTTCGTTCCCCTCTTCCTCCTCCACTTCCTCCACTTCCTCCTTTCCTTTTTTGTGGTCCTAGGGATCAAACCCAAGGGCTCAGGAAAGTCAGGTAAGTGCTTTACAGCTGATCCACACCCTCAGCCCTGAAGCTTAGTTTCTTAAAGATTTCCAACACAATGCAGTTGGGAAGTATAAAGCACTAGCAGAATCAGATTCTAAACTGATTTCATTCAAGAGCAAAGCTACATCATTTCCAGTCATTAAAGTTCTGAGTTAAAGAACTTCCCCTAGCAAAAGCTGTCATGTGAAGCTCAAAGTCCTGGTCTCAGGCTGGGGAGGGAGCTCAGTGCTAGAGTGTGCTCAGTGTGTTGAGGCCCTCCCTGAGTTCGATCAACAGCACTGCATAAATAAATAAATAGATAGATAGAGAGATAAATAAATAAACAAAGAAGAAAGAATAAACCTCAAAGTCTCTCCCTTGATGCGCTGCTTCCAAGACCCTGGGAAGCCTCCAGGATATTGCTCCATGGTCATGTGTCTTGGTAACATTTTCAAAAAGAAAGTTTAATGCCAATCAGCTAAGACTACCACCATTTTTCCACTTGGCGTCCTCTCCATCCCATTTTCCTTGGACTGGGTGTTAATCAATTGAGGATACAATAGGGTATAATAGAGTATGTCATGTGGTTTAGAGTCCTGGATCTACTGTTATACAAGCTGTCTCAGTCTGCTTTGTGCTGCTATAACAGAACACTACAGGTGGGATATAACAGGCAGAAACCTCTTGGCTCACAACTCTAGACGTTGGGAAGTGCAAGATCAAAGGGCTGGCATCTTGGTGAGGGCTTTCTTTTTGTGTCATCTCTTCATGGAAAGGCAAAGGCAGGACAAGAGAGAGCAGGAGATCAAATTTGTTGCCTCAAGTTCTTTTATTATCAGTGTTAATCCATTCATGTTTAGGACCTACACATCTCCTGTTGGGCCCAACTTGCCAACACTGTCTCACTGGGGATTAAGTTTCCAACACCCCTTTTTGGGGGGATGCATTCAAACCATAGCCCAAGACTTCCTGGTGCAAGTGTGATTCCTGTCAGCCACGTGCTAACTCACCTGTGGTGTGACATTGAAATCCCACTGGTTATATCACAATGTGTACACACTGGTGCAACACCAGAAGCCTGTGGGCAACGGAGTAAAAACAGGGCTGAAATGGAGCCAGAAGCTAGTCTGTGGGAACTTCTCCCAATTAGCATATGTGTAAAGTATAAATGGGTTCTCACTGATGCCTAGTTTAAAATTTCCTGCCAAGAATATTCTAGATAATGCAACACACAATTATAGACACAGAATATATCATTTTTAATAGAAACTCCATGAAATAAAATTCGTTAGAATTCCCCTGTTTATAAGGCTCAAATCTGGAACACTAACATCAATAACAAATACATCCATAATAGTTTATATAAAAGGGACACTATGTAGAGGTTTTCCCAAATTTGACCACAATCTTAAAAATTTACAAGATTTCTGAGATTTGAAATAAACTTTTCTAAGCCAGTAATAATAAAATCCCAGGTTTGATCAATTATGTCATAGGAAATAATTATTTCAATTCTTTCTATAGAAAATACTACAAAATCATGATTATATAAAGTTCAATCAAATAGAATACAACAAATCAGTATAAGAAAAGGGTATTATGAAGCCCTAGGTCAATTAGTTAATAAAAATATTGTTTTTTAAAAATTTTAAGATATTATGCTCTTAAGATTTTCTAAAGATTTGTAACTTGCTGTAATTTCTTTTCTCATTCATAATACATAATTTTGTAACTATTTATTAAATTTATAATTATTTTTCCTGAGGAAGATTTCTCAAAATTGAAAAAGCTTCCACCAAAAGGGATTCATCTCTATTTCCAGATGTTAAGACATTTGGGCAAGGAGGCCCTGGATAGGAGCAGTTAAAATCCAAGTACCAGCACAGCTGGGCAAGACAAGACCTTCCTCTCCCAGCATGCTCCACGGCTAGAGTATTTCCATCCACACATGCTACCTCAACACACAAATGAATGCTCCCCATTCTTCACACCAACCAATATAGCTGGTTTGTTTCTTCTGAGGTGGTTGGATGAGCTCGTCACTTCTCTGATTAACCAGAGTCATCAGCCTGGTCTGCCGAGTCATTTACCTACTGAAGAACTGTTCACTGATGCACCAGTGCCAATGCCCTACCTCTCTTCCCAGGCGGGAAGGAGCCCCCAGTGCAGGAAAGCTCGTTCTAGGGGACATAGTGGACTTGGGGAGAGCACAGTATGTCATAGGTTTTGCTTATAAGAACTGAGAGAATAATTCAAGAATAATGAAAGTGAAAAACCAAGCAGAGCATGTAATAGATGACCATTGGAAGGAAACTATACAAATAAAGCAGCAAGGTAGACATTGTAAAACCCCAGTAATAGCTGGAAGAGCTGGGAATGGGAAGCAATTTCTGAAGACAATTTCTTGAACCTGGCTACAGGCATCATCAACAAATTACCTGTGGTCTTAGCTAGGAGACAAGCAGAATGTTCTAGTACAGGGAGTTAATGCTGAGTCGACCACCACCAGAATACAATCCAAATCTGTGACTATGGCATTCAGATCTCCTAAAATTTGATCCTCATTTCCCTTCCAGCTTGCTCTTCCCCTCTGAATCCCCTCATACACATATGTTCATACTATCCCTGACAAAGAGGCATTTCTTGGCTCCGTCACCCATACGGTCCCACACTTTGCCCTGTTCTAGTTATTCGATCACCATTTACCGAGTGGTTGTGGCCAAAACAACCATCAGCTGCATGCCAGGCCCAGTGCTGGGGACTTGGTCATCATCCTAACAGAAGAAGCACTGTCTCCATTTTCCATTAGGGAAATTACATGGGTAGAAATCATTGTTCCTAGTCACAGAGCCCAGAAGGGGAAGAGCCAGATCTTGAGTTTAGGTCTCGCAAACTAACAACCTAACCTTCTTCCTTTAATCTCCAACAGTCCACCAGGGTTGTTCCAGGACTGGCTGAGATACTGCAGCAGATCAGGGCACCTTGGTGTCTTCAAAGGACTCTGAAGACCAAGAGCAGAAACTTAACGTTGCTTAGCAGGAAGATTATCCAGGTGAAGGGCAGGGATCCAGTGCTGAGCGATCAAGCTTGGGAGCAACTTAGGGGCAGCTGAAATTTGAGGAGTAAAATGGACTGAATCAAAATATCTGAATTTCTGGTATAAAAATTTCTGTCCTCAGCTCAAGGCCCAGAAAACAACTCCTGGCACACCATCTCAGTAAGCTAAGCATATGTGTCTTTGGGATAAGAAACACAGGCCTTCACAGTGTCCATGAAACTAGAAAATCCTTCTGAAAGAGAATAGAACCATTAAAATTCTCTGAGTTTGCAGTCTTTGATGAGACCCTCAGTAGTAATTATCATCCATCCAAAGCTTTGTAATCATCAATAACTGCTTGATAATCTTCATGGAATTCTTGAAAGTTACCATACAACTTGCAGTAAGAGTTCTCAGAGATGATGGAATGCAATGGACAGCAATGCCCTAGGTACATGTATGACTGCACATATGGTGTGACTCTATATTGTGTACAACTAGAGAAATGAAAAGTTGTGCTCCATTTGTGTACCATGAATCAAGATGCATTATGCTGTCATGTATACCCAGATTAGAATGAATAAATTTTTTTAAAAAAGGGCTGGGGATGTGGCTCATCCCCGGTACCAAAGAAAAAATAGTATGGTTTGTGGAATCACTTAAAGTATGAACACTTTCAAATTTACTAACTATACAAGAAAATTTTGAAGAAAATTATAAATAAATGTATAAAAATAAGTCATATACAATAAAATAAATTATTTTAAAAAAAGAGTTCTCATCTCTCTTTTCTCAACCATACTCTCATAATATCTTGGTGATGAACTGGAAAGAACAGGACTGTCATACCTCATCACAGACACGTATCAGGCAGCCTAAAGAACACCTTCGCCAAGGTGACACTGCCGCTTATTTTCCAACTACTTATCAGTTGCTGATTAATCATGGTAGACTCTGTACATAACCCTTTGATTAAGCCCTCAAGATTCTGAGAAGCTGAAATTGCACTCATTTTATTTCTATTATTATGTGATGCTAAAATGCATATGGAAGAACAAAGGACCAAGAATATCCCAGATAATTCTGAAGACGGTAAACAAAGTGAGGGACTTGGCAAATATTACCAAATATCAAGAATTGTTATAAAAATGTGATAAGGAATCCAGCAGCAGTGCAGAGATAGTCAGACTGACTATCGAGCAGACAAGTGAGATCAAACCAGCAAGGTCGAGACCTGACTTGCTCATACAGGAAACTAGGTTTACCACAAAGCAGGCATTGCAGATCAGAAGGGAAAAGAGAGGATGTTTTAATAACTGGTGTTGAGAAGACTGGTTGTCTATGTGACAAATATGATATTGGATCCTGTACCTCACACCACGGACAAAAATCGATCCCAAATGAATTACAAGATTTAGAATTAAGTATAGGAGCATGTATTTTTGATATCCAAGAAGGAAACAAGTCTCAAAATGCACAAATTTCAAAATGCACAAGTCTTATAGAAAAAGATAAATTTGGCTACATCAAAATGCAAAACTCCTGTTCAAATGGTGTCATAAAGAAAATACAAAAACTCACAAAATGGGAGTTGAAATTCCCACAAACCTGGAGAACTCATTTGTAATGCATGTAATTGACAAAACATTAATTATCATACACATAATAAAATAAACCCCACAGATAATTTGGCAAAGGACTTGAAGAGTTACTTTACTTAACAAGAATGTTTTAGGATCAATAAACATACGAAAAGCTGTTCAATTTACTTACTAATTAGGAAAAAGCAACTCAAAATCATAATGAGATATCATTTCACACCCACCAGAGTGACAAAAATTTAAAATATCAAATGTTGGTGAGCTTGGAGCAGACAGAATATTTAAGCACTGATAGTAAGAGTATGAATTAGTATCATCATTTTGGAAAATAATTTGGCATCACATGATAATAGCTGTATGGAGTCCAACATGAAAACCCTAGACAGACTCTTCCTCTGTGCACAAGGAGATGCCCAAGAGCTTTCCACGCAGCACTGGTGGTAATAACAAAACTGGAAACAACCCAAAATGTCCACCCATAATGTATCCTTAACTGTATGATCTATTAGAATATGAGAATGTCATGCAGAAGTGAAAACAAATGAATTACAGTGTTCTTGGAGAAATCTCAAGAACTTAGTATTAAAGAAATGAAGCAAATCACAGAGCAATATGTGGAATGTCTACATAAAATTCGAATTTGTGCAAATGAAAGCAAGACATTATTTAAGGACATAAATGTAGGTGATAAAGCTCTAAAGAAAAGCAAAGGAACAATTATAGCAAAATTGAAGGTAGTAGAAAACTGTGGTAGGAAGAAAGGGACTGGGTGGGGATTGGCACACAGGATCTGCAAAACGAGTGTTGTTGGTATGGGATGGACAATATGGTACTTCAGTGTTGGTTGTAGTAACCAAAGAAGGCAATAACTTAAAGGTCATCAGCTGAGAATTGGTTAAATAAATTACAATATAATCCCTAACATGAAATAGTATGTATTGATAAAAAATGAATGAAAGAAGCCGGGCGTGGTGGCTCACGCTTGTAATCCCAGCACTTAGGGAGGCTGAGGCAGGAGAATCGCGAGTTCAAAGCCAGCCTCAGCAACGGCGAGGTGCTAAGCAACTCAGTGAGACCCTGTCTCTACATAAAACACAAAATGGGGCTGGAGATGTGGCTCAGTGGTCGAGTGCCCCTGAGTTCAATCCCTGGTACCAAAAAAAAAAAAAAAAAAAAAGAATGAAAGAGATCTTACGAACGAATGTAGAATAATCTCTGATACATTTGGTAGGGGAAAAACAGGTTCAGAATAGTGAATTATTACTATTTAGGTAGTAAACTAGGAAACATATTTATGTTGTATGAATAAAATATTCTGGGAAGGATGTATAAGAACCAGAAAACAATTCATTGCTTCTGGAAAGAGAACTAGGTGAGACTTTAACCCACGTGAATAAAGTACCTAATTCTAAACTTAAATATGGTAAGTGTTAAATAATGTATACAGCATTCTGGAAAATTCTAGGAAGTTAAAAATAAAATAAAATCCTGGACAGATGAGAGAAGATTGGCAACATGCTGATGATGTTGAAGCGGAGTCCTAGGTGATGGGATGTCTGTGTTTGACATTTTCTTTTCTTTTCTTTTCTTTTTTTTTTTTGGTACCAGGGATTGAACTCAGGGGCACTCGACCACTGAGCCACATCCCCAGCCCTATTTTGTGTTTTATGTAGAGACAGGGTCTCACTGAGTTGCATAGCGCCTCGCCATTGCTGAGGCTGGCTTTGAACTCGTGATTCTCCTGTCTCAGCCTCCCTAAGTGCTGGGATTACAAGCATGAGCCATCGCGCCCGACTGTGTTTGACATTTTCTATGATAAAAGTTATATAAAGAAATTAGCAGAGTTGTGGGTCAAGACTCAGAGACAGCATAAGTCCTCTACATTTCAAGACTTGATAAAGTTAGTCTGAAAGACTTTTATTGGTGCAGTGGAGATTGAACCCAGGGACACTCTCCCACTGAGCTATATCCTCAACACTTTTTTGGGGGAGGCGGGGGGGTAGTACCAGGGATTGAACTCAGGGGTACTAGACTACTGAGCCACATCCCCAGCCCTATTTTGTATTTTAGTTAGAGACAAGGTCTCACTGAATTGCTTAGTGCCTTGCCTTTTGCTGAGGCTAGGTTTGAATTCACGATCCTCCAGCCTCAGCCTCCGGCCATAAGATTCCCAAAACTTTTCATTTTATATTTTGAGACAAGCTCTCATTAAGTTATTGAGGCTGGTCTTGAACTTGTGCTACTCCTGCTCCAAGTTCTCTAGTAGCCGTGAGCCACCATGCCCAATCTGAAATCCATTTTAAAGCCATCTTCACAACATGGCCATTTAAAATTACACCAAAAATAACAAACAATCAACTTACAGAGATGGTTTAATTATTACATAGCCACACGAAGTAAAATTGTTCAGCCAAAATCCAGGATCTAAAGCTAAATAAAAGATAGTTAATTCATTTGGGGAACCAGGGTTGGGTAAAGCATTTCCATTTGGTCCCTGTCCTCTTGCAAACAGAGGATGGATATGAATAGGAAGGTCCTATCTGTTTGGGGATAAGAGCAAGGTCTGTTTCCTCAGGTAGTTCAGCAGGTAGAGAAAGTGTGCAGTTCTGGAGGAGAAGTCATGTATTCAGATTGAGACTGCTCATGATTTTTAATACCAAAAGATTTACAGGTCCATCAGTAGAAGACTAATTGAATAAAATATGATATACATTGGAGTATTTTGAAGCTTTAAAATGAAATAAGATCTCTACATACTAAAACAGAGAGAGCTCCAGAATACATTTTTAAATATAAAGACAACATTAAAAAATTGTGTGATGATATTGTTTATTGGGGAGTGGGGTTTAAAGTGAATATATGTACTTATTTGCTTTATGTAGTTTTCTAAAGAGAGAGAATAAATTTTTAAAAACTAATAAAAATGGTTTCCTATAGAGAAACAAGAAAACAGAGAGAAGATGGAAACAGACTTTGAACATACCCTGTTTTGGACATTCTGTTTTGGAATCCTGTAAATATTTTACATAAATAAAGTAAAGTAAACTAAACTAAACCTGGCTTAAAAATTTTTTTAGGCAATTTTGAAATTGAAATAAAAATGAAACAACAGGATCTAATTGTTGGTGGCAAAACTCCACAGAGAGAAACTTCTTTCAATTGACTTCAAAGCATAGAAATTTGCCTGCATACCCCCAATGGGATATCCCTCCTTCAAGGACAAAACGGAGGTGAAAATTATCTTAGCTTTGTTTCAATTATTGTACATTTTTAGAGGCGAGGGTACTGGAGATTGAACCCAGGGGCACTCAATCACACGTCCTCAGCCCTATTTTGTATTTTATTTAGAGACAGTGTGTCACTGAGTTGCTTAACTCCTCACTATTACTGAGGCTGGCTCTGAGCTTGCAATCCTCCTGCCTCAGCCTCCTGAGCCTCTGGGATTACAGGCGTGCGCCACTGTGCCCGGCTTCAATAATTGTACTTTTGTGGAAATTGTTAACATTATTTTTCTGTGACTGCAAATACATAATTAGAGTGGGGTTAATGCAAATCAGGTGTCAGGGCATGGGTGAAAAGATATACACAAATATAAGATCAAGGAAATTATATAGAAGCCCTATCATCTTTATTTAAAGCAGAACTATCAGTTTGAACTCATAGTGCTTTTTATCTTAGGAACAAGGAGGAGAAGAAGGAAAAGAAGGAGAAAACCAGGTGTACTAGCTCTGTCTCCTAGCACTGTTAGAAATATTGATCAACTCAATAGCAATGAGTATCTTTGGGGTCTAGATTATGGTCACTAAATATCATTTTCTTCTAAAAGAAACTAGGATTCCTTGGAAAAAGGGACTCCTTGGGGATAGAACATGTACATAGCAAAGATTATACAAAGAAATTAATATTGTGGCCATTTTTCAAGGACTCAAGAGATAATTTGAAAAGGTTCCATTGCCAAGTGTATTAGTCAGTTTTCTGTCACTATAACAAGATACCTGACATAGGCTTCTTATAAAGAAAAAGAGATTCATTTAGCTCAGTTTGGGAGGTTCAAGGTCAGGCAGCCCTATTAATTTGACCTCTGGTAAAGGTAGTAGATGGCAGTGAATCATGGCAGGAATGCTTGTAGGAGTAAGTCGTCACATTAAGAACAGGAGCAGAGAGAGAGACTGGCGTCCCAAACCCCCTTCAAAAGCACATTTCCAATGACTAAGGACTTCTCAGTAGGTTCTACCTCCCAAATGTTCTACCATCTCCCAACAGAGCTTCCAAGGCTTTAATCTCAATGGACCTTGGAAGATAATTCATATTCAAACTGTGGCACCAGTGGTGGGACAACTTGAGCATCAAAAGAATAATCAAAAGAGATTTGATTAAAACACATTAGGTGTGTTTAAATCCTTATGTTTACAATGATTCTAAACAAATCAAAGAACAAAAAGTACAAAATAAAAACCAATGGATTACTTTAGTGAACTCTAATAAACAAGGTTCATGTTTTTGAACCTTGGTGAATGCGAGGTAAAAAGTGTCATTTAATCTTCCTTCCTGTGCATCTTGGGGGAACCAAATTGTTGATAATAGGATATTTCTCTCTATAGAAATATTCCAGAAAATAAATGAAGAAGACTGAAGGAGATAACCACTTTGCAGCTATTTTTAATGACTTTATTTGTTTGTTT
>CM053411.1:71347360-71413748 GCA_028644305.1 Xerus rutilus | reverse complement strand
GCAACCAATCATTCTTGTTTGCCTAAGACAGAGGATATTTCCAAGACCTGAATTAAAAATGGAAACAATTCCAGGCAAATGGGAACAGATTGGTCATCCTCAACCCAATATGAAATTGAGCAAAGGGCACAAACTAAGAATTGAGGATGGAAGAAATGTTAATGAATACCATTGAGAAAAATGCTCAAATCCGTCTACAAGATATGGAAATTAGGACTATAAAGAGAGCATTTTGTACCTGTTAGATGAGCAAAAATATTAACGTTTCAGTCACACTGCATTTGTTGAAGCTCATTTAGACGGAAGCCTCTAACCTTGAAGGTGGAAGTCCACGTTGATACCACCACCTCTTGATTTTGTAGTATCTACTGAAAGTCAATGCCTATGCCTTGTGAGTATCTAACTCCTAGAAACCCACCCCACAGGATAAAGACACGAGTCAGGTTGGGGGGGGCACCTGGAGTGGGGACGCTATAAATAGAGGCAACCAAATCTGAGGAGTGGGAGGGGCCTGGAGAAAGTCCACAGATGGGAGGAAGTGTCTTGACGTACATCTCCTTCTACCTCTCAAGTCTGGATGTAAAGACTAGGAGCAAGATTAACTGTCCTGATGGGAATGAGCTCAGAGAACCCCAAGGAGCAGGACATGGGAGGCCCCTGTGCAGTGACCTCTCGGCAGCATCTGGATTAATGATGGCTAGAGATCAAAAGCTTCAGTGAGGGCACAAAGAGCAGGGATTCTGTGACCAGCAATAGAGAGGTCCTTTAGTTGGGGATCCCAAGAGGGGAGAGCAGTAGACAGAGTGAGAGGGAGTAAGGAAGACCCAGCACGATGGTGACTTAGGACCCATCCAGCTGTATGATGACCTTCAACAAGTCCCTCTCTCTCAGAGTTTTCTTCTCTCCATCTTTTAATGGAATAAATAATTCCTACCTTTCAAAGTTGCTATGGAATTAAATGAGATGCTAACGTCACCGGCACACAGGAAACTACAGTGGGTTGAATGGTGGCCCATGAAGACGTGTCCATGTCTATATAGGTTGGCTGGGCTGCCATGGCAGAGTACCACAGAACGAGTGGCCTGAAGAATGGAAATGAGTTTTTGCATGACTCAGGAGGCTGGACGTCCAACATTGAAGGTCACTGCTGAGACCTCTGTCTATGGCCTACAGATGGCCACCTTCTTGCTGTGTTCTCACTGGTCTTCCCTCTGCAGTGTCTGTTTAGACGCCTGGGAGACCTGGTTCTTTCACACTCGGGCCTGCTCAGCGCTGCGCCCTGCGCTCTCCTTAGGCTGATGCCCCATTCCTTGTCATGAATGCAAGTGCCCTTTGTCATGAACACAAGACTCCCTGCCTGCTGTCAGCTGCTCTGCTGCTCTCCAGGCCTGCCTGGTGGCCCCAAACTCTACTCCTGGCTCCTTGGATCTCTGCCTTTCCATGAGGAATTCAGTGGAGCTGACACCTGTCCCCACCAAACCACACACCCCGGGCCCCGAAAGTCGGCTGTCTGGTCCCCACCTGTCCTCTATAGGACAAAGATGAGATGATGAGATGGACCCAAATCCTTGGGCCATCTTAATTGCTGTTACCTGAGCCTCCTTGATATTCAAAGAACAGATTTGTGGGCTCAGAACACAGGGTCAGATCACTGCTTACTGGACTCCTGGGGCCTGTCGATACTCCCCGTCAGGGCCTTTTATGGCTCCTTCAGTCTCTTGCCTCAGGAAGAGCATTCTGGCAGGTCACAGCCACCTCTGCTCACTAGTGAGCAACTGGTGGGTGTTTCAGAATAGTGGGGGTGGTGGCAGGAGCACTGGAGGGCACTGGGGGGCCTGGGGCCTTAGGGGATCGGGGTACAAAAAGTGTGTGTGAGAGAGAGAGAGATCGAGAGATCAAGAGAGAGAGAGAGGGAGAGAGAGAATGAGGAAGGGAGAAACTACTGACGTGCTCTCTTTTCCTCTTGCCCATAATAAAGGAAAAAGACGCAGAGACTAGACTATGGGAGAGACATCTGGCCCTCATGCCTTGGGATGGGGCCAGGTGACAGTCTCACTAAAGGGATGTGCACAGGAAGGTTTAGGCTTCTTCTGGGCTGGCGGCTCCAGAGGCAGGTGTCCCTTCTCACTTGGCTTGACGCCTACAATCACAGCTGTCCAGCTGCAGCATGGACGGAGCCTGCGTCTTGAATCAGGGCCAGAGGGGAATGACGGGGAGCACCCGTGTTGGCCTTCACCTGAGTAAGAAACACACACACACAAAGTATTGGAGCCACTGTACACTTTTTGGTTTGTTTGCCACAGTAGCTGGAAACACACAAATATTTTCCAATAGAGACACATTCATTACTCTGACCCCAAAAGAAGGAAGTGAGTCTCCCCTATGCATCCCTCTGGGGACTGCCCTAGAATGGCCACGTTATCCTCAGGCACAGAAGCAGCCCGGGGAGCCTGCAGAGTATCCCTGAGAAGAAATCACAGAAACCTCCCAGAGAAAAATGTCTGTTTTCACACCAGCTGCAAAGTGAAAAATGATATTAAATTGTCAACATCTTTCCTGGATCTAAAGAATCTGAAATCCTATCTGAGTGTGTCTGTCATCGGGTCGACAGTGGGGCCCGGGCCAGAGCACAGACTGCTACACGCCTGGAGTGGGCACCACAGCTTCTCAGCTCTGGGAACTGGGGCAACCTCCTTGCTCTGCTCTGGATCTCAGTTTTCTCATATGTGAAGCTGAGACTTCATAGCTGGGAGGTTTGTGATGAGGATTTAAAAATATTATGTGTCAAAACGCTGTGTAAGCTGTGAAGTCTCATCGAATGTTATCTCGTGAAGTGAGATAATCGATGTAAAATGTTCATCCAGGGCCAGTGACGTACAGAGGTGGTCAGCTGCAGAGTTTCCCCTCTTCCCTGCGTTGTTCCTGCTATGATTATTATTTCTCACCAAGCCCACCCCCATGTTGTGAAGACCTGGTAGGGATTAGTGCCCCCTCTTCAGCCTATTGCTATTGATTATCTGCTTGTGGACAATTGTATTTTCCAAAAATGGCCATAGCAACATTTTCAGTTCTACATGATTTTTCAGAACCTTGCCACTTCTATCAAGAAGTAGGATATACCTCCCTGTCTTTGAATGTAGGTAGACATAGCCTGGCTAAACAGCTGTGGTGAAGAGATGCTACATGATTTCTGAGTCTCGTTCATAAAGGACAATGGAAGATTTATTAGGATCTCTTGCTGGTCTTTGGAATCCACCACCATGCTGTGAGGGAGTCCAAGCTAGTCCCATGGAGAGCCCACATGGAAAACCCCCTCAGAGGAACTGAGGCCCCAGTGATAGCCAGCATAAACTACCAGATGTACAAGGGAGCAAGCCTTTAGGTGATCCCAGACCCCAAATCTGAGTCCTCTCAGTTGAGACATCATGAAGCACAGTCCATCTCTGCTCTACTTGCTAAAGAAATGGGAGATAATCTAGTATCTTCCCATTATGTCATGTCTAAATTCCCAACCACAGAGTCAGCATACAAATGATTGGTTTCTACTATGACGTTTGGGCTGTATTTGGTGCGGTGATGGTAATTGGACTGATCCACCACTGGACCACGAGGAAGGAGACTGGATTATCTGCTCCCCCCTTAGCAGAGAAGGGCTCAGTAACTAGTGGTGGCCAATTTTTCCTTAAGGACACTCAACATTCCTTTCCATCGTGTTGGATTGCCTCTGTGCTCCATGAGGCCAGAACTTCTGAGATGTGCGATGTATTTTACTCATTCTGTCCACGAATATCTTGTGAATGCCTAATGGGTATGAGAGACTGTGCTAGATGCTGAGAGAAGGATCTTGAAAAACCAGACATGGCTGCTGCCCTTATGGAGCTTAGAGTTCGATAGGGGTGTGTTAGTCAGCTTTTCATTGAGGTGACCAAAATACCTGACAAAAACAACTTAGAGGAGGACAAGTTTATTCTGAACTCACAATTTCAGAGATTCGATCCATGATTGGCTGACTCTATTGCTCTGAGCCCAAGTGAGGCAGAGCATCATGGAGGAAGGGCGTGGTGGAGTGAAGCTGTCAGCTAACAGCAGCCAGGAAGCAGAGAGAGAGAACACAGAAGCAAGGAATGAGAGAGCCAAGGCGTGCTCTCGGTGACTCACTGCCTCCAGGAATGAATTTGCCTATAGTCACCATGCAGCAATCCATTCAAATTACTAATCCATCAAATGCATTAGTCCACCTATTCAGTTATAGTTCTCATCATCTGATCGTTTCACTTCCCACATTAATACAACAGCTTTTGGGGACGGCTCATATCCAAAAGCTCAGGAACAGAAGCCTTTTTGGATTTCAGATTTTTTTTCAGATTGTGGAATACTTGCATATACATAAAGAGATATATCGGGGATGGGACCCAAGTCTAATCACAGAATCAATTTGCGTTTCATTAACACATTATGTACATAGCCTGCAGATAATCTGAGACAATGTTCTGAGTGCATCTGCATTGTGATTCATCACATGAGGTCAGGTGTGGAATTTTTCACTTGTAGCATTATGTCGTAATTTAAAAATTTTGAATTTTGGCATATTTCAGATTTTGAATTTTGGATTTGGGGGTTCGGGTTGCTCCACCTGTACTAGTAAAGGAAATACATGGAGTGAAGATGGTGAGTAACCATGAGAAACCTGCTCAGGCAGGATGGTTAGCGAAGGCTCGTCTGAGAAGGTGACTTTGAAGCTGAGAGATGATCAAGCCTTGGGAGAGAAGGCTTGGGTGTGCAGAAGTTCTAGGTGGGCGGAATAAGTGTGAAGGCACGAGAGCATGAGCTAGGGTTGTTGGGAACAGTGAAGGGGGACAAGCCTAGGACTGGAACGCCAGATGGGGCTTGCAGTTGGGGAAGTGGGAGGGGCCAGCCAGGGAGGCTGGTCCACCACGGAGCCTGGCAGCCCCGCAGAGCCACTGGATTTTCTTCTAAAGGCGGTGGGGAGCCATCGGAGGGGTTTAAGCACATTAGTATTATTTTCAAGAGTTTTCCTAATACCTCCTCGGTCTCACATTCCAACCAGCTGTGCCTCAGAGACAGCAGTGCCGGAGGCTTGAGTTAACACTTATGCTCCCACAGGTGCTTGGCAGCAATTACACATTAACCTCTGAAGTGCTTTTGGGGACAGCCCTCACCATGGAGTCAGAGCCACCATTAGGCTGTGTGGCCCAGAAAGGCACCAATATGTTCTCAGTTCCTGGGAGCCACCTGTTTGTGGCACGGTTTCAGTCTCTCTCTCTCTCTGATACACACACACACACACACACACACACACAATTCCAGCCAAAAGTAGAAAAGCCCGGAACAACCAAAGTCACGGCTACCAAATGCCAATTCCTTTGTTGTTTAAAACTTCTCCCTGTGAGAGCACACTGGCTCCCTTGGTACCCAGTTCTGGCAACTCTGTCTTCTGATCTCTGAGCACAAGCAAACCAGAAGGGATTAGGGGGTGCCAGGGAGACTTGGCTGCCATCTGGAGCAAGGAAGGCACAGAGGCCAGGGCGGTGGGTCAGGAGCAGCCTGCCAAACTCCTCTGTGCCCTGCTCCCCTTCCTGCTCTTGGTTTGCCCATGATCATGGTCCCTGGATTAAGAATGCAGGATACTTATTCCCACCCTCTGGATCTCCTTTGCCAGACGTACACACACACAACTTCCAAGTTAGCATTCTCAGAACCCACACAGAGTTTGCCTTCCTGCCCTTTATGAACCCACAAGCATAATTCACGCTGTGTTTGGGCTGGAGCAAAGGGTTGCGCCACGAGGCCCGCAGCAGAACAATCTCCTTGAGCAGGGGCTGTGGGGAGTACTGGAGCATGGAACACTCCAAGTCACCCTTGCACTGGACACCTACCCAGGGACAGTGGCCAGGCTGGGCAGAGTGGGGCCTGGGCCCTGCCCTTTGTGCACAGAGTGGCTGTTTAGCAGCTCATCTTCCCAGTGTGGTCCCCTTTCCAGCTGTTGCTGCCTGAATTGAGTTTCCCACGGCCAGGCCTGCTTAGCTGTCACCAGCTGTGACCAGCTGTCAGCCAGTTGTTAGCACTCTGCTTCTCTCATTGCCATGTGACCGTGCCTGTCATCAGCCAGAGCCCAGAAGAGCTTTCTGACAGGCAAGCTAAGGGGCAGACAGCATATGAGGCCCAAGCGCCCTGTAGGCAGGTGGAGAGCCTCAGCAAGGGGCCCCAGAGATAGCCGGACGGACACCCCGAGAAACAGGGGTGCAGGACGAATCAGAGAAAAAGAGGGACCAAGCAGAGAGGAGCAGAGACAGAAGGAAAATCACGCACGCGCACACACACACGCACACACATGCACACACATGCACACACATCCAAGAGACCAACAGCCAGGGAGGGAGGCCATCCTGGCCAAACAGTAGCAAAGAATTGTTTTCTATCAACTGTGGAGGAGGAGCCAGAGCACCAGGGGGTCCAGGCCCTCAGCAGCCTGACTCCTCAGAAGGAGGTCCAGGGACCCCTACCAGGAGCACCAACACCCCTGGGAACCCAGGAGAGTCCCAGGCCCACCTCAGGCCAACAGCACCTGCATCTGCATTTTTCTAAGAGCCCTGCGAGATTTATATGCATGTTGAACATGAAAAGCCCCGTGATGAGTGCCGGCTGCCTCTCAGAGGCAAGAAGTTTGAAGCTGGTGGGTTAAGTGTCCACACTTGGCTCCTACTGTGAGTTGAGCTTGTGGGGAGCAGAGGGAAGGAGCTGTCTCTCAGGCTCTGAATGGAGACAGGAGGCGCATGTGGTGCGGGTGCCCATAGCTCTGCCCAGCCGTCCTTCTGCTCTGCTTTTGCCCCCAGGTTCCCTCTGCCTGGAGTCCTCTTGCCCCTTCTTCCTGGTGGTGGGACACGACCTCCTCAACACCCAGTCTTGGGTTCACTGAGGCAGGAGGCCTTTGTGGGGAGGCCCAGAAGATAGACTGCCCTCTCCTCTCCCCTGAAATGGCAGGCAAAGTCACCCTGGCCACCAGTCCCTGGCAGCTGAGCTGTTCCCAGGTTGCAGTGCAATCTCTTGCCCGGTCCTCACAGCCAAACTGAATGAAGTAATATTATCATCCCCATTTCAAAGACGAAAACACCAAGACTTAGAAGGTCGACTCATCCTTCATTCAACAAATGTTGGGGGCGATATCAAGTGTGTGCCAGTTTGGAGACCAGCTAATGTATAAACCTCCCCTTCCAGGCTCTTGTGTCCGGATGGGGCACTGAGGATGGGGCAGACCAAACCCAGAGGAGGGGCAGGAGCCAAGCAATCTCAGTTGCTGGACCTGAGATTGGAATGCTTTGTTCTCTAGCTGTTTCCTGAATTCCATCCAGGCATCTAGGAGGATGGTAACCTCCTCAGTTACAGCACAATTGAACCATCAAGAATGGCAGTTATTATTTACTAACGGACTCAGGGTCTGTGTGGTTCCACAAGAGTTTACCACTGGAAGAGATCCCCTCCCCAGCTAAAAGGGTCTCTGCGCTCAGCTTGTTTACTGTCACAAGCTGGGCAGGGAGCAGAGAACCCCACTGGAAGCCTGCAGGGTGACTCTGGACAAAAAGACACTCCGGGACACCTTCAGCTCCGGGGCCACTGGCTGACTGGTGAGAGGAGATATGGTCTCATCTGAGCCTCCTGGGGCAACTGACCTCACCTGTTTGGAACTCAGTTTTACAGGCTATAAATGGGGACAATGGTCCCAGCACTGCCTATCTAGAGGGTTGGGGTTGGGTGGGGGAATCTAAAGAATGTGAATGTTCCATAAAACACCAAACAGAGGCCGGGCCATTGTCCTAGTCCACAGGGCAGGAGCAGCCCAGCCAGAGAACTACTTCCAGTTTTTATCTTGCAGATTATTTGTTAAGCCATGGCTAACGAACACAATTCGTTTTATACTGATCACAATTTCCATTTTTAAAAATCTTGTTGCCCGTAGAACTCTGTACTTTCTTGTTCTAAGGAACAGGATAAAGGGGATTAGGTGCTCAGCCATGACAACAAAGGCCCTGGCTTGAAAGGAAAAGCCAAGTGTCATCAAACAGGGAGGCTGCTCCAGGGATGTGCCTGCAGCTTACAGATGTGGTAATGAAAGTCCTTTCCCACTGACGTTTCTGCAGGAAGACTTATTTTTGCTGTTCTGAAATATTCACAAAAACAATACTTCCAGGACAGGAAATCTGAGATTTCATGTTTACTGTGCCTTTCCACGACAGTCTGTCTGACGCCTTCCAGCATCTCCATAAAGTAGCTACCACCCCCACTTTCCAGATAAGAAAACTAAGGCTGCTGAACTGGTAGCAGAGAAGGAAAGTGAAGGCAGGGCTGTGGGTGTCCCAAGTCCCATCTCTGCACCAGCTCTTGACCCATCTTCGTCTACACAACCCTCACCCCAACACACACCACATGACATGGACTAGCAGAGGGGACAGAATTCCATCCACCGTGAAGCCCTACACAAAGGTCAGGGGTTCTTTTTATATCGAAGCTCTAATTTATTACAAGTCATTTAAAGCTTGTTATTTCCTGTACCAACAGGGCCTTGCTTTTACAGAAGGAACTACCACAGGGTTCCTTGAATAATGAGGTTTAAAATATTACCAAACACAACTTTCCAGGGGCACAATCTGCTGAAGGGAATGAGGGGCACTCGCGCCTGGGCAATGAGTCTCCGGGGACTGTGGTCTGCACAGATGAGAGGTCTCCTTAGGAGGACCAACGCCTTTGGCCACCCCAATCTGTGCACGGCTCTGGAGCAATCTACTAACTTTTTATCCTCCATCATTATCCATATATTGAATTATATCTATGGTAGGACCTAACAGAGTTATAATATCAATGATGCTCAGAAAGGTTTAGTGATCTGCCCAAGGTCACAGAGACAAGCAGCCTTTCAATGTCAGTGTACAAACATGCAGTCAGCAATTTCACTTCTAGGTATACAAGCAACTTGAAAGCAGGGGTTCGAACAAATGCTTATACATCTATGTTCATTGCCGTATCATCCACAGTCCTTAAGAGGTGGAGGAAGGAGATGTCTATTGACGGATGAATGAATAAAATATAGTATGTTCCTACAATAAAATATAATTCAGTCCCCAAAAGAAATAAAATTCTGATACATGCTGTAACATGACTAGACCCAGAAAACAGGCTAACAGAAAGAAGCCAGAGACAAAACAACAAATACTGCCGATTGTACTTATGTGAGGTACCTAGATTAGTTAAACCAGAAACAGAAAGTAGAATGGTGATGGCTGGGGGCGGGGGAGGAGAGACTGGGGAGCTCTTGTTTAATGGGTATGGGGTTCTCATTTGAGAAAATGAAAAAAGTTCTGGAGATGGATGGTGGTGAATTCACTTAAGGTCACAGAACTGCACACTTTAAAATGGTTAAAATGGTAAATTGTATACTATGTACATACCATGATGAAAACCCACATCAATGTACAGTCTGAATAATAATGGTGGTTACTATTTACAGAGTACTGATTAGGTACTCAATACATTGTTTGAGGATGTTATTGCCCTCCCAGTTTTATAGATGAAGAAACTGAGGTTCACAGCCTCCAAGTCATAAAGCCAGACCCTAAGCTGGGATGTAAGCCAGGTCTTTTGGACAGGTCTTGCTCTGCTCTGTATGCTGTCTCCTCTCCTCTGAGTGCCTTAGAGGCCTCTGCGAGGCCTGTGGTCAAAGGCTCTTGTTTCTTTTACAGAATACAATCACTGAAAGTCATTTAGCCTTGGATCATTAGTTAGGAGCTGCCTCTGGCATAAATTCAGTACCGTCTGGGATTAGTCCCTCCCTACCCTGCACCTCAGCTTCCACATCAGGCAGGGAGGTGGCTGAACTGGTGGCCGACTCCAAGGCATGTCCACATCCCACATTCCAGCACTCTGACACCACAGAACCCCTCAAGCAGACCTCTCTTCCGAAGAAGTCAACCTAAGACCCAGGTTGCTGGGACAGCACCGTTTTCTCATGTCACATGTCTGTTTCTCATGTCTGTTGTCTCATGTCACAACAAAGTCACCCTCTTAAATTTCGAAAGTGCCCTGGTCTGGATGACAGGCTCACCCTGCAGATCAACCAGCCCTGCTTTGTTTTGGCAAAGTTTGACTCCAGACCTCACAGTCAGAGCTGCCTCTTGTAAATCCTTTATTACAGTTTGGTTTGAAACCTACAAGGTAAATCCGTCCAAAGGTTGTCAAGACTGATATTACAGGCTTTGTTTTCGAGTCACTCAGAGTCACTCAACGGGGACAGTTATAAGGATCTTTGTTTTAAAACTTGCAAACCCAGATCCCTGATGGTTTGTTTGCTTCTGCTTCAAAGCTTTAAAAATCTCTTTTATCTCTTGTGTGATAGGGATTATTCTGTGATTTAAAAGAAAAAAAAAAACACAACAATTTAGTTCAATGATTTTTAACAATCTAAGGGTAGGGCCAGAACATGTAAAATGGCTAGTCTGGGAGGCCGGCTAAGGAGAAAACCTCTCCTGAAGCATTCATGGGTTGATTCTTGGAAGAATAGTGCTTTCATTCAAGTATAGTGACTCAAAAATTGTCCCGTTATCATTTTTGGAAACTGATTCTCACACTAAGATGATTTTCAACATTTCTATTTGAACAAAAAGTAATACACATTCAGATTTAGAAATGTGAAAAATATAAAAAATACAAAAAGACAATAACTCATTGCTCAAGATATCTGCTGTTATATTTTGATTGATACTCCTTATTTTTATATTTGTATACATATTATTCATTCAAAAATAAGATCACATACTACATTCTCTTCTGTAGCCTACTTTTTTTTCTTTTTTTGGTGCTAGAGATTGAACTCAGGGGCACTCGACCACTGAGCCACATCCCCAGCTCTATTTTGTGTTTTATGTAGAGACAGGGTCTCACTGAGTTGCTTAGCATCTCGCCATTGCTGAGGCTGGCTTTGAACTTGAGATTCTCCTGTCTCAGCCTCCCTAAGTGCTGGGATTACAGGCTTGCGCCACCGTGCCCGGCTCTCTTCTATAGCCTACTTTTTAAATTTGTCACACATCTTTTTCTATTTCATTAAACACATTAATAACTGTAGAAATCCATCATATGAGTGTATCAAAATTTACTTCACAATGCCTTCACTATAAGATGTTTCTTTTCAATTTTTGGTTTAATAAAACAAAAAGGACAGAGATCAACATTATTATGTTGGTTGAAATTTTGTGCCTACCTGTTTTCTTTAGAGAATAAATTTTTATGAATGCATTTGCTAAGTTAAAGATTGCACAACTCTAAGACTCTTGATATGCATTGTTGTTGCAAATCTTCTAAAATTTCCAAAATAAACACAAAGGAGAGAAATTGAAGGGCAATCTTGCAACTCTAGACCTTTCCCCAGAACTCACTTCTTGTGTGTCTCTCAATTGTTTCCAATGCTTGTCATGTTCAGACAAAGTTTAATCGTGGAGGGGAAGAACACAGGTCTAGGCTGGGATACCTGGCTTCTCCCCCTGGCACAGGCTTCGTGAATCTGGCTGTTAACAGAAGAGCTGGTCTTCCACACTTAAGTTCACCGTCCGCCCTCACACCCCAATCTTGGAAGTAGGAGGTCAGTCAGATAATTACGCCAGGCCTTCCCGCCTTTCTATTGGGAATGGAAGAAAATGGATGGAAATGCAGGTAAAATGTGAATGTGGTACTTCTAACTGATTGTAGCCCCCGGTGTTTTCTTTCTCTCTCATTTCAGCCCCCAGGTGCTTGCAGCTCCTCTTATTTCACTCTAAAACTCAGTCTTGGCCAGACTTCAGCTGGGTGGCCAACAATGACCAAGCCCCTCAACCCGTTAGGAATTAGAAGTAATCTTTCCCTGCAGGTTCCTTTGCAGTTTATCCAGAGCCTTTGAAATGCAAATCATTGCAACCTGCAGCTCTGGAAACAGGACTCTATGGGGCCTCCAACTGACCTCCACAGCCGGCTCCAAGCCCCAAGTGGGCAGGATCCTGTGGCCTGTTTCCGAAGATCAAAGGGACATTGTTCATCTAAAGTTCACCACCAGAAAACCTAGATTAGTGAGTAGTTCCGCCCCCATCAGTCTTTAATATCAAACCTCTGTTAGCATGGGCAGGACATAGGGGCTCTGGTCACCAAGCTCTGAGCAGCTCAAGAAGAGGTTATTGTGACATCTCAAAAGAGGGAAAAGGTATCAGGTGAAGCTGCTGCTCTGAGCACTCTTGATATAGAATACATCAAAGCCGTTAAGAATAAGAGCTCTGGAGTTGGATGGGTGGACTGTTCCCAGGTATTGCACAGAGGACGCACTAATACAGGTGTTTAGAATAAGCTAAATGAACTCCTATAGCAGTGTCTACGTGACATTTGTCTTGGTGGTACATTTGAAGTCTTACTTGTGCTTCTTTGAACTAGTCCAAACTGGGTAATGGAAGTCAGCAAGCCCTGACCAATGCGATGGCCTCTGAGCTGCCTGGCTGCCCTGGGTTTCTCGTTGGATCACCTGGGCCCCTGGGCCACGGCTTGTCTTTTCAGTAGATGCCCCGTGGACATATACATTATCTTCACTGCCTCCTGGAATTCCACTCAAATGATAGTAAAAGAATGTTAAAGGCACAAACCACAGGACAGAGATTACAAGAGAGGAGATGACAGTAAACAAGATAAATCTACAAAATTCTAGAAGCTGGAAAACAGATGGATTAGTGGTAACTGACTCTGCAGAGAGAAGAATGAGCTAACTTTCTTTAGTGAGTTGAACAGACTGGGGAGGAGAGGAGAGCCACCCAGAGATACCAAAAACGTTCCAATGAAAACAGGTGGATCAATGGTATCTGATGGAGACAAGAGAAGGAAAGTGAGTTTGTCTCACTTCCTTCAGTAGAACCAACTAGCAATAAGATGACAGGAGCCCAGGCACTAATGAAAAGTGCAAAATTGGAGCCCCTGGTTTTCTCTGAAGCTGAAGATTCAGAGTGGAGCTAAAAACTAGAATACTATCTGAAATTCTTCCTAAGGAGCAATTAGACCTCCAGATGCCCACCCATATCCCATGCACCCATTTGGGCAGAATGATGACATTTCACTCACTGAAAAAACTGGACCATCAAGGGTATCATTCTGGAGACACCAGGCGCAGCTGGAAACCAGGGGACATTTCATCTTCAAGCAGAAAGGACAAAATAAAAGTAGACAGAACTGCACAGTGATACCACCACCATCCCAAGGCCCCTGTCTCTGCTTGGCTCTCTAAATGGCACTCAGCCTAAAGCACATCTCCTCATCCCCATGGCAAGAGAATGGATTAATTCTTATTGCAGAAATTGACTGTTCCAAAAAAGGAAAAAGTGATTCATGAATACCAACATTTGGAAGTTCACCCTAAGACTCATACAGGTTGGCTGGCAGATCGTATTATAATAAAGACCACCAGTTAACCAATGCCACACATGTGGGCAAAGGTACTGAATGTCTCACTCTTACATATGGGTGGATAGAGATCACTACATGTCTGTAGAAACCTCTACGATGATGGGGAAGTTCAAACAAGTTGAAAAAAGGGAACCTGAACCAATAGGAAGATCTTTATCTAAATTTTAGGAATTCCAGAGTCAGTGTTCACAGTAATTACACAAGAAAATGTCCTAGAACTGGAGGATATAATTTCTTTCTTCCTCCAAGTGCCCAACACAATTCATGAAAAAAAAATCCAATGTTATAAAATTAAATAACGGTAGGTAAAAAAAAAGTTTTTCTTTTCAAGGGAGAAAACCAACTAGAAAACGAGAAGCTGAAAATATATGAAATAAGTGTCATAAAAACTCTGAGGGAATGTATTTTCCAAATATAGATGGTTATGTTCTGCCAAATTATTGATCAAATGTAAGTTGAGAAAAAAAATTCAAATTTGAAACATCTCAAAGGCTTATCTCCCATAAATTTTTCCTCAGGAAGTCACTGTAGCATTTACTGCACTAAAGTAAGAGTTAAGAAAGTAAAGAGGGGCCATAGTGTAGCCTGGTGGTAGAGCACTTGCCTGGAATACACGTGGCCTGGGTTCTACCCCGAGTGGGAGAGAGAAAAAAGAGAGAGAGGGAAGAGAGAAAAGAGTAAGAAAAGAAGGAGCAGGAGGAGGAGGAAAAGGAAAAGGAAGAAGGAGGAAGAGGGTGAGGAGGTCGAGAAGGAGGAAAGAAATGAAAGCTAGGGGATTTGGCAAAAATGGAGTACCAGGAATGAGGCCAGGTTCACCCTTCCACCCAAAACAAATACAGACAAAATGTATGAAACTGGCTTCAAAGACATTGGGCATCAGTGAGGAAACAAGTGATCCCGAGAGATGAAAAACAAAGTAAGCCCTTGTCGTACAGAGAGGGAGGCAGGAGCCAGAGCTTCCTCTGTGTTGAGATGGCGCTGGAAGTCTACAGAATGATCAAACTAAGACGAGGAAGCATCCACGGGAGAGAACACCTGAGCAGAGAAGGCTGCACGAAGGAGAACTTCAGAGTAAAGAGGCTTCCTCAAGTCATCGAGTGTTCATCAGTGTGTATGTATGAAAAAACTACCCAAGGTCAGGGAAAGAACCCTTGAAAGGATTAGACAGTGCTGGGACCCTTGCTTACTCTGAGAACATTTCAGAATTCCTGAGGCATCAACCAGAGTGCTAAGCAGGAGTTTGCCTCAGGCTTGGCAGAAAATTAACCTTAGACTGACCATTGCTTTGTTTCAGCTTAACAAAGATTAAAGTCAAGAACTAAAAAGATCACATTGCTTACATGCAATTTAACCTCATCCCTTGAGAATATTTTTAGGAATGCAAAGATATACAGCACTTGATGTAGATAAAATGTACAATGTCCTGCATCTAATTTTAAAAAATACCACCATAAAAAGAGGTAAGAAAATAAAACTCACACTGGGGAGAAAACTCAATGGGAACTGGCCCAGAAGTAGCACAAATGATAGGAATATAAGACAAAAATTGTACAGTAGTTATTAGAACTTCATTTTATTTCTCCAAGAAGCAAAAAGTTAGATGAAAGCTTGAGCAGGCTTAGTAGAGTTGGAAGATAAAACTAAGACCCAGACAGAACTAGAGAAGAAACTCTTTGTGCCCAATAAGAAAAGTACATTGGATGGGATTGTTGGCAGATAACACATTGCAGAGAAAAGACTAGAGAATGTTTTCATACATGGTCTGTTTCTATAATATAATACAATGGACTGGCTGTATTATAAATAATAGAAGTTTAGTTGGCTCATGGCTCTTGATGCTGGGATGTCCAAGATTGAGGGGCTGCATCTGGTAAGGGCTTTCCCTTCTTGTTGCAACATCAACATAGCATCACATGGCAGGATAGCATGCAAGAAACTAAAAGAAAAGGGTGTCCAGCTCCCCCCTTTTATAACTAGCCCACTCCTGTGATCAGAGTCTTCGTCTCTTCATGCAGATAGTGGCCCATGAACTAAATGTCTCTTATAAAGTCCACCTCTCAAAACTATTACTATGGCAATTGAATTTCAGCATGAGTTTTGAAGTGGACATTCAGCTCAGCGCAAAGAGAGCTTCAGTGAAATGTAGGGCAACATTAAGCATTCAAACACAAGAAAGGTTTACTGGAGATTACATTTTACCAATGAAGGATCCCCACTTCTAAAGAACAGGAGCAGGAAGGGTAAGTGACTTGACCCTTAGTGTCACCCAAAAAAATGAAAAGGGGGAGCAGGAAAATATTTCATCTAGATTTGATGAAAATTATAAACCTACAGATCCAAGAGACTAAAACAAACATGAAGAAAACTATACCAAGCCATAGTATCGTCCAGTTTCTGAAAATAGTGATAAAGAGAAAAAAATCAGCCACTGGAGGTAACAAATTATATACAAAAGGAAAAGATAAGGATGAGAGTAGGTTTCTCAACAGAAACAACACAAGCCCAAGGACAGTGAAGTGATATCTTTAAAGCAATGAAAGAATTTTAAAAATTATCAACATAGAATTCTCTGTGCAGTGAAATTATCTTTCAAAAACTAAGGATGAAATAGAGACTCTTTTAGATATTTAGAAGCTGCAATAACTCATCATCAGTAGATTGCACTATAAGAAATGCTAAAGGAAGTACCTCAAGCAGAAGAAAAGTGATACCAGATGGTAATGTGGATCTTGCACAAAGGGAAGAGAAGCACTCGAAATGATACATGCAAGCTGGGCACAGTGGCTCATGCCTGTAATCCCAGCACTTTGGGAGCAGAGACAGGAGAATCGCCTCAGCAATGGCGAGGTGCTAAGCAACTCAGTGAGACCCTGTCTCTACATAAAACACAAAATAGGGCTGGGGATGTGGCTCAGTGGTTGAGGCCCCTGAGTTCAATCCCCAGTACCAAAAAAAAAAAAAAAAAAAAAACCAGAAAGAAATGAAACATGCATGGATAAATATAAAGGCAATTTTTATTGTTATTTTTGAAATTTCTTTAAAATCTAAACCAAAGCAAAAATATTAACAATATATTATGAAGTCGACAACATATATAGAAGTAAAATGCTTAAGAACAATATTGAAAAGGACTGAAGGGAAGAAGTAAAAATATATTGGAAGGTTCTGACACATGAAGTAGTAAAATACCATGTGAAGGCACCTGAGGGAGTTAAAAATACACACTAGGAAATATGAAGCAATCATTAAAATAACAACACAATTATAGCTATCAAGCTGAAAAAGCAGTGAGAATGGAATCATAAAAAAGGCTTAATGAATTTTAAAGAATGTTGGAAAAAGGGGAAGCGGGTAACGATGGTTGGCAAAACTAGATGACCAATAGTAAGAAGACAGATTTGAACCCAAACACGTTAATAGTCATATTCAATATGGTCTAAAGACCTTGTGAGAGGCAGCCTCCGGGAGAGACTCTGGTGCTCATTATTGCCATATAATCTCTTCCCACTGAGCAAGGATCAAGTTCAATGACTTTCTAAAGAAAGGATAAGACAGATGTGATGGTGTGTGACAAGCAGCTATGTCATAAGACAGGGTGGCCTTGCACTTGCCTTCTCTCCCTCTTTGTCCCTTTTTCTTCTCCTAGAATCAGTGCTATGAGAAAAGCCACTCCAAGAGTGGTCTTATGGAGAGGCCCGGACAGTGAAGACCGGCAGCTTCCTTCAAACAGCCTCCCAAACTCAGAAGTAGCAAGCGAGCTCAGAAGTACCTTCTTCAGAAGTCAGGGCTGTGTGTGTGTGTGTGTGTGTGTATATATATATATATAGAGAGAGAGAGAGAGAGAAATAGGAACCTGAGTGCCACTGGTGGGAAACTAAAATGATTCAACCACTGTGGAAACAGCGGAAGTTCCTGCTCAAGTTAGACGTAGCTACCATATGACCCAACAGTCCCACTCTGAGGCAGACGCCCAACAGAACGGGCCAGAGCCTCAGATGCTTGTACACTCACATTTAGGACACATTGCTCACCATAGCCAAAAGGTGGAAATAACCCAGATACACACTGACAGATGAATGTGGTGTGTGCATGAAGTAGAATACCATTCAGCCTCTGAAAAGAAGGGCATTCCGGCACGTGGTACATCATGGAGGAACCTTGAGGACACGCTATAGAAAGAAGCAAGACACAAAATGACAAATATGAGTCTACTTATACGGGTATCTCGAGTAGGGAAATTCATAGAGACAGGAAGTAAAATAGAGGTTATGGAGGGCTGGGAATGGAGAGAAGAAGAAAAATTATGGAAAGGAAAACATGAGAATTGCCCAATGTATGTAGGTACTTCATTCCACTGAATTGTTCAATTAAAAATGGATACGCTGGTAAATGTTATGTAAATTTTGATGCAACAGAAAAGAATGGGTAATAAAAGCAAGACTCAATGATATGTTACCTACAAGAAACCCATATTACATACATAAATACATTTAGATTAAAAGTAAAAGAAGTACAAGGAGGGAAATAGGTATGCCCTGCACACTATAATCAAGAGAAAGCTAACATGGCTCAACTAACCAATTGAGACCCAAGTTTTCAATTATGCAAATATTTCAATGAAATTGACACAGGTGCATTAAAACAGGTTGAGAATCATAAACTAGAGCTTATATATCCTTTATATTTTTTCATGCGTATGTTTTTTAATGCTCATATCACTCACCTATTAGTTTTCTTAAAAGAATAGAACTCTTGCAGGGCACGGTGGTGCACGCCTGTAATCCCAGCAGCTCCAAAGGCTGAGACAGGAGGATCATGAGTTCAAAGCCAGCCTCAGGTATGGCAAGGCACTAAGCAACTCAGTGAGACCCTGTCTCTAAATAAAATACAAAATAAAGCTGAGGATGTGGCTCAGTGGTTGAGTGCCTCTAAGTTCAATCCTTGGTACTAAAAAAATAAAAATAAATAAAACTCTAAAAATAATATTTATTCAAAAGTTGTCATAAGTGGCACATTTGTTGCTAAATTTAAATTTTGATAGGTTTTCAGTGTCTTGGATCATGAGACCTAACAGGTCAACATCGGACCATGTAGATTTCATGTAAAGAGCATCACTGGGGCAAAGAGGACACAGCATTTTAAGTTGTGTCTGTGTGTGTGTGTGTGTGTGGGGGTGTTAGAGATGGAACTCAGAGACTGCACATGCTAGGCAAGTGCCCTACCACTGAGCTAGACCCCTAGTCCAACATTCTGAATACTCATGTGTTAAATTGCCAAGTTTCAAATAAACGATGTAAAACCTAATAGAATCGCACGTAGGAATAGATAAATCCACAAAACAACAAAACCCATAAATACATTTTAAAAATTATTTTCCACTAAGAGAAAATGAACACACAACAGATCAGACAAAATATTACTTAGAAATTTATAGGACTAAATGACTATATTAGGAAAAAGAAGAAGGTCTCAAATCAAGGAGCTCATCTTTTACCTGAAGAAATTAGAAAGAAAAGAGCAAATGAAGTAAAGAAGGTAGAAGAAAGGCAGAGCAAAGCCAAGTCAATAAACAAGAAACCCATGTAAGTAACAGTGAAAAGTCAGTGAAACCCAGGGCTGGATTTTTAAGACCAATAAAGTTAGTACACTTCTAGCAAGACTGATCAGGGGGAGAAAAGAAAAGATATAAACCATGGATGTGAGCAGTGAGGGAGATGGTATCACTACAGAGTAAAGGAATGGTAAAGCAATGTTATGAACAACTCTATGCCAATAAATTCAACAAATTAGACAAAAAAGGACAAATTCCTAGAAAGATGACTCATGACTTTTAAATAAATTGAATTTGTTGTTAAAAACTTTCACACAAAGAAAATTCCAGACTCAGATAATTTCACTGGTGAATTCTACCTGTAAGGTAGGAATAATACTGATTCCATGCACAAAATCTTGCAGAAAACTGAAGCAGAAAGAATGGTTCCCGATAGATTCTATGAGACCATTATTATACTAATATCCATGCAAAGTTATTATAAGAAAACTGACCTACATCCTTCACGAACATGAAGACAGCAATTCTTGACAAAATTTTAGTAAATTGAATCCGACAATGTATTTTAAAAAATAATACACCAAGACCCAATAGGTTTATATCAGAAATATAAGATCAGTTTCACATTTGAAAATCAGGCAATGTAATTGCTATATTAACACACTAAAACCCAAAACAAAATGAGACACAAAAACATTTGATTGTCTCTCTGAGATGGCAGAAAAAACATCATCAAAATCCAGCATCTATGTCTGATAAAAACTCTCAGCAATCGAGGAGTAGAGAATGCCCTCAGTCAGATAAAGGACATCCAAAAGCCCTACATGGAATAACATCTGAGGACTGGATGCTTCCTCCCTAAGATCAGGCTCTGAAGCAATGCTATCCCCTTTCACGATTTCTGGGCAATATTGTACCGCAAGTTGGAGCCACAGCATAAAGGCAAGAAAAAGTAATAAAGAACATCTGGATTAGAAAGGAAGAAACAAAACTGTCTTTGTCTACAGATGGTGTGACTGTTCATGTAGGAAATATTTCAGAATATCCACCAAAAATCTACTAAAACTACTGAGTTTAGCAGAGTTGCAGGACACGAGATCAATATACAAAAATCAATTGTATATTTAGAGACTTGCAACAAAGAATCAAAAATCGCAATAAAATTAATATTATTTACAATAGCATCAAAGGTATTAACGACTGCAGGGAGTGGTGGCTCACACTGCAATCCTGTCTACTCTGGAGGCTGAGGCAAGAGGATTGCAAGTTCAAGACCAGCCTGGGCAACTTACCAAGACACTCTCAAAATAGAGGAAAAGGGTCTGAAGATGCAGCTCAGTGGTAGAATGCCTGCCTAGCATGAACAAGTTCCCTTGGTTCAAGTTCCAGTACCAAAAAACAATAAAACAAAAATTAACTATTAAGGAATAACACTGACAGGATCTGTAAGACCTATACACTGAAAACCACGAAGTGCTGCTGAAAGAAATTAAAGAAGCCCTAAGTATGTGGAGAGAGATATATGTTCATGGATCCAATAACTCAATATTCTTAAGAGGTCAATTCCCACTAAATCTTTCCAGATTCAACACACTGCCAGTAAAATCCTAGTAAGGTTTTTTTGTGGGGGTGGGGTGGGTACTGAGGATTAAACTCAGGGCTACTCGACCACTGAGCCACATCCCCAGCCCTATTTTGTGTTTTATGTAGAGACAGGGTCTCACTGAGTTGCTTAGCACCCTCCCGTCGCTGAGGCTGGCTTTGAACTTGCGATCCTCCTGTCTCAGCCTCCCTAAGTGCTGGGATTACAGGCTTGAGCCACCGCGCCTGGCTAGTTTGGTAGTTTCTTTAAAAAATAATGCCTCTATCTGATCCAGCCATTTCACTCCTGGATATTTACCCAAAAGAAAGGAAAGCATGTCTATGCAAGGACTTCCACCTGAGTGTTCAGAGCAGCTTTCAACAACCGAAGGAAACAAACAAGCCAGTGTCTTCCGTAGAGGAATGAGTATGCAGACGGTGGCACAGCTGCTCAACGGGAAACTACTCCACAGTAAAAAGAAACGAATTATGGGGCTGAGGTTGTGGCTCAGTGGCAGACCTCTTGCCTTGCAAGTGTGAGGCACTGGGTTCAATCCTCAGCACCACATAAAAATAAATAAACAAAATAAAGACACTGTGTCCATGTATAACTAAAATATATTTTTAAAAAAATGAATTATCCATACAAGTGACAACCTGGATAGATCTCAAAGTAACCATGCTGAGAAAGAAAAGCCAGATAAAAACAAATACATACTGAATCAATCCATTTCTATAAAAATCAAGGACAGCAGCGCATGATGGCACTCACCCACTCATGATCAAAGAAACTTAGGAGGCTGAAGTGGGAGGATCACAAGTTCAAGGCCAGCCTCAGTAACTTAATGAGGTCCTAAGCAACTTAGCAAGACCCTTTCTCAAAATAAAATATAAAAAGACTGGGGATGAAGCTCAGTGGTAAAGTACCCTGGGTTCAGTCCCCAGTACCAAAGAGAAAAAAAAAAAGCTAGCTATTCTATAGTGACAAATCAGACCAATGGTTGAGGGATGGAAAGAGGAACATAAGAGTGGATTTATGAAGAGGCACAAGGAAATTTTGGGAAGGATGATGGATATGTTCATTATGTTGATTACGGTGATGGTTTTACAAAAACATACACATGTCAAACATTATCAAATTGTACATTTTAATGTGTGAAGTCTGCTGTTTGTTACTTATACCTCAATAAGCTATTAAAAAGAAAAAGAACAAAAAGTTCTTTTAAAAAAGATATGATATTGTGTGGGTCAGCTTTTCATTGCTGTGATCAAAATACCTGATAGGAACAACTTAGAGGAGGGAAGATTTGTTTTGGCCATTGTTTCAGAGAATTCAGTCCCAGGTCTCCTAACCATTACAGAAACACCGTGGAGGACGGGCATGGTGGCACGGAAGCAGAGGGGGTGGGACAGAAAAGCCAGGGACAGATACTGTCCCCAAGGCTATGCCCCCAGAGATCTTCTTCCTCTAGCCCCACCCCACATGCCTACAGTTACCATCCACTAGTCTCTTCAAATTATTAATCCATCAAATGGATTAATCCACTGAGGAGGGCACAGCTCTCAAGATCTACTCATTTCATCTCTCAGCATTGCTGCATTACCAACACATGAGTTTTGGGGGAACATTCCAGATCGAAACCCTAACAGACATATAGTAGTCTGGGGATCCAACACAAGAGACAGGCGATGGGAACACTCAGGTTTGGTGAAGAGGAGACCCAGGACACAGCTGGACGGGAATAGTCAGTCAACAGGCTGGAACAGGAGGAGGAATGCTCCAGGAAGGATGCCTGCAAGGGCTAAAGGAAGACATAGCTTTGTGTGCGTGAAAGCAGTAAATAAAACACTAAAGAAATACAGCTCGACTGGAGAGACTGAGGGTGAGTTAGATACATAGAGAGCTAAGTCAGCAATATGAGACAAAGCAAAAATGTTGTAGAAGTCCAGAAATGTAATAGTAGTGTCTCTATTACAGTATATTTACCTAGGTATAAAAATGTAAGTAGTGGTCATTTATTTCATCAAATGTAGAATGTATTAGAGAAATGGAGAGAGAGAAATGAGAATCGGTATATAGCTAAGCATTGTTGTCCGACTGTAAGAGGGCTAAAAACTCAATCATCAAGAAGTCAAAAGACAAAAACCTAAGAGCAGCATGTCAAGCAAATGACAGCACAGCAGGTGCCCACAGAGAGGGACAGGACGGGAGGGGGAGACCAAGTCACTGCACTGCTGCTTGCCATCCAAAGCAATATTCCCTGGCTCTCAAAACTGTATATAAATATTGCTTTCAGAAAACACAACTCAACTTAAAGAAAATGTATAGAGAAAATCCTGAGAGAACATCAGGAAAAATGAAAACTTGGTTTAGACTCTTAATTTCCTCCTATGTATTGGTCCAGAATTTTCCCAAGGCTGTTTATTACTTTCACAAAAAAATAAAATAATGAGTCCATGAACGCAAGTGAACAAAACCTATCCCATTTACAATTTTCAGTGAGGTAGAGGACAAGACTTTAAGAAGGCAGAAGCCAGGATGGAAATTCCCAGAGTTGGAAGCAGTAGGCAAGGCTCCTGGTCCCCAGAGCCCAGGAGCAGGCTTGGCCTGGGAAAGCACCATGGAATCCTTCCACACAGAAGCTGGCCTCCTGAGCCCGGCTTCCCCACACCGTGAAGGTCGGCCTCTAAAGCACTCTGCCCACGCACACCCATGCACACAACAAGGACACAAAACACCATTCAAGATCGATGGAAGAGTCCTACCTGTGATGGCAGACTGTATTTGTGTTTGTGGTTTACTGTCTCAAGAATATCTCTCAAATAGGGTGTGGCGGTGTACGCCTGCAGCCCTAGCCACCTGGGAGGCCGAGGCAGGAGGATCACTTGTGATCACAGGTTTGAGACCAGCCTGGGCAACATAATGAAATCCTGCCTTAAAACAAAAACAAAAACAAAAACAAACCATTTCTCATTTGGTAATTCTTCCCTTTAGAAGGGATGAAAGGGGGAAAAGTAAATGAGAAGAGAAATGAGATTGTTCGTGCTAATCTAAAGAGAATGTTCTAGAGATTTTGAAGGGGGAAAGCTAGAAAATGAGTTCTTTGTATATATTAATTCATTAAATTCCAAAAAGAATGAATTTATCATAGCCAGGTACGTTGATGCACACCTGTAATCTCAGTGGCTAGGGAGGCTGAAGCAGGAGGACTGCAAGTTCAAAGCCAGCCTCAGCAACTTAGCAAGGTCATAAGCAATTTAGTGACAGCCTGTCTTAAAATAAAGAAAAAAAGTACCGGCGATGTGGCTCGGTGGTTAAGCACCCCTGGGCTCCTTTGTTGGTTCTCCCTCCCTCCCTGCCCCCTCCTCCCTCCCTCCCTCCCTCCCTCCTTCCTTCCTTCCTTCCTTCTTTCCTTCCTTTTCTTTCAGAAATATCTCTGCAGCACCCAAACACAACTCTGAATAATAACCTGGGGCTTGAGGAAACCTGTGCTCTGGAGGGACACCTGGAAGGTGATATAAATAAACAGGTAGTTGCAGATGCTTTTCAGGGTTATGAAGAGTCAGCAGTGACAGCCCTGGGCGAGCGGGGATGGGGCTGCTTAGGCGAAGGTCAGTCTTATCTAAGGAATACAAGCAGTATTTGAGCTGAGCCCTGGATGACAAGCTGGAGAGATCTAGGAGCAAAGCCTCTCAGGTTCACAGACTAGTGCTTGCAGAGACCATGAGATGAAAGGGAAAGTTACCACACCCAGGCTGAGACCCTTGGTGGGCTCTGTACACACCTCCTGCCCTGTCCATCATGGGCCTCCCTGGAAGCTGACTCTGAAGTTGACATCAGAGTTAAGGAAGGTCATCAAGGACTGCTCTTGTGAGGGGCAAAGGCAGGACTGGGCAGAGAGACTGGACTGTGCTGGGGTCTCGAGCACTCACACAAGGACCCTGCATAGTGGACTCCGTGGGCTTGAGAGGTGGACATCTCTGGAAGCCTACTATCCTTATAAGGTAAGTCTCAAGCTGGTAGCCAGCCTCTTCTGCCTTCAGCCTTGGAGGGATGGTTAAAGAGTTAAAAGCTGGGGCTAGGGTGGTGGCTCAGTGGCAGAGTGCTTGCCTAGTATGTGTGAGGCGCTGGGTTCGATTCTCAGCACTGCATGTAAATAAATAAAATAAAAGCCCATCGAAAACTAAAAAATATTTTAAAAAAGAGAGAGTTAAAAGCTACCAAGAGGTCTCTGGCTACCCTGCCTGACCTCAGTGACGCGTCACCTCCAGCCTGCCTCGATCTTCTCCAGTGTTTCGGTGATTCTCAGCCACAGCCTGGACTCGGCTCTCCTCCCCTCCCAGCCCGCCTTGCAAACACCTGAGCTATGTAAGACCCCCCCCACACACATTCCTTTCCCTGCATATTCTGTCCAGGTTCATCAAGGAAGACTTCGCATCCTGAGGCAATCAGTGCTTCCCTAGCACAAGTGATGGGGTCCTTGAGGTCACCTGGCTGGTGATCCATCTAACTCTGTGATGGAGCTAGATTCCTCCTGGGGCCTGCTTCCTGGAGCCGCTCCTGGTGCCAGCATCCTGCACTAGAGAAGTTGTGTGCTAAGTGCTGGGGAATGCCCTCTGGGTCAAGCCTGCGGGGGAGTAAAGGCAGTGAACTTGGCCAGAAAGAGTTGAACTTACAAGGGCATCGCCAGCCTCATGGGGAAACTGGAACTGAAGCGGCTCTTCAGAGTTGTCCCAGACGGAAGCATGCAGGGTGGGCTTGTACCTCACCCCAGCCAGTCATGGGATTGGGCTGCCTCGTGGGAGGGGTGCCTAACTTCAGGCAACAGGAGCGTCCAGGGAGGGACTCAGTCTGAGACCTCAGCAAACAGCAGGACTGGCAGCTGGAGGAATGAGTGCTGTGGTCCTTTTGGGGGGTTCTGGAGAGGGTATGTGAGACAATCACCACGGCCCCCACTTCCACACTTGCACTGCAAAGAACAATTAGCTTCTTTTCCTGGGGCATCTGTGGAATCAACATCTGGATGCCTGAAGCCTGAGACAAATTACAAGTAGCAAAAGAATTTGGACAGGATGCATTTAATCTTGAGTTAATGGTACAGTGCTCCGCCAAGATAAACTTCTCAGCCTCAACATATTTTATTTTGAAAAAAATGTTATTGTCAGGTACAGGGGAAATTCCTCCTCACTTAGGATGCTGTCCAGATGACATAATCACTGGAGGGGACCACTTGTCTGGTGTGCTATCTCTTTCATCTGGGTAGGTGTCTCCCCCACAGACCCTTTCCCAAAGAGTTGGCCACGGTTCCTATGTAATTCTAGCCTCTGACAGCTGCAGGAAGAGAAAAAAATGCAACTTGAAAACAGACATTTTTGGATGCCACATTTCTAAACATTAGATATGTTAGACTCCCCTGTTCTACCCCTCTGCTCAGTGTAGAATTCAAACGGAGAATTAAAGGGAACCTTGGGGCAGAATTTCTAATCCTTACCTTTTTTACCAAGCACCTACGCTGTAGCCAACGTGATGGTAGTTATTAATACTAATAACCGTCATTCACTGTCTGCTATGGGCCAGCACCATGCAGATGCTATTTTGCATACTTATAAGGACTGTAGGAGGTAGAAGCAGGTTAAAATTATCCCAGTTGTCTGGAATGGGAAATGGAAGCTCAACCAGGTGAAGCAAACTGGTCAAGTTAGCAGCAGAACCAAGCCCAAGAGACTGACCTTCAATTTTAAAGTTCAAGGGCTCTCCATCTGCCGTGCAGTCTAGTGAAGCAAAGGAACTCAAGGAATGTATGCTGAAGGACTGATGGAGCCATCTAGGGTAGACAGCAAGGGTAGCTGTGGGGCTACAGTCTGGGTTGACCCCCAGCTCTGCTTCTCTGAAAGGTCCCACACTCATAGAGAGCTCGGAAAAGACACCGTGAGCAATCCAGGGCTGAGAGGAATTTCTCCTGGCAGTAGGGTAGTTTACACCCAGGAAAGGGGCTCTCAGCCAGAGCTCCCAGATCTCTGCCCCAAGAGAGCAGGGTGTTTACCATCACAGGAAAGCCTGGTAGCCCTTTCTTGGGGGCTTTCTTCAGGAATTGGGTAGGGCCAAGGATAGAGGAGGATGAGGAATGGAGAGAGGGTCCTACAGTCCACTTTCTGCATAGAATCTTCAAGCACATAAAGAAGTACTAAAGGTGACTACAGTGCCATCCATGTCTTGGGCATGGCTCAACGTCAAGTCCTGGATGTATCATTGCGCACAACCTACAAAGCTTTTTCAGAGACGTTTTCCTCCCAGTGATGTAGTTAGGGCTGGGATCATCAATGCCACTTTGGATGAAGGAAGTGAGACTCAGAAAACCACCTGACTTGCCCAGGACCACCTTGGAGTACCAGGAGGAGGCCTGGGGCACTTAGAGACTTTGCTTGCTATCCTCCTGTCCCTGCTTCCGAGGCCTGTGCTCAATCCACTGCTCTTTTTGTTCCCAATATTCATGGAGTCTGAGCTAGAAATCTAGGAGAGGCAGCGTATTCCAGTGAAGGGAAACCAGGCTTGGGGAGCTTTGGGTTTGGATCTTGGGCCTCTAGTTGGTTGAGCTTGGGTTGCTCCTAGCCTCTGTTTTCTCATCTGTAACATGGGACTAGGATTCTTGCATCTGAGAGATTGTTCTAAGCAGTCAAGGGTATCTCAGCTATACGGAAGCTGGTCCACACTGTTTGAAATAAATCTGCTTTCACTTTTTCAAGATGGGCAATTGTTCCTATGTAGGCATGTGAATATTCTCACACATCTACTTTTACCTGTCTTCATCTAAAAATAATTTGAAGTAGCTGATTTAATGACAAGCCCAAAGCAGAAGGACATTTGTCCCCTTTAATCCTTGCTCTCAAAGAGTTTGTGCAGGTGGATATATCACCTGGGAGAGGTGGAAAATAAAAGAAGTGCAGGGTTTCCATCTAACAGGCATTATGCCAGGCCCCGAGACACAGGACAGACCAATGCCTGCCTCCCTGGAGTTCATGGTCAAAGATGACAGGCAACCCTGAGTCATTCCAATCAGACTTCAACCCACCAAGCTCGAGGGAGCCCCTCACTAATACTTTAGGGATTCACCTGCTTCTCCTCGTTCCCTCAGCTACTTGCCTAATCTGGGCCCTCACTTTTCTCATCTGGATTTCTGCAACAATAGCTTCTGAATTAGTTGCTGTTCATTTCCCTCCTCCAGCTCTTTGTCTACACTGGAGGCTCTACGCACTACACTGTTCTAAAGGAAGATGTCTCTAACACACACCCTAGCTCAGTCCCCCTGTTTTAAGCTTTCAGTGGCTTCCTAGTAACTGGGAATAAATCTTGGCATGACCTGGGGGCCTTTGCTTTTCTGTGCTTTTCTTTCTCACTCTTGTTTGTTTGTTCGTTTGTTCCTGGGTTGTTCCAGCACTGAGCTACATCCTCAACCCTTTTCTAATTTTCATTTTGAGATGGTGTTTTGCAAAGTTGCTGAGAGCCTCACTCAGTTGCCCAGGTTGACCTCAAACTTGGGATCCTCGTTCTCCGGCTCCCAAGTTGCTGGGATCACAGTGAGCGCCACTGCGCCTGGATCTCTCTCCCTTTCCACCTTCTCTTCCCTGCACATTGAGCCTCTCTCTCCAGCGTGCTGCTCCTACCATTCTCGGTGCTCTTTCCTCTGCCCGGAGCTTTCTTCATTTGTCCACCTTAGTTTGAACATCACCTTATTCATCCATTCTTTCATTCATTCAGGACTTGCTGGGCGTCTGCTGTCTTGCAAACCGTGTGCTGCTGGGCTCCAGTGGGAGGTAGTCTAGTCGCATAGAAACCCATGGCATCTACGATTTCTGTTAAGGACAAGTGTTCTGAAGCTCAGCAGGGCATGGGAGGGCCTACGGGACAGCCGTCCTGGTTTAGGTCTGCTCAGGGACATATGCTCCAGGCCCTGAGCCCACAGGGAGGTGAAGGAGCTGGCTGTACAGAGGTGAGTGGGGTGAGGGCACGGACATTCAGGGCCAGGGAAAGCAGGTGCAAAACCTTGGTTGGGATCAAGTTGGAGTATGTTCAGGGAACAGCAAGAAGTTCAGAGTGTCTGGGGAAGAGTGGAAGCGGACAGTGACAAGAGAAGGAACGGGAAAGAGGCCTGAGACACTTAGAGACTTTGCCTGACACCCTCCTGTCCCTGCTTCCAGCTGTATCCTCCAAAAGCAGCTTCTTTGCCTGGTTATCCTGTTTAGCATCCTGTATTGTAAGTGATTATAAATAACCATGTCTCTCATCCAGCTATTAGCTCTTCACGTCTTACTCAAAATTTAATTTCTGCAATAAAGTGGGTTCCCAATAAATATTTATGGATGAGTGAATGAGTAACAGAAACAACATGGAGTTGGCAAAAATAAAATGTCATTGTCCCCTATGCAGAATGGTATATGACAAGCATTGGTAGTTAGCTTTCCATCACTATAACAAATAGTGGACCCTTTTCCTGTTGCTACAGGGAAATAGTCTGAAGCAAATCAACTTACAAAGAGAAAAGATTTGTGTTGGCTGACAGTTGGGGAAGTTTTAGCACATGATTGGTTGGACCAGGTGCTTTGGGCCTGTGGTCGCTCAATACATCCTGGCAGGAGCACTTGGAGGACTGGGCCTGTGGTAGCTCAATACATCCTGGCAGGAGCACTTGGAGGATTGGGCCTGTGGTAGCTCAATACATCCTGGCAGGAGCACTTGGAGGATTGGGCCTGTGGTAGCTCAATACATCCTGGCAGGAGCACTTGGAGGATTGGGCCTGTGGTAGCTCAATACATCATGGCAGGAGAACTGGGAGGATTGGGCCTGTGGTAGCACAATACATCATGGCAGGAGCACTGGGAGGAGTAAACACTTTTACCTTAGGGTTGGGAAGTGAAAGAGACAGAGGAGAGACCGTGGTTCCACAATCCTCTTGGGGGGAAGCCCCCAATAACTCAAAGACCCCCCACGAGCCCCATCTCTTCAAGTTCTCATTACCTCCCGATGCACCTTTGTGTGGCCCACATCTCCAGAACATGGGCTTTTGGAGGACACCTATTCAAACCTCAGGGACGAGTATCAGGGGAGTGCAGGCTGTCTGTGGGGATGGCTCAGAGAGTGAAGGGAGGAGATGACTCTAAATGAGGGGCAGGGTGGGAGATGGGGAGTGAGCCATGCATCTGGGCAGAAGATCAGCTGGAGGAAATCCTAGCAAGCTGGATCTTGGGAGGCTGGGGCAAAGAATTCAGGAATTCATGGCAAAAGGAATTCTCAAAGGTGGGAGGGTTGGGCTTATTTGGAACACAGTGAGTAGAGCACAGAGGTATTCCTTGTAGCAACAGGGAAAGGGTTCAGGAGCCGCCTCTTCCCTCTGGGTCTGGAATCTGGGGTTGTCTGTGAGGGGGTGGACTTCGTTGTCTTTGTGAATTTCAGCAAGCCCTAACATTGGAGGAGACAAACAGCCCTGAGCCAATGGGCGGCTGTCTTAGGACACAGGTGCTGCAGCCAGTCCAGACGGACTTGTGCTCTGCTCCCTGGCTGCAGGCTACCTATCCAGAGATCGGCGGGCACACAGTGGACTGTGAGCTACGTCGGGCACATCCATTGTGGGCACATGCTGCTCTGAGAGGGAAGTCTCGTGGGTTCACGCTGCGTGAGACTCCAGGAATCATCTCACTCACTTTCCCACCCAAGGCAGGATTCCTCCAGGATGAGTTTCCTGGGGCAGCCATAAACAGCTCCCCCAAACTGGATGGCTTCAGCTACAGAAATTCATTCTCTCACAGTTCCGAGTCCTGAAGTCTGACATGGAGGTGTTGGCAGGCCCATTCCCCCTCTGACAACTGTGGTGGACCTTCCTTGCCCCTTCCTGGATCCTGGTGGTTTACTGGCAATCTTTGGGAACCCTTGGTTTATGGAATGCCCATCTCTGCCTTTGCTTCACACAAGGATCTCTCCGTGTCTTCTTCGTGTGTTGTCTTCTTAGAAGGACACCAGCACAGTGGATTAGGAGTCCCTCCTTGCTCTAGTCTGACCTGATCTTAACTGATTGCATTTGCAGTAGCTCTATTTGCAAATAAGGTCACATTCTGAGGTACTAAGTGTCAGACTTCAACATATCTTTGTTTGGGGGTGCACAGTTCACCCATATGCCTCCCATGCCATTCCCAGCAAGGAGCCATATAGTCTCTGAAGGGCGCACATACCTCTAGCCAAGCCAGCCCCGCAGCTGGTGCATTCCCTCTCTTGCCTTCTCCTCCCCACCTTCCTTCCTTCTCCCTCCCACAAATATTTATCAGGGATTAATGTATTCCAGGAATAGTGCCAAGTCCTGGGTGCCCAGCAGTAAACAAAACAGATGAGGGGAAAAGCTTTCATGGCACCATTGTCTCCCACGGTCCTCTGAGGCCACACAGAGCACCCCAGCTGTACCTTGCATGACTGCCCTTTACCTACAGGAAGATATGGTGAACTCCCTGAGGCCCTGTGGCTTCGACACCCTGGATCTCTTTACATGTTTCTCAAACAAACAGTGACTACGTATTTCGTGGACCAAACCAAGACACTTTTGAGAGGGAAATTGGGTACTGGTAATAATAACACTGAGACACAGGCATAAACTAGTGTCTAGGTCAGTGAAATGTATGGTCCACTCATGGGCAGGGGCCTCCAGGTCTTTCCCTACCCCTGGCTGCTCTCTGGGTGTTTGGTAGTCTGTTTCCTTTTAATGAGAGCTAACTGCTATCTTTGCCCTGTTTCTGCCATAGTGGAAAGTACCAATAGACATGGAGAACATTCTAACACAAGACGCTCAACACCAAAATAGAGGCAAAAGAGAAGCAGGAGGAGAGAACAACAAACTCTTTCTGAGGACACGAAAGATGCTTTGCAGAGAAGTTGGTACACGGACATGGGTCTTCAAGCACAAAGAGAAGTTTCCCCCAGCAGGAAAGTGGTGCCATAACTTGGGAAAAGACATCTTTGTCGTCTCTCAGGGTTCGCTGAACACCTGTTGTTGACGGCGAGTCACGTCCTTTTCCTAGGGGCATGTGAGATCTCAGTGGATTATAGCCCTTTGAGAGTACTCTAGAACATTAAGGGAAGGAGGCCTTTGTCCTGGATGCTGTGATTCAGTCCTACTTATGATCTGATCTGTTCTAAGAAGGGCAGTTCCAAGGTGGGCAGAATTGGGCAAATGAGGCATGAAGAATGTGGTCCAGGGTGGTCACTCGCCTCAAAGAGGTTTATCTACTGAGCAAGAAACATGCATGAAGTTAATTTAAATCATGTCAAAATATCTAAGGATGGTCTCATGCTGTGATTTGAAGGTCCCCACCAAAACTTATGTTGAAATTCAATTTTCATAGTGAATTATTGAGAGGGTGGAAACTAAATGCTACTATGGTATTTGGAGATGATTAAGGTTAAATGAAGCCACAAAGGTGGGGCCCTAATCCAATGGGACTGTGGCTTTCTAAGAAGAGGAGGAGAGTTCTGAGTTAGAAGGAAGGCCTGGGCATTTGGAGGAGCAAGGAGGCCATGGAGCACAGGAACAGGCCCACTGTGAGGAAGCTGTCCTGGGCACTTTGACCCATGTGGGTCCACTCTGCCAAAAAATGTTAAGAATTGCATTTTTGGCTGTGTTGGTATAAGACAAATAATTCAGGTGTTGTTCATTGTTAGCTATTCATTCTTATTAGAGTCCACGTTTTCTTATGGATTTAAAAGGTAGTTTAAGGGTCGGGGATGTGGCTCAGTGGTAGAGCTCTTGTCTAGCATGCCAAGGTCTGGGGTTGCATCTCCAGGGCCACAAAAAGAAGAGAGGAAAAAGATAGTTTAAATGTAAGCCATTTTCCAGGGCCCTTGAGATGCCTTGGGTCCTAGGCACTGTGTTTACTGGACCTGATGAATAAGCAGGTCTGAACAGCCCTGAACTTGGTGACCAACTGCTTCTTACCAACCAAAACTAATCTGGGGCTGGAGCAAGTTCCAGGGGGCCCCTTCTGTATCTGACATTAACGCTAGGGTGGCTGGCTGGATCAGTGGAAGTGACTGGAACTGGAGTGCTAAGCAGAGGAAATGTGGAGTTTTGAGCTCCACATGTACTAACTGGTGCAGAAGGATTTCCATATAAATTGTCCCCAACCTAGGATTCGACCAACAACTTCCCAACTTTATGTGGGTGCACAAGTGATTTGCATTCATTTGATTGCAAATTTTATGTTTAAATCTTTTGCCAGGCTAGTGACATGCAGCACATGAGATGCTGGGCTGTGTAGTGAGCCACAGCTCCTGCTCAGCCCTGAGATCACAAGGGAAGTAGCCTGTGCTCCAGGTGCCCTGCTCCTGAGTGCTGGGATGCTCCCTAGGTTAGCAGCTTCAAGTGCATTTGCGACTTAAGGTATTTTCAGCTTTCTGATGGGCGTATTGGGATGCGACTCCCTTGTAAGTTGAAGAGCATCTGTGTTTGAAAAATGGACATAGACATTCTGTTGCCACCTGTAAGGCTGTACAGAGGTAGAAACAACAAAATAGAGGCACTGTAAAGATGATAAAAAAAGGAGGTTCCTGACCTGTGGCACTGAAGGAGAGAATTCAGCAGGAGGAGGAGGAGTAAGGGAAGTACCTCGGGCATTTAGGGAAGTGAAGCGTATAGATTTTGAGGAAATAAGATGGGGATGTAAAGAAGATCTGGAAGGTATCCACGTGCACACAGTAGGCCCACAGTGAGTCCGTTCTGACTGGGTGGTGCTAATGCCTGGACTGGATGAGAAATGCATCACACTAACATCGCAGCCGAGCTCAAGAGATGATTGGCAGACCCCACGCAGACTGGCTTCAAGGGAGAACAGAACATCCTTTGTCTGATATGATCGACGCAGACAACTGGAGGCATATTCCCACTCCCAGGACCCAAGGTGTGTGGGGCCTGCCGGAAGTCAGCAGAGGGGCCAGCAACAGCTTGTCTCACACTCTGCAGACCTGGGAGGCGTAAGAAGTTGCATTTTCCAAACCCTGAAGCAAGGCTTAGTTTTCCTTCACATCTATTTCCCTCAGTGTATTTTTTAAAAACTCTGTTGATAGATATTATATAATCACATTGTTTAAATATCTGAGATGGTGATTACACCAGCATTCTATGTTAATTGCTACTTCTGTGAACATGTCAGATGTTCTCAGGCAAAATTAATTAGGACTGAACAACTGATTGATAGCTTCTAAAATCCAAACTTTCAGAAACTACCCAGTTTCGTAACCCTACACCACAACTGCCGACTGTATTTAGACAATAGAATTTATCTGTTCAGGGATGATCTCCCCGAAGGCCATGTGTTAGTCTTATCAATAATAAATAAAAATGCAAAACATATCGTTGAGAGTCAGAATTTAGAATAACTTGGTCCCACTGCCTATTTAAGACAGATCTGCTTTCTCAACAAGTCAGAGGCCTCACTAGCTTCTTGCAGCCTGAGGTTGACAGGGTATTCAAGTGCCTGCCAAAACAGTGCCTTCCATTCTCAGCTGTTCTAATTGTTACCAAATTCTTTCTTAGGTTGTAGTGGAATAGAGTTTCCTGTTCTTTCCTTCTGTCAGTTGTAAATTTCTGAAGCAACACAGAGAAATTCTGTTTCTGATCTGGAGAGTCTTTGAGACTTGAACTCTCCTGGCTTGGGAAGGAAACATGCTCCCCAGAAGCCCTGCTCTCTTCCCAGAGATTGTATTAGGAGGAGGTTCTTGGGAGGTCTACAATTCACTTCTTTTCACATTTGGTGATATAAGTCTACGAACTTACTGGATTTAGAAACCTCCATCCTAACAGGAGTTCTAATTACTATGGCCACACTAAGATGTCATTTGCATAAAAGAAAGTGCATGCCAAAGTCTTAAGAAGGCCTTACATTTTGAGGTGTATGAGTGTCCATCCTAGACCACCATGAGGATCCAAATACAATATTAACTATTTTATTTCAAAATAAGATTATGTGTACAAATACGTACTGAAAAAAATAAAGTTTAGCTAGGTGCATGAGGTTTAAAGCAATCTTTAAGACAGCATTGGGGACCTAAAGAGGAGTACTTTCATGAACAAATGTATACTCTGGAGTCATATTGTTCTGCATTTGAATTCCAGCTATGCTGTTTATTAACCACTTGGCCTTTGGTCCCAGTTTCTTCAGATGGAAAATGGGTATGAGAAAATTAATTGTGCATGTTTGGAGAGAGGATTAAATGAGCAAATACCTATATTCAGTCTGGGATGTAGCAGATGTTCAATTAATACAGTGATTAGGATCGTAGCTTCCAATTGTAAATATTAGAGAGAAGTCATAAGTTAAATAACTTATGTAGAATGTTAAAAAGTAAGAATAGACATATGTGATCTATTAAAATATATGTCAAGGCCATATGTTTAAACTTTTTGTTAATTTAAAGAGTAACACCCAATCATTGTTAAAAATTCAAACGAACAATAGAAAAACTAGTGAAAATCCCCTTATATTGCTCCATTTCAATCCTCAATTGCTCCATCTCAGTCTTCAAAAATCCTGCTCATTTTGTGTGTAAACTTCCAGATGAGCTGTGCGTGGCGGCGCACGCCTGTAATCCCAGCACTTTGGGAGGCTGAGACAGGAGAATCGTGAGTTCAAAGCCAGCCTCAGCAACAGCGAGGTGCTAAGCAACTCAGTGAGACCCTCTCTGTACATAAAACACAAAACAGGGCTGGGGATGTGGCTCAGTGGTCGAGTACCCCTGAGTTCAATCCCCAGTACCAAAAAAACCCAAAACTTCCAGATGTGCACGCATGATGTTTTCCCTTCCAAAAGGAATTCAACACTTATCTGTAATCCCAGCTGCTTGGAGGCTAGAGCGAGAAGATTGCAAGTTTGAGGGCTAGCCTGGGCATCCCCATCTCAAAATTTAAAAAGGTTGGGAATGTAGCACAGTGGTAAAGTTCTTGCCTATCTTGTGCAAGACCCTGGGTTTGAACCTACTACTGCCAAGAAAAAAAAAAAAAGAAGAAGAGAGTAAAAAAAGAGTATAGAGGAAAAAAAGTTCCCATTACATTACACATTGATTGATTGATTCCTCTGCCACTTCCGTTTTCATCTAACACTGTGTGATAGACATGAGCTCAGTCCTCTTCCATGCTCATGTGACATTCCCGTGAGTTTTAGAAGAAGCAATGCCAATAAGATATTTTTTCTGAAGTCCATGATTCTGAACAGTCAGATGAAAACTGAAAACTTCAGGCTAATATCTGACTATTTCCTTTGTAAAATATGGTAGAGATCAGACAGCAGGTGGGGAAATAATCCAGGTAATACAATTAGGGGATCAGAGTGAGGGAGTGTGGCTTCTCTCCCATGACAACCACCTCTATGATGACTTGGTGCTCTCTCATTCGTCTCATGGGGGCTCTGGCTGCAAGGCAGCAGGGACCCAGTATCAACGTTTTCACCTGAGTTTTTTTTTTAGTTATCAATGGACCTTTATTTTATTTATTTATATGTGGTGCTGAGAATCGAACCCAGTGCCTCACACTGCCCTAAGCAACTTAGTGAGATCCTGTCTCAAAATTAAAAAATAAAAAGGACTGTTGATGTGGCTCAGTGGTTAAGCACCCCTGTCCTCGATCCCAGGTACCAAAATAAATAAAGCTAATCAATTAATCTATTAATTAATTAAAATGATTTTTAAAAATAGGCAAGTTTGGATAGGACTTTAAAGAGGTTATTAATGCTCAGGCCTCATGAATGGATTAATCCATTCATACTATTAATGGATTAGTGGATTTGTGGGTTAGTGGATTAGTGGGCTAATGGTTTAACTCAATAGTTGGTCTGCTATACAAATCAGTTATGCTGGGTCTCTTGGGCACTCTTTGTCTCTCACCATGTGATAACCTGCACTGCCTGAGAACTCTTTCAGCAAGAGGACCATTAACAGTTATGTCTCCTTGACCTTGGAAAAGAATCTTGAGTGTAAATAAACCTCTTTACTTTATAGAGTGCCTAGCCTCAAATATTTTGTAGCAAAACAAAATAGACAAGTACCTTCAGTTTGTGAGGCTTCTTTGTGATAGTCATACTTTTATGTCTTTTTCCCAAACCATTTTGTCCAACTGGGGCCATTATAATCCATTTGAAAAATTTAGCAAAAGGTATAACAGCTGCATTCTTGATTTGGTTTTTGCATTCTTGCTGATTTCCCCCTTTTTTGAGGCACTGCTTCATCAATCAAGAGGCTGTGATATTTAAAGAGAGCAAAATTCAAGGCTTTGTTACATTAAGCCTCTGAGACTGTGGAATTATTTGTTATAACAGCATAACCTCACCCATTCTGACTAATACAATCCTATCCATCTTTATCTCCTGGGCAAACTCCTGCTTCTCATTCCGTAGCTCAAATGTGTCCCAGTCCATGAAGCCAAGATTCATTCCCCAGAGAGAAATGGAGCTTCTTTCCTCTGTGCAATCTTCCAGTATAGCACATAATACATGTCTTTGGACTTTTCTGTGTGATTTGTAAGTGTCTTGAGAGCAGAAATTGTAGTCATATATCATCATACACAAGTGTTTGTTGATGAACTGAAAGGGTACAAGTATGGAATTTAGGAATTGCTTCCTAAAGTCTATTATACAGTGCTCAATTCTGAGCTGCAAAGAAATAGTCTCTCACTATACAAATGCCATGCCTCAGCCGGGCGCCATGGCACATGCTTGTAATTCCAGCAGCTCAGGAGGCTGAAACAGGAGAATGGCGAGTTCAAAGCCAGCCTTAGCAACAGCAAGGAGCTAAGCAACTCAGTGAGACCCTGTCTCTAAATAAAATACAAAATAAGGCTGGGGATGCGGCTCAGTGGTCGAGTACCCCTGAGTTCAATCCCTGGTAAAAAAAAAAAAAAATGCCATGACTCAATTGTCAGCATCTGTCTGACAACTCAGATGAGACAGGAGGGTCTGAATCAAGGGGTTAGAAGAGAAGGTCTGTAGGTTTCTTTAGACCCTAGCAGTCATGCTCTGGGAGCATTGCCAAGCCAGAAAGAAACCTTCCTGAGCAAGCGCCAGGGAAATAGCACAATCTTCCACAGTGAAACAATTTGTTAGCATTTACAAGTTCACATTTTTCTCTATTTTAACTTCTAATTGGTTTTCTCTTTTGTGCTAAGAATGCCATCTGTCCCTTTGACAGGTTTTTGGATTTTATGCCACTTACCAGGAAATATGACCATCGCAGACATTGTAAGAGAACTCAGGAAGTGTCCATTCCAAACAGCTCCGTTTTAGTAACTTTGCACAGAATCCCACACTGCTCACCTGTTAAAGTTTGACCATTTTTTAAGCCATTGCCACCAAGAGTGAAGCCCTTCACCTCCCAGGTTTCTTAGATTTTATCATGTAATATAAAGGAACATACGCGATCCCCTTTTGATTCTGGGTGTTCCATGTTGCAATAGAAAGGTGCTATTATCCCTATTTGTAGATGAGAATGGGGCTAATGGAGGTGGACTTGCCTAAGAACACAAAGAAGTGATAGTGCCCAGGTGGCAGGACTCAATTTTAAACCCTGTCTTCTACATCTGCCCCTTGCAGTATGAAAAGAAAGCAGGAACTTGTTCCCTTTTTGAACCAGAGAACTGAGATCAATGATGTCAAATGACCATTCTAAGATTCTTCATCAAATAAAAAACAGTTCTGGGCTTGAAGAACTACAGTCCTGTCCCCCATAATAGTCCTGTGCTTTATGATCACTGCCTTTTGCTTAACTATTGCTTCTTACAAGGCTAAAGTTACTTAGGTCAAAGACAAGCTAAGAAGAGGGAGGGGAGCTGCACAGATGTTCTGATTGGAGAAAAGATAAGTAGCCAGTCCCTATAAAACTCAAGGCTCAACTTGGAATCCAAAGGCTGTATTGGTGTATGATTCAGTTTGCTGAGCCCCTGCAGGAAGGCAGGGACAAGAAGGGAGAGCAACAAACCTTGATTAGCATCCGGGATAAGCCAGGCACTTTGCAGATGTCACCTCATTTACTGTGTACAAGATAGTAATTTATAGGTGAAGAATGATCAGGGCTGAGAGTGAGTGGTAGAGTGTTTGCCTAGCATGTGTGAAGACCTGGGCTCCTTCTAGCACCAAAAATAAATTAATAAAGGTGAAGAAATGAAGGCTTGCCGTGGATCTCTGGATTGTCCAGGATCCCAGAGCTTGCTGGGCTGTCTGGCTTCAAAGTTCTGTTCTTTCCACCGTTCACTGAAGCCATCACCAAGGAAGACCAAAGGTGACATGAGGAAAGCACCTGTGCTCAGGACCTGCTAATCTGTTAGGAGAGAACCACACGTGCACGTGACCCTAGTAAGGAGCACCCAGTAGGTTGCCCTAGCTAGCAGCAGGCAGCAAAAGATGAAGACTGGGTGGAAAGGGGAGTGAGTGAGGCCCCAGGAATGGAGGTCTGCATTCCTTCTAGGAGTCTCTACCTGAGCTTTGAGAAAAGAATTTAAATAAGCAGAGAAAAAGGGAAAAAAGAAAAAAGAAACAAAACCCTTAGTAGGCTAGAAGCTGCAGTTTCTGGAAATGAACAGATTGAATCACTGATATTTATCAGACATCATTATCTAAACATGAGGAAACAGAAAAAGCCCTGGGCAGATTCTAACAATTCCACTCAAAATATTGTGATGGGTCAGGGTTGTCCATGAGGCTACAAGGAGAGTCTCCAGCGTAGAAGGAAAATTAAATTGGCAAGAATCAAAGCGAGCCAGACATGGTGGTGTATACTTATAGTTCCAGCTACTCGGGAGGCTGAAGACAGGAGGACCGTGAGTTCGAGGCCAGCCTAAACAACTTAGCAAGATACTATTTCAAAATATAAAATAATAAGGGCTGGGCATGTAGCTAGTGGTAGAGTAATGGCAGGGTGGAGGAGTGAAATCAGCCATCTTGCTGGGCATGTTGGCACACACTTATAATCCTAGCAGCTTAGGAGGTTGAGGCAGGAGGATTGGAAGTTCAACCTCAGCAATTTATCCAGGCCCTAAGTAACTTAGAGAGATCCTGTCTCAAAAGAAAATGAGCTGGAGATTTGACTCAGTGATTAAGCACCCCTGGGTTCAATCCCTCATACAAAAAGAAAGGAAGGAAGCCAAGAAGCAAGCAAGCAAGGAAAGAAAGAAAGAAAAAATCAGCCATCTCATCTACTGTCTGAAAACTGCAGCAGAGGTCTGGACATACCAGATCGTGCCTATGTGACTGCAAAGTACTCCCAGAAAGAAAGAGGAGCTGGGTTGGAGAAGGCACTCCTCATTCTAAAGGGCAGTGTCAAATAGATCGAAAGGTCAGATCTGGAGTCAGAATATCTTGTACCTTACAAGCTCCTGCTGAGACTGGGTTCCCTGCAGCAAACCTTCTGGCACTGGCCAAAAGGGAAGCCTGTCTCCTCCCCATCTCCGTGGAGCCTGGCCCCAAGCTGCCGCCTGCCTCCAGGGACATCTTTCCCATCTTGTCTTTTAGCTTAAGGAAAATAAGGGAAGCGGGAATTCCCACTCTACGACAGCTTTGCATCCATCCACACAGCTCTTAACAAGGCACATCTTACTGCCCCCATCTCCCGGGGTCCCTGTAATGCTCTCAGCTTGAGGGGAGGCTTCACAGTGTGTGTGCAGGGGTCTCAGGATGCAAACTCAGTCCTTGGGAGCAGCACAGGGCCTGCTGGACTCTCCCATTTTCTAAATCAGTAATAAAATTACTGGCATTAAATAAGAATATTTTTTTAAAGCATAATGTAGGTTGGATGACGTCTGAAAGTTGGATGAAATTGGGTCTATGAAGAAAACTGATATTAGATCAATCAAAACCAAAAACAAACAAAAAGAAGATCACAATTTTATTATGTGCATGGGGGAATCACAAGAGACAACTGTAAAATTTAGAAAGGGCTGGGGACGTAGCTCAGTGGTAGAGCGCTTGACTGGCATGTGAGTCCCTGGATTCCATTCCTGGGACTGCAAATGAGGACAACAACAAAACCTTAGAAGCTTATCTCCTCTCCCCATAGGGGACAGGGGAAGAGGATGTAGGCAACTTTAGGGAGAGTATATGATTTAGAGGACGTAGGCCTGCAGAACAACAAGTGGTAACCTGTGGTCAAGTTCCTCTGGATGTGTTGTGACACACCACACACTTCTTTCCAGTGAGTGACACAAGTCTCGCTGCCCCATGGTTGCATTCCGGGGGAGGACATTCAGAACAACTGAGTTCTTTCTGGAGGATCCAGCTCAAGGCAGATGAAAGGGCTTCAGAGAAAACTCCTCCCTGCTTCAGGGGGATGATAGGAGATCAGAGCCATCTTAGCTCTCCTTCAGTACACAGCCCTCAGCATGCCAAAGTGCCACAGTTTGGGGTGTCGTTTTCTGAGCCCCAATAACAATTATGCTATGACCAATAAAACTCTTTACTGTCCAAACCCTCTCAATGCTGGGTCTCAAATTTTCTCCAGCCTCAGATGCTAAAAAATATTTCCATTGCCTGGGCACATCCAACATGACACAGCTTTGGTGGCTTGATTGCAATCCTGACTGAACCAGGGCTCATTCTGCCCTGCCTTAGCCTCCCCCAAGCCACTCTCACCTGACCAGCTCAGTCCGTTAGTGGAAAGAATGCCATCCTGGGCAAAAGGAGAAATTTGGAGGTGATTTTAGGTTTCATGAAAGTATCCTTTAATTCCCCTAAATGATGAATTTTACACAAGTGGAATTTAAAAAAGAAAAAGCAATAAAGACAAAAAAATTAAATTCACTCATAATCCTACCACTTAGAAACCAATTTCATCAGGAGGAAAGTTACTTCCTCCATCAGTCTGATTTCTATTCTTCATTATAAAGCACCAGTAGCCACTTGTTTCACATTCTTCCATTTGTGCCTGGGTTTAGGTAGATATATCTAAACACACGTACATCCAAAATGCCAGCCCCCGACACATTACTTGCTTCTTTTCCTCCTATTCACGGACGCTTTCCAAGACAGTGCCTTTGTATCTAACGTATTATTTTTAGTGGCTGCTCATTTTCCCACTGCTGAGATACAGTGCACATGCTCCTTGACTTATGATAGGGTTGGGTCCTAACAAACCCACGGTAAATGGAAAATATTGTAAGTTGAAAATAGCTTTAAAACATCTAATCTTGATTGGGAGTGCAGCTCAGTGGTAGAGCACATGCTTAGCATGCATGAAGCCTTTATGAAGCCTTCAATCCTCAGCACCAAAAAATTAAAAAATACCTATAGTATCTAACCTATCAAACATCATAGCTTAGCAACACAGTACTTGGACAGGTGTCTGATGTTGGTGCTCATGATTGTGTGGCCAACTAGCCACTGCAGCTCACTGCCACTGCTCAGTATAGGGAAAGTGTATTGTACTACATTTAGCAAGCCCCAGAAAAGATGGAAATTCGAATTTCAAAGTATAATTTCTACTGAATGGGTATCACTTTTATACCATTAAATATATATATATATACATACATATATATGTGTGTGTGTGTATATATCTTAATATATATATTATAAGATATATATATATATATATCTTAAATTGAACCATTGTATGTCAGGGACCATCTATATATACTATTCTATTGACAGGCTTTTTTTTTGGTATACTGGGGATGAGATTCAGGTCCTCATGCATGCTAGGCAAGTGTTTTACCACTGAGCTACATCCTTGGCCCTTTTTATTTTATTTTGGGACAAGGTTTTGCTAAATTGCCCAGGCTGGTCTCATACTTGCCGCTCTCCTGTTTCAGGCTCCTGAGCTGCTGAAATTACAGGCCTCAGCCACCATGTCTAGATATTGACAGGTATTTAGATCACTTACAATGTTTTGTTATTTGAACATTGCAGCAATACATATTAATACATATTCTTGTTTATATATTTTAGTGGTTTTGCTTTATTAAAGCTTGTCAGAAGAACCGGGCACGATGGCTCACGCCTGTAATCCCAGCACTTTGGGAGGCTGAGACAGGAGAATCGAGTTCAAAGCCAACCTCAGCAACAGCGAGGTGCTAAGCAACTCAGTGAGACCCTGTCACAAAAAAACACAAAAAAATAGGGTTGGGGATGCGGCTCAGTTGTTGAATACCCCTGAGTTCAATTTCAATACCCAGTACCAAAAAAAAAAGCTTGTCAGAGGGATTCTGATCTGTGGAATTGCTTTTACTCTTGAGGTTCAACCACCAAGAGTGTATGAGAGGGCCCCTACCCCAATATCCACCCTCACTAATACTTAGGGTCAATCATCCAGACTCAAATTGCTAATCTCCTTGAGATTTAATTTGCATTGCCCTGACTACTGGTGAAGCTGAGCATCTTTTCATGTTCATTGGCAATTTGCATTTCCTGTTAGATGAATTACCTATTTATATATCTGGGACCCAGATTTCTCCTCTCTCTCTCTCTCCAATTTGTACAAAGGGAATATAATCTTTTCCTCTGAAGTAGTTCTGGAAATGCCACCCAAAATGCCACCACCCTTTGGTGCACTCATGACATAGGGCTGAGGGCACTTGGACAGCAAACAGCAGGTGCAGGTTGCAGGAAGCTCTGAGCTGCCCTTATCTGCCTGAAGACTGATCCCCAGAAGGAACTCAATTGTCCTGAATCTCCTCCCCAAGAATCTCATGCCTGGGAAGATTAACTCCTTAACACCAACACTATGCCCAGGTGGACTCTTACCTATTCTTTTGGAGACTGCTTCCAGATAGCTTGTATTACCTGAGAGACTTTTACCAACATAGCAAAACACCCTTATCCACCACACACTTTCCACTCCCCTCCTATAAACCCCCAGGAACCTAAGCCACCATTTCCCTTGGGTAAGCTTTAATCATCCTGTCCTTCTTCTAGTTTCATTACTTTGTTGGGACTTCCTTGCACACTTATATTATTAAATATGGGGGTTTTTTTTCTGTTAATCTGTCTTCTTCTTGTGCTTTTATAATCTTTCTTTTCCCAATGAAATCTTAAATCCTGATACACACATACACACACACACACACACACACATACTTATATTTGAGTAAGGCAGGAAGCCAATTTTGCTTTTTTTCTTTTCAAGTGAAGGGTCAATTGATTATAGAAACTCTAAAAAATTATTTCATAAGCAAAATTTACATATCTGTATTTTTGGGGGGTAGAAACCCAGTATGAAGTTCCTAGGATAAATTATGGTCCCTAAGGCTGGATGAAGTTGTTGATCTCCTAGCTAGTCATGGATTGGGCACTTCTGAATTTGTTTATGTGTGCTGTTGCTATTTTTTATTTGTTGTTTCTTTTAGTAAAGAAAGAATTTGTAGACTAAAACATGCTCCTCTCCCTCAAATCTCCTTCTTTGTAAACCAAGTCCTGACTCTAATTCTGTCTTCTCTGATGCTCATTAGTTGAAGTATCCCTCTTAGATGTGTCTCCCATCCTAGTCCATGGTGAGATCCATGAGACTTTTCAAGTCACCTCTGTTCTGAATCCACTGTGGGGCTCAGGACATGAACAAAACCTTGGCTTTGAAGTCATCTCAAGATTTGTTCGGTCCGTATCCACACAGTCTGAGAGTGTTTCAACATTTGGAAGAGGAATTTTCAGGCTTCTTCTCAAGCACACCAAGAGCGGGCATTAGGCAAGTTTTCTCTATGTACAGTCTTTTACCTTTCTACTTGCAAAGGAAGGTACCAATAAATATTTGCTGCATTTTATCATTCTGTTAAACTTCAGATTCAGACATGTCGGTAATTACTGGCTCGCATTAAAAGCAAATTAGAGGTTGAGGTCCAGGATGGGTAAACGATTTGCTCAGAGGCATGTAAGTCTCCTTATCCTTTCCTTTCCTGCTACACCTTGTCCTACCACAGAGGGTATGTAATGTGATGGAGGGCCCAGGTGTGTTGAGAGAGAGGACATCTACATATACCAGCCAGGCCCATGTTGGCCGATTTTCACTGTCTTCCTTGCCATTTTGGTAGGAAGGTGGGACAGGCAGCTTCCAGTACACTGTCTGGGTCTCTTGTTGAGAGTCTGAAAAAGATTCTGTCATCACACTTGTTACAGTCCTCTTCTGATCTTAATAGAAACCTTCTTGGAAGATCTGGCTGTCTTAGAAGATCTCATTCAGTGCTCTCTGCCTTAACAACATCATAGAGCACGTACTGTATACAGGTGTCTAACTGTGCCTTGAGGGTGCTTCCCCTCCAGGAGCTCACAGGTTAAGGGGCAGAGTGCACCTGTCTCCCAGGAAGGTGGACATTAAACAAATATTTCAGATAAACATAACAACCAATGGAGGTCAGAGCTGCAAAGGAAGGGCCAGGGTGTAGAGAGCCAGAGAATGCAGCCTGAGGGCTTGGCTTGGAAGGGTAGGTGACGCGTTTTACATATGTGAGGGAAATAATAATAGAAGTGTGGTGGAAGGGGGCTCACCCTCATTCCTGAACTACTTCCTGGAGCTCGGAGAATCTGCCTCTCTCCCCAGAATTAAGCAGGCACCCAGGCTCAGCTGGAACGCCCTCACAAATGCTAATACTAAGCATTTTATGGGTTGCTTCTAGACCCTCCTCAGCTAGCTGAATGCTGAGCCCAAGGGGTGAGGTGCTGGCATTTCCAGTTGGAAGGAAAAGGGGGAATGAGGAAGTCTGCCCACCCCAATCTTAGAGGCCAGGTTCCCCTCCCCCAAACAAGCCTCAGGAATGTTTTTGAAGGCAAAATTCCACTCACTGTGTATTTGGTTGTGAAAGGTTCCTTCCTGGGGAGTTTGGGGGCGGGGGCAATATAGTCTTTAACACCATCACTTCCCAGAGTAAAGTGGGGTGGGACGGGAGGGCACAAACGCAGCTCCGGGGGTTGGGGGGGTGTTAATTTCCGCGGAAGAATTACCGTGCTCTAGAAATCATAATAGCCAACACACTCATGGGCTGGGCACTCTTGTGGGCGTTTTTGTAACTCATTTCTTCAAAACGGCCAGTGAGGTAAGCACGCACCAGTGCTAACTCCACCTCACAACCGAGGAAACTGAGGCACAAAGAGGGAAGTAGGAACAGCAGCTTTCCCTTATGCCCCCAACCATTTAGACTCAAGACTGGAGCCGGGAGGTGTAACGACTGTTTCCTTCGCTGTGAAACGCACCCGACTGCCCATCTTTTCGGAAAATGCTGGCTTTGAAAAGGTTCTTTGGGAGCGGTGGGGGCGATGGCAAGGGGCGCACGTCCATCCCCTTGGTCCCCGGGGACGGTCGTCCCAGTTCTTCAGTGATGAGGACCTGCCGACAGTGGCCGAGGCAGCGGAGTTGCGGGACCGCTGGCTCCAGCCCCGCGTCGGCACTGGGCTGCTCCGCTTTCTGCTGGGTCTCCGCGAGGTGTCGCCTTCGGCCGAAGAAATCACCGCGGCGCCACCCTCATAGCCCGCACTTATTTATTTTCAAACAAGGGGGGCGCCCCTCTCCTCCTTAATATTTGAAACTAGAAACATCCTGCGGTCTGGTTCCTAAATGGGCGCGTCCGCTCCCTCCCATTTTGCACGCTCGTAGCCTTTCTTGGAGATCACACACCAGCAAGGTCTTGCTCGACGCTGGCCTCGAGCTTAGCTGCACACAAATGCAGTTTAGGCGGGGGCTGGGTAGAAGCCTCGGTCCCCCCCCCCCCAGCACACACCCCGGAGCCCTCCAGAATAATGATTAAAAAAAAAATTGTTTTTTTAATGTCAAGCAATTGCCAGGCCCACAGGGTTGTTGCTGCATTGCACCGCTCGGCGCGCAGCTGGTTCACGGAGTGCACCGGGTGCAAGCCCGGGGGTCCAAAAGGGCGGGAGGAGAACATCTCGGGCTTCCCAGCTTTGCAACCTCCTCTGCAAAGAAGAAAAGCAAGTGGCTTTTGGCGCGAAAGCCTTGGCGCCTCCCCTGATTTTTATGGAAATCAAGAGGGCGGGGTAAAGCCGCTTTCCTCTGCCTTTCTCCCTCCCCCTTGTCTGCGCCACAGCCCCCTTCTCTCCCCGCCCCCCGGGTGTGTCAGATTTTTCAGTTAATAATATCTCCCGAGCTTCAAAGCGCAGCCAGTGACAGTCATCTGTCTGGACGCGCTGGGTGGATGCGGGGGGCTCCTGGGAACTGGGTTGGAGCCGAGCGAGCGCTAGCCAGGCGCAAGCGCTCACAGACTGCAGCCGCCCTAGGACCCCCCGCCCCCACAGCCCACCCGGAGACCCCAGCACAGAATCGCCTCCGGATCCCCGGCAGTCGACCGGAGGTAAGGAGCGGGGCTTGCAAACCGCCAGGCGCCCGGGGAGCGGCGAGCGCCGCGGCAAGGCAAGCCCTGGACGGGATCGCTGCTCGCGCACCGGGCGTCCGAATATGCCCGGGGACTGTTTATGCTTCCGAAACAAAACCATCTGGGGGTTTTCCCTGAAAAGCCAGTTCAGCCCAGTAGGCACCCGGGCTGGGGGAGACCCGCCCTAATCCTTTTACAGCCTTTGCAAGGAAAGAGTAATGGCTTCAGCGAAAAGAAATTCGCCCTGCTCTAGAAGATGTGTCTATGTTTGAGCTGACGAGGAGCCGGTGCGTCCCCACCGCAAGCCGGGGCTCTTCTCCAAATGGTGCCATTGGAGGAAGGAAAGGGGGTTAAGTCGGGGCGCGGCTGCCGCGGTGGTAATCTGGGTCACGACCGCTCCAGTTTAGAGGAGACGCGGCTCTCCCTGCCACCCTCCCTGCGCCGGCGCCCCTGCACCATTCCCAGGAACCGGGCTCAGTCGCCCCCTTCCCAGGAAGAGGTCGTCGTTGGGGATTTGGAAGAGAGGGGGAGGGGTTGGATAGGTTCAAAATAAGCAATTGGCAGGGATATCCCTGCAACCGGTGAATGCCGAAGGGCATCTGCTCAAATGGGGAGGGGTGAGGCTTATGGATTTGGGTGCCTCTTGTTGGTCTCTGTCTGGAGAACGGCTCTTTCCATTTGCAAAGTTTCCTAAATCCCCTGGTATGGTTTGCACTCCTGAGGTTGCATTTTTACAAAGAGAGGATTGAGGGAGGGTACTCGAAATCCTATGCCCGGCAGCCGGGTTGCAGAGCCGGGACTTCCTTCGAGCAGCTGGCCTTACGATGGTGCAAGTGGGGTTTGTTGGCGTGCTAGTAAAGAGCTAGGATTCTGTAGCTTGAACAGCCCCCTCCCCCAGGCAGTGCCTTGTGTGAATGAAATGGCAGTTTGCAAAGTTGCAGAGCCACGCCACCCCCTGCATCTGCATGCCCCCTCCCACCCCTTGTCGTAGACAGCTTGTACACAAAAGGAGGGAGGGAGGGAGACAACGAGAAGCAGAACTTCCTCCACCTTCGGGAGCACTGGGCGGAGTGGGGGGCCAGTCAGGGAGGTTGGGGGACGGGGCTAGAGGGGGTGCCCACTGCCCGTCCCCCTAATCTACTCCTCTTGCCCGTTCTTTCCTGGTGTGTCTGTTGGCTGCAGTGCTGGAGATCGGCGCGGGCCCCCGCCCTCCGCACACCCCCACGGGAAGGAAGCACCCCCGGTATTAAAAAGAGCGGAGCGGAAAGAAGCGCTTAGTCGCCGGCGGGGAGGAGAGCCGATGCCGAGCTGCACCGCGTCCACCATGCCGGGGATGATCTGCAAGAACCCAGACCTCGAGTTTGACTCGCTGCAGCCCTGCTTCTACCCGGACGAAGATGACTTCTACTTCGGCGGCCCGGACTCGACCCCCCCGGGGGAGGACATCTGGAAGAAGTTTGAGCTGCTGCCTACGCCCCCGCTGTCGCCCAGCCGTGCGTTCCCGGAGCACAGTCCGGAGCCCTCCGACTGGGCCACTGAAATGCTGCTGCCCGAGGCCGACCTGTGGGGCAACCCCGCCGAGGAGGACGCGTTCGGCCTAGGGGGACTGGGCGGCCTCACCCCCAACCCGGTCATCCTCCAGGACTGCATGTGGAGCGGCTTCTCCGCTCGCGAGAAGCTGGAGCGCGCGGTGAGCGAGAAGCTGCAGCACGGCCGCGGGCCGCCGGCCGCGGGTCCGACCGCCCCGGTCCCGGGAGCGGGAGCTGCCAGCCCTGCGGGCCGCGGGCACGGCGGGACGGCCGGAGCCGGCCGCGCCGGAGTCGCCTTGCCCGCAGAGCTCGCCCACCCGGCCGCCGAGTGCGTGGATCCCGCCGTGGTCTTCCCGTTCCCGGTGAACAAGCGGGATCCGGCGCCTGTACCCGTCGCCCCGGCTGGTGCCCCTGCCGTGAGCGCTGCGGCTGCTGGAGCAGCCACCCAAGCCGGTGCCGCGGTGGCCGCCCCTCCGCGCTTAGGCGGCCGCCCTGCCAATGGCAGTGACCACAAGGCCCTCAGCACCTCCGGAGAGGACACCCTGAGCGACTCAGGTAAAGCCTGTGTCCCGGTCTGGCTGCCACCCTGGGGCCCTGGAGCCGAGGGGTCGTGGTCCCTTTGTTAGCTTTGGTGTTTTGACTCCGGGGAGCAGCCTCGCTGGTGGTCGAGAGGTCCTGTTTCCCACAAGCGTCTCTCAGGGTCGAAGACAGACAGCTGCTGGTGTAGCAAGAGCCTCTTCCCAACTTTGCCTCTCTGAAGTTGTTCCCACCTTCTTTGGGGACCTTATCCTGGGCCACCTCTAGCCTCACTATGTTCCCACCCTGGGAAAAGTTGGTGGTCAACCCGGGTGGGGCTTAAAGGGCTGCTGGGTGCTTTGCCTGGGCAGAAACCTGTAAACGTCAGGGTGGAAAGGGACTCAGGCCCGGGTTATTGGAGGGGAAAGACTCCCCAAAACACACAAGGCTGTACAAGATCCTATTTTTAGGGCACAAGAAGTTAGAAGGAGACTGTACAGGTGGCGGGCACTGGTTTTCTTTTTTCCCCCCTAAACGTCGGTCTTCCCCCTCCCCCGGCCCTCCGTGGGTGGTGGGCTATTTGCTCCTGGTGCGTGGCCAGCAGGCGGCGGTGTGCCTGGCCAGCAGCCGGGCCAAGGATCTGAGAGGCTGGGGGTGACGAGGCTGCCCGCCCTCCCCTTCAACAGCTGGCAGCAAGTGCCACAGCGGCTGTGCACATTCTCAAGGGGACTCCTCTTTCCATTGTGTAGTGAAAGCTGGACCCAGTTTTGTCTCCTAGCTGGAATACCAGACTTAATTTGAGATCTGATTTGTTGTGTTTTATAGCCCAATGCTCTTAAAGGTGAGGGTGGGTACTTCGAGCCCCTCCAGGAATGCAAGCATCCTGGTAGGACTCAGATTAGTTCTTTTGTGAGTATCCATCTGCATCTTAAATAGACAGAAGGGGAGGGTTCAAATTTTTTTATAATTTTTTTTGCCTGGGGCTCAGGAGGTAGGACTCCACCCAAATACTAGAATAGCCCTTGTCCTTGGAGCCTGGAGCTGGGCCTCCTTGGACCTTGAAAACTAGAGCTTCCACAACACAGATGGATAAAAAGCCTAAGTTTCCTTCAGGGCTGGGAACCTGTCCTTCTGAGGCTCCTGGAAGGGAACTTGGTGATAAGCCTGCAGTTTGAAAGGGCTCTGTCCCTTTAATGTCTATGCCTTGACAGCTTTTGGTGAGGAAGCATTTCCTTCCAACAGCTGTCTTCTTGGCAGAAAACCAAAACACTGGCTTAAAGGGACCCACAGACTGGAACAGCCTCCCATTTCAGCTTTAGAACAAATCCCACAATTGTTCAGCTTTCCGGTCCCCATCAGATCAAGCAGAAGATGTGTTTTGATTTTCATGCTTGCATTTTAAACAATAATTTTCTATCCTAGCGTGGTAGTAAATGAGGAGAGGAGGGAAAACCCACACATGCTGCTACATGTTTTTTGTTGTTGCTGTTATTGTTGGTGACTTAGGAACTGCACCCATTCAGGGGTGTGTAGCTACTGTGGGTTATAGCTCTATAGTTAAGATTGGATCTTTGTTAGATGAAAAACTACCTACCGTATGAAACTCATGTTTGTGGAACTAAAGTTATTTTTCTTCCTTAGTTAATTAAAGTGTTCCTCGAGTTTAAGGAGGGAAAATCAAACTCAGCCATGTGTTTTGATAAATGAGACTCCTGAAAGGCAAAGATGGAAATGTGCATGAGTCCAGGGGGCAGATTGCCTGGCGATTATGCTAAAAGCTCCCATTACTGAGCATCTGTCTGCTAAGCCCAGCTCTGGGCTAGATCTACATATTCTTTGCCAAATTCAAAGGTGCTGTGGTATTATCCCCATTGCAGAGCTAAGAAACTGAGGCTTAGAGAAAGGTTCAATACCTTGCCCAGGATCTTGCAGCTAGTGTACTATGGAGCCAGGATTGTCAGACCACAAGTTCAGATTCTTTGTATTTTTGCCACCTGCTAGAGTTTTTTTGTTTTTGTTTTGGTGCTGGGGGTGGAGCCCAAGGCCTTGCACATGCTGGGCAAGTTCTCTACTACTGAGCTACGCCCTCAGTCCCACCTGCAAAAATCTTGAAAGGGAATTGATAGAACCCTAGGGGTCTGGGGAAGGAAAAGTTATTTCCATATTTAAAGAGACGTAAAATAAGTACATTCTGTCCACATGTTGATGGATCCACAATAACAGCAGATCCTGCTACAGCCTGCCCTAAGGGACCTTACACACATAAGTCTGTTCTTTTTGTTCACATGTGTCTCACATGAATTGTACCTCCATTCTTTAATCAAAGATGACGAGGATGACGAGGAGGAAGATGAAGAAGAGGAAATCGATGTGGTCACCGTGGAGAAGCGGCGTTCCTCCTCCAACAGCAAGGCTGTCACCACGTTCACCATCACTGTGCGTCCCAAGAACGCAGCCCTGGGCCTGGGGAGGGCTCAGTCCAGTGAGCTGATCCTCAAACGCTGTGTTCCCATCCACCAGCAGCACAACTATGCGGCACCCTCACCCTACGTGGAGAGCGAGGATGCACCACCCCAGAAGAAGATCAAGAGTGAGGTGTCCCCACGTCCCCTCAAGAGCGTCATCCCCCCAAAGGCTAAGAGCTTGAGCCCTCGAAACTCAGACTCCGAGGACAGCGAGCGTCGCCGCAACCACAACATCCTGGAGCGCCAGCGCCGCAATGACCTGCGGTCCAGCTTCCTCACGCTCAGGGACCACGTGCCGGAGCTGGTGAAGAATGAGAAGGCCGCCAAGGTGGTCATTTTGAAAAAAGCCACCGAGTATGTCCACTCCCTCCAGGCCGAGGAGCACCAGCTTCTGCTGGAAAAGGAGAAATTGCAGGCAAGACAGCAGCAGTTGCTAAAGAAAATTGAACTCGCTCGGACTTGCTAAACCTTTCTCAAACGGACAGTCACTGCCACTTTGCACATTTTGATTTTTTTTTTAAACAAACATTGTGTTGACATTAAGAATGTTGGTTTACTTTCAAATCGGTCCCCTGTCCTTTGGATCTGGGTGGGGGGGCACGACGTGTGGGGTTCTACCAGGACCTCGAGAGCCCACGTGATGGGGTGCTGGGTGGCTTTGCAGTTTCCTGCACCTCACCTCCATGACAGCCGCGGAAGTTCATGACAGTTGGGAGCCTCTGGGGCTGTGGAAGTCACCTTGTTCGTTCCAAGTTTTCAAACAGTCATTCCTTCTTTTTACAATGGTGCTTAAGTTCCAGCAGATGCCATGTAAGGGAGTTGCCATTTGATGCCCCTGGGGAACATTTCTGTAAATACCATTGACACACCCGCCTTTTGTATACGTCCTGGGTAATGAGAGGTGGCTTTTGCGGCCAGTATTAGACTGGAAGTTCACACCTAAGTACTGTAATAATACCTCAATGTTTGAGGAGCATGTTTTGTATACAAATATATTGTTAATCTCTGTTATGTACTGTACTAATTCTTACACTGCCTGTATACTTTAGTATGATGCTGATACATAACTAAATTTGATACTTATATTTTCGTATGAAAATGAGTTGTGAAAGTTTTGAGTAGATATTACTTTATCACTTTTTGAACTAAGAAACTTTTGTAAAGAAATTTACTATATATATATGCCTTTTCCTAGCCTGTTTCTTCCTGTTAATGTATTTGTTCATGTTTGGTGCATAGAACTGGGTAAATGCAAAGTTCTGTGTTTAATTTCTTCAAAATGTATATATTTAGTGCTGCATCTTATAGCACTTTGAAATACCTCATGTTTATGAAAATAAATAGCAATTAAATGATGCAATTCAAATGTTATTCCTTAACACTAGTTCAAATTCCATCCCTGAAGTAGCAACCAAAAATAGTTGCCAGTACAGGGAGTGCAGTCCTGCTGTGGAGGGAGGGGTCTTTGTCCCAGGTGCTGGAGAAGACTGGATCTGGAGGTTGAGCTGGTTCTCCAAGATTATACAGGTTAGAGACAGTTACTAGTGACACCTGGCAGGGGAGCAGAAGTACTCAATAGATGACAAAATACTTTGATATTGTTGGCCCTTTGTGAGATTCAGCTGGGACTTTAGAAAGTACAGTTGAGACATAAGATTGGTCAACCTGGCCTGTATAGGTAGTAATATTCCATGGGCAAATTGTTTTAAATTGTGTAGAACATATTTTTTCAAGGTATCTTTCTTTTTTTTTTTTTTTTTTTAACTCAGGGGCATTCGCCCACTGAGCCATATCCCCAGCCCTATTTTGTGTTTTATGTAGAGACAGGGTCTCACTGAGTTGCTTAGTGCCCCCGCTGTTGCTGAGGCTGGCTTTGAACTCGCGATTCTCCTGTCTCAGCCTCCCAAAGTGCTAGGATTATAGGCGTGCCCGGCTCAAGATAGCGTTCTTAACTATGTCCTAGGGCCTGATTCACCAAAGCCTATGACAGCCGCACCTCGCAGATCGAGTGCTCCCTGCATGGGTACTAAGTGCTCTACTTCCCATTCTTATCACGAGGTGGTGTTTTGGCTACTTGGCTGCCCTGTGGGAACAGGATTAACTTTTGCCTGCTCTGGAGGAAAGAGGACCAATGGGTTGACAGGGAGGTGCACAGCTCCCCTTTGGGAAGTTTCTGGGCGTTTCCCCAAGGGAGGCAGTTCCCTGGCTTGTGAAAAGGAAACCCAGGGATCCCATTTCTCTTTGGGGTGGCAAGTTTCACTCATTGCAAGTTTTTAGCTCTGAGCTGAAAACAAATCTTTTCCTTTACCAACGTAAATGGAGGCCCAGGGACTAGACAGCTTTGCTTGCCTGAGTTTAGAATTGGAGGGCGTCTGTGTCCTGGTTTACAGCCACAGGCCCCAAAGCTATGGGGTCAGTGGACAGCTGTAGGAACCTTCCAGATGGTCTAACCACGTTGAAAAACAGGCAAAGTGCTCTTTAATGCCCCAGGAGTCCCCATCCCCAGATTAAAAAAAAAAAAAAAAAAGACCTTTTTGAATTATTTAAAAGAATTTCCTCACTGGCGTGGAATCCCAGCCTGTAATCCCAGCACTTAGGGAGGCTGAGACAGGAGAATCGCGAGTTCAAAGCCAGCCTCAGCAATGGCGAGGTGCTAAGCAACTCAGTGAGACCCTGTTTCTACATAAAACACAAAATAGAGCTGGGGATGTGGCTCAGTGGTCGAGTGCCCCTTAGTTCAATTCCTGGTACCAAAAAATAAAAAAATAATAAAAGAATTTCCTCGTCATTTGCATTTTACAGGTCCCAAATCACTCAACCTCTGCACATCATTTGTGTATCCATGAGCCAAAAGAAAGTGAAGTGACTTTAAATTAATTGAGCACCTGAAATACTTAAAGCCCAGATCAATAATCTGAATTTCTCTATGTGTAGTCCCCAAGAAGGTCAACTGAAGTGTGTCCGATAAGAGAATTCTTACCATATAAGAAGAAAGAAGTGTTCCGGAAGTGAGCCATTAAACTACAAATTCTTAGCATGTTCTGCTTTTGCTCTGCCTGCTAGGACGCTCAGGGCCAAGTTCCTTGCTGTCTCATGTCTGATGCCCATGCTTGCTTGCTTTTCTAAATGTTATTATGTCTTGTTTTTCATTGTCAGCTTAACCGCCTTTTATACGTTCTTGATGTTATACAACAAAAAAACTTGAATTGGGTGGATCATACATATGTACTAAAAATATGAAAACTCATGTATTTGCCTGTCCTGACCCAACTGAGGGGAATGCTCCCTGATTTAGCTCAATAATTGTCTATAAAGTCATTGTAGTCACAGAAGAAGAGGTCATTTCAGTAACATGAGAAACCCTCTCTGCTGTCACTTGTGAGACTGAGAAACTACTTCAGTTAAGATCAATAAATCAGAGAGCTGAGATGGGTGTGGAGCTCATCTCCCCAAATGGCTGCATTGCACACCTGGAATGAGAGGCAGAATCCAGCACTGGGGGCTCCTTGTGACCAGACCAGTCCTGTGCTCTAGTCATGAACTGGCCTTCTCCAGGCTCCCGCGGTACCCTCTCCGAATCCCTTGACTTGGCCACTCTCACACGTCATGCTTCCATATTAATCGTTTTAAATAAGCAACTGCATAAAATCTTCCGATAGTTTCTTGGCACTTACAAGGTGAAGCCAGACCCTCAGCCTGGTCTGGAAACCACCTGTGCCTTGGCTCACCAGATCCATCACCGGCTGCCCCACCATGCGCACACTCTTCAAAACCAATGTCATCTCCCTCAGGAAGCCTTCCTGATAACACCCGGATGACCTTTCCCAGCCTTTTCCATATTTCCAGCTCTTGGTCCCTTGAGGCAGTTATGGCTCTTACCTTTGATTATGAGCCCTGGCCCAGTGACTGACAGATGACAGGGTCTTAGCAGATGCCAGCAGAATGGAGGGCCGTGGAGGAGGGAGGAGGCAGCAGATTTCCATTGCCAGCATATCTCCTGCTAAGCCCCGTTCACGAGCTCTCAGAATAATGCATGCAGGAAAACATGTCGATTAGACATTAGACAGACTGCTGGAAGCTCTGGGGAGTGCAGAGGAAATGCCCACGGAGGCTCGTCTTCCGGAAGTGCGTGAAAGTCTGAAGCTTGCTCAGAAGGCAGGGAGGGGGGACAAAGCGGGGCTGAAGTGGGGGACACTGAGGGTCCCATGGCTGAGTCCAGAGCTTTCTGCTAGAGGAAGCTGGCCCTCAGCCTTTCATTGCCAGTTCACCACTGGCCTGAGGTCGCTCAGACACTTGCCTCAGGTCACAGACCATCTGTGCTCACAGTGACCGAGGTTGTAGGGCCTCCCACCCTGCAAATGCTCTAGGGCTCCTCGCTCCTTCAGTTGGCCATATTCTGACTTTATAGGCCAAAGAATTGGGTCTTCAGGGTTTGAGTTCCATTAATCCCTATGCTGGCTATGTTTTGAAAATCCTAATTTGGGTTATTTTTAGAATCAGAGCATGTCAGATTTGGAAAAGGCCTAGAAGCCGTCTAGCGGATCTCTCATTTCCTAGAAAGCACACCCTGTCGGCTAGTGGGCCTTCTCTCTCCACACATACAAATATTAAGGATCTAATGTGTGTCAGGCACAGTTCCAGGGGCTTGAGAGACATCAGTGGATGAAACAGACTAAACTGCCCCAAATCCCTGCTTTCTTATAATTTGTAATCTAGGAGAGAGTAACAATACTAATAAACACAATAGGCAAATAAGTCATACCCAATCTGGCAGTGAGTGCTACCAAAGACAGGAGGAGTAAGCAGGATGGTGGAATTCGGGGTGCCTCAGATGAGGGGAGGGGGCCATGGCTGAGCAGGGCCCCTGGTTCAGGGAGCAGAGGGCGGAGCTGGGAGGACAGGGCCGAAGGCAGAACTCAGGTCTTAAACTTCTCTGTTCGGAGTTCCTCTTCCCTTATCTTCCTCTGACATTGGCAAGTGTTTCTCACCAACTTTTCATCCATCTTCTTGAGGAGAAGCAAGAGAGCATGGTGGGTCGGAATATGAGCCTGTGATTGGGCTGCCTGGCTTTGAATGCAACTCCTACACTCACGAGCTTTGGGTTGGGCAGTTCCGCCCCTGGGACCGGGATTTGAGGACACCATCTACCTCACGGGATCATTCCTGGAATCACTCCATTAAATTTATTCAGCACACAGAATCATGCCTGGTATATGATAGGTGTGATTTAAGTCTGCTTCGTAATCTGATTTGATGCCAGTAGGATTTTTTTTTCTCTGTTTCCTCTGTATGTTACTGGGGCAAAAAAACCTTTAAAAAATAATGTACCAGTAGAACAAACTCACAAGCTTGTGCTTAACAAGAACTTTATAGACTTCTGTTCCTCAAAAGAGACCTGACAAAACCTAAAAAACGGGTACCTTGGAAACAAATGAATGTGAGCTTTGAAGCCTATTTTAAGACGGAGCCTAGGAATTTGAGTGCCGAAGGACATCTATGCTTTCTACAATGGTTTATTAGTTTTCCTTACTTGTAAAGGAAATCTCTTCATAGGCCACTGACCAGGGTTACTTGATCTCTTTTGATATTGACGTATCATGCTACAAGACATTCATCCTGAAACCTTTGACCACAAGTAACAGAGCCTTTTTATGGTGGAAGCACACAGACCTACGGTACAATGCACATTTGGAGAACACACAGCCTGCACTCCCAGGATAAATACAGGTGATTTTCAGGGGGATGTGCTCTGAAGAGGCAATACAAAATTGACTTTCCTCTGCCTTCTAGCAGACCTGAGATTTTCAGCAGGCTTTTGGAGAGTGGCGGGGAAACAAGTGAACTCCTTCGCAAAGCCTCAGTCTGATCTTAATTGATTTTGTGCCTTCTCGTTTTGTGTCTTAGGCTACTTTCCACCATCTTTCTGCAGAAGGACAAAAAATCAATCTGCCCACTGGACAAAATGATGTTCCAATCTGATTGGGTAATAGATACACATGGTTTGGGAGAAGAAGCCCTTGGCTTGGGTCTTAGCTCCATTGCTCACTATTTTCATCCTTGGGATAGGAAAACCAATTCTGGTGGTGCCGTTTTCTCATCTGTAAGTGGAATGAGCTGGAACTGGTGAGCTTTAAGACTGCCTTTCAGCACTGAGGACTGGGAGTCACTGATGGGTGCTTAGGGATGGCTAGAACCTTTGAGATTGCTGCAGATGTCTGCAGTAGGTGAACTTCTGGTTGGAAGCTTGGGGGCGTAGCTAAGCTGTCACTGGCCAGCTGTATTGCCCAGGGGAAATCACCTCTCTCTGGGTCTCACTGTCTTCATCTTTCAAACTGTAAGAATCAATTCACAAGGGTCTTACAAGGGAAAAAATGGCATAAAGTACACGAGGGATGTGGAAGTACTTTGGAAATTAGGAAGTCTTTTACAAACTCTTATTGCCATTGATATTGTCATACCAACCCCTCCCTAGTACATTCCTCTCCCTTCACTGTTTACTTTCTGGATTCATCCTGAAGTGAGTTTCCCAGAAAACAAACTTCTTTCAAGACAGTAGGCACACCTCTGGTTGCTCAGACTGTACCTAGAACAGGGCTTTGCTCCTGATATTTGCTCCATGTTTATTAAATAATGACTACCAATGACAAGAGTTGATGATTGTTCAAAGCCAGCTAGAGAGACTCAATTTGTACAAGGGAGCTGGGTACACAGGTTTGTCTCGTCTGGATCTAGAGAAAATTATGATTAATTCAATGTTTAATTTGGTTACTCAAATGAAAACAGAATATGGTAACAGACATCTAACACCTTGAGTTTTCACTTGGGTTGGGTTAGCCACTTTTCTTTGGCACAAAGCCAGAAAGTAGAGGGAATTTAAACTGAGACTAGAGATTTGAAACCACCCAAGCTATGGTAGGTGCATTTTTGTTGGAGAGGAAGGAGGGTTGAGGTCTGAGTTTACTATGGTAAATGGTTTAATTGCATTTGAGTTTGAAAATAAATCTTCCCCATCCTGAGTTAGTCCTTCTTTTGAATTTGCTGAACTAATATTTTATAATCTGATTGAAGGAAAGCTCCCCTCCCCCAAATGCCCCATTAAAATAATGAACTTGGAGGTTTTCTTGGATGTCTTTAACCGTAAACTTCCGGGATGGCTGTGAATACATTTCATTTGACACTTCTGGGAGGTTATTTCTCCTGGAGTGTTACCTCACTTCACAATTCCTTCGGGTAATAAATGTGCACATGTCAGTTTGTCTCCTGCAGCTTGCGCCTCCATTATCTTTAGCTGTCTGGGGTGGAGGCTGCCACCTTACTAGTGGCTGCTGGTTCTGCTGTCTGGGCGGCCACGGGAGGACTTTTTCTAGCCCACTGTGATAAACCACAAGGTGAAAATGTTGGAGAAAAAAAAGCAGCATTTAGCTCAAGTGCAAATTGGGCCCTGGCTTTGTTGGAGGAGGGCATGCTGAGGACTGGCTAATTGGAGTGGAAACCACCAGAAAATGCTTAGATGCTGGTAGCTGGCAGGAGGTGTTTTCATTTGAGAAGGAGAAGTCTTCTTCCGGGATGTTGTTTCTTTTTTCCTCTTTACTTAGGGTGACTGACTTGTCCTAGTTTGTTTGCAACTCTCCCGTTTTTTTTTTAAAGTTGAATGTCCTGGGTCCTGGGAAGCACTCACCCTTGTCCAACAGATTGGAAGAGAGGGCCCCCGTTCTTCCTATATGGCGGTGTTTGCTTTTCCTCATTGCCATCTATGCAGCTTTACAAGGCCACCTATGGTAGGCTGAAGACCCAGGCTGAAACTCTTACAGTCCTCCAAGGGTCACCAGCATAGCAGAGTTGAAGCCAAGCTGCATGAAACAGCATGATCCTATCCAAGCCCGCAGAACTTGGAAGGAACACGGTCTTAGTCTTGGAGCATGAGATCTGGAAACCATCCAGAGACTTAAAAAAAAAGAGAGGAATCTGTCCTTTCCAGGACATAGCAAGTGTGAAGGTGGCAAGTCCCACAGAAATGCCTGGGACCAATATCCCACGAACTGGCCTTCAAACGGTAATAACAGCAATAGGGACACGGCTCAGTTTAGCTTGCATTCTCCAGGTCCCAGCAAAAGACCGAAAGAAGTAATTTCAAATTAAGCAATCCCGGGCCGTAAGGGTAGTGTCCTTTCTGAAGCAATCTGGGGCTGGGTTTATCTGGGGAGAAGCCAGGAAAATTCATGGACTAAAATCCTCCCCTGGATTCTAGGAGAAGCTGGGCCCATTTCATCAGAGGATCTGCAAGTTCAGGCACCTGAACGTGGGTTTGAACCTTCTTTTTCTGGGGTGAAGACACTGGGTTAATATTGCCACAAGCACATTCCAGGAGGTTTGCTGCTCGCTGTGGTGGGCTTTCCCGTGACTGGCAGTGTAAGACCATCTGAGCATGGGCTTACTGGGGGTGGAGGGTAGCATTCCTCAGGATTTGAAGGTATATTCCTGCACAAAAGGAACAGGATGGAAAGTCAAAGAGACCTTTTAGGGGGCTTTAAAGAGGTATTTACATGCATTTAGCTTTGGGGGAAAACCTGCAGTTAACTACCATTAGCAACAGTTTGTATACCTGAGAATCCGTATTTGAGGGATCTGAAGTACCCAGAGAAGAGGATCCCCAGCCCCTGGGCCTCCTGAAGGGGATAGGATCTGTCATGTTAATGACATGTGCATATCATTAAGGAAAGGGACAAAGGGCTGAGCTCGGGAGTGAGAGTTGTTCTAGGAACTCTTCAAAATGCAGATGCGCACACTTATGGGGGAGGGGAGGAGGGCCCTGGAGTCAGCCCCAAGGACGTCCTTCCAGAAACCACCAGAGCCTGTGTGTACTTGTGTGTCTGAATGGGGGGAGGGTGTGTTACATTCTCCACAGGTATGGAGCGCTGAGCACACTGCTCCCCTCTTGTCCACAAAAATGACAGCTCCCCGCACTATCACGGACCCCCTGCAGAAGTAGAACTGCAATTTTACTTCAATTTATTGAGTTTAAAATGACCACATTTAGCAGGGCATGATGGCACACACCTGTAATTCCAGTGGCTCTGGAGGCTGAGGCAGAAGGATTGCAAGCTCAAAGCCAGCCTCAGCAGTTTAATAAAGCCCAAGCAACTTAGATAGGCACTAGCTCAGAAATGAAAAGGACTGAGGATGTGGCTCAGTGGCTCTGTGCCCTTGGGATCTATCCCTGTTACCAAAAACATAAGAAAGAATAAAATAAAACTGCTAACTTTCTGGAATGCCAGGCTCCGCACACTCTCCTGAGCCAAGTCACACCACCCCCTGGAAGGGACTTTGGTGGGGGTTGACAGTGAGATATAAAGCTCCATGACCTTCCCTTCAGCCCTGCTAGAGAGGCAGGGTGCAGATGAGGTAGGGGAAGAGAGGGAGGAGATCCCCAGTGCTAAGGCTCTGCCCATCACCTGGGGAGGACATGGTGGGGAAGAGGCATGAGGGCATAGAAAACCTTCCACAGTAGGGACAAAAGGCAGGGTGCTTGGGGTGTGTAAGGATTGGCTCGATGGGGATGGGTGGAGGGACAGTGTGGGTGCAAGTGCAGGGGCAGCAGGCACATTCAGGGGACAGGCCCATCCTGGAATGGCAGGCAAGACAGGAAGGCCGGGCCTAGGGATCATCTCCAGGCATGGGAAACTGAACAAAGTGTCTGAAATGCAGAAAAACATGATGGGGGTCCTGTGGCTTTAGGAGAATTTGCTGCTACATAGAAGGATTTAGTCCAGGCCACACTATTCTGGAGGATACTCACTGGCCACTGTATCAAGGGACCACTGTGGCTACTTTCCAAAGGGAGCACTCCCAGACATGGTGTGAAGACTCCAGATGCGGGCATGTGGGGGCCCGGCGCTGAGCTCAGGGAGGCCACTACATAGAGTTTCTTCCACCACCAACCTTGCCTGATGACGTTTCATACCATAACTTAGGGACCCTTTGTCCATCTGTCTTCCAGGGATCAGCTCAGGGACACTTTTGCCACAAAATCTTTAACTCCCCTCTGCAGAAATCTTGTTTTTTTACCTCTAACCTCTTCACCCAGTGCTTTTCCTATGCCACTTTGTGTCTATAAAACACAAAAATAAGCCAGGCACGGTGGCTCAAGCCTATAATCCCAGCACTTAGGGAGGCTGAGACAGGAGAATCACGAGTTCAAAACCAGCCTAAGCAATGGTGAGGCGCTAAGCAACTCAGTGAGACCCTGTCTCTACATAGAACACAAAATAAGGCTGGGGATGTGGCTCAGTGGTTGAGTGCCCCTGAGTTCAATCTCCAGTACAAAAAAAAAAACCCACAAAAATAACTTCCTCCCTTGCTACCATCGTTATTATGAAAAATAACGAGTGGAGAAAAATATAAACAAGAAAGAAAAATATCACTAGCAACCTAACTTGAAGAGATAGCAACTATTGAAATTTTGGTGTATAGCTTTCTAGATTTTTCCACATACACATGAATACGCCTATTTGTTTTGTATCTTTGGAAGGTCATATGACTTTCTTATGCACTATCAGTAATTGTGTTTGTGCATGTAAGGGACTCTCTTATCTCTGTATAATCTGCATTCTCTGGAATGGGCTTATACAGTTGGCGAGTAGCAAGTGATGAATGTATGATTGAATGTATTTTTCTATATCTACCTATTAAAAGACAATTTTGGATTGTGTTAATATCTGAGGTCCTTTCCAGTTCGAATATTCTTAAAACTTTCAGTCATTACTATCTCTAACATGGGTAGAGGAACTACTACCAGAGTCCTAGGTCAGAGGGTCTACCCTGCAGGTCCCAACAAGTCAGGTCTGGTCAATTTCCCCAAAAACCAAATGACAAAAGTAACAGTGAAAGCAAGAAAGGATTTTAACTCATATAGCTGTACTGGGAAGAAAAAGGAGACCAGAGTTTCCAACCTTGTCTTCAGGGTACTGACATGAACTTCCAGATTATATAGACAATGGGCACTAAAGATACGCACAGCCAATCTGTCTTGATCAAATTGCCATCCAGTTTGATTGTGATCTCAGGATTGTTGGCAGGCAGACAGTCCAGGCAGTCCTTATTGGTGGTAAGAAAGTTGCTGTTAAGCCAGGCGTAGTGGTGTATGTAATCCCAGCAGCTTGGGAGGCTGAGGCAGGAGGATCACAAGTTCAAAGCCAGTCTCAGCCATTTTGCGAGGTATATGCAACTCAGTGAGACCCTGTCTCTAAATAAAATACAAAAAGGGACTGAATAGTTAGGTGCCACTGGATTCAATCCCTGGTATCAAAAAAAAAAAATTCTTTAAGCAAGAAGTGTGTAGTAAATATTAGGTAGTACAGCAGTTATGAGCTGGCATACAATACAGGTGAGGGTTCAGATGCTTCCCAGCCTCTGTGTCACTTCTCCTGGTTGGTCCCTCTGTCTGGAAGCTACTGGGTCGGCATCAGCTTCTTTATCAATAGTACCCATTTTTTTGTGGCTCTGCTCAATGGCAGTCTCTTCCACATAGCTTCCCCTGATCCACCTGTTGGAATTTTTTGAGCTTCTTTGTGCCTCCTTTGGGCTTGTGTGAGTTGTCTCAGGTTTTACTTTGAGTGTTTGTGATAAGGTCACATGTTTGCCACATGACCCTCTGAGCCTTAGATTCACCATCTTTATAACAGAGATAATGGAATCGATCTTCCACAGTAGCCCAAGCAGGCTGTGATTGCTATAATTATAATATATACCTTTTTCCAAGGAACTCTTGGAGAAGACACATGTTCTTAGTTGATCTCTGGATTCATCACGTCAACAGGACACTGAATACATACTGTTTGGTGCTCACACAATGTTTCTGAAATAAATTGAAGAAAAAACCTTGAAGGGGTTGGGAGATGGGAATGGGAAAGACAGTAGAATGGATCGGATATAACTTTCCTGTGTTCATATATGAGTATATGACCAGTGTAGCTCCACATCATGTATAACCACAAACATGGAAAGTTATACTTCATGTATGTATGACATGTCAAAATACACTCTACTGTCATGTATAAGTAAAAAGAGCAAATTAAAAAACAAAGAAAAAGAAAAAGGCTTAAAAGATAAATAATGGCATCGGTTTAACTTTAGGACACTTCTTGTATCTCAGTCCTCCTTACTCACTCTCCACAACAAATAGGATGTATTTTTGCTCCTTATTCCCTCAGTCTATTAAGCTTCTATAGCTCTGCATAGTTTCCAAAGCTTTGTAGTAACCTAAGAAAGTAGGTATTGTTGTGTCCAGTTTATAGATGAAGAGAAACCAAAACTTACATACACCTAGAGAGGAGTGGACTTGGGATTTGAACTTTGGATTTCTGTTCAAGGTTCTGTATTCTAAACACGATTTCACAGCACAATGGAAAATTATTTCAAGCCAGCAAAGATCCTCTAAGTTGGACTCATTTTCCTGCATTATTACTGATTGGGGCTAAATGTGGATTTGAAGATTGGCATGAAGCAAGAATTTCAGACACAAATTAGTTTTTATTTTTTATTTTTGTTTTGGGTACTGGAGATTGAACTCAGGGGCACTCGACCACTGAGCCACATCCCCAGCCCTATTTTGTGTTTTATGTAGAGACAGGGTCTCACTGAGTTGCTTAGCACCTCGCCATTGCTGAGGCTGGCTTTGAACTTGCGATTCTCCTGTCTCAGCCTCCCTAAGTGCTGGGATTATAGGCTTGAGCCACCGCGCCCGGCTACAAATTAGTTTTTAGATAGGAGTATATGAATACTCAGGGAGGGAGGAGAAAGGGCTCTCGTCCTCTGTCTTCATCAGTCCCCAGGAACTGTGAGGTCTCCATGGTTCCTGGAGATGCTCCAGAGGGCTCTGGGCTGCACTATGCATCTCTGGTTCTGGGTCTCAACTCTGCTGTAGTGAATGGGCTGATGCTGCTAGACCTTGAAGCCTGTGCTGTGTCACTTTATAGTGATTCTCATCCCTGATGTAAGTAACATCTTGGAAACTTAACACCCCCGACAAACCAACCACCCAACTCAAAAGTGGACAATATAGGCACTTCAAGAAAGAGGACATACCAATGGCCAATAAGCATAGGAAAATTTGCTCAACATCTTTAATTATTAGGGAAATGAAAATTGAAAACAAAATGAGATACCACTTTGCACCCAATGGGACCATTATTATAAAAACAACAAACAAATAAACAAACAAATAAAAATGAAATAGCAAGTATCAGGGAGGATTTGATGCATGGCAAACAGAAATGTAAAACAGTGTGGCTGCTGTAAAATCAGTACTGTCGATCCTCAAACATGTTAAACAGAATTGCCATGTGACCCAGCAATTCCATTTCTAGATGGATACCCAAAAGATTGAAAGCAAGGACTCAAACAGATACTTGTACACAAATGTTCAAAGCAGCTTTATTCTCAATAGCCAAAATTTGGGAACAGCCCAAATGTTTATCAGTGGATAAGTGTATGAACAAAATGTGATCTCTTCATACAACATAGTACTATTCAGCCTTAAAAAAAAAAAAAGAGAAAAATAGCCGAGCATGGACGTGCTCCCCTGTAATCCTAGTGGCTTTGGAGGCTGAGACAGGAGAATCACCAGTTCAAAACCAGCCTCAGCAATGGCGAGGCGCTAAGCAACTCAGTGAGACCCTATCTCTACATAAAACACAAAAAAAGGGCTAGGGATGTGGCTCAGAGGTCAAGTGCCCCTGAGTTCAATCCTTGGTACTAAAAGAAAGAAAAAAATTCTGACACATCTCATAACATGAGTGAACCTTGAAAGCATTGTGCTAAGAGAAATAAGCCAGGCAGAAAGGATAAATAATGTGTAACTCTAGAGATGGATTGAGGTGTCTATAACAGGCAAATTCATAGAGACAGTGTAACAGTGATTATCAGGGTCTGGGGAAAGAAGGTCACGGTGAGTTATTGCTTGATAAGTTTCAGTTTGGGATTTTACAAAAATTCTGGCCATACGTAGTGGTGATGGTTGCACAATATTGCCAATATATTTAAGTATCATTGAATTATTGTGTAGTTGAAAGTGCTTGACATATCCAGGCACGGCAGCACACACCTAGTGATTTGGGGGTTAGAAGCGGGAGGATCACAAATACAAGGACAACCCGGGCAACTTAGCAAAAGCCTATCTCAAAATTAAAAGAAAAAAAAAAAGTTGACACAGTTAAAAAAGGAAACAGAAAATCTGAATGTCCAGGCCACATCTCAGACCTATTAAATCCGATTTTCTTTTTTTTTTTCTTTTTTTTTGGAACCGGGGATTGAACTCAGGGGCACTCGACCCCTAAGCCACATCCCCAGCCCTATTTTGTGTTTTATGTAGAGACAGGGTCTCACTGAGTTGCTTAGCACCTCGCCATTGCTGAGGCTGGCTTTGAACTCACAATCCTCCTGTCTCAGCCTCCCTAAGTGCTGGGATTACAAACGTGAGCCACCGCGTCCGGCTTAAATCCGATTTTCTTTGGATGAATCTGAGATGTTATACTCCCCAGGTGCATAAAATGTGAGCCCAAGGCTAGGAACAATGACCTCCATGCACTGCTCCTGATTTTTAGAAAAGGAGCCCCATATTCTCAGCTCTTATTATTTACCTCCTATATGCCCCACAGGTACTCACACTCAACTTATTCAAATACAACTCATGTTTTTCTTCTCTAGACCAGAACCCCAGCTAGTTACTGTGGGTCTCTAGCATGGTCATTTACCTGGTGGCTCCATTGAGACACCTGAGTACCACTCTTGGGAAAAGGAATCGTTTCTTGTGATCTCTTCACACATGTCATAGTGTTATCAGGGAAGAGAGGCCATCCCAACATTTGTGGGGCTGTAGCAACACAGGGGGCCTCACCCTCTTCATCCTCCTTCCCCCATCACCAGCTTCATCTGCATCTAGGAGGCACATCCCTT
>CM053411.1:71321233-71346860 GCA_028644305.1 Xerus rutilus | reverse complement strand
TTTTTTTAATTATAAAAATAATTGCTGCTAATATTTACTATGAGTGTTGCACCACACAACTTATTTCCTCACAATAAACCAATAAACCGAACCATAAATTAAATGCACATTTGTCCCTATTTCTGCAGTAGATAGCAAGACCTGCAAACAGGCCAGCTCTAAAAGCAGAATCTAAAATACACCAAACAGGTCTGATTTGAGGCTTGTGACATTAAACTTGCATCCAAGCATGGGGAACAGTGTCAGGGTCCATCCTCCAGTGAGAGCTGCTCAGGATGTAGTCATCCCGGAAAAGTGTCACAGAGCCACATTGCAGAGGGAACCTGGACAAAACCTGGAAGGGATAACTCTTCCTTCTGTTGTCAGAAGCTCGGTCCTTGTCCCTAATGCCAATCCAATAATGGTTTTGAGAAAAAGAAAAAAAGGTTTATTGCTTTGATGGCAAAGAAGAAACACAGGGAACTTTTGTCCCAAAGGCTGTGGTTCTGTCTATCAGCAGGAATGGGGCTTTTAAAGAGGTGACTCAAAGGCTACATTCCACCCTGTTCTGTCTGGAGTTGTCATTCACTTGTTAATTTGGGAGATAGTCATTTCTGAGATCTTCTGGTACCATCCCCAAAGTCTGGATTACTTTGTTCCTGTGGTGGGGGTGTGCTCAGGGACAGATAACTCTGCCTAGGATGAAGAAGAAAGGTAATCCTGTTTCCCTTGAGATTAGGGATGGGGAGAGATTAGGGAGGAGCAGGGAGAGAGGAAGAGAAAGAAGCATGTCTATTTTAAAAATGCAATGGCAGAGCAGCAAGGGCTATACTCAAAGCATAAAGTCCACATCTTCCCTCTTCCTGAGTGAACCACCCCAAGGGCAGATCTTGGGGGAGGAAGTCAGGAGGCCCAGCCAGAGGAGTCAGGGAGGCCCATGCTCTTCAGAGCCCCTGATGCGAGGTGTACCGGGAACCAATACAGGTTTTCTGGGGGTGGCCCAGTGTGTGCCCTGCTCTGAGCTGTGTGGACTGGAGCTAGTGACCTTGTCTGTTAAAAGGCAGGGAAAGTTCCAACCTCACAAGGTAGAGCAGAGTAAATGAAATAAAAGACTTCGAGGGTTATGTAAATTGCAGAAGCCACACAAATCTAATGGCTTATTGTTACCCATTAGCTCATTTGATTTGCATAATCTCCCTCTGAGTTGGGAGGTTATTTCCCTTTTAGGGCCAGCCCTTGGTGCCTGAGCTGAAGGAGAGCTAGGCTCCAGCTGCTGCCTCCACTCTCTTGCCCCACACCCCCTGTGCCTTGGCCAGTTTGTCCTTGTGCCAGGAGACTGGGCTGGCTGCAGGCAGCCCTAGCGCTGCCCGAGAGCCAATGAGTGTGCCCTCCGCAGGGACCTGGCCTTCCTCTGAAACCGTCCTAGTGTGGATAAGCCTCTAGCCAGTCCCCGAGAGCTGAGCAGAGGGGCCTGGGACAGTCTCATCTCACCCTCCCACGGGGCCAGGCCTAAATCACTCTCAGAGGCCCTTGTGCGGTCCTCCTTTCATTCTGACCCAACAATACAGGGGTGAGCTGAGGTCAGAATTTCCACCTTTGGCTCTGGATTTCCTGTCTTTTGTGGAGCCCAGGACAGATTATGCCACCCAGCTTCTTGTCATTTTAGCACACCGGGGCCTCCCCTGGTCTGGCACCAGCCTGCTCCAGGAGATGGCAAATCCTCTTGGGGGTGAAGAGAGAGAATCTGCCTTCCTCCCAACCATGCCGGCCTGGGTGCTGGCTGTTGTTGGCTATAAAATATGTCTAATGGCTTCTTGTGTGATCTGAATACTGCTAGCATCCTAACAGCCACATGAAATGTTACAGGTTAAAAAAAACAAAAAAGGTCATCCATGTTAAACAACAGATGATGGCAATCTCTTCTACTTCTTTTGCATCCCAGATTATGCAATATGAAAGAATAAGGAATAGGCCCCTGGGAGCAGAGAGGAGTCAAGAAATGAAAAGTTAAGAATGCTGTGTTAAAGCCGGGCGCAGTGGCCCACGCCTGTAATCCCAGCACTTAGGGAGGCTGAGACAGGAGAATCGCGAGTTCAAAGCCAGCCTCAGCAACGGTGAGGTGCTAAGCAACTCAGTGAGACCCTGTCTCTAAATAAAACTCAAAATAGGGCTGGGGATGTGGCTCAGTGGTTGAGTGCCCCTGAGTTCAATCCCTGGCACACACACAAAAAAATGCTGTGCTAATAATGCTTGCACCTTGTCGTTGGTGCCAATTCAATAATGAAAGCATGGTTTTGAGAAAAAGGAAAAAGAAGATTTATTGCTTTGTTAGCAAAGGAGAAATACAGGGGACTCCTGTCCCAAAGGCTGTGATTCTGCCCATCATGGGGAACAGGGGGCTTTTAAAGAAGTGATTCAAAGGCTGCATTTCATGTGTTCTGTTCAGAGTTGTAATTCACTTGTTAATTTGGGAGATAGTCTTTTTTTTTTTTTTTGGTACCAGGGATTAAACACAGGGGTACTCCACCACTGAGCCACATCCTAGCCCTTTGTATTTTATTTAGAGACAGGGTCTCTCTGAGTTGCTTAGTGCCTTGCTTTTGCTGAGGTTGGCTTTGAACTCATGATCCTCCCACCTCAGCCTCCCCAGCCACTAGAATTATAGGCGTGCACCATTGCGCCCAGCTGCGATAGCCATTTTTGAGATCTTCTTGTGCCATCCCCATATCTGAATTACTTCATTCCCGTGGTGGGTGTGTGATCAAGGACAGATAACTCTTCCAAGGATGGGGAAGAAAGGTAATCCTGTTTCCCCTGAGATTAGGGAGGGGGAGAGATTAGGGAGGAGGAGGGAGAGAGATTAGAGGAGGAGAAAGAAACATGTCCCCTTAAAAATAAGTTGCAGTGGCAGCAGCAGTTGCAGTGGCAAGTTTGCAGTTCACTCAAAGCAGAGTGAACCACTGCCACACAATGACAGAAGTTTATTTTTCACGTTTCTGCAGCTGGGAATCTGAAGTCAGGGTCAGGGGGGTGGGCTTCTGGGGGCCGTGAGGCCTTCTCTTAGCCTCTGTGGACCGCAGGCAGTTCGTGATGCCCCTTGGCTTGGAGAATCATTCCTGTTTCTGTCTTCTCATGGAGTTCTGAAGTACATCTCCACACAGCCATGTTCTCCCTGTGTCCAAATCTCCCCCATTTTATAAGGACCACAGTCACATTGGGTGAAAGGTCCACTCTATTCCAGTGTGACCTCATTCTACCTAATTATATCTGCAATTACCCTGTTCCAAAGTAAGGTCACATTCTGAGACACCAAAGGGCCAGGCCTCCAATGGGTCTTTTTGGAGACACCAATCCATGCCATAGCAGAGCTCTCAAAGTCAGGCAACTGCTATTTGTGTCTGCTCTGTGCCAGGCCCTGTGTTCAATTCTGGGGTTGCAGAGATGCCAAGGACACTATCTGCCCTTGGGGGACTTACAGTCTGGTGGAGAGACAAACCAAAGAGAGAAGTGCTAGCAAGTGTGCTCAGGGTGGTGGTGGGTCAAAGCCAGTGATGAGGGCCATTCCAAAAGGGCCCGCCAGCTCTTGCTGTAGTGAGGGAAGGCTTTCCAAAGAGGGTGACTCCCTATAGGGGAAAGCCAGGGGCTCCACTCCTTGCCCTCCCTGCCAGCCCCCTCAGTCCTCCTGCCTGTGTGCAGGCACTTTCCTTGCTCCTGTACCTTGGGTCCCCCAGGTGAGGGAGAGAAACCAGCACACCAGAGGCTGGATGTGAGGTTTTCAGCAGTTTTAATGAATTCTTTTCATTCTTTTTTGGAGCTGTGAATCATGACTCATTCCACGTGAAATTAAGTGGTGATGTCTACCTTGAAATAGAGCCTGTTCTGCTAAAGGAGAAGATCCTACCTTGGGAACCCTATGCCTGGGAAAGGAGCAGAGGAAAATGGAGACTGAAGGTGGGGGACTAGAGTGTCTACCGTGTGCTGCTGAGGAGCTGGTCTTTGGATTCTCCCCACCAAGACACCTGGCGAGTCTGTGCTTAGGGTTGGTCTTCTCCCAGAATTGAATGAAGTTGCAAACTCACCACTGTAGAGTCAGAAACATGAACATTTTATTCAGAGAAGTGCTTGATTAATGCAGTCAGCAAATACCTTGGCGGGGTGGAAGGGTGGGAGGGTCGTATCAGAATTCTACTTTTTAGTGTTTTTCCCCTGTTTGAACAACAACTTGCATGTGTAGGAACTTTTCCCTTTTGCAAAATCCTTCCTAACATCAAATGGCACCTGATCCTTACCCTTGCCTTTGACAGCCAGCAAGATGGGCTTCTTTCCCCACTTCAGGGTCAGGATGCTGGGATAGGTCATGTGACTTTTAGGGAACAAATGGCAGCCTCAGATTCATAGGGAGATCCTAGACTCTATATCCAGGGTTCCCTCATCAGGGCTGTGAACTTTTTTCAAGGGGTCTGCCTGTGCCCTGCCTTTCTTTTACCTAGTCTGGCCTCTGGGAGCCTGGGTGGGAAGGCCCATGAGTCTTCTCTAGATTAGAAGCAGCTTCTCGGTTAGTGAATGAACCTCAGCCCCTGGGGCCAGGCTGCCCACTATTGAGTCCCCACACTGCCTCTTCCTGGTGATGATGGGCAAGTTCCATAGCCTCTCCATGTTTCCTTTTCTCCCTCTATAGGATGGGGTGATGAGGACTCATTAATTTATGTCACTTTCTTGGGACAACTCTTAAAGCCTAGAAACTTCCATATATATAAAGGTACCAGGTGATGAAGAGCTTTGAGGACTCAACAGTAACAAGGCCAGTGGCAGATCCAGAGTCACTCTCTGACTCTGTAAGATGCTAGCAGTTGCCCAGCTTGTTTTATTTATCTATCTATCTATCTATCTATCTATCTATCTATCTATCTATCTATTTATTTATTGATGCTGGGAATTGAACCCAGGGCCTTGTGCATGCAAGGCAAGCACTCTACCAACTGAGTTATGTCCCCAGCCCCTTGTTTTGTAATTGGGATTGAACCAGGGCTGCTCTATCACTGAGCTGCACCCTGGCCCTTTTTATTTTTTTGTGTTGAGACAGAGTCTTCCTAAGTTGCCCAGACTGACCTTGAACTTGAGATCTTTCTGCCTTAGGCTCTTGAGTAGCTGGGGTTACAGGTGCATGCTATGGAGCCTCTGGCCCAGCTGGCTTTATTTTTTTTTTGGTTAGAGGAAGTCCTGCAAATTGAACTCAGAGGCATTCTACCACGGAGCCACATTCCCAGTCTTATTTTTTATTTTATTTAGACACAGCTTCTCACTGAGTTGTTTAACACCTCGCTATTGCTGCGGTTGGCTTTGAACTCATGAACCTCCTATCTCAGGCTTCTGAGCTGCTGGGATTATAGGCATGCGCCACTGCACCTGGCTCCCAGCTTTCTTTTTAATGAGCACTCAATGGTCTTGAGGTTCTAGGCAGGATGTCTGGATTCTACAGCCCTAGCTCCTCATGTTATGTGGAGCTACTGCCTTTTTACTTGACGGTGGCCTGACCATTTTTTATTCCTCTCCATATCCTTAGCACCTGATCCAGTCCCTGGAAGACAGTAAGTGCACAATCTACACCTTTCAAGTTAAAACTTCAGGATGCTAAACTTTGTTCTGGGCTTCCGTTTCCTCCCTGCTCTATCGAATCTGCTCATGGCCCAGGACTCAGCTTTGTGTCCTAAGCTTCTAAGAATCTTGACTTCCTTCCAAGGCATTTCAGGAGTGTCTCTTTGGAACTGAAACACTAGAATATTCACACTAGAAGAGAATGGGCTCAGACACACCGCAACTGGGGTGGGTCTGTTTCCTTAGGAGTCATAGGCTGGGGTTCCTAGTGAGTTTCAGAAGAGGGATACCTAGAGCTGGATTCCCACAGCTGAGAACGGGAGCCAGATTGAAGGCTGGGTGGATGCAGGTTTATGGACCTCCAAACAATTTTAGGATCCTTTTTGCCATGTTAGAAAAACAAAATTAAATATGAAAGAAAATATTTATTTAAGATAAATTATAAAAAATCAAATACAAAAGTGCTAAATACATACTTGTCACCAGCCCCAAAAATCTGTCACAGTTTATTAACTAATTGTCTGTGACACCTCTATGTTTTCTACATTTTGGGGGTCACCTCTTCATATGACAGTAATTTTATAATAACATTCTTTTTTTTTTTTTTGGTACTGGGGATTGAACTCAGGGGCACTCGACCACTGAGCCACATCCCCAGCCCTATTTTGTGTTTTATGTAGAGACAGGGTCTCACTGAGTTGCTTAGTGCCTCGCCATTGCTGAAGCTGGCTTTGAACTCGCGATTCTCCTGTCTCAACCTCCCTAAGTGCTGGGATTACAGGCTTGAGCCACCGCGCCCGGCTATAATAACATTCTTTACAGAGAGAACAGAAAGATGATTCAGTCTTTTCCTTAATCTGAAATGGATAATCTTTTAAAAATAAAATTAGTACTTTAGAAAAGTGTTTTGCAATTGCGAATTTTGGAAAAACCTCAGTCAAGTTTCTTTGCTAGGTGAGCTGTTCGATTTCAAGGCATTCCTGGGCACCGATTAATCTTAAATATTCTTTGAATTGGTCACTTTCATGAGCAAGTCCACCATCGTTACTGTGGTGTTATGAAGTCATAGGCTCTCTCTGTAGACCCAGTGTTTCATATCAACTAACCCGAGGGCAAAAATGCTGGTGGCACACTGCTGGGACATCAGTAATGAACGGCATTTAAAATGGCTTACTTGCAAGTTATATAAACACTGGCAGGTGAGCCTTTCACTGAGGCCTTGGAAGGAATCGGTGAATGGAGGACTCTGAAGCTTAAACTTCATTAGCTTTATAGAAAATCCACATCTGCTTATCAGGGAGATCATCCAATGACCAGCCGATTATGAGGACCTTGTTATCCTCACATCCTTTCCCTTTCTCCTTCCTTCTTCAGCCACAGAGTTCAATGTCAAGCTTTCACTCAAACACTGCCTCCTTCAGTCCAGGCGATTGTTTCTCCTGTACCTGGCTGTGCCGCTGTCCCTTTGTCGTCTGTTTCCCCCTCTGCACTCTGGACCTAGGGGGAGCAGGGGTCCAGGATTAGTCATCTTCGTTTGTAACTGAGCACCTCGCTCCAGAGGTTCCACATGTGTGATGATCACTGCTTGTGATTTTAGGAACGTCACATGTCACAGCATTGTGACTCAACCAAAATGATTTTCCCTTTAAGTAACTCAGTAACCAATTAGGATTTGTCAGACAAATATTTACAAGACCATTCCTTTCAAATGCATCTTTGGGGACTATAATAGTACCTGCGCCTAAATAAACACAGTGGAGGAACTGGAGGCTTTTAAGAGTTCACTTCAACTTGAAATGAGATTATAAATAATTCTAAAAGCCCCACAACTTTATGACAAAGCCCTAGAAGAGCTGTTGGGAAGGAGGAAGGAAGCGAAATAAAACCCAAGCCGGGGATGAAAGCGCACCCCAGACAGCCCCTGTGACCCTTCCCCTGCACAATTAGAAACCGATCCAGCAAGGAAAGACACGCTCACTTATGGACTTCAAATTCCTGCATCGCTGCTCCTCCGCCAAGGAGAGCAGAGGAAATACCAGCTTGGTGTGTGTGAGCCCACAGCAGAGGGGACTGGTTGAGAGCTTGGGACTCTCCAGCGCCCACAGGGAGGAAGAAACTCCCTGCACAGGGCCCTCCTGTTGCAAACTGGATCCGTCTGATTCTGGAGGCAATTTAGGCTTTCTGTTTTCTTGGGCGAAGCTACTCAACTCTTGCATTGGGCTAAGAGTCGGGACCTGTGGGTGTTAATCCACATTTTGTGTTGAATTCCCTTTTAAGGTCACATCAACTGCCCAACCTTAGCTGTCACAGACCTGGGGCATGTCTGCTCTACTCAACCACTGCACCAGGCATGCAGACGCAGCCGTGAGTCCAGTGTGGTCCTGCCCTGAGCCACTGGGAGGCCAGACCTGGATGGCAAGAAGCATGAGGACCAACTCCCAAGAGGAAGCAGATAATACCCCGTGTTGTGGATAAGAAGGAGATATTCACAGGAAAAACAATATAGAAGGAAGACATTCCAGAAAGCAGAGAGAGCACAAACAGAGCTTTGCTGGTAGATACTAAGCAGCTCAGTTTGCTTGGAAACTGCAGATAACATGAAGGCAGGATTAAATGGAAACTGGGACTAATTTGGAATTTAAAAAAAAAAATAATGTTCCATGGACATTGATGCATTCTGTGGAACCAGTGACAGAGTGGATATGAAACTGCTTTGAAATTTATAAAACACCGTGCAATTAATGATTGCCAACACATATACACCAACACACACAGATACAAACATACATACACACAACTGTGATCTGTGATCTACTGGGGGTGTTAATGAAGTATTATTTCAAACTCATTTCTTTGTGTTTTTACTCATAGACTTCCTGGGTACATTTCACGAACACATTGCTTCTCAGTGAATGTTCAACTTAACTTCTACAGCCAGTCCTCCATCAGGGCTCACACTGTGGTTTTTCCCAGCACCAAGTCGGGAAGCAATGAGAAGGTTCTGGAATCAGGAGTGAAGCTGAGTGTTGCTGAAGCAACCCCGAGGCTCTTCCTGAAGGCCAGCATGCCTGATAAAAGCTTCACTGACTGCTGCAAGGTGGGCCCCAGCCTATGCCAAGCAGAAAAACACTCACCTTTGCTTTTTCCTGCGCAGTTTGGCAGAGGAACAAGAGTTGGGTTGGGGACACTTTTTGCAAATGACTTGTTGTGTGCCCCAGACTGGTCATTTCCTATTTGTGAGCCCCACTTTCCACATCTTTGAAGTATTGGGATGATGTGGTCTCTGAGGTCCCCCAGAGCTAAAACTTTAAAACTTTACAGAAGTCCTTTCCCATTGCAACTGCATCTGTGTGCCCCTGAAGCCTGGCACCTCCTGTGCCCCTGCCACTAGATGGTTACTGAAGGTTTGCTCTCACACACACAGGGACAAAGTGAAGCTGGATGTGACAGGTGGAAGAGCCACTGCCGCTCCATTCCCAGGGGATGGCCCAAGTCCTAGATGCATCTCTGTGTACCTGCTGCCTTTCTGTATTGTCTAAGGGTAAGCTCCAGTCTTCGACTCCGTCTCCGTGTTTGTGAACAATGACCAAGTGAGACAAGCCTTCCACTGATCAGGATCAGCGCCTGGAATCCTGCCCCCTCTGTTCTGTCTGGTGATATGTCTGAAACTCTGACTCAGGCCTGTTGTGTAAGTCGCATCCCGTAGGAGGTCCCGAGTCCTGGCCACATTTTGCTCATTCTGTCTGTGCTTCTCTTGTCCCTAATCAGCTGCCGAGATCGGCCTCCTTCACTCCTTTCTGGTATTTTTGTGAACTTTCAGATGTTGGGCGAGGCTCTGTGAAGACCTGCAAGAACACTCTGAGTTTCTCCATTTGGCAGATGAAGAGCTGGGTTTCAAAGACGCCTAATCACCTTCCTGAGGAACCATCTCACCCGGAAAGCCTGACATCTTCCCACTGCTCCCTGCTGTTTCAACCAATCTGGAGAAAAATGTCACTTTTCTACTTGTTTTCCACTTGGAGTAAGACTTCTACAGGGGCACTCTGGGTGGTGGTATCATGTGGTCCTTGGAGGGTTATACAAATGTTTTAAAAACTAGATCAAGTCCTGCATCCCAACTACTCAGGAAGCTAAGGCAAGAGGACCAAACATTTGAGGCCAGCTTCAGAAACTTAGCAAGACCCTCAGCAATTTAGTAAGATCTTGTCTCAAAATGAAAAATAAAAAGAACTGGAGATGAAGCTTGAAGTATAGCACCCCTGGGTTCAATGCCCAGTACCACAAAGCAAACAAACAAAATGAAATAGATCTGGTTCCTAAGGGAGTGCACTATATACAGGCAGCCTTCAGAGAACTCTTGTAGAGTGAGGATTTCTCCCCCTTGCAATTTTCACATTTGTCTAAATTATCTGCTTTCCAGACTGGACCTATTCTATGGGTGTGTTCCCCACCTCCCAAAGGGAATCTTGCAAGTATTTGTCCATCATTTCATCCTTTATAAAGGGTTTCTTTATAAAATGCATGAAGGATCATAACTCATATTGTAATTGTTAAAGCTAAGTTTATTTTGAAATAACTTCCAAATCTTTAACCTGCTATTCAAGATCATTTACACTCTGGGCAAACCTCTTTCTACTTTATTTTCTACCTGTCTTAACACATTCCATGTTTCCACCACACCACAGACCCATATCTTTCCTAGAAGAAATGTCCTCCTCTCAGCCTCTGCTAACTCAGATTCTTTCCTTTTGGATTCTCCTTCTTCCAACATCACCTCTTCAATAAGATTCTTCAACAAGAATCTTCAACAAGATTCTTTCCCTTTGGATTCTCCTTCTTCCAACACCACCTAGTCTCGTGTGTGTGCGTGCGCGCACACACACACACAAATAGACCCTCACTGGCCCATCCTCTCAGCTCAGATGCGTTCAAGTGCCACAAATCAGTAGTGTCCAATGTAGTAGCTACTAGTCCAGGCTATTTAAATTTAAATCAGTTAAAATAGAATATCAACAGAGGAACCGATAAACAAAATGTGGTGTATAGGTCCATAGAATATTCTTTGGCCTTGAAAGGGAAGGAAATTCTGATGTATGCACAACACAGAGGAACCTTGAAAACATTATAGGCAGTAAGAGTCAGATGTGCAAGGACAAATCTTGTCTGGTTGCACTTTCATGAGTGATGCAGCATTAGCAAATGCATATGGAGACAGAAAGTGGAATAAGGTGGCACTCCGTTCCCGGGAGTAGGGGAATCGGAAGCTATTTAAGGGGTACAAAGTTTCAGTTCAGAATGATAAAAACATTCTGGAAATGGATAATAGTGATGCTTGTACAGCATCGTGAATGTACTTAATGCTGCTGATTTGCCCACTTAAATGTTTAAAACAGTAAATTTTGTGTTATGCACATTTTACCACAATACAAATGTAAACTATGTTTAACATTTTTAAAAATTAAATAAAAGATAAAATGCAGGTTCTCAGTCATGCTAGCCACATTTCAAATGTTCAGCAGTGGCCACTGTATTAATTAGTTCCATCTCTGAGGAAGTTTCTAGTGGATAAGGATGTTTCAGATCTTTCCAGGTCGCCTTCTAGACCATTAGGCTTCCTTGAAGCTCCATCTCTGTGACTACTCCCTCCTTGGAATTCTCGTAATGATTTATTTTGATCTCTTTCAGGATTTTATCATGGTCTTCATTGTATTTCAGGCAAATGTGTAGTCAGTTGATAATGGCAAGCCAGGGAGGAAGTCTCACTTACCTGAGTGGCTCATCCCAGCCTGCCTTCCAGTGCCCCACAACCAGTCAGCACTAACCAAACAGGCATCTTTGAGTGAAAGGACGGGTCTAGAAGAGACTGTGGCACAGCAGAGCTTCCATGCTCTGGTTCTCTCTGGGAGCACAATTCCATTTTGTATATTTCAGAGGCCACCCCAAGTTGACATATTTGTCTTCCCTGAGTAAACCTGTATCACAACTCCTGGACCATGAATTAGCTGTCTTCTGTGAACTCTCCTGGGAATGAAGAGAGTGCTCTCTGGGAACTCTGTAAATTAGATAGAAATTTGTCCTAGGTACCTGCGAAGTCACGTCTCAGCTAACCATCGAAGGGAGCTGCCAAGTTTTTCTTCCAAAAACAAACCGGTGAAGTTGCTTTGTTTTCTGTAACACAAACCCCTCGCAACAAATAGAGCCCTCCTCTGCTCATTATCTTGTCACTAAAACCTCTGGCTTGGTGCATTTCCCTATAAAATAAACCTGAGACCTTATTCACAAGGAGAAAAACTCAAATGCGGGCTTTACAGTATATGAAAGGGACCCAGTGTTAAAAGAGCTTTCTCCTGCCTCTTCAGTTTGATGATGGAATCTCATGGCCAGACAACATTTTTTGGCTGGTAAGTGCAGAAACGACCCTCTTGAGTTACCATTTAGAGAATGGGGGCCTTTGTTTCCCACAGAAGAATTAAAAACCGACGGGCCACCCCCACACAAACAGGAATATGTTTCACACAGTGGTGTTAGGATTAAATGACTGTATCATGAAAAAGGCCAGAACAATGCCTGCTCACATTTTAATCATTTACCTGGCATTCCACAGAGAAGGTTCCGCCTGCAACTAGGAGATGAGGTCGAGAGTGACGCTGCCCAAGTGCAGTCTGTGCATCTCCGCTCCTTTTCCTCCACCGCCAAAGTGGAAAGGAAAGGACAACTGCCTATTTCCCACCAGGGGAATCTAAAGACAGGAACACCGAGCCTGGAAGTTGGGAGGGCCTTCCAGCTCATTCCGAGGAGCATAGGGTTCCAATCCCGCCATTCCACAGGTGAGGAAGTGAGGATCCCAGAAGGGGTCCCTGGGTAGGGTCACATAAGCTGAGATTAGAATGCATGCCCCTGACTCCAGCTCAGCAGATTTTCTTCTATAAAAGTGGCCAAGTTTGGCATTTCTCAAACTCAAAATGGTTTCCCTCTTGTTCAGTGTGACTTGTGCTGTTTTGAAATGAGGTTTTACAGAAACCCTGTGTGTAGCACAGGAAAATCTGCCCTGGGCCCCCTGAACCTGCTGCCCATTAACTGGGCACCTGGACCACTGAATTGTCCTTGCTTTTTCTTTATATGTGCAATAAGGAGAGCATTGTCAGTCTCGTGGGCTTATTAGGGTAAAACAAGCTAATAGGTGGAAAGGCTTGAGTGTCAGGTGGATGCAGAGTGCAGTTACCCCCGTGAGGACTGCTGTTCTGCTCCGTGTCAAACAAAGACAGAGGATGGAAAGGGGGATGCGGTGCCCCTGAAGGAAGAATTAGGTTTATAGTTTTTACATGAAGCTGGTCCTAGAGCTAGAGGGGCTGTCTAGCATTAGATGGACTGGAACTCAGATGTTTGTCAAAGGCAACGGTAGTGACGATGACCATGGTCAGAGGTGTCCCAGAGAATGGAGTGAACAAGAGGCCTCACTGTATGGACCTGGTACCACAAGGAGAGTACTGGATCCAGCTCTGCCACATGCTCCACATGCTGGCTGCATCTCTGGCTAGGCTGCTGGGCCCCTCTGGGCCTTGGCTTATCCTGTGTAAAATGGGCCCAACTCCGGGGCTGGTCCGAATCATCGACTCAAAAGCCCTTGGCAAACTGAAGGTGACCAAGGTCAGGGAGGAAGGCAGCCAGGGCTGTTCTGAGCTCAGTCAGTGACTGGCTGTATGTAATGGTGGGCAAGGCACCAGGTACGAGGAGGAGACAGGAGACAGGAGAGAACAGTGTCTGGAGGCAGAGAGATGAAGGTGAGCAGAGGAGGGCAGAGAGATTTCCTGCTTTCTTACTACTCTTTGGAACACACTGTAAGGTCGGGAGGGCAGGGAGGACTGCTGAACCACAGGTGAGGACTGTGTGGGGGGTTGGGGCCCCTCCTTCCCCATGGAACCCCGCAGGGCAGCCACAGCGCTTTTCCTCCCTCCTATCACAGTCCAGACAACCTGGGGAGAAGATTCCTCTTGCCTGGGATAGAATGAGAGTCCCAAAATTTCAGGCTAGTCAGGCCCTCCCAGGTCAGCTAGTCCTACTGCCTGACACTTGGGGCCCTTCTGTCAGGCACAGACATGGACGCCCCTTCCCAAATGGCCTAGTTCCTCTTTGAAAATGCTGACGAGAAGGAAAGTTTAATTTTGAAATTGGTTCAGGTGTCGGTTTCTGCAGGTCTGCTCTCACCATTCATCGAATAGCATAACGACTTGGGCACTTAGGGTCCTTCTTGTGTGCCTTACGCTGTCTCAAGTGCCCAGGGTTTAGGAACTTAAGGGAGGGTTGTGTTGAACTATGGTTATCCTGTTTTTAGAGAAGAGAAAACAGGAGCACAGAAAGGTGAAATATTTTGCTGAAAGTTACACAGCAAGCCAGGGGCATCCTGTGCTTGAGCATCACCATGGGGCCTCTTCCCCTAGCATGCCATGTGTCCTTTCCAAATGGCCCTTCACATTTTCCACCTTGGAGTAGGTCTTGGTATCTGGGATTTCATCTTCTTGGGGTCAACCAGCCAAAAGCCCCACTGATGGCCAGGCCCTGTGGACTTTGTGTTTTGTGGGATAGTAACTGCATAGTGACAAGCCCAGGCCAGAGCAACATTTGCATCTCAAAGACGATCTGCGGCTTCCACTGATGTCTAACAGAGGAGGGAAGGACCCCTGGAGGTCTGGGAGTGACAGAAGGCCACCCCTGGACCCTGGGACACTTGCACACAGCCTTGCTTCCTGCCTGCCACACCCTGTTCAGTGGGAGAAGCCATCCAACCTAAGTTGTGGTGGTGTTTTGTTTTTGTCTGCTGTGTACAAGACAGCAGATGTTTGATGACTTCATGAAAGAAAAATGTCATTTCTGAGGGAATCCAATTGTATTTTGCTGGTTCCCAAAGTTGGGAGAGAAGCCTCCATTCTTGTTTTCTGCTGTGGTATCTGTGACTGACCTGGACAGACCTCTGCACCCCATTCTCCCCTGCTCCAAGCCTTTCCTTTTGGTATGAACTCCTCCATTCTGATGCGGAAATCCTTCTCTCAAGGCTGCAGTATTCTTAGCTCCAAGTGCCCGCCCTACCCCTCCTCCCCCTTGTAGAATTGAGCCTGGGGCATAGGTCAGCATTCCACTCCCAGGTGTCCCTCAGGTCTCACCAGTTCCAGTGTCCCTCTGTGGTGCTTCACCCAATGCATGGCTCATGACTGGGGCTCCTTTAGTTGGGACCCAGTTAAACCCGGTGGAGGTCCACCTAATTTCATCTATACTCCCCAGGGTGCTCTGCTGCACGACTGTGGGACTGAAAGAAGCAATCGATTTCTTGGCCCAAGCTGAAGGCCAATACATTCTTCCGTTTCAAAATGTTCCTTCTTTTGTCCTGGAGGAAGGAAAGAGAGCCCCTGTCACCCACTTGGGCTGGGCACTGGGCTGAAGTATTTGGAGTTCTCATTCCACCTGGTTCTAGGAAGTGTTATATAAATAAGAGTCACACCAGAGAATCTCAGTTCCCTGCAAACCATTTCTCTTCTATGCCTCTGAAGGATAAAGATCTATTTGTCTCTATGTGTATGTTACAAAAAATGAATGGGGATTTAATTACAGCGGCTCATTTCCTAAAAGGAAGTCCTATTTACGATGTACCATATGTTTTGCCAGCGGCCATACCCCCCGAGGGCTGCAGTCTTGTCAGATCTCCTTAGATAAGCAGGGTCCTGCTGGCCTGGCCTCATAGGGAACCTGGGAGGACAGGCAGAGGGGTCCAGGAAGTGGGGAGGGGGGCAAAGGTGGGTTCCTGGCTGGGCTGAGCTCGGACCACTGGAGAGCATCAGTCAGGGAGCAGGGGAGGCTGCCTGGGCTTCAGAAGAGATGGAATCAGAGGTTTAAACAATTTGTGATGATTAAAACTCTCCTGGCTTTTTTCATCTACTAAAGTGGCTCTTGAGGGGGAGAAAGACTCTCTCTGATCCTTCCTTTCGTGGTTTTAATTCCCCCTCCGCCACTTCTGAGCCAGCGCAGATGGCTTCCCAGAGTCAGAGAACCTTCTAGGAGGGGTGCTGGACGGGGAGGGGGCCTGGGGTCTTGGGGAAGGAGCCTGGCTGGGTCCTAGTGCACATTCCTCCTCTGACTTCCACTGTGGCTCATCTCTCCTGGGAGGCTGAGGATGGGCTGTTGGGTGTTTCTTAGCTATGGATCAGGTGGTTGCTAGAACCTGCTAGTGTCTGACTCAATTGATGAGATTCATGAATGGAAGACTCCTCTTTCTACCCAGTCTTCCTTTTGCTCTCCAAGACCTTTCCTCCTTTCCAGTGTGTCCAGTTCCTCCTGCCTCCTTGCTCCACCTTTGTGGCTCTATTTGTGTGTGTGTGCGTGTGTGTTTGCTAGCGCGGTACTGGGGATTGGACCCAGGGCCTTGCATATGCTAGGCAAGCACACTACCACTGAGCTACATCCCCAGCCCTTTTTATTTTTTGTTTGAGACAGGTACTCCTTAAGGGGCCCAGTCTGGCCTGGAACATGCCATTAGATGGGTGCCCCTGTGCCCAGCTCCACCTTGCTTTTTAAGCTCTATCCCCAGAGAAATGGTCAGTGTCTCATTTCCTTTTCTCATGGTTCCACCCCCTGTCCACTGTCCCTTGTACTACTACTTGGAACCAGCATTCATTTCTTATGATCTTTCAAGTTTGCCCTTTCTGACTTGAGGGTGGGTATGGACACTAGAATTAGGCCAACCAGCAAGCAGTCCTGACTTTTCTACTAAAAAGTCTAGCAACCCTGGGTAGGGGGTGCACTTACCAGCTCTGAAGCAGGAGATGGTGACTAGGCAAAGCCAAGAGAAATCAAGTGACTTCCTGGGGGGCTAAGAACATGATGGGAATTATGATGGGAACAGGCAGATTTTGGACAGTAATCCTGGAAGGCTCAGATCTGCATTTCCCTCAGAGAAACCAGGATCTGAGCTGAGGGAATGACTGGCAGCTGATTAGCTAGTGGGAAAGTGTACCTTAGGGATGTGTCTGCTTTCCCTGTTCAAGTGAAGATGCCTGGGGCTCACTGTGGGCCCACTACTTCCCCCTGGGGGCCCAGGAGCTCTGGGGACAAGAATCTACCTGCTCCTCTCTCTTCTCTGCCAGTCAAGAGAAGAGGATCTTGCAAAAATGAAGTGTCCAGAAGGTGGCCATGAGCACCGCAACCTGATGTCCACCTGGCTTCCGTGCCCAGGCCTCTGGACTCTGGCTCTTTACCTTCCTGAGGGGCTAGACCAGGGCTTTCTCAGCTCACGGTTTCTGGCCTGTGGCTAAACCTTTTGGCCTCTCCTCCACATTATCTCCAAGGAGGAATTACATGGGATTTAGGTCCATTTAAGAAAGCGTCCTTCTAATTTCCTGGGACTTAAAGCTCCTTCAGGCTCTCTCGGCAACCCCTCTCTAAGTAGAAGGTGATTTGATTCGAGATGCCGTTTGCTAATTGGAACCCTCTAGCTCTTCTGTTACACAAGAATCCAGGGCACCACATGACCCTCTGCAAAGCTGCCTGGGTTTTTAAAAGGTATTTTTAGCTAGAATCCAGGGGTGAGATTTTGCTCAACTTTGCAGCAGTGAAGCTGTGACCCCTGGTCCCCTCCCTCCCTCTCTCCTTTCTTTTCCTGGGTCTGTCCTTCCATACTCTGTCCCTCTCTCCACTTTCTATTTCCCCTCTCCGCTCTGCTTCTCTAGCCAGGAGGCCTCGGCTGGGTGTGTGCATGTGTGCGTGTGCATACATGTAGACGTGTGCTTGCAGGAGTGGGCGCGAGGGCTGTCTGGGTGAGAGTGCGGCCACAGTGCCAGGCGGCCATGCTGCATTTCTGGCTGCTCATTGTTCAGTCCCGTCGCCATGGTGACGGGAGCAGCTGCTCCATTCTGGGCCTTGGCTTGGCTGTGCGGGGCGGCTGCCCGCCTGTCTGCCCGCCGGTCCGCCTGCCCAGTCGTGGGAGCTGCCAGCTCCGCGCCCTCCCGCTGCCCACAGGCCCTGCCAGGCTGGGCGCAAGAAAGCGTGTTTACTAACACCATCCACACGGCTCCCAGGGCATCGCGGCTCTGCCCAGAAGATGTCAGGCCCAGGGCACCGGGAGGTGGGCCTGGAGCCAGGCTGTCTGCAACAAGGGAAACCAGCCTGGCCTGCTGGCTGCTGCTATGGCCTGTCAGTGGCTCTCGGCCTCCAGGCAAAGCTGCAGGCACTCTGGGGGGCCAAAGGCCCCAGGAGGCCTCCCTCCATTTCTCCATCCTGGAATGCCACATGAGACCCTCTTAACGTGGCCTCCATCCCACTTTGTTCCAGCTGAGTCCTATTCTACCCAACTGAGGGCTCTGCCCCGGGACCGTGGAGCCATTAAGGTCCAAAGCACTTGCATATACAGTAAAGAACTGCAGAGGGAGTAACCTGAGGGACATCTCAGTCCTGTGAAATTGGAGTGAGCCCCAGGCAGGGCAAGCATGGTGAGTGTAATGCCCTCCATGCCCAGGCTAGGTCTGCTCCCGTGATGTCCCGCGTGGTCCCCTTTGAGATAGGGCCTGCGTCCCTGAGCCCGTGACCCCCTCCTTCCCTCTTGGGCTTCTTCTCTCTTCCCGTCATGCTCTCCCTCCCCTCCCTTTCTCTCTCTCTTCCCTTCTTCTTCTTCTCTGCTGCATCTCCAGGGAGTCCTAGACGTGTGCATGTGTCTGTGTGTATCCATGTCTCTGTTTCTGTGTGTGTCTGTGTGCCTGTGTGGGTGCACACATTTCTATATTTCTGTGTGTGTGTGTGTGTGTGTGTGTGTGTCCTTAGGGGAGTTAAGGATATTTCTCCCCTAGACTTTGCCCTCCACACCTAGCCCAGGGATACTTACCAGCAACTGGTCTGAAAACCCTGGGGTCGGGGAGGGAAGGTGTCCTGTCTTTGGTGCCTGTCTCCTCTCCCACCCTCTAGGCTGTCCCTCCAGCCCTCCTTGGGAAAAGGCAGCTACCCTAGGCTTGCTGTGTGCTCCTGAGACTCTGCCCTGAGCATGCCCCGTGGTCTTCACCCACGGCCCTCGCACAAGGCTCTCCTGAAAAATCGCTGCTTTATGCAAATCTGAGTGTAAACTCACTTCTGTTCTCCATTTACTCAGTAAGCAAATATTAAACACTAGTTAGAGGCAGACACTGGGATCAGGGTGTAGACAGTGAAGGCCCAGCCCTGTGAGGCCACTTTGCCCACGTTTCAGCCTGCTCTTGGCCATAGGCTGGCCCTGCTGGTGCCGGACCCTGATTTTCCCCTTCAGGCTCCTGAGGTTGCGTCCCACCTATCCTGCACTGGAGAAGATCTGAGACTTATTGCTCAGCAGTCATAGAGAAGGCACTGATGTGACTGTGCCCCTATCAGGTTGGCACCCCAAGTATAGTTTTGGCCATGCAATTAGAAGCTGGTTATGACTTTAGGCTTTAAAGGGATCTCAGGCCTCAGCACACTGGGGAGAAGTATTCCCTGGAAGCTTCCCAGGCTCCTGCTTGGCCACTTGCAGCATCCTGGAGTGTAGACCTCATGAGGTTCTGGGGCCAACACTGGTCTGCAGGAAGGTGCCCAAGAAGCCTTGCCATGAGCAGCCCTGGTTAGGGGGCAGGTGGTAGAGGTCTGTTTGTGAGGATCTGGTGCTTGGACAGTAGGGCCTGTTTTAACTATTTATTCAGTGTCTACTACGTGCTAGGCATGAGACTAAGTGACTTCCACAACCAGCCAAATTTGTTTAATCTACACAGGGATCCAAGAGGGTAGGAACCTCCTCTTTTTGCAGAGAGGAATGTGGGGCTCAGAGAATTTCAGTGACTTGCCCAAGCCCAGCTTCGGTGCAGAACCCAGCTCTGAAAACTCACTTCTTCTTCCTGAGTCATCCTGTCTCACAAAATTTTGGGCACTTCTTCAAAACACTGTCTCCAGAACGAGCTCTTCACTGGAGGACTCAACTAGGATACCCCAGGTGAGACTACCTCACAGTCTCTCCCTTGGCCAAGACGTCCCTCCTTTTGACTGGAACCCAAGAGCAGCTTCCTGTCTCCAGGCCTCCATTTCTGCCTCATCCTAGTTCTTTCTCATGTGATCACCAGAGGGAAAGTCCTAGAATGTAAAGCACTAAAATATAAATAACAACTCAGTACATTCAACCTGACCCCACTTGTGTCAAATTATTATATATGCCCCCCACCCCTCTCTCTTTCTCTTTCCAAAAGGAACACAGGTATATTCAGGACAAACCTGCAGGGTCAGTGGAGACTGAGACCCATCTTCTGTTTATAGCCTGGGGTAGATATAGGGAGTGAGTGAGGGTGTACCTATATCTCTTGAGAGAGAGGGAGGGAGAGGGGGAGAAAGAGAGGGAGAAATTAGGTTTTTGTCTAATCTTATGGAATGTCATTGCTACTGTATGTAGTTAGATAAACTAAGTCACTAAGTAATATTCATAGCGTGATTCTTTTTCAGTTATAAGCCAAACAACCCCTTTATGTATGTGTACGTTGTGAATGTTGAGATCAAAGAGAAAACTCTGCAAGGGTCTTGAATACACACAGGGCTGTTAACAGCAGTTATCTGGGGCTGGGAGAGGAATGGAGGCTGGTTGGAGAGAAAAGGTCTGCTTTTTCTTAATTCATCTGTATATTATTTCACTTGTTACAACACACATATTACTTTAATAACTTCAAGAATACTAATAACATCTTCCCATTGCTCCTATAGCTCTTGGGATACCATCCAAACTCAACGGAGTTCACAACGTTTTTTAAAATCTGCTTCTTGCCTCTGTATTGCTGCCTGGTCAGAGATTTTTCTTCAGCCAAACTGAATTTTGTGGAGTGTGTTTCCCTGGCCAGGCTATCTTCCCTCTAGCTGTTCCCATATCTAGGACTCCCTTTCCACATTGGTTCCTTCCAAGGACCTTTCACAAGAGGATGTCATGGGGCTGGGGGTGTAGCTCAGTGAGGGAGGGCTTGCCTAGCATGCGTGCCCTGGGTTCCATCTCTAGCACCCTCTGGCCTCAGAAAACAGATCAAGGCAGTGGTTGTAATCACACAGGGAGGCTCATAACCAGAGTGGGGGGTGACAGATGGTTAGGGAAGGTGTCTTACAGCAGGTGATGGCTGAACTGACTCTTGTTCAGTGTCTTGCTAGAAGGACCAACCAGTTGAAAGAATGGTGTGGAGAACTCTAGTTGATCTGTGGGTATCAGATCTCCCTGATGGAGAGGCTGAGACTTCTGTTCCCCTAAAGTACTTGGGACCATTTTAACAGTTTATACAGCTCACAAGTATTCAGTAAAGAATCCCATGGTTGGGCAAACCAAAGTCAGAATAGGGAGTCTGACTTTAGATATTGGTGAGTTCCATGAAATATACCTGATAATGTCTGGAAACAGGAGGTAAGACAATGTGAAAAAAGTGCCCAAATCTCCACTTATAGAAGAAAGGTTTTTAAGGACTTGGGAAAATAACCCCATGAAAAAAAGGTCATAAGGATATCTCTATTTCTATCTCTATCTCTATTTCTATCTCTATCTCTGTATCTTTATGGTTTTTTGTTTTTTTCCCAGTACTGAGGACTGAGCACAGGGGCACTTTACTACTGAGCTACATTACCAACCCATTTTATATTTTATTCTGAGATAGGATCTCACTGTTGAGATCCTGAGGTTGGTCTTGAACTTGTGATCCTCCCATCTCAGCCTTCTGAGTTGCTGGGTTTACAGGTGTGTGTAATTGCCTGTTTTGTTATTTTTTGATTGAAGATCTGAGAAGGTTTTTGTAGAAGAAATAGTCCACCCCTGCAAGATGGAAAATCTGAGTTGGCCTTTTCCTTCTCTGGGCCTCAGTTTCTTCCTCTGCATGCTCCTAGATATCTTCTAACAGCCCTATTGTCACTAAAATTGGAAGAATCTCTCTTTTGAAAGGCATAACTCATCCCTATTGGGACTGAAATGCTGGAGGCATAGCTGTAACACTTTCAATAGAAAAGAAGATTAAATTAAAACAAATAATTTGGATTTTGCTGCACAAACTAAAAGATCAACAGGATAATACAGCTTGACAGTAACCTATAATTTAAGCAAGGATGTGTGAAATCAAGAAATGTTGAAAATCGTTTTGAAATACTGTAATAGTTTAGGGTTGAGAATTGTGCACACACAATTCTTTATGTGCACGTGTGTGTTAAAGTACCGGTATTATATATTTTAGCTATTATTATTCAAAGAGAGCTGGCATCATGTGTAGAATTGGGAGGTATTGTAGTCAATGTATAAACTGAAAGAAATCAGCCCAGGAGATGCAGCTTTCATGCTTATTTATGAGAAAATTCTGTTTAACTAACTTTGATGTCAAATCTTTTGGAATAAAAGAAATCTTTCTTGTGCTTTACTAAGCCTTTTCCCCCTGAAACACAAAAGGAAGAAAATGGGATTTTGTATATATAAAAACAAAGTTTGTGTGTTAAGAATCGTTTTCTTCTGATCAGATATCTATTTGAACTTGAAATTGTAGAGGGACCATATCTAGTAAAGCAGTTGTGGGTGGGGGAGGGAGATCCTTGTAGACATGATTCTTATGCCCAGGAAGCATCCAGCAGGGATCTTTCGAGGAAAGTTCACCCAGGATTGTTCTTTCTTTGGAGGCTCAGAGGATATGAGTGCACCCACAATACCGGTCTAGCCACATTCTCAAAAGCTTCCTGTGTTAAGAGTGAGTGCTAGTGAGTTCTCCCAGCTGCACTCTAGTAGCAACAAGTGAATATCTCAGAGTCTGTGGACTGGAAGGGGACTTAGAAGTCATCTAAGCTGAACCCTTCATTTATAAGTGAAGAAACAAAGGCTCCGGGAGGAGAGAGCCTAAAAGCCAAGCTGGGACTTAACTCAGGGCACTGAAGCCCAGGGAAGGGCTCTGCTCCCCTCCACAGGAGTGAGCTGGAGCCTGGTGCTTAGGATGATCCCTGGTGTGTTTTATTGGGGACACAGCCCCTGCTTCTATCATCAGAGTCCAGGCTCAGCATTCCCTGGGGACAGGGAGTCCAGCAGCCTTGGTGTCAGAGTGTGAAGAGGCAGGAAGATTTTTGTGGATGCAGGAGGGCAGAGGGCAGGGAGGAGAAGCCTGGTGGAAGGAACCGATGTGGCCAGAAGAAGGAGAGCATGTGGGTGGGAGGCAAGTGTTTTCTTCTTTACACTTAGAGCTTCGGGAATGATCTGGTTCAGCCTGGACTTGGGCCAGCTGGTGAATTACTTTCTTCTGCAGGCTTTGGAGGCTCCTTCATGATTCCCCTCTGCAGCTCATCATGTTAGGGCTGGACAGTCCTCCTTTATCCCTGTCAATCTACAGATGTCATTTGCCAGTATCTTCTGCAATGGACCAAATGTTTGTGTCCTCCCCAAATGCTTGTGCACACACCCTAGTCCCAATGTAGTGGTGCTTGGAGGTGGGTCCTTGGCAGGTGACTGTGCCATGAGGGTAACACCCTCCCAAATGGGATTAGTGCCCTTGTAAGCAGAGGACTGAGCGTTAGCTAGTTCTTTCTGCCATGTGATTTTAAGTCTGTCTCCTGCAAGCCAGGAAGCAAGCCCTTCCTGGACAGGATCTGCTTTTACTTTAATCTTCAACTTCCAGCCTCCAGGAATCAGAAGTTGTTTAATCCATCCACTTTATGGTAATTTGTTGTAACAGACTGAACTAAAAATCTCTGAAAATATCCTAATTTCTAGGTGGTAAACCTGAGACTCAGAGCTGTGAAATGCCTAGTGCAGAGCAAGGGCCCAGATTCACCTCTCCTTAGTGCCAGCCTGCTGAGTCCCTCTACTTGTCTTTAATGCCATGCCCTTGACTCACGGATTGAGACCTGTCAAGCCCCTGAGAATGCTGGTGGAGAGGGACCAGCTAGCTCTGTCTTCTCCATTTCCACAACACGAACAGAAGAAAGAGGCCATGATGGAATCTGTGCAATGGCCAGTGGCTGGTCCTGAGGGCCTCTGTGCCAGGTTGGCATCAGGCTGCTGAGGATGCCAGGTCCCTTAGCACTGAGTGAGTGAACTTGAGAGTCCCTAGTCCACAGAGAAGATTATACACAGCATCCTAGAAGGCAGAGGGATGCCCAAAGGAGCCATTGGTTCTGCCATCAGGCTTCACCTCTTCACTCCTCTGCTTGTGATGTGTGGCCTGAGGGGAGGAAGACCACCCCCAGGATGGAAGGAGATAACGTGTGAAGTGAGTGGAGCTCCTTCCAGGGAGCGCCCCAGCTCCTCCCTGCTCCACAGTCCAGTGGAGCTCACTGTTTGCCAGCATGCCTGCCCTCGCTGGGCATCTTTATGTCTTACCCCTTACCTACTCTTGCTTCTTCACCCTGGGTCTGCTAGAGGAATACCCAGACTTGAGTCCAGCCTGAATGCCCCTACCCAGGGACACTCCGTGGGACCATCCCTCCCTAATGGATCCTGCTCTTTCGGCTAGAGATAGGTGGCTTGCTTGCTCATGCTGTTTCCACGCTCCTTTCTCCCTTGTTGTGTTGGAAAGGAAATGGCGTAGCTTTGACATTAGCCTTTTTATTTAGGAACATCTGACCAACACTTCTGTGCCTCTGCTGCTTCATCTGTAAAATGAGGGTGAGAGTAATGACACAGAATAAAATGACAGTAATAAAGTAAAATCATGTGTGAAACTGCACTGTGTCCCACCCAAAGTGGTCACTCAAAGAATGGTCAACTGTCATTACTTTTTCAGTGCTTGAAGGATGGAGTCCATCTCATGCTTTGTTGGGCTCCACAGAGCTCGTCAGTTACCAGGCAGCCCAGCCTAGCAGACCCTGGGACGGTGGTGTGGAACGAAGCCACTTAGGAGTTGGCGACGTCCTAGACCAACAGCCATCATGAATAGCTTGAGCTCGGGAATCAGCTAGACCTTGTGTTCACATTTTGTCCCCGATGCTTGATGCTCACCTATGATGTAGCCCTGGGGCAGCTCAACCTGAGTCCTAGGTTGTCACCTCTGTAGTCGACAAAGTAACACTGTGCACACATGAGAGAGCTGGCTCCCTTCGTGGGCAGCCACTGAGTAGTGGCAGCGTGGGTTACAGAGATGGTGGTTTTCTTTTTTTTTTGGTACTGGGGATTGAACTCAGGGGCACTGGACCACTGAGCCACATCCCCAGCCCTATTTTGTGTTTTATGTAGAGACGGGGTCTCACTGAGTTGCTTAGTGCCTCACCGTTGCTGAGGCTGGCTTTGAACTCGCGATTCTCCTGTCTCAACCTCCCTAAGTGCTGGGATTACAAGCGTGAGCCACCGCGCCTGGCTGAGATGGTAGTTTTCTGAGGCCTCTCGAGGGGGATTCCAGCACCAGCCCTGGGGCAGGGCCAGAGTGCCTCCCGGGAGGGAGGGAACAGGTGAGGCGCCAGGCTCTCCCGGGGCCAGGCTTGCTGCAGCGATTCCCCAGCCATATGGCGTGGTGAACACTAATACAGTTGTCTGTGCACAACTGTACCAACAATCTGCTGATTGTCTGTTGTCTAAGGCACCCCCACCAAGTGACAGGTGGCTCCACACCACAGTGGAAGTCCTTTGGGAGTGGAACAAACCCCATTTGCCCTGGGGCCCAGACTGGAGGAGGGGCAGAAGCCAATGGAATTGATAGGAAACAGATTTTTGAATAAAAAATGTTGACCATTAGGAACTGAGGACCACTTGGTAGAAGGATCCAAGGAGAATGATGTCCCTCTGTGCCTCAGTGTCCTTGTCTCTAAAAGTTAGGAGTTAGGCTGGCTCACAAGGCCTTTCTGGATGCCCTGTTAAGACAGATGCCATGCACGTCTGCCAGGTAGCTTTTTAAGATTTTGTCCAGCCGGGCGTGGTGGCGCACGTCTGTAATCCCTGCACTTTGGGAGGCTGAGACAGGAGAATCGCGAGTTCAAAGCCAGCCTCAGCAATGGCGAGGTGCTAAGCAACTCAGTGAGACCCTGTCTCTACATAAAACACAAAATAGGGCTGGGGATGTGGCTCAGTGGTCCAGTGCCCCTGAGTTCAATCCCTGGTACCAAA
>CM053411.1:71213241-71320733 GCA_028644305.1 Xerus rutilus | reverse complement strand
CGTGGTGGCGCACGTCTGTAATCCCTGCACTTTGGGAGGCTGAGACAGGAGAATCGCGAGTTCAAAGCCAGCCTCAGCAATGGCGAGGTGCTAAGCAACTCAGTGAGACCCTGTCTCTACATAAAACACAAAATAGGGCTGGGGATGTGGCTCAGTGGTCCAGTGCCCCTGAGTTCAATCCCTGGTACCAAAAAAAAAAAAAAATTTTGTCCAAAAGATCTCTGGCTGGTAATGTTTTATGTGCCCCAAGTTTATCTGACCATTTTTGCTCTCCAGCTTACACCCCTGTGGTTACTCCCTTGCCTAGGGGGCAACCGTCCTGACCTCTTCCCTGGACTTGCATGGAATTGAAACCCTCCAGGATGGATCCCTTTCCTAAGTCTGGGTGCTACAGGCCTGGCTCTCTCCTTCCATTTGGGAATGAAAAATGTTAGGCCTGCTTTCCTGGAACCCTGGGATCTAAAGACTTCCCAAGTCACAGAAGCAAAAGATGGTTGAGAGGTGAGGGTGGACGGAGAGGATTGCTGGGAAAGAGTAGAAAGGAGGAAAGATGACAAGAGTCTGAGGGCAAGGAGGAAGAGAGGGGAAGAGACCAAGAAGGGACTAGGGAGAAGTCAATTGGTCATTTCACTTGTTTGGGCTCTAGTGTCTTATCTGCAGAACGGGTGTGCAACCTTCTTAATGAGCCACCCAATAGGAATCTCGGGGATAATGGCAACTGTTGCGATTAAGTCACCCAGTGTATATATAGGGTGATAAACTGTTTGGGAGATTATTGAGACGATTAGAGGGCATGTGTGTAATATACTTGGCATCTTGCCTGCTCATAGAAGGTACTTGCAGTTATTTTATAATTATTACTACTGGTCTATGCAAAGCGAGTCCACCAGGAAAATCTGACCTTGAGACAAGTTTCAGGAAGTCTGTACTTCCTTTCTGCAGACCTTGCTTGGGTGTCAGGCCCTGGGGACACAAAGTGAAAGAGAACACCATCTTGGTCCTTGAGGAAGTGAAATCTGTGAAATCAGGAGACGCAGGGCTTCCAGGGCGTCCGACCCCACCGCTGCCTTTCCGAGGGAGAGCACTGTAAGGAGCAGGCAGAGCTGGCTTCACTTCTGCCTCTGGTGGCAGAGCCAGAGGGAACCTACTTCCAAACTCGAGTGTGGAACTCAGGGCACCAGAATATCAGGAGAGACAGCAAAGATCAATAATTATCAAAATGGGCAAAAGCTATTACTGTGCCCAGAGGGAGGAGAGAGGACTAGGTTTTTCGTTTTCCTTTTAAGCCATTTCCAAGTTGCTTTTTGGAATGAGACATGTATTTCAGTTCGGTCCTTGTGGTGCTTGGCTTTTGCCATTGACGTTGGAACAATTTGTGCAAATTAACTGGAATATTCTAAAGTTGTAACAAGCTCTCCGATGGCCTGGAAAACATTCTGTGTCCTAATGCATAGTCATTACTCATAATATGTTCGAAATGTACTCCTTGGAACCCCAGCCTGAAATACCCAGAGATCAATTTTCAATAGACTGACAAATAGATGACATTAAACATTATTCATAGAAACAGTGTTTATTTAATCTTTAATGCTACCTAATGCATTTCGGTCAAAGCCATCAGTTCATGTTCAGGCTTTATTGTGTGGAAAATGGATGTGCTATTAATAAGTCAATACAAATACGAATATGGTTTCAATTGGAAATCATTAGGCTGCATTAAATGGCAAATGAAATCCATAGGAAGGATTTGTTTTATTTTGTTTGTAAGGAGCAAAAGGGGCCCTGAGAGGCATTTCTTTGCCTGGTAATGAGGAAGAATGATTGGTTTCTGCAGAGCGGTGGATTACAGTCTAGGCCTTGCTTTAGTCTCGTTAGGTTGGGGATTGGGTGGTGTCTTTCTCTGGCACAGCTGTTGGCTGCCGCAGGCCAAGCTGACGTTGCCGTGTGCTCTGGATGTCAGCTGGTGCTGCCTGGGACATAGCAGGTGGAGCTGTGCAAGCCCTTGCCTGCTCCCCTGCCCAACACCAGAGGCCCACGTGGACCTCTGCTCTCTCCTGAGGCCACTGGCTCTTCCGAGGCCTTGACCTGGACACATTCACTTTCCTGGCTCCACAGTGGCAGCAGATAAGAGCCAGCCAGTATTCCCATGATTAGAAGTTTGTGATGAGGAACAAAACAAAACAAAAAGGCAGACTTTGGCACCTCATCAGGTCTCTTGTTAAAAGGAGTTGCTTGTGTGAATGCAGCCAAGACACTGACCTGGGCCCTCTGCAGCAAATGAGGGTGGATTTTTTATTTTTATTTTTTGGTATCAGGGATTGAACTCAGGGGCACTCAACCACTAAGCCACATCCCCAGCCCTATTTTGTGTTTTATTTAGAGACAGGGTCTCAATGAGTTGCTTAGCACCTCTCTGTTTCTGAGGCTGGCTTTGAACTCATGATTCTCCTGTCTCAGCCTCCCAAAGAGCTGGGATTACAGGCCTGTGCCACCGTATCTGGTGAGGGTGGATTTTGAAGCTACACAGGTCTAGATTCAAATTCCAGTCCCTCCATTTACCATCTGTGTGCCCTAGAGACCCTGCTGTACTGGCTGGTCACATCTTCAGTATTCCCCTCTCCATTCTGATGACCTCAGGAGAGAAGGCATGCAAAATACCAGCAAGTAGGGCTCCATGAACTTTTTTTTTTTTTTTTTGAGAATAATTCTTTAAATATTCAAATAAGGACTCAAGAAAAAAAGCTTAATTTATCCTTCAACTTATCGACCAAGGCTTGATGGAAAAGCCCCTTGTAAGCCTCTTCCTTCTCATCCTGGCAAGTTATGAGTCTGTGCTTGAACACTTTTCCTGAATCTTCCCTTTATTCCTCTCAAATACAAGAACTGCAGAAGGAGGTGATGTCTAGGGCTGCTTGACCCCTTGAATGAGTGACTTCCTCCCACTCTCACCATGTTCTTTCTTCTGTGATGACATCTTGCCTCTCCTGGGCAGCTGTGTTGCCTCTCAGCATGAAGGAGTCCTGGTCTCTGTGAGAAGTTTGTCTGGACCAGAGGTGGCCATCTGGCTCCAGGTGCCCTCTGCAGACATGCAGTCAAGCACCAAGGAAGTTCCAATTTCCAAAGCCTAAAGTTGCTGAGAAAAGTTCCAGCAGTTGGCAGAGCATCTGCAGATGAGGGAGTGTAGTGTTTTGGTTCCATCTCCAGCAGATATGGGACAAATGACAGTCCCCGAGAACAAACTGGGGAGTCTGGGAGGCTCACTCAGTACACTCTAGGATTACTTCAGAACAGTTTCAATCTACTCAGATAAAAAGATTCTAGGGGCTGGAGTTGTGGCTCAGTGGTAGAGCACTTGCGTAGCATGTGTGAGGCACTGGGTTTGATTCTCAGCATTGCATATAAGTAAATAAAAAGAAAGTTCATTGACATAAAAAATTTACAAAAGTTAAAAAAACAACAACAAAATAGATCCTAACTAACTCTTGTATAGCACTTACCACATATCAGGCAAGGATCTAAATGCTTTAACTCAGTTCATACTTGAAGTTGTTTCCATTTATGAACTGAAGTACAAAGAAGTTAATTAACTTCTTAGCGGTCACACAGCAGGTAGTGGTGGATTGAAGGTTGGAACACAGATCTTGCTCTGGAGTCTGAATTCTTCAGAGCATCGTTCCATTTCTCATGGTGTAAAGTGTCTGCTCAGGGAGGTGAACCAGATCTGATAGATTTGGAACTGTTCTGCCAGTGCTTAGCCACGGTCTTGTCAAGTTACTTGGACTCTCGGAGACAAGTGGGTTTATTTGAACTAGTTGGCAGGGTTGTGAGAGGGTTGAGAGACCAGAACAGCATTGTTGAAAGTCTACCTTATTGCCCAACACACACAGACACAAGGGCACTTCATACATAATTGCTATTATTAGATTATAACACCAAAACAACAACAAAGGTCTATGTACTTTCTTCTTGAAGACATGCACTTCGTAGCATCTCAGGGCAGGAGGTGTCTCCAGGGGTCCTTAGTTCCCACACCCATCCCTTACTGATTCTTCTCCTGTGTTCCCAAGCATTTCTTGCACAGTAGCCTGCTGGAGGTGGCTCCTCTAGAGGCACAGTTTTGGAGTCAGCAGATCTGAGTTCAAATCTTGACCTTCTCTGCTGTGTGTGCTCTTACACTGGGGCCAGGGCCTGGCGCCCCTCAGAGCCTCAGTCTCTCCAGCTATGAAATGTGGGTGATCCCAGTTGCCTTCTGGAGCTAGGGTAAGGATTAAGGGGAGGAAGGTGTCTGTGGCTAGGAGAACCCTTAATGCCTGGGACTCAGCAAGTGGGAGCTACTCTTGGCCTTTCCAGCCAGCCGGGAAGGTCTGGTTCTGTGGCTTCTCCTCCTTCTTTGAGACTGGAAGCATCAGACCATCCTCCCTCCCCCAGGCCAGGCAAGGCGCTGTCCCGCCTCCCTGAATACTCTCTTCCCAAGGCCAAATGGCCCAAGTCTTCAACTATCTCTCTGAAGCCAGACTGTGGTCATTTTCCTGGACTGCTGTCCACCTTAGTGAATTTTCATGTTCTGTACTTACGTTGTCAATTTTCACATATCAGATTATGGCCAAACCATCGGCATGTTCAGTCACCTCAGAGCCTGGGAAGAAAACTGGGATCAAATGGCGACCTTCGCCGGGGGAGTCCCCTGCGGCGTGTGGAAGAGCCACGCAGAAGACGGAAGCAAGATGACAGGCATTGCTCTCATCTGACCTCCAGGGAACCAGCAGTCACTTAGGACTTGAAATGTGGGATGCAAATGAGTGTCTGCCTGCTCCCTGGCTTCTGGAAAATGGCTTTCATTTTCCGAGGTGATTACAGTAAATTACACCTGGAAGAGAGAACCTGGGATGAAGCCCCAGAGTGCCAGGAATTAATGGAGGAGCGCGCTGAACACCCATAGATGTGCCGTGGTCGCGGAGGAGCGAGATGGAGACAGGCGGAGAGAGTATTTAATAGATTAATTAGGAACTGAAACTGGCTTAGCCCTCCCTTTATTGTGACAGTTTCTGGGTGCCTGAGTCTTAAGTATAGGAATAATATGGATCGTCATTAGCACTCTCTTTACCTGGGGTTTCTAGAAGTGAATATATTATCCTAATATAACTTCCATAGATACTTAACAGCAACGACAGAGCCACTTCTGTGTCTTAGAACACATCACAAATTAAATGGGGTGAAATGAGCGGAGCAATTGCTGGTTTCCTTAAAAAAGCGGCTCTGGTATATGACTGGCTTTCTAGGATAAAAGTAGAAGAGAGCGATGTTCTAAGACTCTAAACAAAGGGAAGTTTTTCTTACATTGTTCACCTGGAAAGTCCAAAAAGGAGCCTGGAAATTGATATGAGGGCGGCAGTATAGTTGGGAGGAGGAAAAGTTCAATGAATAGGATCATTTAACCTAAAGCAGGTCAGCCCCAGGGGCCACCTAATCCGAGTTGGAAGAGGAGTGGCGTCACGCAGGGAAGAGGCTCTCTTTGTAGGCTGAGAACAGATCAAGCAGGGAGGGAATGAAATTGTAGCAGCGAGGACTTAGGTGAGTTATAAACAAGGAGATTGGGGGGAGATTATTCATCTGCAAAGGGTTATTTAGGGAACGCAGAGGCATTAATTTGTTTGAATTTTTGAGACTTCCAACCTATGCTTCCAGGACGCTATAGAGGGGAGTCTTGCTGGAGAGCGAGCCTGGTGGCTTGGGCAGGCTTCTCTATGGAATTGTCCTGCTGCTCCCTGATTAGGGATGTTTCCTAGCAATGCGATCAGCTGGGTACTGGAGGAGTTTGTCAGGAAGTGAACCAACCTTTTCCTTAGTGGATGGTAGCCCTGGGCAGGTGGCACAAGGGCTCACAAAGTGCCAGGGGTGCTTTGCCCTGGCGTCCCTCAGAAATGGCTGCAGTTTCCAGAGGGCAGTTCTGGACTTTGGTTTCTCAGGAGCTAGCTGGCTACTTGCTGCTCAGCTTCAAATGAGATTGTACAGTTCAAAGGTAGGAGATGGGCTTTCGGATTTGGTCACCATTTTCTATTGATGACTTACACATACAAAAAAGGATAAGCCAGCTTTAAATGGCTCCAAATGGCCTGAAAGTGCTTGTTAGGAATGAATAGGAAAGGAGCTGGATGTCTCTGGGGGTAGGTATTCTACGTGTGTGCGCATGTATGTTTGCGTGTGTTTAAAGAGAGTAGACCATCATGCATTCATGACCACTAAGCTCTACATAGTAACCACGAACACTGAATTAGCAAACAGCAAACTATAGCTTCTAGGGAAAATGCAGGGTGAGGTTCCCGTGAGCCTCCGCTCACAGCATTTTTGTTAGCTGATCAATGTTACCAATGTTACCTGTGTTTCTGTTTAAAGGCACCTTATTCAATGCATATCTGATTCGTCAGCATGAAACCCAGGCCAACAGCACTGTAAGCACACGCCTCTGTCCGGCAGGTCACAGCCTCCTTGTGCCAAGGCACCAGGCAGTGCATCAGCCTCACACCTGGAGGCCACTTTAAATGCAAAACCACTACTGAAAAAAGCACAGGAAGTGAACAACACGGTGCCTGATGGACCTCCTGGTCCCTCCTAAGTGTGGGAGCTGGAAGACGGAGGCAGAGCTTTCCAGCTCAGCCTGGAATGGGAGCCTTAGGAGACTGAATTTTGGCTGCTCTGTGTGTGTTCAGGAATGACCTTGAAATCACGTGAGTATTGATTTGGAGGTTACCAATACATTTTAGTGAATAGGCAAATTCACAAATAGAGAGTCTTGAATAATGAGGCTCGACTGCATCTAGAAAATTGATTATGTATTTATGAGACGCTATGTTTCAAGGGACTGGGTAAAAGGCACCGATTAAAATCCCTTTGTTGTTTTTGCAATGTGCTTCATAGACATGCCATGCCAATCCATCACGAGCTCTTTGAACAGGCACCGTAACTGCAGAGCAGCGGCCCATGCCAGACTGACGCCAGGATGGGCAGGATAATGACTCCCACGAGGAGCCAGTAATGCCTGGTGGTGAGAGTGGACAGAAGCTTCGAAGCCATTTTGGAGAAAAGGCTGTTGGGAGAGCAGGCTGGGGACAGCTTCTTGGAGGAGGTGAAGGAATTGGTCCTTCAAGAAACGGGAATGTGTGGACTGTGGACAGGCACAGTAAATATGTGCGTTGTATTGTGTGTGTGAGGTGTATGTGGGTGTGTTGGGTGTGTGCTGTATTTTGTGTGGGTGTGTTTATGTTGTGTGTGTGTGTGTGTGTGTGTGTGTGTGTGTAGCAGCTGGAGATGGGGCAATGGTGGCCAGTGCCCATGTTCTGAGGGACTACATGAAGTAGTGGGTCATAGTCTGAGTCAAAATCCATTATGTCCTTTCCTAGCTGTGCCACCTCAGGCAAGTTCTCCAACTTCTCAGTGCCTCAGTTTCTCATTTGTAAAATATGGATAATTGTAGTAGTTCTCTTTTAGGACCGTTGTGAAGTTGAAATGAATCAATGGCTTGCAAAACTGTTGAAAACAAAGCCCAGCACAGCTAAATGCTAAGAGGCCAGGGAGATGCAGATGAAAGTTAAAGAGGAGGACTTGGGGCCATTACCGGGTAGCGATGGGCCTGGGGAAGCCCGGAGCAGGACGAGGCGTGGGGAGTGTGTTAAAGCAAGGGGCTGAGGTGGAGTCCAAGGGCTGCTGTGGTGTGTGGTGAGGGTGAGGGAGGGGCCCAGCCACGCAGGTGAGCGCAGGAGGGAAAGGTGGGAACAGACCCACAGGCAGGCTTGAAGGCGGTCTTGCAGGTCCATTTTCCTGGAGGCCGGCTTGGCTCTTCTCAGCTTTCCAGGGCCTCCCTCTACCATTTGGAACTCAGGTTCTGAGAGGTCCACCGATTACTTGGGCAATGAATCTCCAAACACCAGGATGAGCAAAGGCATCTCCTCACTCAGTGGCGGTTTAGAATGTCATGGGGCCCTTTATGTCCCTCTTTCTCACCAGCCTATGTGACACACAAGAGCAAGCCCTTGTTTCCATCTTCCCCCTAGCATTCGGCACCCCATCACATCGTGATATTTGTTGAATTTGTGGGAAAACTGGGGCCTCCAAAACAAAGGGGCCAGAGTTAAAGCATCCAGTTGGTGGGTGGTGTGCTGGCACATCAGATGGCTTACTTCAGCTGTGGGCTCTGTAGAGGCTGTGAGTCAGAATTCTTTGTCCTCAAGGCTTCTGCTGGGTCTCATTTGTTAAATCCTTTCTCCTCTGCTGCTCCTGGGTTGGTGTTCTCAGCTTTCCTTCAACAGGTAGCCAGCCTACCTCTTATAAAGAGGCAGCTGTGGACCATATGAGGTTGCACAGGGGGAGGGGAAAGTGGCTTTGGTCAGATTTTTCTGTTTGTTAGCTAATTTCTTTCTGCAATGCTGGATGGAACCCAGGGCCTCACGCATGCCAGGTAAGTGCCCTACTGCTGAGGTACATCACCAGTCCTTGTCAGCTATTTTTAGAACTGAACCTTTGATTTTGAAAGATTACTGTCTTCCCTGGAAAGAGGCACATAAATGGGAGATTGTGTTCTTACAAATGGGACCCAGGTGGAGCAATGCTTCTGGGCAGAGGGCTCCCCTGGACTCCTCCTTGTACACGACTCTGGTGTTATATCTGAGGGAGCACATGCTTTGCATCCTGCTAGACCTAAGTTTAAGGAAAGTTCCACTGGAAGCTCCATTGCTTTGTCTATAATAAGAATGAAAACAATACCTACTGATCCTTCAGGGGTGTCACGTGGATTAACAAAAGTGAAACTTCTGAGTCCAAAACCTGATGCCCTGTGCTTGCTCTGGAGTGATTTCTTCTCTTTCCTCCCCCATCCTCCTCATCCTTCCTTCCTTCTTTTCTTCCTTTCCTTTTTGTTTTTTTGAACATCACCTCACCATCTGTGATCCATATTGTAAGCTCCCTCTTACAGAAAGTACTGGAAAAAGTTTATGGCAGGAGGCATGGAGAGTTCAGATTGAGAGACAGGACAGATGATAAGCATGGTAGCTATCGCTGCACTCATTAGAGAGGTTGACATGGTGTCTCTGTGTCATCTTGCTCACATGTAGCAGTAGAAACACACGCACTGCCTTGTCTGGTCTCTTGTATTTTCAGTTATGGCCCAGAGAGATTGATTGACTTGTCTAAGACGTCAGAGCTGGTTTTTGGAAGATCTGAACCTGGACCTCAATTCTTATTCTGTCCTTCCAGACACACACACACACACACACACACACATACACACACACACACACAAGTGTGCGTGTACACACACAGAGAGTTTTCTATTTTTCAAAAAATGACATCTGGCCAGGAATCACATTGCACAATGCAGCCCTTTCTTTACCTCTTCCTGTGTGTGAGCCTTGGCCCTTGCCTCTGAAGTGTTTGCATTGCCACTTTGCCCTAGGGACTTATTCAGAAGAAAGGAATCATGGTAAGTAGATGGACCATACACTCTGGAGCACACTGTCGGCCCCACTGTACAGAGCAGAGATGTGCTGGTTTCAAAGCGCCCTCGTCTCCCTGTCTTTCAGGACCCTGTGCCTCTATTAATGCCTCAGTGCTCTCAATATACAAGCTGCTTATAACCGAAGGTCAATTTCCTGGTAAAACAAGCAGACTTCTTTTGCTCTGGAGGAAAGCAGTGCGGGCTGGCTGGCAGGTCTTCATGTGCGATGGCTGTGGTCAAGTTCCTTAAAGCAGGTGATCTTTTCAGAGATAGTTGTTATTTAGAATGAAAACCTAAGTAATAAAATAATATCCACAGAATTAACCCAGGGCTGTTTTAGAATGTTAGGTGAACTTCTCTTATGGTTATTTTCATGCTCTGTTACATCCTATTTGAAAATTCTTAGTAATTCCATTCTATTCGTCAGAATGACAATTATCAAGAATACAAGTAACAATAAATGTTGGTGAGGATGGGGAAAAAGGTTCACTCATGCATTGCTGGTGGCACTGCAAATTGGTGCAACCACTCTGAAAAGCAGTATGGAGATTCCTTAGAAAACCTGGAATGGAACTACCATTTGACCCAGTTATCCCATTCCACAGTTGAAATTCAAAGGACTTAAAATCAGCATACTATAGTGACGTGGCCACATCAATGTTTATAGCAGCTCAATTCACAATAGTTAAGCTAACAAACTAGGTGCCCTTAAACAGATGAACGGATGAAAGAAAATGTGGCATATATGCACAATGGAATATTACTCGGCCATAGAAATAATAAAATTATGGCATTTGCCAGTAAATGGATGGAACTGGAGACTATCATGCTAAGTGAAATAAGTCAATCTTCCCAAAACCAAAGGCCAAATGTTGTCTCTGGTATGTGGATGCTAACACACAATAAGGGGCATGAGGGAGGGAAAAGAAAAGAACTTTGGATTAGACGAAGGGGAATGAAGGGAAGTGGAAAAGATGGGAATAGGAAAGACAGTAGAATGGATCAGACATAACTTTCCTATGGTCATATATGAATACATGACCAGTGTAGCTCCACATCATATGCAATGGAAAGAATGGGAACTGTATTCCATGTATGCATAATATGTCAAAATATATTCTATTTTGTCTAACTAAAAATAGTTATGTATAACTAAACATATTATTTATAACTAAACATGTCAGTTATACATGCATAACTGTCATGTATAACTAAAAAGAACAAATAAAAATTAAAAAAAAATCTTCAGTGAAGGTGGGACTTAGGTAAGAAAAGGGAGCCCCAATCTCCAAGGTTGGTACATTCTCCAGGACACATGGAAGCTGATGGCCTCTCCCAGAGATGGATGCTTTCTGCTCCATGAGGGTATTTGAGCCCCTTGTGCCTTTGAGTGATCTGTTCTGTTCTAGGGTGTTGCAGCTTGAAGATGTGAACACTAAGCCATGTGAGTGTGAGCTCCAAGCTGGATGGAAAAGGCCAAGTCCAAGGAAGCACTGTGCTTCCTTTCAGGAGGAGGAAAGATGGCCATGAGTTTTCCAGGCCTCCTGACCATGAGGTGAGGCTCATTCTATTTCCATGCGTTCCTCTGCAAGCTTCCCACATGCCCCAGGGATACTCTGAGGACTTTATGCCTCTCCTTCCTTCTGCATGTAGCTGTGCATGTTATAGTTTGGGAGTTCCTGGGGGGTTACAGGTATTTGCTCAAGGTTATAGATTGAAAAGTTTATAGCAGATTCCCCTTCCAAAAACCCAACATGCAGCTCTTTGCCCAGAGCCTGTATTTGGGAAGGGAGGTGGTATCAACGAAGGAGTCCATTGCTAGAGGTGAGATGAATTGAGGGAAGAGCTGAGTGAGTAAGTAACCACAGACGTATGTAGAGGACACTCAGCAGCATAGGAAAGGAAGAGATAAACTTATTACAGGAGATTTGTGAAGGAGGTCATATGGGACAGGACATGGTTCAAGGGGAAGTCCTGGGAGGCTTCTTGAGAAGGTAGAATTTGAACAGGATCTTGAGGAATACACTCAGTAATTGTTCACCTGTCCCTTCCTCCCTCCCTTTCTCCATCTATCCATCCATCTACCATCAATTTACCCATTCATCCATCCTTCCATTCTCTCATTCATCCATTGATCCATTCATTCTTCAATGCCAGGGACTGTTCTAGATATGTTCACACACATTTCTTGTTTGTGAACAGAATTGCAGTTCTGTTGGGTAGATACTAGTGCCTCAAACTTGTAAATAAGGAGCCTGAGTCCAGGCAACAAAATTCTTCTCCTTTTTCCACTTTCTAGCCTACCTCATCTTACATCAAGGGAGATACATTTCCTTATCTTTAAAAGCCACTTGCCTTTGTTTCAGTAGCCTTGTGCCACTATTTACTTCTCTACTCTAATCCTTCCAAGCCACTACTGCCCAGTTATCTCAGATATAGACCTGAGCAAGTCACATTTCTGGCCCATAAGCCTACTGGGCTTACTTTTGACAGGGGCCAAATCCTACTCCTCAAATCCAGTGGATTTCTTCAACTGAGTTCAACTCATTTTACTTTTTTCTCACTATGTTTTATTGTAGTTAGATGATTTCCAGCTCCTAAGCATCTCTGAATTGTTCCCATTTCTGAGTATTTGATCATCTCACTTAAAATTGCCCACTTCATTTAAGTTGGCCTCCCTACATAGTATACATGCACTAAATTTAAGGCAGTTCAAGGGTGCCCTAAGTCTTCTTTCCTTTAGGAAGTGGGCAGAAGGGCAGTTTTCAGAGCTCCTGTCACCTTCTGGGAACCAGGGGCATAAGAGCAGCCCTGCCCCTGGCATGGGACAGGGAATTATTTCCTTCAGGTAGTGATGGGCAGTTAGGGACCCTGTTCTCAGATGTAGCTTGTAAAAGTCTGAGATGCCTATGTGACTGAAGATGGTCCCCAGTACCACCCACCCCAATGGATATTTTGACTATGTGCCTAAGATCACATTAGTGGTTTTGTTTGTAATTGGGGAATATGCGACATAGCTATCCTGCCCTGCTCCTGTCCTTTCCTCCTAGAGAAAAATTAAGTGCTCACCTAACTCCCAGCACGAGAATTCTAAGTCCCTGACTCTGTTTTTATCCTGGGCTCAACACCATCCCTTAGAAATGTTGATGTAGGGGCTGGGGCGGTGGCTCAGTGGTAGAGTGCTTGCCTCAGTTCGATCCTCAGCACCACATAAAAAAATAAATAAATAAATAAAGATATTGCGTCCATCTACAACTAAAAAAAATTAAAAAAAAAAAAAGAAATGTTGATGTAGATGTAGGAGTTGACTTGTAGTGCTCTTTTCTTTAACTGGCAGAGAATGTTCCTTGCCATTCTTATGGAATGGTGATATAGACAGAATGTTTATGCCCTTCTGCCCAGTCATGTGTGATGTGATGGTATTTGCAGGTGGGGACCTTGGGATGTGATGAGTCAGGAGAATGGAACCATCAAGATGGAATTAATGCCCTTATAAGAGAGAGCTTGCCCTCCCTCAGCTCTTGACCATGTGAAGACCAGATAAGGAGATAGCCAGGAGGAGGGCTGTCCCCAGACACTGGGTCTACTGGCACTCCTCCTTTGGACTTCTAGGTTCCACAACTATGAAAAGTGAATTTTTTAAAAAATATTTTTTAGTTGTCAATGGACCTTTATTTAATTTATTTTTATGTGCCTCACACATGTTAGGCAAGTGCTCTACCACTGAGCCACAACCCCAGCCCGTGAATGTTATTTAAGCTACCTAATCTCTGGTAATTTGTCATAGCAGCCCAAATGGACTAAGACAAATGGCAAGTAAGGAACTCTAGCAGTTTCCCAAGTGTGTTTTCATGTTTTCACACAATGCATTCTGTAAATTAGAGCAGGGGTTTTGTAGACACAGCATCAAAGCACTTGGCTTCTACCAGAGATAGTCCAAGGTCAGAGCAACTGAGCAAGGAGCTCAACAGCAATGAAAGGACGAGAGTCTGCATGAGGGCCAGGAGCGGGGCTGGGAGGACAGCAGAGGTCCAAGGACCGGCTGAGGATCACATGTGGTGTGCGGCGACGGAGCCAAGGGTGCACTTTATCTTCAAAGGAAAAATAATGTTTAGGCCCTGTCAGAATGTCTTCCCCAAACAGCCGTTCATTCCAGTGGCCATGTGAAGCAGAGACCTACGATTTTTTGAAGGAAAGATATGGTCTGGCCTTCCAAAAAGCTCAACGTGGGAGCCATAGACCAAGGCTGGCCTGGGCTCCCCTCAACTCACAGCAAGGTCTGTCTTCACCAGGCCTCTCCTAATTGGCTTGACACATAGATAACACCAGCTCGCAGACTGGCTGAGGGGACCCAGACTAATGTTTGTGGTCAGTGTTTGCAAATGTGCAAAGGCCCCCAGGACTCTGCCGAATGATGTTTCCACAGACATCTTGGGGGAGGTAGCATGTTCTCAGCAGGCGGCGACCAGGGCCTGTCTTCACAGTGGACCCAAATCATTTCCCTGCTGTGGGGAGATTGACAGTGAAACAGCTCTTGTCTGTATTCATTTGGGTCCCTGGCCAGGCCCACTGCAGCCAAGGTTCAAGAACGTGCAAACTTGTGGGTGGAAAGCACCCTGACCGTGGCCCTCCAGCAGCCGGCACAGGCCTGTGGCACACGGCCCAGCAGGAGCTGGGCTCTGTGGGGAGTGGAGAGGGGAGGACTCCCCCCTCCGGGCCCACTGTGTGATGTCCACAGTCCCCAGGAATAAAAATGAGACCTTTGTCAACCTGTCTTGCCAACTGCATATGTAGCAATTTGGATGTAAATAGCCCCTTCCCAGATTCCTTTCTTTCTTCCTAATAACGCACCCACACCATTTCCTTCCTTTGTGGGGCTCTTCTTTAGACCACTGGTGGAGGGGCACATAGTAGGCACTCAATAAATATTTGCCTAGTGTGTGACCGGGTGGTAATCCAGCACTAATCCCCTCTCCTCAGCTCCCCACCCCCAGGAAGAAATAAAAGCTGTCCATTTGTGGCTCGGCCACATTCAGGCGAACTTCCATATTGCTGCCAAGTCCTGCCATCTGCCACCTCCGAGGTGCAGGTGCTGGGCAGCCTCGGCGCCCACAAAGCCCGGCCACGGGCACAAAGGCCCGATGTGCACTGATAATTGCTGAGTGCACAGCCCCCGGCCGGCCAGGCTGATGCAAGTTTGCTGGGTCTGCTGAGATTTGCATACAGATGGCCGGTCGCAGTTTAGGGCTGCCACCACCACACGGGTAGACGGGCCTGCAGTCTTTAGAAGTGCACGCGGCTTTGACTGTAGTCCAGCCCCAAAGAGGCCTCATTCTGCCCTTGCTGAACAGTCAGTCCTTCAAGGGTCGCTTTGAAATTGGAAAAGAGAGAGGGAGACAGAGACAGAGAGAGACGGACTGAGAGACACACACAGTAGAGAGACAGAGACAGGACAAACAGAGATAACGAGACTTAGAGATTGAGAGACACAGCCAGAGAGAGACAGAGAAAGCGAGCTTAGAGGAAAGAGAAAGAAGCCAGTTCTTTTCTTTGTGAGGCTGTAGAGTGCTGGTGGGAGGGAGCTGGGAAGGCAGCCAGGGGCTCGAGCTGGTGGGCAGGCTGCGGGCAGGAGGGGAGATCTCTGCAGAGACACAGCCTGGATGTGCAGTTTCAGGCTGTCCTCCTCCCGTTCCCAGGGAGCAATGGATTTTTGGAGTCTGGGATGAGAGTGAGGACAGGTTGGGGAGAGAGACACTTCTGTCACCTGGAAACATCAGAAATAAGCTGCAGCTCTTTTGAAACTAACAAAAAGAAAATCCATGCACGAAAGGAATTAAAAGAAAAATCACTAAATGAAAACACATTTTGAAGGCTGAGCTGGAAAAACTGTCCCTAAACCTCCTGAACTCCCCTAACCTGACAGTGGGGACGCTGGCCTTTGCTCCTTGTGTGTCTCTATATTGCTGGGCCACCCGCTGGGGAGACTATCCAGTGTGAGGCTACCAGGGGCTCTGGGTGTCCAAAACTTGGGACATAGGGCAGGTGTTGCCACCTCCCCGATTCAGTGCCACTCTGTTGAATGGCCAGTGGAGGGTTCTGCTCCTGTTTCCTAATACCCCTGGCCCTCAGCCCTGCCATCAGCTCCCCCAGCCCACTGACTCCAGTGAACGACCAAGGCCAGAGAAAAGAAAGGCCTTATTGAAGGAGTGTGGCCTCCCTTGTCCAAACTAAATGAAAGGGAAATAAAGTAGCAACAGAGTAGCGATGCCTCCTGTGCAGAACCCGCAGGTTTTGAACCTGCTTCTCCTGCCTGTGGCATCTCTGTGGGAGAGATCTGGGCTCAGCCTTGCTTTTTCTCTCCTCTCATCCTGAGCAGCTGAGTAGGTGTCAAGACTTCCCTCCTGCTTTCCTGCCTTTTTAGTGCTTGGTGCTGCTCAGCGGCATGTTCTCGAGGCCTCCCCGGCTTGCCTGGACGCTGCAGGACTCCTTTCCTGCACCCTTAGCTGCCCACCCTCTGCTCCACCTTCTCCACCGCAGCTGCAACGCTGTTTCCCAAACCCAGTTCCAATGGTCGCTCTCTGCCTTTGAACCACTCAGTTACCAGCGAGTATTGCCTGGAGAATAAAGACCAAGTTCTTCAGGTCGGCATGGAAACCGTGGTGATCCAGATCCTCTCCTTCTCTAGCACCCCCTCCCTGTGCTGCACCCTGTATCCGTGCTGGGCTGTCTCACCTCTGTTTCTTGGCTCACGTGGCTTCACTCTGTGGCAAGCCCCTCTCCTGTCCTGGTGAGTGAAAAGAGGCTCCTTGCTTCCTCCCACCCACTCTCCTTTCCTTCCATCCAGCCAGCGAATTCTGTTTGGGTGCCAACCGTCCCCCGGGAGTGTAAGACAAGGAGCGGGGTCACAGCAGGCTCTCCTGACCTGGCGTGGTAGTTCTCCTCCCCAGGCTGAGACAGCAGTTCCTGCCATCTGGATACAGACATTATGCTTTTGTTTTTTGTTTTTCTTCATCAGAGAATGCCCTGGAGACCAGCGAGCCTAGACTAAAGGAGCTTCCGCAATAATTTTATCCTGCTTTTCACATCTGAAACTCTGTGGGGGAACTCTGGGGAAGATCATTCCAAGAGGGTCCATCATGGACAGTCAATCACAATGGAGAAAAGGGAAATCGCTGGCAAGCTGACCCAGACACGACTCGGCTTTCAGGGGCTCTTTCTCTTTCCACCACTTGAAGAGTCAGAGCCAAAGTCCCTTTAGGTGCTGTGACGCATTCTTTGAACAACTACTTGACTTGAGTTAATGAGGCAGTCAGGAGTTCCATGGTCTCTTCTAAGAGCATTTCCTATTTCTTCTTCTATTAACATTTCTAGCCCTGAAATGTCACACTCAGAAACACATCCCTGTTGAGTGACTTTCTCCAAGCAACATTTTTCCTGTTCTTTTCACTCATTCCAAGTCTTGCATGTGAGTCCTGCTTTCTGGACAAAAGGGATATCTCCAGAAATGGGAAGATGGACTGTGGTTGTGAATGTGTCACTCACAGGTGGCCTCGCCCCAAGCAAAGTGTCACAGGGAGTAATGTCTCCAAGTCAATGGGCTGTTTTGTGACAGAGTTCGGGCAGCTTGATGGGAACGCCTTTCTGGACTTCTGCTTCACCCTGTGTGACACAGCCACAGGCAGGCCCATCTCCAGGGCCACACTATGGATGATTTCAGGGTGCTGATGTTAGGCAATTTGATCTCCTTTTAAACTGACTTTGCATTGTTATTGGAAAAACTACATGGTGAGAATGGAGAGAAGAAACAATGTCAGAGCAACCACGGAGGCCCTGCTGCCGGGGCTGACAGGCTTTGGAGCCAGGTACTTAAGCTCGCTGAGCCTCATTTTCCTTAGCTTAAAGATAATAACACCTACTCTCGAGGCTTTTTGCAAGGATTATGTGAAATAATGTATACTCAGTGGAGCATCTGGCAAATAATAGGTGCTAACAGGAGTAGTTATTATTTATATTTATTATCACTAAGAACGAAATAAAAAAAGGTGAAATAAACCTATGTGCAGGTTGGGTCTTTTACCCACAAGAAACTGTGAAACAGAAACAAATAATTATCATGCCTCCGCTGCCCGGATTCTAATTGTATAGTACTTCCATTCGCAACATTTCCTTTATGGCAATTTCACAAGCATGATGTTGTGCTACCTTTATTTAGAGTATAAAATGCTGTACTCCTATTTTCTTGTCACTTCAGGGGGTAATAAGCTCCTGAAATATATCATAAAGCCTTGTTCAGGTCAATCCAGCTTATCTCTACTCAGTGGATGTTTCTAGAACACAACAGACTTTTCTAGAAGAGTGAGGTGCTATGGGAGGGAAAGCACAAAGACCACTAGTGTACGTAATGGTTTAGGAGACATAAATGGATTGTTGTGGTGACACGGACTTGGGTCCAGGGGGCTCTGACTCTGAGTCCTGCTTTGCAACTTACTGTGTGATGGTTACTCTGAGCCCTCACTCTGTTAACCATACAAGAGAGACTAGCAAATGTCTCTTGCAAGGATGGTATGAAGATGAGAGCAGAGAGAAGAGGAGGCCTGGCGTCAAGGGCGCAAGGTCTTCAGCCTGTCTGACAGGATGGACGAGTGTGCTGAGTGCCCTAAACAGACAAGAAGGTCTGAGTGTGCTTGGCAGTGATGACTCTGCCCGCCATCGCTGGGTATCCGGAGAGGCTCCTTCCACTGCGAAGCTCGAGGCTCGCTGCTGTGCTTTTACTGTGGCCCCTCTCCTAATCTCATTCCTTAGAAACTTAATCCCCAAAGCCATATGTTAATGGTAGAGATGAGGCTGTTGGGAGGTAATTAGGATTAGCTGAGATCATGAGGGTGGGGTCCCTGTGTTAGCCTTAGTGGCTCTGTAAGAGGAGGCAGGGAGAGCCCAGCTAGCCCACTTGCCTGTCTCACCATGCCCTCTACCATGTCAGGATGCAGCACAAAGCCCTCACCAGATGCTGGGCAGATGTCAGTGCCATGTGTGTAGAGTTCCAGCCTCCAGAACAGTGAGCCAAATGGACTTATTCTTTATAAATTACCTGGTGTCAGGTATGTTGTTACAGCCACAGAAAATGGACTGAGATGCTCTCCATCACTTCTTCCCTCTGCTCCAGGGAAGAGACTGTTGGCTGCAAGCCAGTGGCAATGACAGGCCAGGGAGAAGCAAGCCAGCTTTTCAGTGTCACACAAACCTGAGCTGCTGGGAAATAGGGTCCTCCCAAGCCTCAGTTTCCCACTTTGATAAATGGGAATTTTGTCTCCTTGAACTGTTTCCCAGGGTGAATGGAAGAGAAATTAGTAGATAAACAGGAAAGGACTCTATAAACAGTAAGTTGCTATCTCAGTGTAAAAGTTTATTATCAGCTTTCCAAAAAGGAGGCACAGAGAAAATCCCATCAATTAATGAGCTTCCTGAGTTCTTGCTATTCCAGCAAGAAGGTTTTGTTATAACAGGCAGGTGGGGAGCAATTGCCATTTCAGTCTACAACTTTTCTACTCAAAGTGTGGTCCATGGACCAGCAGCTTCAGCCTCACTGTGATTCTCATTGTACATTTAATAAATAATCACTTTTTAATAAAATACACCCTCCCAAAGTTGTGTGTACATTAAGGCTTGAGAAGTTCTTTTTATAGATCCTGGTGTTAAAAGAGAAGAACAAATGTTGATTATATTGAACTCAGAAGGAAATTAACTATTGAAAGACTAGCTGAGCTGAGGCCCAGGAGAAGGGGTGAGTTGTCCTGGGCATCAACCTTTGGTGCCTTGGGGTTGCTTGGGACAACGTCAGGATTAATTTCAAACAATGAAAGAGAAAAGGAAAATAGAGACTATTGTCACTAAGGCTGCCTCAAAGTACGAGGGTCCATACACTGTCACCTGCTGTCTTGGGGACAGCTTCCTCAGGGCCTCCCTCAGCCATGGGTAGTTCAGCCCTGGTGGTCACATCATTCCTGGGACAAGCCCCTCAGGTGCTTTGCAAGAGCACCCAGGCAGAACAGCTGTCTCAGCCAAGGCTTAATTCTTTCCAAGATCCTATGTAGCTCAATCAGTATTACCAAGACTCCTCACGAGGAGCTAGCATTTAGGAACTCTTTGTTATCCATTAGTTAATCATTAGGTCAACCTGCACTTATTGATGGCTGGCTAACTAAGCAGAGAGGCACGCTGGCATTTTTACTATAAGAAGATAAATCAGAGGTGGATCCAATGCCTGCCCAGGTGTTTTCAGACTTCCTGGCGTTTCTTCATGGGGTCCTTCTGCTTAGAAACGTTTCTCCTCCATCCTCTTCTCAATTTAATGTTTAATGAGGGACCTGGCTTGGTTGTTGCCTCTGCAAGGAGACCCTGATCTCCAGGGCAAGCCTCAGGCTCATCAGTTTTGGGTAAGAGTAGCTGGAAGCTAAAGATCTAGAAAGGGGATTTATCCCCTTAGAAGCTCTGTGACTCACCCCCCCCTGCCAGGAAGTCCCCGTGTCATGGGGATGGTATGACAGTGGTAATGCTTTTATAGCAATTGACTCCCGACATCCTCCTGAGGACCTTCCTAGGTAGGGATTATTATTCCCATTTTACACTCTAAGATTGAGTGGTGCTGGGATCTATACCCCACATTTCCAGCTTCTGGACTCTGCTCCTTCTGTCCATGCAGATTCTCAGAGGGAGGTGGGTTAGGAACAGCAGGAGAGAGAGACGGAAAGCCCCTGGGAAGTGTCCTCCAGTTCCTGGACACTCCTGGAAGTCCAATTTTGGAGAGGGTGTGTCTGGTGACTTTTACTATGGGCCATTCAGGCCATTGTCCATCTCTACAGCTTGTACGTGGATGTGGAAATCAGAATTGATAGCTTCAAACCTCTGGATGGGATAGGATGGGAGGTCTCTTCCAGCTGTAACGCTCCCTAACACCACAGGATGAGAAGAAAATCTCTCTCGCTTTTCTTTCTTTCTTCATTAAGCTTTGTTTTTTCTCTTTCTTTCTTTCATGGGCGTGCTTAGCCATTATAACTGGTTAGAAGCCAGAGATAGTTAGGCGTCCTCTGGTTGGAACAGAAATTACCCTGTTAGCTGTGGACTGCATCCAAGCTCCTGAACAGCCCCACGAAAAGATCTCCATATAAATGGTTCCTTCAGGACCCCCCTTTGAATGCCTTCTTGGTCTTGGGGGTCTGAAATGGAGCCAATTTGAGGGAGTTCCAAGCATTTCCCCCAGGGCCTCTTTCCCCAAAGCTTTTCAAAGCAATCGCAGAAGTCCAGGCCTCCTCTCTAACTAGGGACTCCAGCCTTTGTGAAGAATCTAGACAACTTGCTTTCTAGGCTTCTGACACCTCTTTCCCCCCTGATTTCAAAGTGCACAGACCTGGCTGGTGTTTCCTCTAGTATGAAGACACCGCCCAGGACCATCATCTGCACATGGTAGGTCTGTTAGCTTAACTCTGAAATATGTAGAGACAGCACTAGGATGTGTTCGTTTCGGGATCACACTGATTGCTACTGTGTGGTGTCTATATGGTTACTAATGACACCTTTTAAAAAATAAAATTGGCCAGTGACATATATGCTCTTGAATGTGTAAGGGAGAATTTCCACAAACTCACTGACATTCCATGTTTTCATAGCATGACTGTGAGCCTTGGGCTTGTTCCTTAGTGATAGCAAAAGCCAAGTCACTTCAGCAAGGGCCTAGGGATAGGGCTGGTCTCAGCAGCACAGAATATTAGGGACAGGGGTGGTCTCTGCAAATGTTGGGATCCAATCCACGCTGTCTTCCCAGGAGGATCACTGGGTCTCTCTGAACCCCTTGCTTCATCATGATTTGCCCTGAGGACTTTCCTCACGTGAGATAATGTTTAGCAAAATTTAAGCTGCTTCATATTTTATTCGTGTCTAATTTTTAGAAGGTAGTAAACTGGGCTTTAAAAATATACATATCATATTAAATATATAATAATATAATGATAAATATATATTATGTATGTATATAACAAATCCTAAGTGAACTCACCCTGAATGGATAGTCTTTTACAGTGTTCTAAATGCTGTGGGTGGGAGGAGGTAACTGAGCTCCAGAGAGGCTTAGCAACCATCCGAGTCCTCACAGCCTGGTATCTGGCCTGAAGGACCAAATTCCAAACTCCACATTCCTGTCTTCTTCTTACTGGCCGGGGAGCAGGTCTCGCGTCCCTCCTCCCAAGATTGCCATTCTGCTGGACCTTGGATAATCCTCCTTTCTCTGGGTCTCGGTTTCCCATCTGTAAAGTGGATTTCATGGACCTGAAGGTGGCCAGCACCTTGCCAAGCTTTTGAGCATTCAGGTTCTTGTTCACCAGCAGACAGCTTCAGGAAGAACATGCTCAGTTCAAAAGTCCAAATCTCCCCTTAGACAGAATTGATTTCTTCTTGCCCTGAGTGAGCAAAACGTTTTCACTGAGCTTGGTTCTGACAGGTACCAAACTATCCCGCTGCCTTATTGAGGGTCGGGAATACATACCTCTCATGAATGTTTCTATCTTCTGAAGACTATGGAATGAGGGTTCAGGGGATGCTTGTTGAATTGCGAACCTATCAGGCAATAGGCCATCTTGGTAACTTGCTCTGTCATCATTAAAATGGTGATTAAAAACGAAAGAAGAGCCAGGCACGGCGACGCACACCTATAATCCCAGTAGCTAGGGAGACTGAGGCAGGAGGATCTCAAGTTCAAAGCCAGCCTCAGCAACGGTGAGGTGCTAAGCAACTCAGTGAGACCCTGTCTCTACATAGAACACAAAATAGGGCTGAGGATGTGGCTCAGTGGTCGAGTGCGTGGAGTTCAATCCTCAGTACCAAAAAGAGAAAAAATTAGAAGAAGAAGAAGAAAAGGAGGAGGAGGAGGAGGAGGAGGAGGAGGAGGAGTGGGGAACCATGGTAAAATGGCCAAAGTATAGGAGCCATGAGAACGGCAGAGGCTGAGATGGTCTGTATGCTCTGCCTAACCTAAAAATGCACGTATCGGGACCAGGGTGGGAGCAATAACTAACAATAGTAGTGCCAGTAGCATAGTAGTATCTATTGAATTTATAGATAGTAGTATCTATTGAATTTATATGTATCTGTTTGTTTTCTAAACCTTTCAAATCTATTTTTTCACATAATGGATACAAACTCCTGAGAAATGCAATGTTACTATCCCCATTTTACAGATGAGAAAAACAAGGCTCAAGGAGGCTGAACGGCTTGCCTGGGATCACGCAGCTAGTGGCTGCAGAGCTGGGACACACTTCTGAGGGCTTCCTCCTCCGCAGGTGCTCCCCAGTGATTAACTCAGTTGGTCTCCACCACAGCCTTCCCAGGGGGTTCTTTCTATCCCCACTTTACACTCAAGGAAGCCCGAGACTCAGAGAGGATTTGGTAGAGTCTGTAAATCAAGCTGCGATTTCCGGGATGCCCTCAGGTGAAGCAGGGTGACGCTGGGTGTGGTCCAGACCTCTGAGGTCGGTCTCCTGGGTTCCCGTCGCTGCCCCACCACTGAGGGCTGTGTTAACTCGGGTGAGTTGTTTAAGCACTCTGTGCCTCAGTTTCTTCATCTGTAAAATGATGACAGGTGCTCTGGGGGAAACTCTGCAGAGCAAGGGCTGGCGTGGTAAAAGCACGCAGGGCACATGGAGGAGAGCCTCCCGGATGAGTCTTGGTGCATTCAAGGGACAAAAGAGTCCCAGGGCTGGGGCATGCAGACAGGAGAGCAGCAACCAGGATTCAAAGAGCCCGCACTCTCTCCAACGACACAGCCACCAAGATCCATGCAATGTGGAGTGTGCAGAACATGTGGGTTCTGGAACTGTTCTCATGTCATTAAATCAGTAAATATTTTAGAGGGAATATAAAAAGTAGAATGAAGAAAATCCATTCTGAATTTGGATCAAGCTGGGTCTGTCTGTGGAGTCTGGAAGTCACGTTTTCCTCACTGGTCAGGGAACTGCCCCTCACCCCCCATCACATTGTTCTTGTTATCATTATGATGATGATCACACTAATGCAATAATTAAAAATAATTATTACCCTTGTTTACCAATTTACAAAAGTGCTTTACAAAAGGCACGGCCCTCATTTATATATAAAGAAGGAAAGTCCACTAATGAGCAGAGAAGGGGTACTGTCAGCTGGTGCTTTGATGTGTTAATTACAAGTCATTCCAATCTTATTATTAAAGAACAACTTCTGCCAGGCGGGGAGCCCAGTTGTAAATACCACATGTACTTGAAATGAATCTGTCGCCATGCATTTTGAACACTCTTACAATCTCTACTTTACAGCTGTTTATTGAGCACCTACTAAGCTCAGCATTATGGCTGGCTTTTCAGGGTAACAAGAAAAATAAATAAGGTATCTTGGCTCTCAGAGTCTAGTAGAGAGTACAGGAGGGTCAATATGAAGAGAACAGGGGCAGGGTTTGAAGTCAGATGTGACTGTGTGTGCCGTGTGACTTGGAACAAGTCATTTTATGTTTCCTAGCTGTAGTTTCTAGAACAAATAGAGATAGTAACAGAAGCAGGATAATGTAAAAGTTATGCATCTGGACTTGGGAAACAGGATGGGGACTGTGATCTCCGATGTATTGCTTATATCTCTGTGTCTCAGTTGTTTATCTGCGCAATGAGGCTGGTAATAGCTCCTGCTTCGAGGTTTCTGTGAAGATGAACTTAGTTAATGGTATAAAGAGTTTAGAATGAGGCCTGAAAAAATGGTAGTTTAGTTAAATAAAGAGTAATATTTATCTCTTAATATTGCTTTCAAAGTTAAGTGAAATAGCATATAAAGTTATTCAGTACAAAACTTTGTATATAACAGACGGTCAATTACTGTTGGTTTTCTAAGTTTTGTTCTTGTCCTTCCTTTCAAAATACTGTCCCGGGGCATTATCTGCTTCCTGCTGCATAAGAGGCATTGATCAGCAGTCCCACTGGACTTTAGCATCACTAGAGGGACATTAAACATCTAATTGCTAGGCTCACTGTAAATAAATTAAATCAGATTGGCTGGGATTTGAACCCAGAGCTCCACATTTAAAGAAACTTGTGCCATGATTCTAACATTTGGTTGAGATGGAGACTCGGTTCTAGCAGGGGCCTGGACGTGGCCAGGGGAGGTTTCTGTGAGGAGGTTTCATTAGCTCATGGAGTTTGTCCTCTCAGTCCCACCACTCAGAAGCTGAATTTCTCCTGTAGATAAGTCGCTATTGGCTCCTGTGAAGTGTGGGGTCCACGGGGTGCATCACGGAGTGGGATGAGTCAAGATCTCTCTCATGGAAACTTCGTGGAAGGTGGAGTGGATGCACATGTGAGGCAGGACCTCATGTGGAGCGACCAGGGCTGGGCTCTGGATGGCCAAGCCCAGAGTGAGGAGATGGTGCCTGCAGCGTGAAGAGCCTCCAGGTGCAGGGGCAGGGGGTGGGGCTGCTGGACAGTGAGTAGGGGAGACCTGGAGTGTGCAGGACATGGCCTGGGCTCCAGAGCTTTTGGAGATGCTGAGGATTTATCTGGAGGCTTTGGTGCAAGGTTAGATCTGGCCTGGCTTATGTCCTGGGGCCGGCGGCATGGTGTTGGGAGAAGCTGCAGGTGTGGCTCAAGCTAGAGGGGGCTGTGGTGTGCAGTGGGGGCAGTGGGGCAGTGGTCAGCTCCAGAAGTACTTTGGAGGAAGAGGCAATAGGACTCCCTGATGGGAGGGACCCCGAGGGTACAGGAAGACACAGGGTCACCATTACTCCCAAGTGTTGGCCTGAACAACTCAGAGGATGGTGCCTTTTCTGGATGGGAAGACTGAGGGAGGAGCAGTTAGAGAGGGTGGGGGCAACAGGGAGAGCAGGGAAGGGAATGAGACAGGAGGCCCAGGACTCTGCTTGAGACGTGAGTGCCACATGGATATCCACGTGGAAGTTTCTGGAGCTCCAGGGAGATGAGCTGAGATCTCAGGGTAGGAGCAGAGGTGACATGGAAGCTGCAAAGCTGGTGGAAGCCCCCTCCCTGGGGCTGACCTTCACCTTCCTTGCAGTCCTTTGGCTGAACTCAGCTCCCTAACATTCCAGAGGCCCCTTTCCCACTGGTGTGAGGGACACGGTAGGGTTTCCCTGGGCTCTTCTCTCTGGTTTGTGTTTCTTGGGCTGTTATCTGTGTCCAGGCTGGGGCAGGCTGGAGGGGTTAACAGCCCATGTGATCCCTGGGAATGCCAGTCCACTCAGTGTAGTATGTGTCATTCTGGTCCAGGAGCATTTGGGAGCAACTGTGATGTCACCTTGAAATAGCCATGAACTTCCCAGAAATGGCATTGCAAGTGCTGCGCAGGACAGCACCTGGAAGAGGCTCAGTCCAGAGTGATTCAAACCATTTCTCTTTCTCTCTCTCTCTCTCTGGAAGCAGAGCTGAGCTGGTTGCCTTAGCAAACCCATCTCAGCCATCTCAAAGCTGAGCTTTGAATTTCTTTTCCAGCGACTTACTGGAAGCAGTGCAGTAGAATGAATGCTCACCTGGGAGCCCAGCTGGCTGGCTTTGTGAGGTTGGGCAAGTCGCTTAGCCTTTGGGAGCCACAGTTCCTTCATTTCCAACATAAGAAGGTGGGGAGAGATGTTTTGGCCCTAACAATCCACTTCCCTAAAGCAGATTTCTTCCTCTGCTCCTGCTAAGAAAGTGAGGCAGAGAGAGGTGGGGAGGAAGTACCTGCCTGGATCAAAGTGCTGCCTCTAGAGCCCTTGCCTACAACCTGGGGGCCTCCCTCATCCTGCTTCTTAAAAGGTAAATGGGCCAGGGCTGGGTGAGGTGGTGGTGCACACCTCTAATCCAGAGACCGAGGAGGCTGAGGCAGGAGGATCGCAAGTTCGAGAACTGCCTGGGTAACTAGGTGAGACTCTGTCTCAAAATAAAACATAAAAAGGGCTGGGATGTAGCTCAGTGGCAGAGCATCTCTGGGTTCAATTGCCAGTACCGGGATGGGGTTGGGGAGGAAGAGCAATGTGGGCAATGTGGTCATTGTGGATCCCTGTGGGTCTTGAGATGGGAATTGATAGACATTGAGCACCCACTAGAGCCCAAGCATAAGCTGGTCCCTGGTGAACAGGAGATGATTAACCCAAAGAAGGAAGACAGGTGAGTGAGGCCAGTAGATGATTCAATTGGATCATTTCATTTTTTTGCTCTTATATTCTTATTGTCCATACGGCATACCATTACTGAACCTTTACTACGTGTTAGCAAATTAATGTGAGATACATGTATTCAATCATTTAATTCTTATTCAAAATACTACATTCTTCCCTTTCATCAATTTTCAGAATGATTTTGTATACAAGCAACCTCTAAGATAAACGAGATTTTTAAAATTATTATGAACTCATAATTTTTTTACGTTTTTCACGTTTTGATCCTTGGTTGTTTTTCTTTTCCACGCCTGAGTTGTTGTTATCAGTCAGGGACAAGCCTTCAAACTGGCCCCTGTGTCCTTTTGAAGGTGCTTCCTTGCTTCCTGGTACAACATTATTTTGTTCTTACAAAAATCCAAAGAGATAATGTTACTACTTAAGTTTCTATAGATGATGAGGTGGAGGGTTGTCCAGGCCACAAGGTGAAGCTGGGGTTCCACCTGTACCACTGATCTCCAAACTCTTAATCGTGGCACCACATAGTCTATTTGAAGAGAGAAGATTAATATGAAAGAAATAATCAGTAAGTAGCTGCCATGATTTCATGATTCCAACTCATGTTGCAATTTAATTGCCATTGTCTCAGGACCTTGAGAGATGTTAAGGTCATGACTAATGCCAATATGGTGGAAGAGGGCTTGTTATCATGGAAGTGGGTTTGCTCGCTCTTTCTGTCTCTGACCCTGTCTTTGCTCCAACATATCATGCTTCCTACCGTGTTGTAAATGATTTATTTGTTTATTTTTGCATGCGGTGCTGGGGATTGAACCCAGTGACTCATGCGTGCGAGGCAAGCGCTCTGCCACTGAGCCACATTCCTATCATGTTGTTATGGATCGAGAAGGCCCTTGTCAGATGCTGGTGCATTGATATTTGACTTTCCCTGGAACTGTGAATAAATACATTTTTATTTGTTATAAATTACCCTGTCTCAGGTGTTCTGTTATAGCAGGACATAATGACCTAAGACAGTAGCATGGAGTGACATATGACTTTTGATCAATTCATTGAAAATCTATTGAGTTCTAATCATAGGTCAAGTTCTGCGTCCTCGAGGAGCTCACTTTTCCTAAGCATGAACCTTTGTGATCATGGTAGAGGGTATGAGAGGAATTCAGTGTGAGCTGGGGAATCCTGAAGAGACTTCTGGAATGAGACTGGATGTGGTCCTTGAAGCCTCATTAAGGATTTGCCTGGGAAGAGGCATTCCAAGCAGAGGGTGGTGTGAGTAAAGGGCCAGAGGGGACCCAGGCTGGCGAGGAGGTGGTAAATGCCCCTGTTGTCTCTAACCACTAGGTTCCCATAGGTTTGATTCCAGGAATGGGAGGGCACATGGATGAAGCACATTGTGTAAATGATTCTGAAATGGCCAAAGAGCTATCATTTTTTGCATTGTAGGGAAATCCAAGGGTTATGGGCAGAACTGTACCCAAATGGTCTTTGATGTTACATTGTGAGGTTTTTAAATGGTGCTCCATTTCAAATGGAATTTAGAGTGGTATGTTATTGCATACGTACCATTTGCTCCTCAAGTGTAGAGGTCATATTTTATTGGTATCTGTGTCCTTGGTGATCACCATACTGTTTGGCTCTTAATGATTTTTAAAAAGTGAACTAAAAATTTCTTTTCAAACGTTCATGATCTTTGACTGAAAATTCCATTCTGTGTTCCTGAGAATGTATTGCACAGAAATAATCAGAGATGCAGACAAAACATAGCACCAAGGATGTTTATCATAGATGCATTTGTATCAAAACAAAATAAAACTGTAGAGAGAAGCTCCAGGGAATGGCGTAGTCACTCTAAGGTCCACGCTGTGCTCTTCTAGGTGTGATCACAGTGGAACCTGATGTAGCTATCAAATAGCAAGTTTATGCAGCATTTTCAATCATATAAGAATATTCTTAGGATACACATGTAATTGAAAGCATGCAGGGGGTGAAATGATAAATACAAAATGACCCTATGCCAAAACAAGACATAGAAAAAAACCTGGCAAGAAGTACCCCACGGATGGGAGCAAGCGCTTGTCTCAGATGGTTGTGGTTTCCTTCTTGCTTTTCTCTGTGTTCTAGAAGGAGTGTGTCTCACTCTTCTAATAGACGAAACAAAAGCTGTGGAAATTCAAAGCTTACAGTTATTTTTGCCACCTAAAACAGAACAGGAAAAGTCCTGAGGGATGAGGGGCTTGCTGGGCAGGGTGGGTGGGTGCGTGATGGGGATTCCAGGGGAGCAATTTGGGAACAGGGATGAGGTCACAGAGTTGGTGAGATGATAGGCTGGGGTTCCTGCCTCGGTGGCTCCCGCTCCTGTTCCAGGGCTACCTGAAGAGGTGGCCAGGCAAACGCTGGGGGAAAGCTTCAATTTTACGGTGATTAGGGGCACCAGCGGGCTGGGCAATCAGTGGCGGCTTTGATCTGGTTAACCTCGCTGGGGGTCAGGCCACTCTGACCCCATGGTGTTCTCACTCCAAAGCCGAGGCCGGTCAGCGCTCCCATTGTTTATGGCCTACATTAACTCCCGGGCCAAAGAACAGGGCCCACTCCTCATGGCCCTGCCTCCCGCCAAAGTAGTCCAGCCTTGTCCCCTACCCCTTGGCCCCCATTGTGCCTACTCAGGGGGAAAAGCCTGTGTTCATTTCCTCACTCTAATGGGTCCATCCTCTTCTAGCCCATAAGCATTTTGTCGCTGTGACCCCAGAGGTTATTTGGGACTTTGATCTTGCCTACCTGGAGCCTGGCTCCCAAGCTGTCCTTATAGCTTACCCACGACCCAGAAGATGTGCCTGTCGGCACGACTGGGCCAGAAACTTGGGGAGACTTGGCCAACAAGGGCTTGGAGACCAGGTGGGGCCCGCTGTAGGGACAGACATATCAGTCCTTCTTCTATCAAAGACTCGTTCTTTGACAAAACTCAAAGTCCTGAGTGCCTGGGTCGTGTGCCTTCCAGGAAGGGGTGGAAGGAACTTTGCTTAGAACCTCTAGGCCTCCCTGGTGCATCCCAAGGAGACTGGCCTGCCTCATCTCTGACTCTGAGCCCAACGCCTTTCTCAGTATCTCTCAGGATGACCCATTTGCTTTTCATGTGATCTTGTCTTACCTAGCGTTTTAGTCAGCTTTTTGGTTGCTGTGACTAAAAGACTTGACAAGAACAATTGTAGAGAAGTTTATTTGAGGGCTCATGGTGTCAGAGGTCTCAGTCCACAGAAGGCCGGTTCCATTCCTTGGGGTGTCAGGTGAGTCAGAACATCATGGTGGAAGAGTATGGGAGAGGGAAGCAGCTCACGTAATTATCAGGAAGCAGAGAGAGAGAGATTTTACTTGCTAAATACAAAATATATACCCCAAGGGCATGCCCCCAAAGACCCACCTCCTCCAGCCACACCCTACCTTCCTTCAGTTACCACCCAGTTAATCCTGTCAGGGGATTAATTTGCTGACTAGGTTAAGGATCTCTTAACCCAATCATTTCTCCTCTAAACCTTCTTGCATTGTCTCACATGAGCTTTTTGGGGACACCTAATATCCAAACTGTAACACCTGGGATGTTCAATTCTCCTCGGCTTCCACAAGTGAGTCCTGAGGTAACACTTCTGTGCCAGCTCCGGGCAGTGTAGCCAATTCCCCTCATACCAAGCCCACACTGACTAAACGCCTGGAACCGTGAAGGCAGGCGTCGTCACATTGGCTTTGCTGGACCTCCACCCCTGTGCTTCCAACAGTACCCAGGACAATGAAAGTGTAACTTCAGTCACTTCAAGCCGGGCCTAGGATAACTTCTTACTTATTTAAATGGGACTTTATAGCATATGGCACATGGACCCAAATCTTCTGAATCAGGATCTAAGGGGTTAAGGAGTGGTAGAGGAATTAGGGAGGGCTTTGGTGAGTTTTGAAAAACATCTGAAGGGTCAATTAATTTGCTTACTTATTTATACAAAGAGGAATTGAGCACCTTCTCTGGATGATTCTGACACTGCTGTTAGCACTGGAAATGTGGAAGAAAAGCAAACCTAGTTCCTGTCTGTGCTGGGCTCCCAGTCTAGTACATAGATGACTATCATGACCCATCAGAGGCATAGGACAGGTAAATTATTATGTGTGTTAAATTCTGCCTCAAGGGAGAAGGAGCTGGAGCCCAAAGGGAAGGTTAAACTTACAGAGACAGATGCAAAATGTCCATAACAAACTTTTTAGGCAATATTGCTCAGTGTGGGAGAATTAATCTACTTCCTCCAAAGTGAATAATCTCCATTGAAATTCCAATTAATGGCTTTGGAGAAACAACACTGAAGCATCAAACGGCAAGTTAAATACAGCCTTTTCTGTCTGCCTCTAGACAGCGGATGTGCTTTATTGACATTTGTCTCTATGCCTCTTCAGGAAATTTGGGCTCGCCCATCGGCAGCCCGCCAGATCTGCTGTTGCGGTGCCAATGCTCTAGGAATCTACCTAGAGTCCCCTGTGTGGTGGGGGAGCCTGTGCTGGTCTCTTAGCTGCTCCTTTTAGCCCAGATTTAACACTGTCCAAAAGGTAGACTTGTGTTTCTCATTCCTGGAGTCATTCATTCATCCATCGATGCCTTTCCAGTCTATAATTAATTATTGGCCGGTCAGGGAGTTGTTTTCCTTTATTATTCCACAAATGTCTTACTAAGTGCTTAGAACTGTGTTGGTTTAGGAGATAAAAATGAATACAGGGTGGTCTCTGCCTTGAAGAAAATTACTTTAGTAAGGATCCCTTAACAGGCTACCTGAGATGCTGTGTTGAGGGAGATAAAACATATCAGGGAGCCCTAGAGGGAGCCAGAACCATGAACCCCGGGTGGAGGGAACTCAAGGAAGGCAGGGACTGTGCTGAACTAGATTAGCCTTGAAGGCTTCTGGAAGGTTCAGGAACCAGTTGGTGAGGAAGTGGGTGGGGGAAATCCTGTTTGAGGTCAGAAGGAAGGTGGATTATGGGAAGACCCTGGGGACAGGGAGGCAGGCATTGGTGTAGGAATCTAACAGCCCCCCAACCACTCTCTGACCCTTGTCTGTGACATTTGGGGATGGGGACTGTGCACTCCGTCAGTGTGGGCTCTCTGTTGGACCCTCTCACGATGGCCTAGTCTGACCACCATCTCTGGCAGGCTGCCAGAGTACGAAATTTACCTGTCACTCTCCAGAACTACGTTTATCATTTAGAAACTTTCTGCCACTACATGAAACCCACCATCTTCCAAAATGATGTGCATTGTCTGAAGAGGTAATTTTTGAGAACATTTCCTGCCTCTGAACAGTCCTAGTGTTGGGTTGGATGGCATCTCCCCGCACCCCACCCCGGATGTGTGGATAGATGCCTCTGAACATGCTGTCTGGATCCAAGGCAGAAAGATAATTATTTGCCTTTCTCATAAGGAAAAGCTAATTATTAGAAGGAATCCCAGCATAATTACACAGTTAGGTTTGGTGTCTTTGTACACATTGCTTCCTGACAGAGACGTCCCAGTTAGCCTGCAGCCATTTGTTGGAGGAGGAGATGATCATTTCTGATTCTGTCCAGCTTTCCCCTCTCTTTCCTGCCTCTCTCTGATGACCCCTTGGGGTGGGTAGACTGAGTCAGGCTCCTGGAGACTAGAAAATGGACAGTGGGGCCTCCCGAATGTGGGTTCCTCACAGTGGCCCTGAAGAGGAGTCACTGGAGCTGTCCCCTGAGGAGAAGCCAGTGCCCAGGAGTTCCTGGCACTTGCCTGAATGCTCTTTTCCTGTAGCATTGGAGTGGCATTGAACCTGGGTCTGTGGCTGGACAGCTGACCCTTCTCGCCATGGCAGCCTCACTGAGGGATGCTTGCCTGGTTGTCAGAGTGTCCCATGTAGAGCAGCCTGGGAGGGAGAGGGGAAAGTGCTTCCCAGTGGGGCTGGGCCAGGCCTGAGAGCACATTCTCAATGTGATGGTGACTCACTCTGGAGTGCTCTGGAGTAGGGACGGGTGCACTCCTGCAGGGAGGGTAGGATCAGGGGTGTGGTCCTTGGGGGATGCAGTACACCCCACTGTGGGGGCTTTCAGCAGTGGTCCATCCCTGTCCCAGCAGAGACCATGGTTAACTCTGCAGAGGAAGTGCAACCGAGGAGGGCCCATCAGCTGTGAAGTCTCCACCAGGAGAAATGGGCCAGGAGACATGAGGCGGATATTCCAGGCACAGGAAGGAACAGGGCAAAGAACTGAGCAAAGGCCAGGTGCTCAGTGCTACTGGAAGTGCGCGCAGGAGCAGGAGCGGGCACTTTCCTGAGCAAGTGTGGCTGCGGACCATGCCTACACAGCCCCACTGTGGCTCCTTATCTGGAAGGGGGAGGAGGAAACAGGTGCTTTGAAAGCTCTCTTCCTATTTTGACACTCTGCGATTCAATGTTTAAAGTATATTTAAATATTTATAGTAGTGTTTGTACACCTTGATGCAGGATATGTCACTGTTAATTCACTTTGGCCTAGTAATTCCACTTTGGAAAAATCTTTCTGAAGGAAATAGGTCCATAAACAAGGATGTTCATTACAACATTGTTTATATCATGAGGAAAAATCGGGAATAACCTAAAGATCCAACATTACGGGATTCACTCTGTAAACTGTGTTACATCCTCACAATGGGTTTTTAGGCTGTAATTGAAAGGATGTTTATGACGACTTGATAAAAGCACAGGGAAATGGCTATGTCCTAATGTTATGGGGGATGATGGGATATAAAATCGTGCATTTAGTCAGACTGAGTTCCAAGATCTGTCGGGAGCAGCCGGATGACACCATGAAGAAGGTTGTGAGCCCCTCTGTCCAGGGTTTTGCAATGGCCTAATTTCTGCCTTGAATGTCCTTGGGAAATGGAGGCTGAGTGGTCATAACGCTGTCTAGATTTTGGGCTCAAACACTGCTTCTATTTCTTATTCTTTCTGGATTTGGGGGTTCATGAGTCAAAAGTGGAGTTATCACCCGGGCCCCAAGAGGCAGGCCCACAGGGATTTAAAGGCAGCCCTGTCTGCAGAGAGCCTGATGTAGGGAGGGCTGTGCTCGGTGAGTTTCTGTCTGTGGGGATCTTCTCAGCTAAGCAGGGCCCAGACCCAGTGGCTTCCTCCATTCCTGGTGAGGTGTATCGCTGCTTGTGAGTCTGAGCTGTGACTATCCCAGTTTTAAACTGGCCAGAGTGGTTGATGACATGGGATAGCACGCAGTCCTCATTGTGTGAGCAAGCACTAAATTAGTCCCACAAAGGAGATGGCTTCACTGCCGGCCTGCACTGGTACCAGTGAGAATGTCCCCCTCCCCAGGACAAAGCAGGTGGCCGGCTGGTGCACTCGCGGAAGGCTTGCATGTGATCTAAGAACAGACAGCAGACCACTTCCTCAGGGGTGAGGATGGCTCCTGGCTCTGGTCTTCCACCTGCTTAGCACCAGTTGAATGAACACATTTAAGTTCCTTGGCTATAAGCAGAACCTCCTCATTGTCGTTAGATGGGGACTTTCTTTCATTCTTTTATGTGTATAAATTTATTTCCTTTTATATATATTTTTATTTGTTCTAATTAGTTATATATGACAGTAGAATGCATTTTAACACATCATACATAAAAGGAGTAAAGCTTCTCATTTGTCTGGTTGTACATGATGTAGAGTTGCATATAGGTAATAATGTCTGATTCATTCTACTATAATTCCTACCTTCATGACCCTTCATTTCCCTTCTCTTGCCTCTGTCTAGTCCAAATTACCTCTATCCCCACCCCTCCATTGTGAATTAGTATCAGCATATCTGAAAAAACATTTGGCCTTTGGTTCTTTGGGATTGGCTTATTTCGCTTAGCATAATATTCCCCAGTTCCATCTATTTACTGACAAATGCCATAATTTCATTCTTCTTTATGGATGAGTAATATTCCGTTGTGTATGTACACTATAGTTTCTCTATCCATTCATCTGTGTTTTTGTTTTTGTTTTTGGTACTGGATATTGAACTCAGGAGCACTCAACCACTGAACTACATCCCCAGCCCTATTTTTGTGTTTTATGTAGAGACAGGGTCTCTCTGAGTTGCTTAGTGCTCACCGTTGCTGAGGCTGGCTTTGAACTCGCAATTCTCCTGTCTAACCATTCATCTGTTGAAGGATACCTAGGTTGGTTCCATAGTTTAGCTATTTTAAGTTGAGCTGCTATAAACATTGATGTGGCTGCACCACTGTAATATGCTGATTTTAAGTCCTTTGGGTATAAACCTAGGAGTGGGAAGACCGGGTCTAATGGTGGTGCCATTCCAAGTTTTCTTAGGGTAGATGGGGATTTCACAAAGGTGATACCTGTTTTCTGACCAGATTGCTCAGAGAAACCCTGGGATCCTCAAGATGACCAAAGGAGGGGGCTTAGATGTGCAGGATTTTGGGGGTCACAGAGAGTCTGCCGCATCTAGGAAGACTGGCCTTGAAGGCCCTTAGGCTTCATGATCCTTTTTCCAAAGGCAGACGTTCTTGGCAAGGTCATGTCCTCAGCCATTACTGGGAACCGTTGCTAGGTCAAGTTAGTAGGGATAAGATGGAGTAGGGTGCTGGCTGGGTTCTGAACAAAAGTAAACCCAGAACGGAGGAAGACAGGGGAGATGCCACGGAAGATCCTCTCTGATCCCCTGGGATTTAGGTTCATGTGCTTTTAAGTGTTGTTTTAGGTTAAGCCTGAAGTGTGATTATAGTAAGGTACAGGGAACCTCGGAAACCATCTCAAATGGAGGTGAGGCTGGGTTAGGACAGAGAGACAGGACAGGATACGCTGATGTGTGATGCACAGGAGCCGCCAAGGCTCAGCTCTTCATCCAGGAAATGAGAGGTGGCCGAGGTGACCTCCAGAGTCCCTACCAACTGCCAGCATTTTCTGTCCATTCTTAGAGTCCGACTCCAGGGCGGGGAGTCGTGGTGACTTGTCCTGACAGATATAAACAGGGTCTTGTCCTCAGGCTCTTGACTGCCTGGTCAGTGAAGGCTGGCTTCAGCCCACTGCCACGAGGAAGCAGCTCCAATCTGCTATTCTTTCATTGATGCCGAAGCGTTGGGTTGTCGTGGAGTCAGGATTGAAGAAGGAAAAGGGACCTAAACTGCTGCAAAATCGAATTGATGACCAAGTGACTATCCACATTCCCTGCGATACTGTCGTGAAGTGCCTAATCTCCAGGTCCTACCCAGGCACCATAACTATGAAAAGGACCCTTGAACGTCTCCATGATTTTATCGATGGGGCAGCCCAGAGCCAGCTAAGGAAGCAACTTCCACTGCCAGTCACAGGAAGACTTAGAGAGGCTGGCGGGCAGTTCCACGGTAGAACACTGGGTAGCCTGTGTGCGGCCCTGGGTTCCATCCCCAGCACCGCGGGGGAACAGAAATTGAAGCAAGTCACTGGGTCCCTGTTTCCTTGACCTCTAGACCTGGGTTCATCTCCCTGTGCCCTGTGCCACCCGGTGTCTGATCACACCCCGAGGCAGGGCTTGCCGGTGTTTCCTGCCTCATGTGTACAATTGTGAGGATTTATTGTAGCTGGGATTTTGTTTCAAGGCTTATAATATGATTAGCAAACATCAAATATCAAAAGCTTATCTAGTAAACACCTCCCGTCCATGCCATGGATGTTATGGTCAGTTTCGGATTGAAGTCGAGTCACATTTCAAAACAGATGCAATTTCAAGGGGCCAGAGCGAGGCCGCCCACATCTGCTGTGATCTTTCGTGTGCAGTAAATGGCATTGTCGGGGAGCTCGGCTGTAAAACTCGGCCTGGTCAGCAGGACCTGCTCACAATGCAGGGAGCTTTCCGGGGATTTTAAAAATGCAGTCTCGCACTCTGAGTCCTGTGGGCAGTCTGCCGGGACAGCAGAGAGCCAGCTGTTTAAGACTGGGATGTTCAAACCAAACATTTATTATCTTCGACCCCAACTCAAGTGATGCTTTTTGGGGTGGCAGGGTTTCCAGGAACCATTCTGGCAGGAGAGGATAAAGAGATGCAGAGGCATATTGCAGAGGAAGAGCATGGTGCCCCCTAAATCCCACCCTTTAAGCAAGGGAGGCAGTTTCATTCAGAGATTTAAAAAAAAAAAAGTAGTATTCTCTTTGGAGTAAAGGTAAAGAATGAACCTAACCTAAAATTAGCGGTGGGTCCCTTGGATTCTCGTGGTTGTTGTGGCTAAACACGGTGCAAATTCTTGCATGTGTCAGGACCAGAGGCTGGGCTCTGACTGGTGCCACTGAGCACTCCAGCTCGTCTTTGGGGATGCGGAGCGTGTGTCTGCGTGGGTGTGCGAGCACATGGGAGCGGGGAGGCGTGTGAGAGCCTGCACTTCCGAGTGATTCCAATCACTGCAGCTGGGTCGCCCCCATTCTCTTGCTGCTTTCTCTTCCTACTGTTCACATGGGAGGCAGGGGACATTCTATCTGGGGGCTAATGTTTCTCTGGGCGCCACAGCCCATGGATTTGAGTGACCCATTCCAGCTGTTTCTGGCAGCAGTTCCAAAGCTGTCGGTCGCCCCAGCGGGTGGTAGGGTGGGTTACACCGTGGAAAATGCGTTCCTAATGGGGCAACAGCTGCCACCATCAAGAGCTCCAAGAGTTGGTGTAATGAGAGAAATTGTTCTCTGTTGTTGGCTCTGGCAGATTTCACCCATAAATGAAGATTTGCTGCTTCCAACAGGGGAGGAATTTGTTTGGTTAGATTCCTAGAAACTGACAAGGAGCTTGGGCTGCCTAGTGAGGAAATCATCAAGTGTTGCTTGGAGGATGCTGCTTCCTCTGCAGTCCATGTAGGGCTCATCCGGGTCATCCTGACCCTGCCTGCAGGCTGCACTGATGCTGAAGATCCTGGATAGCTGGATTTTCCAGGATGGAGTCCATTCTGGGCGCTGCAGCATTGTGGAGGGCCAGTGAGTCCAGGAAGGGGGCAGAGGAGTCAGCATGGAACGGGAGTGGAGGAATGGGAAGTGGTTGTCATCCTGTAGCAATGGGCAGTGGTTCAGGTTAGGGACATCACTGTGCCACCAGTTATTCCAGTTCACTGAGAATCTTTTTTTTTTCTTCCTCTCACTAAATTTTAAACTTTTGTCAAAGTCACAAATGCATCCGATTTGAAAAATTGTGCAAGGCTTCTTATGAAAAGTGACATCCCCCTCCCCCAACTCTCCCTATTTCCTTTTCCCCAGAGGCAATGGCTTTCAGCTCTGAGTTGACTCCTGTCATTTTCCCCCATCTCCTTTAACAGCACAGTGCTTTTTGATGGGACAGTTTTAGGAACAATCCATTGACTTTCCACTATGCAAGATGGAAATTCTTCTATGACTCTCCCCCTTCCCATTAGCGCCACGTGAGGACCAGTGCCAGAGGCTGGGCCATTTGCTGCTTCTTAGACACAGCTCGTCCATGAAGGTGAGCCTTAGGGCTGCTCTGGTCTCCCCACTGTACAGATCTGTTGATCTGGGGAGTACCACTTGCCTTCCTACTGCCCACAGAGCTTCCTAGTGATAAAACTCCAGTTCACCCACTATATAGCTAAGTGACTCAGAGAAGTGTCCAGACCCCTAGAGATGAAAGCATTTTAACCCGTTACAGTAAATTTCTAATGACACAAACATCATGTTCTTTCTATGAGTGGCCCTCACAATTTAGGGACAGGGACCAGGGAAAAAGATGCAAGAAATAAAATGTGAAGCCAAGATACTCAAAGCCAAGGGGAAGATAGAACTCTTTCTTGCTAAATTGTATAAAGCATGGGATTTAGGGGCTGAAATTATCCACGTAAAAGTTGCTTGGTGCATGTACACTCCAAAGCAATAAGATGTGCCCCTGGAAGAGAGGCCCTTCCTACCCCTTATAGCTCTATGAAGGAGAAATCTAGCTGGGATTAGAAACACTGTCCCCGGAGCTCAGGAGACCCAGGAGAGGTGTTCAGGGGGCACATAAATAATGGAGGAGCTATGGCAAATGTATCTGAAGCAAGCCATCTGTCCCCACTTCAGAACAGAGCCATGAAAATATGATTCTGTCCACCAGGTCCCAGCACAGGAGAGGGTCTGTTTGCACTACAACAGGCACTGGGGGGAGGAGGAGGATCCAGGAGGGGGAGCATTATGCTTGGCAGAGAAACAAGTGCTTGGACATCATTATCTTCAGTAAATGAAATGGCTCCTTTTGCAGATGAGTAAACTGAGACTCCAAGAATGGAAGTGACATGCTTCCAGTCACTCAGCAGATCAGTGGCAGAACTGGAAGAGAGACTTGGAGCCCAGACTCTACCCTGCCCTCCCTCTCATGTGCTGATGTATTGAACACTGCTCACACCAGGCCTTGTATTAGGCACATAGAAGTAAAGAGAAGACACATACGAGCCAGAGAAGCCAAGAGTCTCATTGGGAGGCCATGAGTCAAAAAAAATTACAGAAGCAAGGAGCCCAATGAGGGCTTATGCTGGGAACTTTGGGAAGTCAGAGAAGGGGTTAGTTTATGTTAGGAATCAAGGAAGGCTTCCCACAGAAAGTGACAGCTGAGCTGGATCCTGAAGGATGAATGAGCCTTAGCCCAGAAGAACATGGTCTGACTTTCTTTATGTGCTCTCTGGGCAGAACAGACAGGGGCAACTGGAGGGAAGAGTCTGGAGACACAGAGGCCAGGAGTAGGCTTTTGCTCAAATGAGAGAAGATCTAGTCTTGAAGAAGCAGGAAATGTCAGGAGAGAGTGGAGAGAAGGAGGATTTAAGAAATACTTTGGTACTAGAACAGATACCACCTGGCAGTTGGCTGAGAGGGTGGCATGGGGGTCTAGACTGACTCCCAGTTCCCTGGCTTAGTGATTTGGCTAGGTGCTGATGCCATTTGCTAAGGAGTGAACCAAATAGATGATGAAAGCTTTTAGAGGGAAGAGGGTGCGTTGGGGTTTAAACTTGTAGCCTTTGGTAAGTGAAGAATCTAAGTGGAAACGTTCAGTGGGCAGGTGAACTAGGGTCATAAATATAGAAGAGAGGACTGGGGAGGAGTTTGAGGTTCAGGTAGTTGTTGAAGCCACATAAAAGAAATGATATCTGCTCCGGGTATGTGCTGAGAGAAAAGGCGACTGAGGACAGAACTCCAAGGACCACCCACAGATACAAGATGGCACACAAAGGGGTCTCAGAGGAGGAATTCCTCTCAAAGAGAGCACGTAGAGTTAGGGGAGGAGGTGATGGTCAATGTGGCTAATGTTGCAGGAAAGTGTGGAAAGGAAAAGGCTGATGAGCCCATTGGGTTAGGCCACATAGTCTTATTGACCTCGGTGTGGGCGGGGTGAAGGGAATGGTGGATGCCAGAATTTAGTAGAACAGGAGCCTTTGGACAACAGATTTCCACATCAGATGAGCACTCTCTCTGGCCTTGGGATGAGCAAAGGACCCCAGCCCTGCAATCCCAGCTTGATGAATTCATTCAAAGAATGAATTCCAGTCCAGCTAGGGACAAGACCATTCCTCTGGAGGGGAGGAACAGGGCCCTTTCCTCTTTCCTGGCTAATGTTGTCTCTTCCTGCTTTGAGCATTTATGAATATCTGGTGCAGAATGCTTGCCGTTACTATAGGTGGAGATCAACCAGAATGAGATACTGCAGAATCAGAATTCAAAGGTAAGGTACAGCAGAGACACTGTTAGCTCTCCAACATGGCCTCCCCCTATGGGAAGTCTAAGTAGTACAGTTTTATTTCTTTTCTTTAATAAAGCAATTGGCAAATCCTCTTTATATGTTCTCCAAACCTTGTCTTGGATGAGTTGCTCACATTTATTTTTTGGATGGGAACATAAATGACATAGACTCCAAACAGACTTGGGGATGGGCTTATGTTCTAAGTATTTCTGCTTGTTTATGTAATAAGACATTCAGGAACCAGGTAGATAAAGGACGTGTGTTTCCCACAGATTGTTTCCAGATTTTCACTCGTTTAATAGTTTCCTGTAGTTTCCATGGTGGGAAGGGGGAGGGTGGTAATGGTGACGGTAGGCGAGCCAGTCCTGACTGACCAAATGGAACTTAAGCCTCGTCGTTAAAACTCTGCTCCCTTCCACCTTTCCAAAAAGGATTGGAAAAAGGATTGTGCAGTATTCATGCCAATAAATCAGAACTATGAAAGAACAAAAACCAAAGGGAGATGTGAATCTCCTATGTAGGGGAGAGAGAATAAACATAACAGGTAACTGGAATAAGGTGGTACCTTTAGGTGGGGACTGGATCTCAAGGCAAGAAGGAGACAGGCTGGGTTACATGAATGTTCATATCAGACAACAAGAAATACAATCCGCAGTGATTTTAGAGATTATGCAAATGTATGATGGAGAGACATGGAGTCCACTCTCTCCCCCGACACTGGCCTAGGGCTGCGTTGAAGAGTGAAAGTGACTTTTCTTATGCAAGCACTTCATTTCACATATGGCAAAAAGGAGGCCAAGGAGGTCAGTCAATTTGCTCACTATCATTCAGTGGATGGATTGGTTGGTGAAAGAGACTAAATTCTGGATTTTTGTTGTTGTTGTTGTTCTAATTAGTTATATATGACAGCAAAATGCATTTCAATTCATAGTACACAAACAGAGCACGATTTTTTATTTCTGTGGTTGTACATGAAGTAGGGTCACACCATTTGTGTCTTCACACTTGTACCTAGGGTAATGATGTTCGTCTCATTCTATCGTCTTTCCTACCCCCATGCCTGCCCTCCTCTTTAAATTCTGGATCTTTTGCTTGCTTTTCTGTTTATAACCATCCATTTACAATAATAGATGATTTTTAAGTGGCATTGATTTTCATTAAACTCATTAAAAATTGCCCAATCTCATTGTTTAGGGATAGATACTGGGTGAGTTGGCTTGAGATAATTAACTTAATAGAGACAAAGGGTTTATTTTGACTTGCATTTCTGGAAGTTCTAGTCCATCACTGATTGGCCTCATGTCTTTGGGCCTGTGGTGAAGCAGCACACCCTGGCAGGAGGATGTGGCAGAGCAGACCTATTCACATCACAGCCAGAGAGCAAAGAGATGGAGCAGGAGACTGGGGTGCACTAATCCCCTTTGAGGGCACTCCTTTAATGATCTACGTTTCTCCCACAAGGTCCCACTTCCTACAGGCTCCATCTCCTCTCAGTAGTGCACCCTGGGAACCAAGCCTTGACACCTGGACCTTTGGTAGACATTCAATATCTAAGCTATGGCAGGTGCTGTTAACATTCCACAGCAGACACTGTTGGAAAATTTATAGGTCATATATCAAAACATTTCCCACGTCATTAGAGATTTTTCTGTGAATGTTCTTTTTTTAATTTATTCTAATTAGTTATATATGACAGCAGAATGCATTTTGATGCATTGTACACAAATGGAGCACAACTTTTCATTTCTCTGCTTGTACACAATATAGAGTCACACCATGTGTGCAGTCATACATGAACCTAGGGCATTGTTGTCCATTGCATTCCACCATCTTTCCTGCCCCCATGTTCCCTCCGCTCTCCTCCCTCCCCTTTGACCAAATTTTCTCCATTCTTCCCATGCCCCCTCCCCCATTATGGATCAGCATCCACTTATCAGAGAGAACATTTGGCTTTTGGTTTTTTGGGATTGGCTTACTTTGCTTAGCATGATATTCTCCAATTCTGTCCATTTACCTGCAAATGCCATAATTTTATTCTCTTTTAATGCTGAATAATATTCCATTGTGTATATATACCACAGTTTCTTTATCCATTCATCTATTGAAGGGCATCTAGGTCGGTTCCACAGCTGTGAATGTCTTTTTTAATATATCAGATATTGTGTTAAAAATCTCATATCTCATATCTCTTACCTAAAAGACCAGCTATATTTTCTTTTTCCAGGTAAAAATTTTTAAAGCCATGCACATCAGCCTGACTTTCAAGGGAACAAAACCTCAGAAAAATTGTCTAGTTCTGAGAGCTTGGCTTTACTTTTCTGTACTTCTCACATGGAGATGTTTAGGTTTCATGATGACCTATAGTTTCTGAATTCCCCAGAGTGGCTTCCATGACTTTGATACTTTTTGCCTCTGAAGAGTCTGAAGATAATGCCTCCACACAGCTTCGTTTCAATGGCACCATGTGGCTCTCTGATGGGCTAGAAGCCCACACTGCTTCCTCAACAGCTGAAGAACAAAAAGAAGGTTCCGGTCTTCGCCAGCACTGGTAGCAGAACCTCCGAAGGGTTTTGCATTGACCAAAGAGAAAGCAGCTTCTTAGGGAATTTAGAATTGCCGGCATAAAACCAATGCTTATGAGACTAACAAATTGGGAAAGAGGAAGGGAGCGCGTTCAGAAAGGTGACCTTGGGTGATGACCAGGCCTTCAAAGTGCCTTCTGAGTCATCAAAGAAAGATTGTATTACCACCAGGATGGTTATAATGCAGATGTCTGGGTGTCTTAAAATTCATCATTTAAGGATAAATATTTTATTATTCAGTTATGCTCTGCACTTCGCTGACTTTGAAAATGAACCAGAGATAGCATGCCACACATGTGTATGTGTATACATATATAATATCTTACCTGTCGATTTTGTTAAACTGTACATGGTTTTAATATCAACAACAAAATCTCCTGCTCCATTCTTCTCCATCTCCCAATGTTACTCCATAAAGGAAACAAATGTCAGGATTTTAAGTTATTTATCATATAATTTATTTCCAGTTTTTATGTTTATATTCTTATTTTTATTAGCAATGGGTATTATCCATATTGACTGTTGGTGCTCTTCTGATTGATTGGCACATGTTACTTATTCTTGATGTCACTCATCCAGAGTGGGATATTACAGAATCACAGTGTAGAAAAGAGTGTCTAACTTTCCAGAGACTTGAGCAGACTCACATCCCCAAATTTTGCTCTCTTCCTCTTTCTAGTGCCAAATATGATTACATCACAATTTAAAGGTAAGTGGTAGTCAGTGTTTGCATTTTTATTATGAAAATATTGCTCACTGAAAAACCACGTTCTATATTAAGAATGCTTTCAGGGTTGGGTATGTTTCACAGTAGAGTGCTTGTCTAGCATTAGAAGGCTCTTGGTTCTATCCTCTGCATAGCAGGAAAAGCAAAAAAATAATATTTTCTTTGTTTTAAGCAATTTTTATGTTTCTTTTAGAGTGAATATTTTCCTCATTTCTCCTTTTATTTGCACAATTTTATGTAAATATTCTTATTTTTTCATCTTTAAGATTGGTTAATAGTATCCTTGCAAGTGCTTCTGTGAAGTAGATAATCTATCAGTTGCGTTTTTCCTGTGAAACCCTCTCCATAGCTGTCTGACTTCTGCTCCAGTTTGGACTGCCTTGTAAGTTTGTCACTTACTTATTCTTGATGTCACCCTGGGTGTGATAGACTACATGTTAAAACAGTGAATTGTCTTTTCTTGGATGAGGATTGTATTTCTGTGTTCCACTGATTTCTGGCTTAGTCCTGTAATTGACTTTGGCCAATGAAATATGAGTAGAAGTGGTGTGTGAGAATCACATCTGAGAAGAAATTTTAGGATCAGAGTAAGGACTGCTATGACCTCTTTTATTCTCTGCCAGGGTTGCTGTTGACATTTCAGGTAGAAGATGTGACATCAAGTCAGAATTAAAGACCCCTTGGAGCAGATCCACATCCAACCCATGATGGGCGTGTTGCAAGACGTAAACCTTGGTAGCTGTCTTGTCCAGGACACGCAGCTCATCATTGCCTTTCCATGTTGGCTGCTGCTACAGTCTGGGTATTGTGCCCCCTGACCCCATATTCACACGAAACCTAATCTCCAATGCAATAGTACTAAGGTGGAGCCTTTGGGAAGTGAACAGATCATATAGGCAGAGCCCTCACAGATGGGGTTAGTGCCCTTATAAAAGAGGCCTGAAGGAGAGTGTTAGCTCCTTGGGAGGACACATGGAAGGAGCCCTCTCCAGAAAATAGGCCCTCACCAATCTGATGGTGGCTTGATGTTGGAATTCTCAGCCCTGAGAACTGTGAGCAATACATTTCTGTAAGTTTATAAATTGTAAATTACCCCATTTAAGGTATTTAGTTATAGCAGCCCTAATGTACTAGGATGGTTGTTCTAGATTTCTAGTTTTGTTGATGTTTGTATGTTTATTTATTTTGGATGGAGCATAACTCATGTTGGCTTCCTAAGAAATGGTGCATAGTGGATAAAACCTTTTATTTGTGAATAACTAAAACATTCTTTATATATTTTAGCTAGTTTGCCTGGGTATAGAAATCTATGTTGAAATTACTTTGAGAATTTTGAATATGCTGCTTCTTTGTTCTCTAAGTTTTTGTGTTGCCACTGAGAAGTCTGATGTCATTCTGATCCCCAATCCTTTAGAGAATATTTTAATTTTCTTTCTCAGAAGATTTTAATATCTTTTTATACCCCATTGTATTGAAATGTTATGCTAATGTATGTGTGGGCCTTTCCTCATCATTTTTTTTTTCCAGCATACTTTCAATCTTGGAGCTCATGTCTTTCCTTCCTAAGAAGTGTTTTGAAAAGTAATTATTATATTTTGTATACTTTTTTCCTTTCTGTTTTCTCTTTCTGTGACTACAGTTAGGCAAATGTTGGATATTCTAGATTGATCTTGGCATTTTATCTTTTTGGTCCTATTTTCTAACAGTTTGCTATTTAAAAATATTTTTGAAGATTCCTTTATTTTATGATGTTTCTAATGAATTTTACATTTTAGCTATGCTGTTTATTCAAAGGAGTAACTTACAGAATACAAGAGTTGACTATGGGGATTTAAATTTATGATATTTAGCTTTAAAATTTCTAGGAATCTTGAAATTCCTGACTTTATCATCTTCCAGCTTATAGTATCACTCCCAACTTGACAGATGAAGAGGATGCTTTCCAGAAAGGAAATTTTCTAAAGGAATACAGACTGTCATCTTAATTCCAGGTCAGCTTCTTTCCATCAAAGTGCTATGCCTTTTCATCTTATCTTAGCTGAAAACATGGTTTCAATTCCAATAAAGGACATTTTAAAAATTAGCTTCTGAATGAAAGCAAACAATGAAGATTGATTGGGGCATCAATAAAAAGCAAGTATGGAATGTTCTGGTAGGTGAACATCACTCAGAGCTAAGACCTAAACATCAAGTGCCATTTCTGCCTCCGACTTACCTTGAGATTTTGACAAATCATTTTATAATTGATGCTTTGACTATATCCCTTGTGGCTTTGAAACTTACATGTTTGTTTTCTTTTCCCCAATCTTTTTTTTTTTTTTTTTTTTTTGTGCCAGGGATTGAACTCAGGGGTACTTGACCACTAGGCCACATCCTCAGCCCTATTTTGTATTTTATTTAGAGACAGGATCTCTCTGAGTTGCTCAGTGCCTTGCTGTTGCTGAGGCTGGCTTTGAACTCATGATCTTCCTGTCTCAGCCTCCTGAGCTGCTAGGATTACAGGCATGTGCCCCCATGCTCAGCCTTCTTTTTCCCAATCTTCTTTTCCCTAAATTTCTCCTTCCTGATATTCTTTTCCCTAAATGTCTCCACCCAAATCTTCTTTTCCCTTATCTTTTCCTTCCTGATCTCTCTTCCCTAATCTCATTTTCTCTGAATCACTTCTATAAGAGCCCCTGTTTCCTGAAGATGGGCAGAATCAGCCTTTAGGACAGGAGTCTCTTGTGTTTCTCCTTTGCTAGCAAAGCAATAAACCTTCTTTCTCCTTTTTCTCAAGATCTTCTCTTTGTTATTGGAATGGCATTGAGGACTGGGGGACTGAGCTTTTGGTTACAATTGCATGTGTCTAGACCGTGGTTTTCTCATCTATACCCTCAGGATGATGAAATAGGTAAATGGTTTCAAACTCAGAGCCCTGGAGTTTCCATTGGGATGATAGTTTGGAGGACAGAGTTGAAACAGGGAAAAGGATACAGTGGTTGGGGCCCTTCCTCAACTTCTCTCTGACCGATCCCACTTGGCTCTTTTATGTATTTTTCATGAAGATTTTGTTGCAAAAAGAAAAAGTTCTGTGACTTGAGTATTTGAGAACCACTAGACCAAACTTCTACAGGTTTTCTTTCACAATGTGCTTTTTTGGTATTCTGATTAGAGTGTTCTTTCCAATACTCAGACTTAAATTTATATGCTATTGAGTTCTTTGAGTTCTTATAAATTAGGATGTATATCAAGATAATTAGCATTCTAAAATTCTAAGCACTTGAATAAAAAACAATCCTTACAACCCCCTTGTACACCAATTTTCTTGCTGTAGACATTGTCACTCAATATGTATTATCAAGTGCCAATAAAATAGGAAACTGGATCTGCCCTTTTCCTGATTGAGTAGGACAGAGTGTTTAAAAGGCCAAAATCTGAGCCAACTTGCTTCTTTCTGCAGAGTCAAAGTCTGGATTTGGGGCCAGGCATGGACCCAGACTCCATGTCAATCATTCTCTTGGCCTTGGAGAAGAATTGGATAAACCGAATTGCAGTCCCTTGCTCTCAGGAAGGAGCATGACTTTCTGCTTTGTTCAGCCATGTTTGCTAGTCATTACAGGAAACAATAGGTTTGGCCAAACACCCATGGGGCTGAGAGTGAGCAGATGGGATGGGTGTCAGAGCCTGAAATTAAGGCCAAGGTATGTAGAGGATCCCTCAGAAGTCCTAAGAGATGGCTTGTTTAGGGAATACCTGCTCTGAAAAAGAGCCTAGTGACCTGGGGCCAAGGCAGAGAGTATCTTTAGGATTTCTTAAGATCAGAATCACCTTCTTAGAAAGCCCTTCAAGATTATGGGATGGAAGCTCCTCATTGTAAACAGGAAACATTAAAACTCAGGAAAATGCTATGAGTTAGATAGATAGAATTTGAGTGTTCCCACAAGCTTCATGTGTTAAAATTTAGTCTTCACTGGGAAGTATTCAGAGAGTGGAGTCTATGTTGTGTAGAGATGGGAACTTTGGGAAATGATTAGGATTAGATAAACTCAACAGGGTGGAGCTCCCACAATTCAATCATGGTGGCTTTATAAAAAGAGAGACCAGCAGCGCATGGTGATGCTCACCCATAATCCTAGCTAATCTGCAGCCCGAGACAGGAAGATCACAAGTTTGAGGCCAGCCTCAGCAACTTAGTGAGGCTCTGTCTCAAAATAAAAAAAATAAATAAAAAGGACTGGGGATATAGCTCAGTAGTAGAGTACTCATAGGTTCAACCTCTGGTACCACAAAAATAAATTAATAAATTAAAATTAAAGAATAGAGACTAGAGTAACATGGTGGACCATACCTGTACTACAGAAGCTAAGGCAGGAGGATGGAAGGTTCAAGGCCAGCCTGGGCAACTTGGCAAGACCCTCTAATAAAATTAGAGGACAAGAGAGAGAGAGAGGGATGGAGGGAGAGAGAGAAGACACATTCACATACATGAATGCTCCCCGTCACTTGCCATGTGATGCCCTGTGCTGCCTTGGTACTGCTGGCAAGAAGGTGATCCCCAGATGCAAGTTCCCGACTCATACCTCCAGAATTGTGAGATAAAATAAGCCTCTTTATAACTTGCCCAGTCTGTGGCATTGTATTATGAGCAACAGAAAATGAACTAGTACAAGGAAGGGCACCCCTTGCTTGCAGTCACCCCAAAGTCAGCATTTTTTCCTCCCTGTCTATGTTTGTGTAGTCCTTCGATACCTCCGATCAGGGACTAAGAACTTAGGCAAGTGGCAAGGAGTGAGTTCTCCTTGGGAAGTGGCTTTGAGGAGGGCAGGGGAGGGGATATTTCTACCTTAAGCCATTGCAGAAGCCAATGCTCTGCTACAGCCACACTGTGACCAAACTCCTCATGTTGTGAGGCTCTGGACCCTAGCCAGTCTAGGGGTTTCAGATGGTGACTAGTGCATAAGGAATTCCCTCTGCTGGTCCTGATCCTCAGCCCACCCCAGCCTGAGATTATTGGCAAGTTTATCTTGAATAAAAAGCTACCAGCAGCGGCAGCAGTAGGCACAGCCCAGACAAGCAGCCCGTGGCCATCTGTACGCAGCTCTTCTCTTGTGTTCCTTACTGACAGAGTGCCCTGCCCTTGCTGAGGCTGACAGTTTGTGGCACTGCTCATAGGAGCAGGGCGCTGACATGCATCATCCACTTCCCTAAATATTAATTCAATTGATGAGCATCCACTGAGAGGAGGAGGATACTTTCCACCTCCCAGGCCACAGGCTTGGTTTCAGGACAATGCACTTTGGGCATCAGATAAAATAAACCCATCACCAGCCCAAAGGACAGTCTCAAGAGGGGTAACAGTCCCTGTGCTTTGCAGTTGTTGCTGGAGAACAGTTTGCCCTTGAATTCATCCCCAAACTGACAATTGCTTTTCCCTCCCACCCCGCCCCCATCCCCAAGATCTGCTGAAACCGCAAGTTCCATCTGAGAAAGCTGCACCGTAATAGGTGAGTTCCATCCATCCATCAGCGATAATGGTCACAGACACTGGATCGCCTTTGTCTGCTGGTGTCTCTAAGGATGCAGGCTGGGGACCTGGGGTAGGTGCCCTGCCTGTGTGCCTCCTCTTGTTTACTTTCCTGCCTTTACCCAGGCTATTTACTACCTTTAGAGGGGCCAGGCCACTAAGTCAACACGCATTAAGACCCAACATCCAAATGTCATGATGCGAATGAGCAGTATTGGGAAAGTCCAGGAATACTGCTGCTCCGTTGGGTCCTGTTTAGTCTGAGGGTAATGAAGAGCTCACAGATGACCTGATTTCATTAAACTAGGTCAGACTCAGCTGAAAAGCGGCTACGACTCTCACCCAGTTATACAGCCGCCCTCCCTCCTGCTGCCCGCCCTCCCTCCACCCCCGCCCCCACCTCGGGGCTTGAATGCTTTCTGGGAATTAACGCTGAGTTTTGTCAATACAGTAGCTAAATCTCCGTGGAATAATTGGACCTTTCCCTTCGGCTTCTGTTTGTGCAGTGGTGAGGCCAGGCATGGGAGAGAAGGGAGTGGACTTGAATGTGGGTGTGCGGTTCAGCTGGAGCCTTCTGCTCTGCAGCCAAACGTTCTGAGTTACAGAAGCAGCCGAACCGCCTCAAAGAGGAGCTGGCTCCCCGGCCTTCCATACGCCAGGCCTCGCCAGCACAGGCGGGTCCTCTTCATCCTGCCGCAGCCGGGAGAGGGTGGGGGCGGAAGGAGTTGTCCAAAGGCAGCTGCGGAGGCGGGGCTGTCTCCCTTCTGTCCCTCCTTTCCCGGGAAAGATGGTCATGCTGGGCGGTCCAGGCAGGCAGAGTCCAACTCATCTACACAGAAGAAATCGTTTCCAACCTTTAGAACTGTCTAGAGATTGGCTGGACTGTTGATAGGGGATCATTCTGATGTTATACTGCATTAAGCATCTGCTGTGCCTTAGGCCTTATACAAAGAGCACTTTTCTCTGAGCTCCGTGACATCTCAGTTAAAGAGCATAGAGAGGGATATAGAGGTTTAGAAATTTTAAGTGTGTTTTTTTTTAAGGTACTAAAGCAAATATGTGGCAGATACAGGACTTGAACCTGCATGGTTCTTACTCATGCTCTTTCCCTTCTTTCAACTGCCCTCTAACTCTGGTTCAGGGCCCATAGAGGACGGCTTAGTTCTGCTTATAGGTGTCAGGAATTTAGTTGCAAGACTCAAAGATTGGGGACTGCAATCATCCAAAGGCTTGCTTGTTCACAGACCTGGAGGCTGAGGTTGGTTGTTAGCTGGAGGTCTCAGTTTCCCTCCACATGGACTTCTCCATGTGAACTTTAAGTAGGCGTCTTGGGCTCCCTGACAACATGGTGGCTGGGTTCCCAGGGTGAGTGTCCCAGGAGAGAAGCAGGTTGACATTGAATCACCTTCTTGATGTAGCCTTGAAAGCCATGTAGAATTGCTTTTGTACATTGTATTAGAAAGCTTTTCATTAGAAGGTCATCACTAAAACTGGCTCATGCTCAAAGGGAAGAGAGGTTTAGACTGGACCTTTTAGATGAGAGGAAAGACAAGGTTCTAGAGAACACGGGACCAGAAATTTTGCTGTGAACTTTTTTGGAAAAACACAACCTACTAGAGGTTGGAAATTTAACTCAGTGAAAGAGTACTTGCTTAGCATGTGTGAGGTCCTGGGTTCAGTCCCCACCACTGCAAAAAACAAAAAGCCAAAAACACAACCTACCACAATACATTGTGCTCTGACATAGTAGGAAGCTGAAAGACCACCTAATGGAGTGGTGGACTTAAGTCAGAGGCTTCCCAAACCTTTCTGGTTCACAGTGTCTGTAGGCCATAAGGAATAATCAATAGTTTTATTTATTAAATTGTTCTATCCAAAAACTTAATAAGCATTTACCTCCTAACAAATCCCTAACTTCCTAACAAGGTTATTCAGAGCTCACAATTTTAGGATGAACCAAACTTGGATAATTCTGAAAGTCCTTAGTGCTTAAAATGGTTTGCCCAACTGATGGGTATTAGGAAACCACTTGACTTTCTTGTTTTCAGGAATGGGGAGCTGTGAGTTACCTAATACCTTCAAGACGTTAACAGTTGCCCTGGAAAATTTCATGCATAGAGACTGAGGAATGATGTCATGTGAGAGGTAACTTGAACCATGTATATGCTAAGAGTCTTGTTCAAGCCAGGCCACATGGATAGAGAAGAGCAGAGAATAGTTTCATTCCAGGCCAGAGTCAATCTTTTTTTTTTCCTCCCCACAAAGCACTGCCCAGTATAAGGTAAAAATGGGTATAAACTGTAAAAATGAAGATGAATCCACCCTACCTCCAAGCCAAAACAGTTATAAAAGCCCCAAAGTTAAATGAACATAAAACATTGATGCTTTCCAAAGCAACTTCTTGTTTAACTGAGAACTTTATGTGTGACCTCAATTAGGTTATCTTACAGCTCTTGGTTTCTTTAAATAGGGTCAGAGGTAGTAAGAGAGCACTCTTTTTCTCTAAGGTTACTTAGCAAATTTCAAATGAAAGAGGAAATATGCATTTGGTGGGGAGTCCATCGCCTTACTGAACTAGAAAGTATGGCCCAGTTTCTCTCTCTTCTCCCTCATAATTCTCAGCCAAGACAATGGGAATCATGTGATGTGACCCAGAAATTGGGCCAGTTAAAAATAGAAGGTGTACTCTCCCAAGTTCATTAGAAAGTTGAAGTTTCATTGTTGATGGCTGTTAATTTATCTCTGCCTGCCACATGTGTGAGGGAGGGGACAGCAGACAGCCACAGATTTTGGGTGGGAAGCCCCCATGTCCCCACCCCAACCCCTGGTTCTATTTCCTGTTCAGAAGAGTCACATAAGCATTACCCAGGTGAACTCACCTGCTCAGCCTTCTGGGAGCACTCCCCCGGGAGTAGTGGAAGAGTGTGAGGGCTGTGGCTGGCTTCTCCCCACTCCCGGAGGGGTGCTCAGCACCAGTTTTGAAAATGGGAAACATAGTCCCAGCCGCATGTATTCACGTTTGTGCCTTTGTCCTTGCTGAGTTCTGAACACAGCCTTGGCAATCCCTGTGTGCAGAAGTGGCCCATGTTTAGAAGACAGCAGCCAGCCTGAGACCTACTGGTTTATAAATGGAACCAAGTCCTCCCCTCACTCCTCCTCACAAGCACATAGTGAGGACCCACTGTGTGCCTGATGATGAGTTGATCTCTGGGTCTAATGCAGGGTGATAGGTGCTAACAAGCCCCATGAGGCTTCTAGTGCAGAGGGCTGAGGGCGGTCAGGCCTGGCCCAGAACGTGCAGGCCTGATTTCCTCTGATGGTGGGCAGTAGTTTTTACATTATGGTTCGAAACGGGTTCATTTGACAAGGGCTCCTATAGGAGAGCAAGTTTCAGATTGAGTGACTCATTCTGGGCCCTTTTCCTGAGGTTGTAGGAGAAGTGTGTGCAGTCTGAGCCCAGGTCCTCTGGCAGGGAGTGCTGAAATTTGGGATGGGGATGTTTAGGCCCACCTCTTGGTCCTGACATGCTAATATAAGTGATGGTTGTGTTCACAGCCCTTCAGTTCCTTGGGCCGAGGCCAAATGAGTAGCAGAGGGGAGTTGCCAGACAGGAGATTTAGGTCTTAGCCTTACCACTGCTGAGGTTGGCAAGTGAGCATGGTCTGGCTTTCCCACCCCATCCTCAAGTTTATATGTCCAGACATCCTGCTGGAGGAAGGGTCCTGTCCACTGATGGAGGTGTTTGCTGCCTCATTCTGCCAAGCCGATTTGTGAGGAAAGCAGAGATGAAGCTCCTGTTCTGTGTGCAGCAGGCAGGCCAGGTCCTGACCTTTGACTCTCAACCTATAGAGAAAAGTGGGGCAGGTCCCATTGCAGGTGGGCAGGCCCAGGAAGGCTAAGCCACACATCATGGTTGCAGGGGACTTGCTCCTTTCTTAGCAGGCATGAGTAAGAGTGAGAGGCATGTGGTTATTATCCCCTGTCAGGAGAGGGGACAAATATACCTCTGATTCCATCAAGTGGGGACTGCCCTCCGTTGCACCTAAACTGAGGATCCCCCAGCCCTGGGACCTCACTGCACACAGATTGAATGACCGAGGCACCAACTGTGGCGGGAGCCCAAAGCACACTGCACTCACAGAGAACAGGTTCCTGAGCATTGTCTAGGGTGGCCAAAAGGGTGAGCCCTCAGAGCAGGCGAGGTGGCTTGTCCTGAGAGTGGCTGGCCCCACCTGTTCTCCGGGTTGTGTTAGAAGCCTCAGTGATGGCTCAGGATGCCTGATCCTAGGGACACACTCACTTGTTCCCGCCTGGTGTTGTGGGCGACTCCTCCAGCTCCTCCGAGGACAGTTGGCCAGAGGACAGGGGAAGTAGGTGCTTGATGTGGGTGGGGAGCCAGGCTTTGGGATGGCTCAGCTGTGAGACTGAAGGGACAGGTGTCTCCAGGCACAAGCTCCCTCCAGTGCCTGAAAATGTGGCCCGACAGGGTCACTTTAGGGTAGTTGGGAGGGAAGGTCGATAGGACTTTTCACTTGCTGAGGTGGAACACATAGAATTTGGCTATGACCCAAGATTCTACCCACTTTCTCCTGGTTTTCTTTTACTGCTTTTTCTAGGTTCTCCTCCCTCCACCTATTTCTAAATATGCTGCCAAATGTCTTCCATCTCCCTCCCTCCCTCTAGTCTCTTCTTCCTCCTCCTTTTTCATAGACATCAAGTAAAAATGGGACCCTACGCTAATACAAGAGGACCGTATAGTTCCAGTCCTGACTCTTGAGTTTTATAGATGAGGAAACTGAGGCCTCATCTAGGGGAAAAGAGGCTTCTTGAACATTCTGGGTACCTATTGACGGGTGTAAAATGCGTGTGTAGAGTTTGCATTTTGACAGAGATAAGGATAAGAATTTTCTGAGACTTTTCTTCCCATGGTGAGGCAACGTCCTCACGGTGGCCCTGGTCATTATGATGCGTACTGTGCAGCATCACGCACACATTTCCAAAGGACAGCAGAACGGAGTAGTTAGGACACAGGGACTGAAGGTAGATTACCTGGCTTCTGATCCTATCTCTGCCATTTACTAGTGGTGTGACCTTGGGTGAATTATTTTACCTGCCTGGGCCTCAAATATTTTGTCTATAAAATGAGAGTAATAAATCCTACCAGTTCATAGAGTTGATGTGAGGGTCTAATGAGAATTAAATGAGTTAATCATCAGGAATGACGCTTGGCATATACATACTCAATGAATGTTAGCTGCTTTAATAAACTTTGCTATTGGCAAACCACAAATGCTTTTGTTATTGTTGTAGTTGCTGTTTCATTTTCCAAAATCTCAGGGGGTCTGAGTGTTGAAGGAGGCAAGGTATTCATAGAAGGTTAGTCTTAATGAGCTGTTTCCTCGGCTCCCCATTGCTGGATATGTCCATAGAAGTGTTGAACAACTTTATTTTGTGAGATGCTTCAAAGAGGATTCTAGTGTGGAAGGAGAAATTGGAGCTAATATACCCTTCAGAGATTCCATGTTTTCAACAACATTGGAGTTTAGGGGGTGCTTAAATATGTGTGCAAGGTATTCTTTGCACCTCATTTTGAAGAAATTGATCTTTTTCTTTGCCCATGTATTCATTCAGTGCTTCCAGATTACATTTTATGTGTCAAGACGCTGCATGGGACCAGAGATAGATGATGTGGACTTTGCTTCTAAGAACAACCAACATCTAAGCCCATGTATCCTGGACAGGGCGTTGTATGCCATGAATCTATCGGTAAAGTGGAGGCTAAGAGGATGCTATGGCTATTTTGTTGGAGTTTGCCCACTAATTCTTCAGAGAAGGGATACCACTTCTCCTGGGTCTTGAAAGCTGAGCAGAAATGCCCCAGACAAGTAAGAGGAGAAGGATGTTCCCCAAGGAGGGAACACCATCCTTTCCTCCTGGAAGGCATTGAGACACTGGGATCTTAAGAGTGGTACAGTGCTTAGTAAAAAGTAAACAAGAAGTGTCTTCAACAGACCAACTGGTTTGCTTCTGAATTTGCAAAACATCTCTGATTCCTGCTTTGGAACTTGCTGCCAGAGCTGAACTTTTTAGAGGGCAGTCTTCCTGGCTCAGAAGGTTCCAGTCAAGGTAATCGCTGTTTCTGAAATGCACATCAAATGGAACAATCTTTATTTCCATCTTTACCTCATCTTTTATAAATGTGAAGAGAAGACTCAATCCCCCCCCCCTCAACTCAGATCCATTGCAATGAAAAGATGAGATCCAAATTCCAGCCTCGAACAGCTTCTGGAGCCCAATAGCCTCTGCCCTCTTTGCACCATGTTGTCTGACCCCACATCACAGTTGAGTCAGGTGCGAGTTTCAGAGAACTGAGGATCAGATTCTAGAGGCCAAATGCCTGCCAATTACCTGCACAATGGCAGGACCTAGGATCAGTGGTAGCCACCATGATGCAAGGTGTGGGTGACTACAGGAGAAAGGAAGAACTACCAGGAGGAGAAAGCAGAACCCTAGGAATTATGAGTCCCCTGGACTTGATAGGAAACCAATGGATCCTGCTCAACCTGATCTGGTGACCACAGGAACTGTGCCAGCCCTGGCCCAGGACCACAGATGACTTTGGCTTTGGCACTGAGACCTGAGCTGGAATCCTGGCGGTGGCTCTAGTCAGCTACGTGACTTTGCAATGTCTTAGAAGTCTCAGTTTCCTTACTGGTAAGATGGGACTAATAAAATGAACATCAGAAGGTTGCAAAGATGGAAGAATATTGTGTAAGGCAAGATGCAGGCACCTACATGGCACATAACAGGGACCATAGATACGAATATGTCAAGCACCAGGCATCGACTGAACATCCCCTCGTCTTCCATGTTGGGATGTCTGTCCCTGATCATTGTTGTCCTACCTTAAATAATTCCTTCACTCAACAAACATTTACTGAGATGAGCTATATGTCAAGCATCAAAAATGTTCTGGAATGCAGACCAGAATAAGATAGGTCATTGTCTTTGTGGACAATGACCTATTCACTCAATATGCATGGAGATACTTCTCCAGCTTCATCTCCAAGACTGAAATATTGGAAACAATCTGAAGGCCCAGCAATAAAGGATCAGTGAAGTAGTAAAGGCTGGTTCACACAGAGAAGCATTACTGTGTACCAATACTAACAACGGCTCATGATGTGATATTGATTGAAACAAGCTGAAGATGAAATTTTAAGTACAGGTGATCTTCGCTGTTCATGGTGCTTATGTTCTATAAAGTTGTCATAGACACTGAATTAGTGAATACTGAGTCATTGCTCCTAAGAAATGCAAGGTTAGAATCTGGTTAGAATCTTAGGGGTCTTTGCTTATATTGATCGGTTCAGTACCTTGTTTCATCTGTTTAAAGGCACTTTATTTTATATGTCTTGTTGATCCATTAACATAGAATTCACGGTCACGAGTGCTGTGAGCCCTGCTGGGTTGGATCCTGCCTGACACACACATTTCCTCAGGAAGCTCCTTGTGGCCTCCTGGGCTGAGAAACACCAGGGGCTGCACCATGCTTGGGGGGACATTTCAAACAGCCAGAATCACCAACAGGAAGCACAAAGAGGCGAAAAACACAGCACTGAGGTGCCAAATAGACTGTGAAAAAGATGCGTGTTCATGGTCTGGAGCTGGACAAGAAGGCACGAGAGGGACGTGGGCAAGCAGCAGCTCCAGTTGCTCGCTGCTTTCCGCACGTCTGTGAACAGCTGTGACGGCTCGTCAGTGCGCACTGACTGCACTGACTTCGAGGTTACACAGACATTTTAGCCAGTGGGCGAATTTGCAGACTCAGAATCCACAAATGAGGAGGATACACATGTGGATAAAGACTGGAAATAATGTAGATGAACATTTAAACATTTATCAGAGGGTTGCTGTTGATGTTTTTCTAGTTTAAAATTGTCATTAGTAATGTCAGGGCTTCTCTCTCTCTCTCTCTTCTTTCTTTTCATTTCAACAATATCTACACTTCAACCGGGTGCAGTGGCGCATGCCTATAATCCCAGCATTTTGGGAGGCTGAGACAGGAGAATCATGAGTTCAAAGCCAGCCTGAGCAAAAGTAAGGTGCTAAGCAACTCAGTGAGACCCTGTCTCTACATAAAACACAAAATAGGGCTGGGGATATGGCTCAGTGGTCGAGTACACCTGAGTTCAATCCCTCGTACCAAAACCCCCTCCCAAAAAAACCAAACAAACCCCCCCCCCCAAAACAATAAATACACTTCAGGGAAAGAAACAAACTCTTTCCCTACCCACCTTGTTACTACAACTTGGACAGTGAGCTCAGAAAGGGTGAGAACACAGCCCTGGGCTCCTCCCCATCCTTGCTTCTGGAATTGGAGGATCAGAAGCCACAAACAGTTAGAAATGCTGCCCCTGAGCTGCTGCCACTAGGCCCTTGCTAAGCCTGAGCAGGCACACAAGATTGACGGGTTCCTGGCTGGTTACAGTCGTGGCCTCTCTCTGCGACAGCTTCTTGGAGCCCCTTCAGAAGCTCTGACATGCATATTCTTGTGTTTTGATGATGGAAATAAATAAAATAGTGCAATTTACTTAATATAAGATGTCTTCCCGAAACCTAGGTTCTTTGGAGGAAAAAGATTTTTACAAAAAAATGAAAGAAGGGATGATTTGTGATTTTAATAGAGGAATTGCCACAAACTACACAAAAGGCACCCTTTTGATTCCTTTTTGAAGGTATTTGGCAGGAAACCAGCCTCTTTCATGGATGGGACCTAGATGCTCCACTGGATTGTTCTACAGGGCTATTTGAAGGGGAAGATCAGAAACCTTTTCATCACGACTTGCTAGGAGAAGCACGGTCCTGACTCCTGATGTTGGGGACAGGAAATTCCAGGCCACAAAGGTTGCTCACATTTTTACCTGATTTGCCTCCAGATTTGAAGTTATGTGAATGGCTTGTTTGTCTAACTCAGCTCTGCTCAAATCAATCTTTCACGGGTTCTCCCAGTAAAGATCACCTTGGGTCAAAGGTCATAGGTCATCATGGTTCTCAAATACCTACCCTCTTGGTAAGAGTTCCAAAGTGGACAATTACCCAGCAATTAGTGAGGAACAAGCGTGTTTCAAAAGACTAATTGGGGAAAAAAATGAGCACAGTGTGGGCGGCGATGTTCCAAAGGCTGTTTTTATGGCTGTCTCCGTAAATTTCCAGTTTTTCTCCAACCTGACTTTTAATAACAGAATATGAATGGAAGCACCTGCTGCTGATGTTTGGGACTAACCCTGTGCTGCATGGTGGGGTCATTAGTGTGTCCGTCCTCGTGTGCCCGCGTGTGTTCAGCCACAGCGTGCTCTTAAACATGTGAGATGTGCAGAGGCACAAAGTCAAGACGAAAGGACTTCCATAAAGCGAGCAGTTCAGGACTCCTGCTGAGGGGGAAAAGCACACTCAGAGAAAACTCCCCCCAAACACAGTTCTGCAGCTCTGTCTTGATGTTTTGGGGTGCAAATCTATTAATTTCAATTCAATAAAAAGCCAAAGTGTTCATAAAGCAGGGAAGTAAATAGGGATAAGGTCGGCCGTGGACGTTCTGAGTGACAGGTTAAGGCAGCGTGGCCACGTGGAGGGAGCAGGTTGATTAAGTAGATCCGCATTTTGGAAGGGGAGCCGTCCTGTGCACACGGCCTGCAACCTTTGCTTCCTGGACAGCCAGGTAGTGGCTTCTTTAAATTTTTCCACATGGGAATGTGAATGCTTTTGCACTGTAACTCCTGGCAGTGCTGCACACTTGTAACCCCAGGTACTCACTCAGGAAGCAGAGGCAGGAAGATTGCATGCTGGAGGCCAGCCTGGGCAACAGAAGCAGAACCTGTCTCAAAACAGAAACAAAAAACAAAATGAGACTATAACTTTGAAGTGTGACCTCTACATGGTCACATGTCACAATGCCTCATGTCCACCTTCATGCTGAGCTTTAAAGAAATAGACTTTTGGCAAGTAAATATAAATAAATAAATAAAAATAAAATATCTCTTTAAGAAAAAAATAGGCTCTGGCAGCTTTTGTTTTGTGTCATTTTTGCAGCAGTACTGGGCTGCTCTGCCAGTACAGGGTTCCTCTGCCACTGAGCTGTAGCCCCAGATCTTTAAAATGTTTAATTTTCTCATTTTATTTTTTAAATTTGAAGTGGGGTCTTGCTAAGTTGCCCAGGTGTGTGCCATTGTGCCTGGCAACTTTAGGCAACGTTTAACATTTCTATTGTGAATTTTTAGGGAAAGGATTTAAAAGAAAATCCATCTCTTAACATTTATTTTCCCTGTCTTTTGTTAACCAAATTGTCTTAGGAACTTTCCAATTTAAAGGAGCAACTTTTAAATAGGGGCAGCTTATGCAACTCAGGTCCTCCTCCTAGAGGGGCATCTTAGAGAAGGAGAAACTGGGCTGCCCTTCCCCAGTGACACAGTCTCTTCTCTAGTCCACCAGGTGAAAGTCTAAGAAGTATAGACCTGACTATACAATGTGAACTGGTGTGCTCCAAACGGTTCTTGATTCCTTTTGCTTGAAGGTGAAAGAAGTAGGTATTGGAGCATCTTCCATGTCCTAGACACTGAACTGAGTGCCTTGCAAATCTGTACTCTTTATGACAGTTTCACAAAGTGAGCATTTGAAATAACTCTGTTTAACTGAGGTAGCACAGAGAGACTAAGTAATTTACCCAAAGTCACTCAGTTAAGTGACTGAACCGGGATTAAAGCCAGATATGTCTGTGGCTTCTATTGGATCTCACTTCCCAGAAGTCCTGAAATCACCATGGGGAGACAAGGCATCCCTGGAAGCCCCCCACTGGGGCAGGGGTGGGCTCATTTCTGAGCGTGGGGGAGGTGATGGCGGGAGCAGCCAGATGCTGCAGCCAGCCCAGGTCAGATGAAGCCCGATCCTTTCTCAGCTTGATTTGACCTAGAACTGGGAAACAGATGGGGCTGCACTGCCCCAGGCTCTGAGGGAGGCTGAGCACACACACTGCTCTGAGGGCCCAGGGCCCAGGGCTGCTCCAGGAACAGGGCTCCAGCAGGCACCTTTGGACTTATAAGACCTTCAGTAAGAATTCAACTGTGAGGCTAGAGGGCTCATCCTTTCTGAGAGCAGCAGACCCAGGGAGACCCAGAGCAAATCCTAGAAGATAAGGCAGATGTCAACAGATGCATTCTAAACAAAATGACATAGTTGCCGGAAGAGATAGTGGGGAAGATAAACAGGGCCCAGGGAAGGGGCCTCCTGGATGAATACCATTCCACAGCAAAGACTTGTCCCCTTGCAATGCTGGGCAGTGGGGTTGTTTGGAAGAGACTAGGCTGTGTAGCAACTCCCTGTACTTGGTGATCAGGGCACCTGGCTCATAGGTGTTCACTGCGCATGTGTGAAGTGAATGAGAGAATGGGTAGAGACCTACGTCTTTGCTCACTCACTCTTCACAGATGTTGGACAGACTGCTCTGCTTGTGGGGACTGTGGAGTCTCCTGGGGTGAACTTGCTGAAGCAAGATGCAGACTGGGTGATCTGAGACTTGTTTCCCATAGGTATCAGGGGTCTGTAGTGGAGCAGGCCCTGGACTCCCACGGGGCATGAGAAGGAAAATCAGACCCAGTTCTTGCTCTTGAAGGATCCACAGTTGTTTGGGACAGATAAATGGCAGACACTGTGGCTGCACAGTGCCAGGTCCATGTGCGAGAGCAGGCTGTGGAGCCGGAAGCTTGGGTGATGGCTTTGCAGGGCAGAGACAGACACCGGAAGCAAGTCTCCTGGGGGAAGAACTCTCCAGATTCAAGAGGAAGACTGGGCAGGGACTTGGGTTAAGAAAGAGCTGAGACAATGCCTTGAGGCTCACACAACAAGGGTTTGGTTCAAGAAACAGCAAGTGGAGTGTGTCTGGTGGGGGTGGGGGTTCTGTGAGAAGCTGAGGGTATGAGTTTGGAGAGATATTTGTGGGGCCAGTTGATGAACCCCAGGTCAAAGAGAGATGGAATGTAAAATACAGGCAACAGGGAGCTAGGAATGTTTTTTCTTTTCTTTTCTTTTCTTTGGAGCAGGGAGAGAATCACATATTACCCATGATTTCATTCATTCAACAAGTGCTTACTGAGCATCTGTTGTGTGCCAGGCATTGTGCTAGAGGAACCACGGAAGGAATGTACGTACGTTGATGGTTTAATTTTTCAATTGCACTGAGCATCCTTGAGATTCAGGGATGAGCTGATGTGATGATTGGGCCTGTGGCCTCTGCCAGAAAAGTCACTCAGCAGTGAGCAAATCTCACACAAGGACTGCTGCGCTGGCTCCAGCCGCCACCCCCTTATCTGTTTTTCTTTTTCCAAAAGGCCTTGAGGACTGTAGTCAATTCCACTACAAAACGGTTACACAATTTCCCCAGGAGGAGGCGAATTTCCACCTTTGGAGATGAATAAGCCCTTTCTTTTCTGGAGAGCTGGCCAGTGGGGGCCCAGGCTGGGTGCTACAGGAGGGGCAGCGAAGGGAACAGCAGGCCTCGGTGTAATTTGGGGGTAGGTATTTGTTTTTTCATTAAACAAAGTCTGCCTGGCAGGGCTTGTGGTCTCTGGAGCCCCTGGAGCCCGATAAAGCAGGTCCAGCGGTGAGTCAGCCTGCAGTGGCGGGTGGCTGAGCACCCCCTGGTTCCACTGCTGCCCAAGGCCTCCAGTTTTCTGGGGCTGTGAGTCCTATAAATGGTGCCTTTGAGGAGGCTGCCCTGGTGACAGCAGGGCCCTCCCTGCAGCACCCACTTGGCCACTGGATCCTGAAAGCAGGATTGTCCCTCTCTGAGCCCTGCCCTCCTGCGACATTCCTCCTGCTGACCATTGTCTGCAGAAAGAGGCCATTGTCTGGGGCTCACATATCTGCTGACGGAGCTACGCGAAACAAGCAGAGCTTTAGGGAGAAAGAAATCCACTCGAAACAACAAAACCCGAGCCCCGCCCAAGGGGAGGGCTCAGACAGGCCTGTAGAATTTCCTGATTCCGGGTGTTCTTCCCCAGAGGAAGTGCCCGCCATTAAGGGAGGTCCAGAGTTTTATCTCTGGTCTGGAATGACACCATTTGTGCCTTTGTGTCAACAGCACTGAGAGGCCTTGTTGAGGGTTATGTGGCCTGTGCTGAGAAGGGCTTGTTTGAAGAGAAAAAAGAAAAAAACCAGAACAATGTTTACCCAGCAGGCAGCTCCTGCCAAGGCAGCCTCCTTGCATCCCCTGTGCTGGCACAGACCTGGCAGCCGTGCCTCGGCCCTCTGGGTTCTCCCTGGCCTTGGGTGCAGGCTGGGTGGGCAGGCAGCTGGCAGGCACAGGTGTGAGCACCAGCTCTTAAATGCGGAAATGTGCCTCTGTGGGGGCAAACAGCCAGGCTGGTCCCCAGTTCTCCCCTCCATGTGCCCTGGGGCTTTGGCTACTCCCCACCCTCCAGTTCCCAATCCCTAGTTCAGAACTAAAGGTTCACTGACACCTGGGACAGCGAAAACTTCCAGTTTTGGCCTGACCGCAGCATGTATCCATCAAAATTTCTACCACTACCCAGGGTGCAGGTGAGGTTCTGAAGCTTCTTGAATTGCTTTCAGAGATCACGCCTTAGAGACCCCTATCACTCAAAGGGTGATCCTAGGCCAGTAGTGTTGTTGGCATGACCAAGAGTTTGTTAGAAATGCAGAATCCCAGGCCCCCTCTGCTGTGCTAGAATCTTTACTTCAACAAAATTGCCTGGATTGATTGACACATTTAAGTCTAAGGAGCACTGGCCCAAATCAGTGCTTCTCAAACACGATTGCACATTGGACTCACTTAGGGAGTTTTTGAAAGTTCCAAAGAGCAGGTTGTATCTCAGGCTATTATTAGTGCTCAGGATCTCTGGGGTGGGGTCAGAACAGAGTTTGTTAAAAACTCTCCAAGTGATTGCAATGTGTTTCTAGGTCTGAGGCAGAGAAGTGGGTTTGTGTCCTCTTTCTGCAGTCCTTGGGCTGAGTGTCCATCCATCTGCCAGAACATCTTGACTTAGTTCAACTCAGCAAGTGTTCCTGAGCATCACCAATGAGCCAGTTGCATGGCCTGACAAATGATGCGGGTCCATGTTCCCCTGCTGTTCCATAGTCCATTGGTTGCATGCCTCTATGGCCCACAGAACTTCTATTTATCCTTCAAACCCTTGTTCAAAAGTTTCTTTCTCTGTAAAACATTCTTTGATTTTCCTGAGTGAATTCTTGAATGAATACAAGAATGAATGATAGCCGGGTGCCGTGGCGCAAGCCTATAATCCCAGCACTTTGGGAGGCTGAGACAGGAGAATTGTGAGTTCAAAGGCAGCCTCAGCAAGGGCGAGGCACTAAGCAACTCAGTGAGACCCTGTCTCTACATAAAACACAAAATGGGGCTGGAGATGTGGCTTAGTGGTCGAGTGCCCCTGAGTTCAATGCCTAGTACCAAAAAAAAAAAAAAAAAAAAATGAATGATGACATATACTCCTCTTGGAAAACTAAAAGTTGATGCATTCTTAGATAAAATGGCTCTGCCTCTGAACTCAATAGTTCTCTGCATCTTTCTATTTTTGCATTAGTTGTGTTGAGGTATGAAGGTGTGTTTACCTGTCACAGGACTGGGAGCTTTGAGGACAGAGACTATGTCTTATGTATCTTTGCATCCTGGAGCCTTGGGCAGAATCTTGACCTAAGGTAGACATTTAGTTAGCATTGGTGACTGACTGATGGATACATGGGAGATACATAAATAAATATTAGGATGAGTGAAGACACATCCCCTGACCTTGAAAAACTAAAATGTGCGAAGAGAACATCATGTGGAAATCAATGAGACGTTGACGTCGGTTGGGTGTTGTGGTACAGGTTTTACTCGAGTGCTGTGGGCGTACGGAGTGGGGCAGGGCTGCCTGACAGCGCTGTTCTAGGCCCGCCAGGGTCAGGGGCTGCTCCACACCCTGCTTGTTGCTGCATCTCCAGCCTACACTCCAAGACACTTGCTCCAGGGTCCTCTCTGGCTTTTTCCTTGTCCTATTGAGAGACAAGCAAATTGCCCAATCGATTGCATGACTATTTCCAGTAGAACAGGTGACTGTCCACCTATGGAAGGCCCTGGAACTCAAGCCTGGAGAGACTGGGTAGAGAATGGAGTCTGTCAGGCTAGGCATCTTCGGAGCAGAACAGCAACATTGGTTGCTGTGTGTCCTGGTAGCCTGGGCTGTGGTCGACTGGTCACAGCTGGATCCTCCAGGCTGGAGATCTCCTCGGTTTGGAGGCAGGGCTGGCTGCACCATCAGTAGGTGTGTGCTGGCTCAGGTGAGCTACTGCACTACCAGGACTCAAAAAGCCAAGCCGTGCTGTCCAGGAGGATGGGCAGAGACTGGTCCAGGAGATAAATGGAAGAGCAATGGACCAGGAGTGGAGCTGGTGGACATCGGCCGGAGGCCAGCGGTTGCAAAGGTTTGAGTCAAGAGACAGCAGGCTGGAGCAGGCAATGTCAGGGGATCAGGGACAGCATCAGAAGGGGTGTCTAAATGTGACTGAGCTTTAAACCCTCTGGCAGCAAGATAAATAAGAGGGCCCATGGGTGGCAGGGACCGCGGTCCTTGTGCTGGCAGAAGGGAGGAAAATGGGGTTCCACATGGTTATCAGCTGACAGTCTGGCTGGAACCTTCCCCACTGCCACAGCTCTGAGGGTCTCCTGGAGCTCAGGGGAGGCTCAATCCCATCACTTGGCTGCTCTGCTGCCAGTGGATACTCGGGGATCCTGGGACATTTGGAAGGACAGTTTCCATTTCCCGGTCTTTTCTCATTTTCCTGCACAGGCCAGAAGTTCATTTTCAGTGTCAATGAAACCTGTTCTGCTTTTTATCAGCACATCGCTCTCTTCCCTCGGTACCACACACAGACAGCTCCTGTGTCAGGAAGAGGAGAAGATTTTCTCAAGGGAAAATCACCCAGAAGTCATCAGCTCCCGGGGAACATGATCCCTAAAGGTTCCTTCTGGAAAATAGCCTCCGGGGTGGAATGACAAGGATCTGGAAGATGGGCAAGCAGGTCATCAACTTCTGGGAGAAGGGAGACAGGGTCTTCAGGAAGTGTACTGAGTGTCCCCATCTTCAGTTCTGTCCTTTCCCATCACTCTGTTGCCTGGGCTGGTGAGGAGGGCTGGGCAGGGCAGGTACCAGAAGAGACAGGACTAAGAGCCAAGGAGTTCTGGTGGACCTTTTCCCCTTGTGCTCAGTGTCCAGTCCAGGAGGCTTGGTTCAGAGAGGTCCAGGGAGATCAAAGACCTGGAAAATGGTTAGAGCTGCAGTGTAGATGCTCTGTGTAGACTCTGGCCTGAGCCAGAAGTGGAAGTCAAGGCTAGGGACAGGGATCCGGAAGAGGGGTCCCCTTCTGTAGGTGAAGAGGTCTAGGCATCCTTTCATTGGCCACCGGGAGTGAGATGCCTGCAGGCGTTTGACACAGTTAAGGAATTGGCAGGTGCTTCTCCAGGAAGTCTTCTGGTGTCCCCAGAGGGAAACGATCTTGCCCTCCTAGGGTCAATTTTGCACCTTTACTCTCTTCTCTGCAAATATATGTGCCCATGTCCAACCACTCACTGGCCTGGCTCCTTCTGCAAGGTTGGTGCAGCCTTGTCCCACAGGTCATCTCCTGGACACCCAGCTTGGGAACTGGCCTGCCCTAGTGTGCAGTGAGTGCTTCCTAAATGGAACAAATCGGTGGATTGCATTGCTTCTTGCCAAAGGTGCTCACTTTGGGGGCTTGGGGATGGAGGAAGGAGTGGAGGCCAGAATGCTTCTCAGAACTTCAGCCACTTAGATTTCCCACCAGTCAGATGGGCACGAGGAAAATAGGGTCCCACATGGTTATCAGCTGACAGTCTGGCTGGAACCTGGTTCAGAGAATCATCCTCCCACTTTGTGTGCTGCCCCCACAGGTCCTTATGAGAAGCCACAAGAACCTGACCATCATATGTGAAAAGCTCAGTGTCAACATCAGGGGACTGGCAGAGTGGAGCAATGGTCTGGGCTTCAACTCTGTCACCAGGGTGCCAAGGAGTGACCCTGGCTCTGGGTCTAACCTGGTCTGATCTAACCTGGGTCAGTGACTTAATTTCCTGGAGCCTCAGATTGCTCATCTGTCAATGGGTCCTTGTGAGGACTGAATGAATGAACTTCAGGGAAGCCCATGGACAGGGGATGAACTGTGCTCCGAAGCTGAGGACCTTTTTCCTGGTTCTAAATTTTTGGCAATGCCATTCTGAGACACAGCACTGACTTCTCAGGGTGATCTTGCACTGACAGGGTTCTTTGTAGGATACAGTGACTGTGCTGCAGCCTGTGTGCAGAATCTGCATTTGTGAACAAGCCTGGTGAGTTACGATTTGCCCATCGTCAAGTGCTATCACTCAATAATTCAAGACAAGACAAAACAAGTGAATTAAGAAAATTCAAGCCCACGATCTAAGTTAATTAAAAATTTTTTATTTAAGCACGAGACCCTGGATTTGATCCTCAGCACTTTAAAATAAAATAAATCAAGACAAAAAACTTTTATTTTCCATGTTTTATTTAGGTCAAAAAAGTTCATTTCAGAATAATGGTACTGAAATGAAATGAAACTTGTCACTTGGTGGCCGGGGTGTGGCATCATTGGGCATTTGGGCCAAATAAGCACCAAGGGGCTGGAGTCCAGCAGAGACCACAATGATGGCGCTGCTGCTGGGGAGGGAGGTGCCAGGGGCTCTGTGGGCACAGAAGGGCAGAAGGGTGCAGAGCAAGGAGCATCTTGAGCATGGCAACAGCCACGCAGTGCTCGCTCTGTGTTGCTACAGCTGTGAGGGCTTCTCTTAGCTGAGCTCGGTGAAATGTCACCACAGCCCCATGAGAAGGCTATGTTTATGATTCGGCTTTGTAGAGAGGACCCTGGGGTGTTTCAATCATTTGCTGATGTTCACCCAGGACCCAAGTGCTACAGCCGGAGTGTCTCCGACGGGCACTTCACTGCCACCTAGACAGCCTCCCTGTGGGTGAGAGCATCAGGATTTGTCCATGACAATGAATCTGGATGCTGTTTGAAAACAAAAACAAAAGTCCAAAGCTGTGGCAACTGAGAGGCTAAATAGCTCACTGGTGGAGTAACACTTGCTATAATCCCGGGTGTGTAGCTGTGACACGTGCCAACAGGTATGAAGGAGAATGACTGAGCTGAAACCCAAGATGGCCAAAGTCCAGCAGCACCCTGCTGGCAGTGCCAGCCACACACAGGTCTTCTCTCACTTGCTCCTCAAAGGTGTCCTCGGGACCATTAGAGACAGGGTGAGAAACAGTCTCCCACTTTACAGATGAGGAAACTGAGGCTCAGCGGGCTGGGTTAGAGCAGAGACATTGGAACTGTTCACTACAATGAGAGGGGAATGGCATGGGAAAGGGGACTTAGAATGATAGATGGGAAGAGAACCCAGGACAGACAGAGAGGTACTATTTTATCACCTACGGAGTGTGGCTCAGCTCTTTGCACCAAACTCCTGCAAGTGAGAGAAGCTGAGATGACACAACTTTATTACCAACATTTGTCTTTCCTTGTAGACCAGGAGTCAAAACCGGCCCTTCCTCTGTTTTTATAAATAAAGTTTTATTGGCACATAGCCACACTCTTTTGCTTTCCCATTGCCTATGGCTGCTTTTGCACTACAAATGGCAGAGTTGAGGAATTGTGACAGGGACTATATGGCCTGCAGAGCTTAAGATAATTTCAATCTGACTCTTAGAGAAAATGTTTGCCAATCTGTGTTCTAAACTAAAGCTTCATGATCTCAAGGACCCCAAGTAAAGAACTCCACAAATAGTGATATTCCAACGCTGGTCAAATGCAAGATGAGCCAGGTGTGGTGGCACACACCTATAATTCCAGCAGCTGGGGAGGCTGAGGCAGGAGGATCACAAGTTCAAGGCCAGCCTCAGCAACTTAGTGAGGTACTAAGTAACTTAGTGAGATACTTTCGCAAAATAAAAAAAAAAATTTAAAGGCTGGGGATGTGGCTTAGTGGTAGAGTGCTTCTGGGTTCAATCTCTGGCAACAGAAAAACCAAAAAAAACCAAAGAGCCAAAACAGCACACAGGCTTCCCAGGGCTATGTGGTGATGACTCAGACAGTGAGTGGTGGCCACTTCTTCAAGTACACTGGGAGCCCCCTGTGGCCAGCCTGTACAAATGCTTCTCATCTGAATGGCGCATCCTCTTCCCTGCCTTTTCTCCTACCAACTCCCTCATGCCTCCTCTGGGAGGTCTTCTCTGGCTCCTGCCTGTGGATTGGGAAGCTTTTATATTCTTTCATAGTACCCAGAACTTTTTGGTACTCTACACACTCTGGAATTAGTCAATGGCTGGCTCCTTTTCTAGAACAAAATCTTCATAAGGGCATGGATCAAATCCAATTTGATTCTGGTTTCCCAGCTCTTATAGCAAGCATCTGGCACGTAGTAGATGTTTAATAACTTTTTTAAACAAATCAATTAATTTGTGAATAAGTAAACCAAAAGGTTTGATGGGGGGATCATAAGCAAGACAGGATGTATGAAGAAGTGGACGTGTATGGAAGGGGAAATAGTAAGAATAGAAAATATTGGTGGAAAATACCAAAGGCCTGGAATGCCAAGGAGAAACCAAGGCATTCTTCCAAAGGACATTTGCTCAGGCCTGACTTGGCTCTCAGAGGCTGTCTATGCATGATTATTGACTTGGGATGAAGGAGCCAGGTGCAGGCCAACCCAAGCCCTTTCTGCAGGCCATGTGGTCCCATTGCCATCTTTGTCCCCAAACTGACTGTTGTGAGTCTCTGTCCATGCTGAGCAGACTCGAGTATGCCCGAATTCCATATTCCACTTGTGTTGAGGATCCAGAACTGAGTCTCATGAGGACCTACCCTGGATAGAGCATGTCCAGCTTCTCTTGATCCTAGAAAACAAGAGTGACAGATAGAGTCTTTGGGGTCTATTTTCTGTGGACCTCTGGGCCCATGGGCTACTCATCTGATAGGTCTATGATAACCCAAACACCCTTCCCTTGGCTTGTGGGATGTCAAGTAGATGATGGGGTGGGTGGAGCCCTGTCTCCAGGTTGAAACCACGCACCTCCAGTCCTCTCCTCCTCAGGCCTCAAGGGGCAGGTTTCCATGGGGCGTTGTCACGCCAAGTTATACTGCTAATGATAGCTCCTGGCCTGTAAGTGCCAGTGAAGTGCCTCATTTGCCAGCTGAGATCTGGAATTGCTAAGAGGCAACAGTGTGTTGGTTTGCAGAATTCCATGAGAAAGCACAGCAGAATTGGATTTCCTCACAGTTATGGAAGCCAGAAATCAGCAGTCAAGACATCAGGAGGGTAGGTCTCTTCCAAGGCCTCTGTCCTGGTCTCAGACAGCCACCTTCTCCCTGTCTTTCCCTGTGTGTGTCTGTGTCTTTATTAACTGATCTTCATCTCTCCAAGGTATATTGTTTTGTGTGAGGCATGTTGACATGATATCAATGATACAGTGTTCATGGGTTGAGGATGAGGCTCAGCGGCAGGGCGTTTGCCTGGCATGCATGAGGCACAGGGTCTGAGCCCCAGAACCACAAACAAAAACAAATCTGTGTGGCTGAGGTTGTGGCTCAGTGGTAGAGCATTTGCCTAGCATGCATGAGGCACTGGGTTTGATCCCTGGCACCACATAAAGAAACCAAATAAACAAAATAAAGGTATTGTGTCCATCTACAACAAAAAATATTTTTTAAAAATTGTGTTTTTGACGCCTTCATTTTTCACTTGGTTCCACCATTCTACTCTGTGTCTTTGAATCTGAGCTATATGTTCATCTAAGCGCTGCAAGAACGTTCCCATGGCATATCACTGAATTTCCTTTGTCATTTCCGTACCCTGGTGATGGTTACTGAGTGTGATGTCCTCCTGTGTTTCCCGCATGGCAGCTGCATACTCCTACCTTTCCTGCTTAGCATATTGAAGCCCTTGTCCCCTGGACCCCTGGCTGATAGCATGTCTGTCTCCACCCTGAAGCTGGTTCTCAGATTCGTCTCTTCACTGCAGACCCTAATGGAGTCTCAAGCACGGCTACCATGTCCTATTTGGTGAATGAATCCATCTCCCTGAAAAGGACTCTGCAAGTCCTTCTTGTCTTTCATACAGTCTAGCAGAACACTTGCTATATCCTGGTTGTCCCCAGATAGCAGGTCCCAAACAGCCCCCACCCCAGCAGCACCTCTGTTCCGTGGGCACTTTCCTTTCCTGGAATTTTTTTCCAGTAATTTTCCATTACTGCTTCTTGTTTGTAACTTGTTGACTTTTGGATGGGCTGGTTCTTTTCCATTTCACAAACTCAGGGAGTGTGATTGCTAATTTTATATGTCAACTTGACTAGGCTATGATGTCCATTTGTTTGGTCAAATACCAGTTTAGATGTCACTGTGAAGGTTTTGTTTTGTTTTTATATTTAGGTAAAATTAATATTGAAGTCAGTTGACTTTGAGTAAAACCTTAAGAGAAAAGACTAAGGTTCCTTGAAAGAGAAAGGATTCTGCCTCAAAACTACCTTTGGACCTAAGCCTGCAATATCTGCTCTTGTCCGAGGCTCTAACTTGCCATCCTACCTTGCAAAATTAGGACTTGGCAGTGACCATGAGCATGTGATTCAATTCTTTAGATGAAATCCTATCTATCTCTCTATCTATCCTCTTATCTATCATTTATCTCTATCATCTACCTATCATTTATCTATCATCTATCTGTCTGTCTATTTATCCATCCATCCTGTTGCTGCTGCTTCTCTGGAGACCCCTGACTAATGCAGGGAAGGTCAGGATAAATCTACCCCAGGGTGAGATCTTTCTCACAGCATTCAAGGGACTTTGGGACACTCCATCTATGACAATATCTTGGGGCCATTTACAGTAAAGCTCACCACCCCCAGGCATAGGAAATGCCAGGTGACAGACCTGAAATTCGGGTTGACTTGATGGCCTTAACTTAAACAAAGACCCACATTATTTCTTTCCTGCATCTGATCTTAGAATGGGTAAACCATCCAGTTGATTTGGGAACCAATCTTTCTCTAAGCCTTGATCATTATCAATCACTCATCAGACTAATAAGCTTAATCACAATCCAAGAATCTCAACAGAGAGCTGCAGAGAGCTTGGCTGTCGGGCCTTGTAGTGCCGTGGCAGGGGAAAGGGACTCTCACCTAAGCCCTGTATTTCTCTTAAATTTACAGAGAATCTATTTCTGTAGTCTACACACTTGATAAATTAGTTTTAACTTTCATAACTACCTGCCAGGGCACCCTCTTAGTAGCACTCTACAGGTGAAGACGTGGAGCCGGTGATGCTGAGTTACTTGTCTGGAGCCCTCGTGGGCAATAGCATCTGACTCAAGCCCAGGATTGTGATGTGAAGCCAACCTGTGCTTATCTCATGTCCTGGTGTCCTGACTGTGCTTCCTGTCCCCCGCCCCCTCCCTCCCTCCCTCCCTCCCTCCCTCCCTCCCTCCTTCCTTCCTTCCTTCTTTCCTTCCTTCCTTCCTTCCTTCCTTCCTTCCTTCCTTCCTTCCTTCCTTCCTTCCTTCCTTCTTCTCCCCTTATTCAATCATTCTGCAGTGCCAGAGTATGTTCTAGGTGTGGGAGAATTTAGAATAAAACATCATCTCTTTCTTAAAGAGGCTCACGGACACACAGTGAGCCGCTGGTCAGCCTTATCACTGTCCCCAAGCAGGACTTCCCTCTCTGGAGTCTTTTCCCAGGCTCCTAAGCCCCTATCCTTTTCTCTCTATCTGTCACTGTCCCCCAGGCTCAGAGGGGGCCCCTCCACCCCAGGAAGCCCCATATTCCCTGTCCTCTGAAACCAGGTCTCTCCCTCCCTCTGGCAGCTCTGTCTCTGCTTTCGGGTTTTCGTGTCCTTATCCCAGAGTCCTTACCCTGCGTCTTCCTTCTGCATCCCAGAAGAGTTTCTACTTAAAACCAGGAGATGCTCCAGAAGGTTCTGGCTGCAGACTCTGAAAACTTGGTGCCAAACTCTATCCCTTTTGAGCTTTAGTGATCTTGGACAAATTCTTTGCCCTTCGATTTCTTGGACAAAATATGGTTACCTCAGTGGGGGTGTGGTGGCCCGAGATGGTGTAAATTGCAAGGAGGACATTGTGCATATGAGGTCATTATTATTTACAACATTGCTCATTCTGCTGAAGGCAGTTCCCTGTGATCTCCAGCTTTAGGACTGGCCAGTGAACTTGCCTCCGAAACCAGTGCTTTGTGCTTCTTGAGAACTTGGCAGCAGAGGAGGGTCTAGCCATCCACCCGCCTTCCTCCTGGAGGGCAAACCTCAGGTGCAAATGATTCCTAGGGGCTCATTTATCACTTCCTTGATGTTAAAATAAGGCATTTTACTAAGATGGAGAGGCAAGTGGAGAAAGTTGATTTAAAAATCTCTCTAATTCACTTTTCAGTATTCAAGGAATGCCTGGGAAACTCATTTTTACAAAGGCACACTGGGGAGGAGGTGTTTTCCAAATTGATCTGCAATGCGAACAACTCTGCCTTCTCTCCAAAGGCTGCCTTAGGAGGGACAAATGCGGTTGGGTCACACAGCCTGTGCGGAGGGCGTGGGAGGTGCTGGGAGGCCCAGATCCTACCCTCCCGTGTGTGTTTCTACCGGATGCTGGTGTTAGCCGAACAGATTCACTCGGCTCACGGTTTCATCTCAGGAAAGACAGAGTGAGGAGGGGCTGGTTTCTTTGTGTGGAGAGCCTGCTGGTGAGCGCCGATGGAAAACTCAATTATCAGTGAGGTTAGGGGCAGGGGGAGAGGTCAGGGCCGAATGCCCGCTCTTCCTCTGGGCGCTGAGAGAGCAGCTCTCGTCTCTGCTGCTTGGGAGGAGGATGCATTGATCAGGGTCAAAGGTTGTGTGTCATCAAAGGCAGTCCAGGAATAAAGGGAGCCCTTCCCAAGGACTCTAGAATGGCCTATGAAAACCGGAGGCGATTCACTCCCTCAGGAGGCTGAGACAGACTTGCTTCATATTCAACAAGTCTAGAATTCTTATTACACCGTTTACAAGAAATTTGCTTTATCCTAGGGTAGCTTTCAAAGACTTAGAATTTGAAAGGAGAGAGATTGGGAAGATTCTCTTTCTATCCTCCTTAGCCAAGAATTGAGAACCTTTTGGGGGGAGAGACAACAAACATCTCCCTTTCGGGAGGAAAAACAATTCATTAAAAAGTTCTTTGTATAAGCTGGGACACCTCAAAGATAGGACCCCAGCCACCCTCGTTCCCACTTATCTGTTCCCATGGGAAATATCTCCTTTCTAGACAAGGAAAACACACACACAAAAGTTGAAAGTTGAAAGTTAAATTTGAACAGTAACTTGGCCAAAGGATTGCTTAGAGAGAAAGAGAAAGAGATAAAGAAAAAAAAAACCTACCAGAAGGCAGACAGAGAGGTAAAAAGACAGACAGATAGATATCCAGAGAGCAGCAAAGTCCATACCTGAGGCCAGGAGGAAGCAAAAGTCCAATACGGGCAGACGCGGGCAGGGCCAGTGATCAGCTGATTTAAAATATCACACACATCCCTGGGTGCAAGATCCTGAACTCAAGGGAAGAAAGACATTTTCCAGCAGATGTACCTGTGTCTTTTCAATAATCATTTATTGTTTTTTTCATAGTAAAGTTTGAGAAATGCACAAAAGGCCCAGTCGTGCATCTGCTTAACTTCCTAGTGGTCAAAAGAAATTGAGTGCAGAGAGAACAAGGTGGATGACACATTGGAATGGGTTTGCATTTCCAGAGCAGGTCTGAGTCCCAGCTGAAGAAGGGGCTGACTGCTGCAGAAGGTACCACTTGCAAAAGCACTTGGTCTTGCTGGAAGGCCAAAGGGGCAGGAGATCTCTGCATAGATACTATTTGTGACTTGGATTCTGTTATTATAATCAATGCAAACACAGCAAGGTGTGGACAGGAGTCTAACTCTGTATAAGAAGCCTAGAAGCCGGGTTTGGTGGCGCATGCCTGTAATCTTAGCACTTTGGGAGACTGAGACACGAGAATCTTGAGTTCAAAGCCAGCCTCAGCAACAGCGAGGCGCTAAGCAACTCAGTGAGATCCTGTCTCTACATAAAACGCAAAATAGGGCTGGGGATTTGTCTCAGTGGTTGAGTACTCCTGAGTTCGATCCCCGGTACCAAAAAAAAAAAAATCCTAGATTGTCTGCTTGAGAAAACTGGCCAGTATAAACCACCAATGACCCTCAGAACCCATTTCTAGGTTATTGAAAATGAGAACAAGATAATGTGGTAAGATCTGGTGTTACTGGACCTCTCATTTCTCTTAATGTAGGTTTGACTCTAGAAACCCTGGTGCAAATGTCACCTCCTCTAGGAAGCTTCCTGGGCTTTCTCTGTCTCAGTGACATTTTCCTGCATAGGCTTCTCTATAGAGCTACCCTGGGTGGGTCTGCCTGGGGTGCATCCCGCAGCTTTGGGACTGGCCACTGCCTAATGTCTCTTGCTTATGTCTTACCTTCCTATCTAGTTTGTAGGCTCCTGGGAGGGGATCCCTGAGCTGAGCTGCTGTAGGTCCTTTATAAAGAGTAGTTGATCTGGGCACAGTGGCACACTCCTGTAATCCCAGTGGTTTGAGAGGCTGAGACAGGAGGATCCCGAGTTAAAAGCCAGCCTCAGCAACAGCTAGAAGCTAAGCAACTCAGTGAGACTCTGTCTCTAAATAAAATACAAACTAGGGCTGGGGATGTAGCTCAGTGGTCGCGTGCTCCTGAGTTTAATCCTTGGTACCAACAACAAAAAAAATGCAATTGATTATTTTTGTTATTTAAAAAAAAAATTTAGCTGTGGCTGGACTCTGTGGGGCATGTCTGTAATCTCAGCAACTTGGGAGGCTGTGATAGAAGGATCCCAAGTTCAAGATCAGCCTCAGCAATTTAGCAAGGCCCTCAGCAACTTAGTGGGATCCTGTCTCAATATAAAAAATTTAATGAAGGTCTGGGGATATGGCTCAGTGGTAAAGTGCCCTGGGGTTAAATGCTCAGCACAAACAACAACAACAAAAAACTACCAGTACATTATAATTATACTTAATAGTGGGGTTTGTTGGTATATATTCATGGAGGAAGAGCACAACCTTGGGTTGGTACAGGGCCTGCCGATACCCAGGTGTGTAATGATAACAAAACAATAGTGGTGCCGAAACTTCCAGGCACCTCAGCACACTGCATCCACCAAGTCCTGTTGAGAATTAGACATGACTGGCAGTTCTGCCACCTGAGGAAACTGAAGCAGAGAGGAAAACATCTTGTCCAAAGGCATAGAGATGGTAAGAGAAACGACCTTAGAAAATCCAAGTCCCCAGTTCAGCTTGTCTAACACTGGACGGTAGAGTAGCTGAAGGCCATGGTCCTACACTAATGACCCTAAGGCTCTAGGTATGGCCCGAACTTCCAGACTTTGTTTATGATAGATGCAGTATGAGTACATAGTTGGCCTTGTAAATCTGTAGATTCAACCAACCAAGGATTGGAGATATTGTATTGGGGGCGGGGAGAGTCATTGCATCTGTACTGAACATATACAGACTTTTTTCTTGTCATTATTCCCTAAACAAACACTAGAGTATGGCAACTATTTACATTGCATTAGGTATTATAAATCCTCTACAGATGGTTGAAAGGATACAGGAGACCCCTATGTGTGCAGGTTCTATGCAAATACAATGCCATTTAACACAATGGGCTTGAGCATCCTCAGATTTGGTATCTGAGGGGCTTCCTGGAACCAATCCCCATGGTTACCCAGTGGGCACAGTACTGCATTCAGGAACTAAAGTACTACAAGTTCTTGACAGTTTCGTCTATACTAGAACTCAGTTTCTAAGAATCCTGCATCCATGCCTTCTTATAAATGGCAACCAGCCATCTCCCATCACTTTTTGAAAAAGGAAGGCAAATGCACACGTCACCACAGATGCCAGCCTTGGAGTGTGCTGAGCAGCAGGCAGGTCTCTCCTGGGAAGGGCTTTGTGAATCACGGTCCTGTGTGATTGGTAGGTACTCATTCTTGTCCATTCAAAATGTAACACCAGCCATAAAATCTTATGTTTTTTTAATTTTCATTTTTAAGAACACATATTAGACCAATTGAATTATTTAAATAGTTCCTTTTTTTTAAATGCTTTTAAGCAGAGCGAGTTGTACACAGGAACCAATAGTTTCCTTACAAAGATTTCCTTTCTTCCCTGGAGCAGACACCCATTGAGGGGTAGCCACAAATAAGTTTCTTCACAGTTTTTACATCCAAGGATTTACTGGATTTTCATAGATCTCACCTAAACCCCTCACTGTGCATGGGAAACCTATGAACACTGTATTCCTACTCCCCACTTCCTGTCTGGATGTCAGTGCTCAGTGGGCCTGGGATGGGGTTGTGGCCTGTGGATTTCCCCGATGCTCCATGGCTTCCTGGGCCGCCCACGGTTGCCTAATGAGGTCTCTTTCTTACAATGATGTGAGCTAACCTGGGCGATAAGCTTGCATTTCCTTTCCTTTCTTCCCCAAGAGAGTTGAGAACTGAGAAGTGGGGTCCTTCCTGAAAGGACACTTAGTTAAGCACAGTCCACAGAGAAGGATCTTTGTTTTCTGGACGTGTGATTTTTCTAACTGAAGCACCCAACATGTACCATCTCTAAGAGCAGGTCTTCATACAGCTCTGACTGCAGCCTAAATCTCAGAACTGTGGTGATTTCAACACTGCTTTGAAGACCTCAACTCACTTTGTTTTCGAAAAGAGTTCAGGGTCTGCTGCCCCTAGGATGAAGTTGGAACTCTGGGGCTGGCCTTGGGTGGGAAGAGCCCAGTGGAGCCCCAAGAGCCAGGGCCCGGGAGCTGCCTGGAATGTGGTCCAAACCTTGCTTACAGTGAGCCAGGCAAGGCAACCCCACCTTCCATGGCCCGATGTCCTCATCTCTGAGGTGGGATCAGTGATAACATGTAAACTGTGAAGACTCTGGGGGATCATGAATAAAATGTCCCACCATCCAAAAATAACTTTTGTGTATTTGGGGTTCAAAAGGGCTGTGTCCACCAAGAAGAGAAAGACACTGTCCTCTGGCTGCCCAGGGCTCATGGTCTCTAGGGAGAACCAGGATGCAGCCTTTGTCCTCAGGAGCCCAGAGCATCTGCCCACTGTCCTGAGGGAGGGACTAGGGTGACCCTCCTGGGTGGGGAAGTTGAATCATCATCAGAAGGGTGGAGGATCTGTACGGGATACAGAAAGAAGAGTCACGCAGGCAGGGCTGGCTGTACACTCGGCCGCCCTACTGGGTCTCCCGAAGCCCCTGGCAGAGGCTGTGGGTGTTGAGCAGGCAGGGTCCTCAGTTGGAATTGAAGCCGGCTCTCCACTTGTACCCAGGGTGGGAGTATCAGCTTCCAGGTCCTGCCCAGGGCATGCACCTTACCAAGTGCCTGGGGCCTCCTTCTCTCTCCCAAGCACAAAAGCCTCTGTCTGGTTGCACTGTGCTGCAGGAGTGGACATGGACCACGTCTCTTCCCTTTCTCATCAGCCTAATCTATGGGATCTTGAGGGTGGTTTTGTTTCAGCCTCTTGAGTGGCATTTCTTCTGACTTTGAAGGGTAGAGAAGGGGCAAGCACGAGAACTAGGTCCAGGAAGGACACCCATCCCGCATCTTCTTTCCTCACCCCGCGCTGCCCTCCGCAGCAGCACTTGCCACCTGTGCTCTGTGAAAGGCTGATCCTGGGAGACGTGCACCTGCTCCTTTGAAGGAGAGTGTGTTTGTTGTCAATATTGTTGATAATTGCAACATTGTATTTGTTTACATTTATGCACATCTCACCTCTTTTTCAAAAAGATTTTATGGAGAGTGGATTTACAAGGAATTAATTCAAGAATCATGGCCAAGAGGAAACAACAGAGCTATGCTGATAACGTACAAAGAGTTAGAAGATAAAATTTCCCCTCTGGGGATGAGAGAGATGATAAGCAAGTGCATAGCTGCAGTCGGGTAGAAGGAATAACTTGTAATATTTTGCGGGACAAGAGTATAGCTATGGATGATGACAATCAGTTGACTATTTTTTTTTTGTACTGGGGATTGAACTCAGAGCCACATCCCCAGCCCTATTTTGTGTTTTTTGTAGAGACAGGGTCTCACTGAGTTGCTTAGCGCCTCGCCATTGCTGAGGCTGGCTTTGAACTTATGATTCTCCTGTCTCAGCCTTCCCAAATGCTGAGATTACAGGCGTGCACCACCATGCCTGGCTTCAATTGACTTTTAAAACAGCTAGCAGAGAGGATTTTTTGTGTTTCCAACACAAAAAATGAGAAACATCTGAGGCGATAATATGCCAACCACCTGATAGGGTATTACACATGGCATGCACGTATTGAAATGTGGCACTGCACCTCATAAATATGTGCAATTAGTATGCATCAATTAAAAGTGAAAATATGCAAAAACGTTTTGCCTCTGAGGTTCTGGGTAGTGGCTGGATGTAGGTCAGAACTGAGTTCTGAGCTTCCTAGTAGCCACATCAATGAGGGAAACACAATTCACAGAATCAACAAAAAACAAAACTACCTTGGAGAAGTTACTGTGTAATGTACCAAAAAATATAATCAATAACCCCCCATGGGTTAGGGTATTAGGAGATGCGGCCCTTGGGGAACTCCCCAATCCATAAGTCCCTCCAGCACAGCACTTCCCTGATTGTCCTGTGAAGCATAGATTCTGTGCGACATGGAGAGGTACTCCTCAGAAACACACTGCAGCCAGATGTTCAGTGAGTGGGGACACTTCTGCTCTGAGACCTGCCACACACCCTCCTGGGGGCACTGAGGAGCCTGTGGTTCACTTTCCTCGGTCATTTCCCAAACTATGTTGAACACAAAACCAACATTTGTGGGTGGTGGTGCCTAAGTTCACGTGGCAGAACTGGTTTTCCTGGGAGGCTAACCTCGGTTCTGTCTCTTGGGGACAAAGGCTGTGTGCCTGAGACTCTCCTGACCTGCTCTTTTGACCTTCAGGGTCTGGGCTCCTTAAGCCCCGGTCTGTGCCCTAGATAGAGGCCTAGGGCCTCTATGTTTGTGCAGCCTCCACTCCGAGCACCTGAGAAAAACGGACCCCTCCTGGCTAATGTCAATTCTTGCTCCCTGCATGACATTTATGGGGACAAACTGCCCTTTCTGTTTGACTGAAGACTCCCAGTGCACCAGGGGCTGGGGTGTGAGGAAGAAAGGGGATCCTGCCACATGGGTGTGGGGCAATCACGATACAGCATGATGAACGCAGGTATCTCAGGAAGGACAAAAGGCCCATGGTTTCAGGGAGGCTTTGTGAAGGAAGTGACATGAGCAGAGGTAAAGTGTTGGCAGTTCTATGAAAGCAGAGGTGTGGCATCCCATCTGGGGCTGGGATGGAACAAATGGTCAGAATTGGCTATGGGTGGAACAAATGGAGGAGCTGAGGCAGCTGGTGAGGAGCAGGCCTGGCCCTCCTGGCTGGCCAAATTGGGCTTTCTTGTCCAGGGTCCCATGGGCGGACAGGGAGGGTCCTGAGGGGATGGCATGACTTTCTCCTTAGCAAGAACTTCCTGGTGTGGATGGACACACATTGGCCAAAGGGCTGGGACTGGGATCTTGTGTGATGAGGACCTACCCAGGGAAAGCGGCAGAGCTCCAGGGGAGCAATGGGTGACGTGACAGTCTGTTCTACTCCCTGGAGGTCTGGTGCTGCTCCTTGGCTGAATGTCAGAAAAAATTAAGGGCACTTGTCTTACTAGACCCACCTGGCTGGCAGCATCGTCGGCAAGGCTGCAGGGAATGTGTCACCAACAGCATCCTGGACCTTGGCCATTGGCCTCAGAGCAAGATCAGCTCTCAGCATTGCCTGCTTGGAGGATGAGAGACGAGAGACGTAGTGGCAGCCCAAGACCTGCATCAGGGGCCAGCTCTGAGATTTCTGGGCTCACACGTGGGTGTGACCCTGCCTGCCTTATAGGTGCAGCCAGCAGGGTGGGCAGGAGATCTCTGTGTGCATTCCCGGGATCTCAGAGTGTTCTCGCACCTTAGCTCATTCACAGCGACTGTGACATTGGCGTTACTTGACCCATGCTACAGAGGACACTCTGCAGAGTTTCAGACAGGGGTAAGGGTTTAACTGAAGTTATATTTCAAACTCAGGGCTCTTTCTACTTGCTCAGGGAGCAGAGTGGTCTCTTGCTCAGTGAACCCAGGTTAGACCCACCTGGCGGGCCACCCCAAGGTGGAGCAAAGTTTCCTGAGCCCCACAGCCTGTTTCCTCACAACAGGAAAGGGAAGCCTCTGTCACTCATCCCTCCTGCCGTTCTGCCTCCTCTTTCAAGGAGGGACCCACGTGTGCCAGGCACAGAGCTGGGTGCTGGGATATACTTGAGAGTAGACACCAGGACTGTGTCCTCAAACATGGAAAACAGATGGAGCAGTGATCTGGACGTGGCTTGAGTGCTGCGGAGGGGGACGTCCTGAGGCAGCTGGCATCCAAAGAGGTGGAACCTGGCATGGAGAGGGCTCAGGAAGGCTTTCCAGATGACAGCAGGTGCGAGCTCAGGTGCGAGGGTGGGCATGCAGGGTAGGACAGTAGGCAGTTTCAGGCAGGGGACACCATGGCCCAGGTGTTCCTCAGGTTTCCAGAAAGTTCTAAACTCACAGACTGTGCCTGGTAGTTTTCCCAGGACAGCTTTCTAGCACTGGATGATGAAATAGGATTCAATACCCTCCTCCTTCCCCCATCATTTGGTCCTCAGATCCCAGAACCAGCCCAGATGTGTCTAAGGTGCCCTTTCTCAGGGACTCGGGCCTCCTGCATCAGGACGCAGCAGAGTTACCACTCCTGCTACATGGAGCTCTGAGACCTTCATAGCTGGTTAAGTAAAAGAACGCTGAGGTTGGGATCAAACTTTGGGTAAATTCCTACCCCTCTAGAACATGAGAGTATGTCCTCATCTGTAGCTTGGGGACATCTTGTCCTCATCTGTGCATTAGTCATCCCAATGTCACAGGTACTGTGAGGTTGTCAGCTAATGTGCCTGAGCACTCTGAGCCCCCAGGGAATGCACACAGAGGTCACCTGCCCACCCTTGTTGGCTGTGCCCACGAAGCCAGGGTCACATTCATCACGGTGAGCATGAGAATCTGAGATCACTCCTGATGTAGATCTTTGGTTTTGGTAGCTTCTGGCATCTATCTGCCTGTATAAGCTTGTCAGGATTCCGGAGTAAGTAGCTATTTTGTGGAATTACGCAAAGAGTGAGGTTGTTGGAATTCCATTAGGATCTTAGCTAAAGCCTGGTGATGCTGTGAGTGAGTGGGAACAGAGAAATGAAAAACAGCACTTTTGGAAAAAAGTAGGGCATATTTGCTGTAGAAATTTCTGAAATGCAGGTAAGAAAAAAATTATATACTAAATAAGTAAACAAAACTACTCTCCTATCACCCAGAGTCCTGAGCATTATAGCTGAGGCCACTTGTGCATCTTGTTTTTGGGGGGGTGTCTCCATGTGGCCTCTCCACATGGTCTCTCTAGCACTGGCTTCAGGGTAGACCAACCCCAAATGTCCAGGTGGAAACTGAGGTCATGGGCTTCAGTCCAGCCAGATTCCATGGCCCAAAGCTGAGAGCTCTCTCCAGTTGACAGAGAGGGAGCCTGCCCCCACCTCAAAGGAAGAATGTGGTAGACCCCCTGTGAAGGGATGAGTGATACACTGATGGCACTGCCATTGGAAAATAGTACTTTTTGGAATTAAATCTCAGCATCTACTATTATAATGCTGATCCAAGTCATTTTAATTGGGAGCCCTTTATTGTTACATCAAAGTAAAAAAAGGATATTTTTGGTCAAATGATGCAAAACCACTTTATGTTACATGAATTGACTATCCCTTATGGGAAGGGACTGGACATGCTTTGGATTTTTGATTTTTTAATATTTGCATATAGATAATGAAGTATCTTGGGGATGAGATCCAAGTCCAATCATGAAATCTATTTATGTTTCATGTATACCTTATGTACATAGCCAGAAGGTAATTTTATGCAGGATTTTTCATAATTTTATTCGTGAAGCAAAATTTTATGTTGTGAAATTTTCCACCTGTGGTGTTATGTCAGCATTTGGAATCAGGACTTTCAAATTAGGGTGCTCAACCTGTGTGTCACTTCTCAGGTGTGAAAAGTCTTAGCAGAACCATTTCATTTAGTGCTCACATTTCATGGTAGGAACCATCAGCCCCATTTTATAGCTATGGAAACTGAAGTCCAGAAAGGAATGAAAGCAAGCCTCCTCCAGCATCAGCAACTGCAAATACAGCTTCGGGTCCTGCTTTGATCTGAGTTCTCTCCTGGGATCTAGGTACCACTGCTTAGCGTGGGCAATGGCCACCTGGGAGCTACACTGCTTGCCCAGAAAATGGTGAGTGACCCAGGAGGTAAGGCTTCCTTTTTAATGCTTTAACTTTAGCATGGCCTTCAGCCTTTAACTGTAGAGTGGTTTGTACCAAGAAGATATTAACTCAGGGCTAAAGGAGAGCTCAACAAAGGAGCTGGAGAAGGGGTGGGCTGATCAGCAGTAAGAGACAGCTCCGGAAGCCTGCATTAGCAAGCATCTCGGAGGACAGATCAGACTTGGAAGACCTCTGTAGCTCCCCAGCACTGTTATTTTTAGAGATCGTGCTCAATGTTTTATCAAATATCTTTTTTTTTTTTTTTTTTTTTTTTTTTTAATTTTTTTTTTGTAGATGGACACAATGTCTTTATTTTATTGCTCTGTATGTGGTGCTGAGGATCGAACCCAGGACCTCACGCATGCGAGGCAAGCACTCTACCGCTGAGCCACAATCCCAGCCCCTATCAAATATCTTATAATATACTTTTATTCTATATTATGCACAATTGATTTCTTTTTTCTCCTTTTTTTTTGCTTTAAAAAAGTTCAAATGCATTTCTATAATTTTGGCTTTGAACTTACTTAGTTATGGGTAATTACCTATCAGTAATTTCCCCCCCTTATCCTATTTGGAAACTCACATAAAGTGAAAAATATAACCAACAAACTCTTTTCTTGTGTAATAAAATGTTCACATGTGATAAATTTAACTATTCAGGAAGTGGTGTAAGGGTTAGCATTACATATGTCGGACACTGAATTGACATTTATCTACTTTGATTTTTCAGTTTTCGTTTTGTATTGTAGAGAATTTTTTTTTTTCTTTCACATCTCAGATATTTTTGTAGAACTCAGTAAAACTCATAAGGCCCCTGTAGCTATGGGGTCTAATAGACACGATGATCTGATTGAAATGGGGCTCTGGCCTGCTCGATGAGGAGGGCCCCTGCAGTCTCTAGAGCTACGCTTCCCAGGCAGAAGTTGTGAGAAATCACTCCTTTTTCCACCAAGGCCACTTGGTCGATGGAACAAGCTGGCTAGGGATGGTGGCTTTCTAGAAGCTCCGAAACACCAGTGAGACCAAGAACCCCATGGTGGAAAGAAAGAAGTCATAAAGGGACTTTCAGCATCCTATCACAGAAGGGAATGTTGGGGAAACCCACACTGCTAAGAATCACACCCAACCCATACCAAGGCTCTTATGAATTTCATTTGGCCCTTTAACATCTTTTCGAAGCAAGTATTCACCCCATATTACAGAAAAGACCACTGGGGCTCAGAAAACCTGATATTTGCCCCAGATAGTGCAGGGACAGGAACCCAGGTCTCTTTAAATTTCCAGGGCGCTGCTTTGTTTTTCTCTCCCGCCATGGTGGGCTTTGCCATTTTTGGAGGAAATGAGCAGCATGTTGTGAAGTGTGTGCTTGGAATACCATCAGGATTAAGGGAATTGCAGAAGTGATACCTTTCAGAATTTTCCGTTTGCAAAAGCCACAATCCTATAACAAACACTCAAGATGAAAGAACTGGAGAGAAGTAAATGAAGGGCTATAGAAACAGGCAATTGAGCCTTTGTCTTAAGTAGTGGAGACAAGGACCCCATTGCTTTAGTTCACAGATATTCACTGAGGACCTACTTTGTGCAGGAGGCCCCGAGAGATGATAACATCTCCCTCGTGGGCTGTTGGTCACAGATAGATACAGAGGTGCACTGCAGGGTGCTGGCTTTCGAGTCATGAGATGGGAATTCTCAGTCTTGGCTGTGTGACCTTAAGACAAATCACTGCACCTTTCTGGGTCTTAGTTAACTATTTGGTAAGATGGAGGCAAACATTCTTGCTCAAACTACCACCTAGGCTGTGATATTCCCAAAGGTCCTCAGTTAACTGATAAGTGAGAATGCTCATTATGACTCTCTCCAGAGCAGACCCACTGGGAGGGTGGAAAGGCATCTGACATCTGTCCTCACAAAGGCATTCTGTGAGTGCAAGATGAACAGGCCATCAAGCTCTCAGGTCTCAGCTGGAGCACGGGGGTAGCCAGGATGTCCTTCTGACACCTTAAATGAAGTTCCAAATTCATTGCACTGACCTGGGCTCTTTTCTTCAAACATGCAGAAGAGGCTTCATTAGGATTAACTTCGTTTACAAAACAACTTTATGACTCTTCCTGTAAAAGCTGCAGAGGGCTCTGGGCGGCCATCTGTTTGAAAAGGAATTTTCTCCTACTGAGGCTGTGTTTTTCACTAATAAATATTCCCTTTCAACTTGCACCTTGATTTAGGCAAGGATCTTCTGTATCTCCCAGAGTCACCAGGTTACAGTCAGCTCTGAGAGAGCCTGTGGGGGTTACTGTTCTTACGCTCTCATGAAAGAGTTTGCTATAGAGTGAGAAAGCTGCTCTTGGCATTGGGACTCCTTTCTAGGACTTCTTGGGACCAATTCGGTGGTCCTTTCTGGATGCTGCGGGCCACCAAGCTGGGCTCGGAAACAGGTGAACAAGTTAAGCACCTGATGCCCCCACCCCTAGTTTGACAGGTTCGTGGCTCTTCTGAGATGTCTGCATGGGTTTTCTTGGTACAGGATTTTCACTGGCCCTTTGGAGAGACACATACACAACACAACCATTTTCTTGGATTAGATTTCCCATGATTAGAGCAACCATCTCCTGAATTGGCGCTGGTGTGTTTCACAGCGTGTGGACAGACACACTTGTCCTCCACCTGTGACCTTGCAGGACCTAGGGAGAAGATGAGTGTTGGGCAGGTTGGGCTGGAGATCAGCAGCTGATGGATAGGGACTATGGCAGTCCTGAATGACCTGTGCAGTACCTAGATCAGGAACACACAGTGGTCAATGGTCAGTGGCTGCGATCACAGATTAGTCAAATTCCCAGCTGGCCTCTCTGAGCTTTTTGCCGTGAACAGGCCTGACTTCCTTCCTAGCCACTGAACCGGCTCTGGAGAATAGGACCCTTGCACTGTAATTAGACTCCTCCGGCAGGAAGCAAATAACTAAGACCCTTTCTCTAAGTGAGGAAGGAAGGAAAACATCCAAAACTCCGGGGATCCTTTGGCTGCTGTTCTTGAGGCCTTGGGATAATAAGCACAGCTATCTACTCTTAAATCTTTACCAAACCTGTGAAGTAGGCACTTTGACCTTAGTTTGCAGATGCAGGGGTGGAGGTTATTGGGGTTGCAATGCTAACAGGGGTGTTAAGGGGCTGGCCATGAGCCTTACTTCTGCAGGACTTGGAAGCTCCTTCTCTACCTCACAGGGTGCTGTGTGGAGTGGGCACTTTCCCTTACTATCAGCTCAGGGTGGCCAGGCCAGGGGGGCTGCCTGATCCTAGATTTCCTTGACAACGTGTGTGGGGAGCGTGTTTCCACATGTGCCCCAGGGCGGGCAGCCCTTCCTTCATATAGCGCTGCTGCCCACTAGCCCTTCCCCACCTGCAGGGGCATCTTTTTTCTAGTTCGTACAAAGGTACCCACATAGGCTGGTGGTGGCTTTTTATTAGCTATTGTCATTTGAACTTCTCTGGGCCCAAGTATTTCCTTCAAAGTGTAGACGTTACTGTAACCTTCTCACATGCAGAGTACTCTCTTACGTGTGCTTAGACAAGCTGCTGGACGCACCAGGCCTGTAGATGTCTGCATGTTGGGCCATGTGATAGGCAAGCACCTCTGCTTCCACGTCTGTCTCCTTGGGCTCATGGGACTTCCTTTTCTTCCTGGTCACTTCAGTGCCTGGGTTGAGTTTTGGCCAATACAGGCTGGCCCTGCCTGGACTGAGGGTAAAGGGTGGGCAAAGTCCTTGCCCTAGGTTTCCTGTGACCAAAGAGGGGAGAAAGCTTTGTGTCTCTGTTTGGGCACAAACCTGGAGGGAGGGAGTGAACAGCCAGTGGCCCTGGGCCCATGAGTGCACCTGTCGGGAGAGCTCACTGCCCTCCTGCCGCCCCTCGCCCCTCGCCTGGGATAGCCCTGCGCTCTGCTTTTCCTCACCTCCCTGTCTTTGCAAAGGCACAGGCTCCCCTCCCCTGCCTGTTGTCTCCCCCAGCCCTGCACAGCTCTGGAGGCTCACAGTAGGTGCTCTGGAATGTTTCTGGAACAAATAGGTGAGTGAGGTCTGAGCTTCCTGACCTTGCTCTGCCACTACCAGGCTGTGTGACCTTGGGTTGCTTCCACTTTCCGGTAGGCCCAGGCTCATTAAGCTGCCATCTTCTCTCACCTCATTATCACCTTGGGAACCTTGGGATGCCCAGCCTGGGGATGCAGGGCTTGCTGGTCCAGGAGAGGTGGAGCCTCCACAGGTCAGGTCCAGGGAAACCCAGCGCCCAGGGCAATGTCCTCTTCATGGGCTTGGAAAAGGCTGCATTTCCTCAAGCTCATTAAGTAGATCCAGGTGGGGGGCAGACCGAGCAGCGGGCCAAGGCATTTCTGGCCTGTGCCTTGGAGTGGAGCCTTTATCTCTGTGCAGAAGATAAGACCCCATGCGCAGGAGCCATAAAGCAGGGAGGGGTTGACAGCTTAGGGTCCTGGGGAGCCAGAGCTTTGAACTCTGCCCTCCGAGGGCGGGGGCTTTATGGCTGGGCTCTGGGGCTGATGGAGAGCAGGGCCCTTAGGGAGCAATGAGCCTCAGCCGCCCCGCGCACCCAGACTGCAGGGTGAGACAACAGAGCCTGCGAGGTGGGACCAGCAGCGGAAATGGAGCTCCATCCTGGCTTTATTGACTTGTAAACGACACCATTAAAGAGGAAGCCCTCACCTTGGCTGGAAACAGCTGTTCACCGCCTAAATCTACAGCGTGCTCCGAGGCCGGGCAAACAGCAGGCATTCCTCCGGCGGGGGCAAAGGGGCGGCCCTAGGCCCACCTCCCACCTCCCAGTGCGCTGTGGGACTGAGGGCTTGTTATTCGCTGTGCACCAATAATAGCGAGGGTGGCTGTCAGGAGCAAATGAGATGCAGGAAGGACAACGCTCACCTTCTTCCTTCTTCTATGACAATAAAACAAAATGGAAATGAGGGTTGTGGCACTCTTTCTTTTTGTTCCCATGAAATTAGCTAAGATTGCTAAACAAAAGACAAGACGGCTGGCTGCCCAGGAGCAGGACGGGCCGCTTGGTTCAGTTGTGTGTGTTTAGTGTTAATAAGGAAGTTGTGTAAAATTATGAGAACGTTTTCAAGACATGTTTGATGGATCAACAACATAGGGAAAGAAGAAAAAGAAGGAAGGAGATGTTGGGGAAAAAAACGGGAGGGACAGAGGAAGCCCCTAAGGATAGAAAGAGGGAGGAAGCTCAGGAGGGAAGGAGGAGAGAAGAGAGCAGGACATCGGGTCACCTTTCCTCTGCACCAAGTGCAGTGGTCTGGAAAAGAAAGAGAAAGAGGAGGAACAGTGGCCCATACCTGCTGGGAGTGGATACCTTAGAAAATTGTTCTCATAGCTATCAGGAGGACCCTGGGGATGACTGCCCTGGCGGTGACATTTACTTATTAATCTATAAGTAAATTTGCACTCTTGGCAAAGTTATTTGCTCTGTGGGCAGATAACTTTTCTGTGCCCCTGGTTTTTCCTTGAAAATGATCAGCATTAAATGAGATAATATGTGCAAAGCTGTTACCACAGTTATTGGCAAATACTAAGTGCTCAGTAAATGTGGGTGTTATTTTGCTTCGAGAAGGAGAAACCAAGGCTGAGTAAGTTGGCTGAAGCTGAGAAGCAGCCTTGCCTGTATTCTCTGTGCTTCCGGGGCTCATGCTTTGTTCCTTCAGGTTCTGGGGCTACTGAGGCAGCTGCTTTGGGGGACAGTGCACAGACCCCCCAGTGTTGTGGGAGCTTTAGTGGTGCTGGAAGCCTATAATCCCAGTTACCAGGGAGGCTGAAGAAGGAGGATCCTAAATTGAGGCCAGTCTTAGCAATTTAGCAAGGCCCTGTCTCAAAATAAAAATACAGAAGAGTTGAGGATGTAGGATGTAGCTAAGTGGTAGAGCGATTGCCTGGCATTCCAGATGTCCCGGGTTCCATCCCCAGTACCAAGGGGGGGGGGATATTACCAGGCATTACTACTAAAATTACCTCTTTAGAGATAAAATTGTTATGCTGAGCTCCAGAGAAGGGCTAATTGGGTCATTGAGATCCTTATCTTTGCCTGATGGATGCCTTCATTCATTAAATAACAAACAAACAGGCAAATAAACAAACATAAGCAAAAAGGAGGCCAGGTCCTTCTGGGGGCCTGGCCTGAGCCTGGAGCTGCTGTAGGGAGCCCCGCTCTCCTGACTCATTGCTAAAACATGGACTGGGAAGGGTGGAGTCCCCAGTGTTGGGTGGTGGTGGGGACTCCACTCTGTCCTCCATCCCAGCATCAGTTAACGGGGAGTAAGGATAACAAGTGGCACTTCCCATCATCTAGAATTCTTTAATGACTCAAGGTGAAAGGAGTCTCAGCTTGGGAATTACATGGTTCCTGCATCTGGGATTCCAGCCTGGCTTTTCCAAGGAGTATTTAAAATGATTTAGGGTTCAACCGTGTTTACAGAGCCCTTCCTTCCTACATGCCAGGCGCTGTTCTGAAAGTTCACACCTCTCCTCCCTGCTGCGAGGGAGTCGCCTTTGTGCCACTTCCCTTTACAGAGGGGGAATCTAGGCAGGGGACTGGAGAGCCAGGACGCTGGCAGCTGGCGATGAGGGTGAGTCGGAATTTGCCCATGAGCCGGCTTTGGTGCTGTGGCACGCTGTCGCCTCTCAGAGCTGATCAAAGAAAGGGGTTTAGTTTATAAAATGGCTTTTAATCTTGCAAGGAGGGAGAGAATAAAGGAGGCAAAGACTGAGGGAGCGAAGACCGAAGGACAGTGTAGGAAAGGACACTTTCCTTTTGGGTGAGACCTTCCTCTTTGCCCACCTCCTCCCAACCCAGGTCTCACAACGGGTTCCTTCCTCCAGCACCCACCCGCCTCCGCCGATCTCTAATCTCTTCCAGACCATTCTCTAACAATCCCACACTGGACTCGCTGCGTCTTGGAAGTAGCTGCAGAGTTCACCCAGCCCAGCTCCCCTGCTGTCCCCACCCCTACCCCGGCCTGTGAGTCCTGTTTGGGGTCCTGAGAGGGCAGAGAGACAGAGGTGATCTCCTTCAGGGTTCCGGAGCCTCCCCTTACCTGCCACATTGCATTCTTCAGGCTTAAAGCCTCCTATTCTCTTACAAATCACCGGTTCAGGCCTAAATTATCCAGATAATTGAGCCTCCTGGCCCGTCATTTTATTGGCATAGACACCATTTAAGTGTAATCTGAGAAGATTCTATCTGTCAAGGAGTTTCTTCCAAAGGCATTATTTCTAACCTTCTTTAAGAAACAAATTTCCTGTTGCCATGGAGATCATCTTTGGCTAATTTTATCAGGCTCAGGAGCCAGGGCTGGAAGCTCCCATGTGTTTCCCGGGTTCTCTACTTTGTAGGGTCCCAGGTTGTCTTTGTTAAAGGAGGCTCCCAGATTTCAGCATCCCTCAATGAGACCATTTGGATGATGGTTGAAGTTTCGTTTTTAAATTTTAAAAGGTTTGGCATCATCTGCATAGGTATTTTTTTCTTGGTTTTAATGAGAAAAAACAATGAATGACGACTCAGGACTGATAAGTTTCACAAATGTCTGCTTTCTGGAACCTGATTGTGAGGGATCTGTGAAATGAGACTTTGCTGAGCTATAAGAAACTCTAGAGATTCAGACAGAGGAAAAGGCACTCAGCCCTGTCTACCCTGAGGTGTCCTGGGGGAAGCCCAGCAATGCAACTTGGAACTTGCCTCCCAGGAGTTTGCAGTCTGGGGAGAATTAAATTGCTTCGGCGCTGGGAGGGACCCCACAGGTCATCTCCTTGAAAACCTTATTTTTACAAACTGGGAAATTAATCCAAATTCTCAGAACTGGTACTCCAGAGAGTTTAGAATCAAAGTTCCTTGATTTGCAATCATTTAAAATACAGCCCAAACTAAGTCCTCCTGAGCTGCAGCAGGCTCATCCCTCAGCCCTCCTCCTCTTCTCCAGACTTGGAGACCCTGGCAGCTCAGAAGTGCCCTGCTCATCTCACCTCTGTGTCTTGCACATCATCAATTCCTACTCTCTGGAATACATTTGCACTCTGTGCACCCCCGCTTTTTTGGCCATTTTTAAGTTTCCCCTCCAAGCGTCACCTTTTCTGTAATTCTCTAGGCTGGATCAGGTTCTGTCAGGAAGCCCATCACATTGGACGTGCCAGTGTGGGCGCCATCTTGACTACTGGACCACAAGCCTCTTGAGGATCATGTTCTATTGCAGCATGTGGCTTGCAGTCTATAATGCTGAGAGTTCACATGTAAGAACCTATAGTGCACCAGGCACCATATTAATGTATTAACTCAGTCTTCCGATAGGCCCGGGAGGTCATTGTTATAATTTCATTATTGAGGAAACAGAGGCACTGCAAAATAACTTGCCGAAGGCCACTCAACTAGAGAGCATTGGAGTAAGGATTCCAACCCTGGCAATTTGCCTCTAGATCTTTCAGTTTTAACAGTGATGGAGTTTAGGACCTGCTGCCCCAAAATATAGCACGTTGGCATTTGAGGAAAGAGCATTAGCAGGAAGACTCTCCAATCTTTGCCTGCTTTTCTCCCCTGAGGCAGAATTCTCTGACCTTCCCTTAAAGTAGATCACAAGATTTTTCATTACTGCAGGTTCTCCTTATACACAGGGGAAAGAAAGTAAGACAGACATAAAGAGAATAATCTGAACACACAGGCCTGTAAATTCTTCCCAGGCTATTCTTCAGTGCATAGCATTTTGTCCTTCACACGCTCCTGCGTAACTGTGTCAATGCATGCCCCTGAGGATTATATCTTGTCCCTAGCTCCTCATTCTCCGTCTCTGCTACCCAGATGTCATGAACTGAGCAGCTTTCTTCTGCCATGCCTTTCTTCCATGATGTTCTGTCTCACCTTAGTCCCAGAGAATGAAGTTGGCCAACCATGGACTGAGACTTCTGAAACTGGGAGCTAATGTAAACTTTTCCTCCTTGAAGTTGGTATTGTCAAGCGCTGTGATCACAGTGATGAAAAGCTGACTAACTCCTCTCCCTGCAGTAGCCACCCTAGGTGCCTTTTGGATCAATGCACAGATCACTGTGGTTCAGGAAATGGACACTGTGATAACTTGACTCTTCTAAGGTCACACAAGCAGCAAATTATGGAACTAGCTTCAAAACTGAGGTATCTGACTTTGAAGCTGAAACTTGCTGGTTACCACACTGTGTCCAAAATTAAATGTGAAATTATATTACCATAAATATTTCAGAGACAGTTTCTCTCATGAGACTTTAAAATTTTTTTCTTATAGTCCCTGCTGGAAATGCTTGGATCCATATAGGTAGCTCTACTGTATAGTGTGGAACACCCGGAGGTGTTTTTCTTCTTTGCACCTCTGAGATGTGCAGCCAGTGTTGTTGCGAGGGGGCAGCTCTGTCCCAGGGGCTGCCTGCTGTCTGAATAGGTGACACCTGTAAATCTTTGACTATTCGCAGCATGTCCTGGGTGTGATGCTTATTTACGTAGCCTTTCTTCCTCAGTGGGGGATGGGAAGTCCCCCTAGACTAGAAACAGGAGGCTGAGTGTTGGCACGGCTGCACTCCCTCCCGGGGTGTTCTGCTGGTCCAGATCAAGTGGTCACCATGTGTAGCAGGAAAGGCCCCTCCTGTTCTGATGCCCTTACGTGCACGGCTTAGAACCTGAGGAACTACCACACACCTATGGTTTGGTCTCCAAGGTCTTAGAGCTGTACTGGCTGGGGTGCCTCTCTGGCCAGAGTCTACATTGTTCTGATGGCCACCTTCTCACCATCCACTCTAGCTTCTAGTTCTCAATGTCTCCTTGAATCTTTCATTTCCACTTATTAAGCTGGAGTCCCCAAGAGACCTTTCCCCTGTAGCTGCCTTTGGGTCTCCTGCATCTGATTTCCCCTTTATCATACAATTGGGTGGTAGGAAAGCTCAGTTCTACATCAGATGCTAATGAAGGTGGCCAGGCTTCAATCTCATGTCCTAGTGGGGACTTGCCTGCTCACGTGCTCAGTGGGCACATTTGTGTATACATGGGCCCCTCCTCAGTCAGTCTCATGCTTTTTCTACTCTGAGTCCCCAGAGCATATATACAGATCCTTCTCCATTTGTCAAGTTCTGCCTTGAATCTCCGTTTTCTGGGCAAGGGTCAAGTTCCTTTGGACTATGAAGTTCCCCAGGGAGTGACTATGTGCCCCTGTCTCTGGGTCTTTGGTGCCAGGCAGGGACTCTGGTGCAGAGCAAGTGCTTAGCATATGCTTGATGAGTGAATAAATTAATGAATAGCAAAACAAAGGGAGACGATGACAGATTCTTTTACTTTAAAGCAAAACTAAGTGGAAGTAGGTCTTTATTTAAGAAATTTTAATTTGCAGCTTGTGTGAATTTGGAATAACGCCTTGAGTTCATGGGTTTCTCTAATTTTGTTTTGTTTATGTTACTTTTCTTTGGAGTTATTTACTTATTTATTTTGGCTTTTGTTTATGGACTGGCTGCTGCTTTGTTTATTTTAATTTTGCTTCCATTTAAAACAGATCCTTTGGAAAAGCTGACTGAGTTGGTATCAAAAACCCTCTGCCCTTACAGCCAGGATGTCTGGGTTCTAATTTCATTCTGCTGTCAGCAAGGTGGCCTTTGAGGCAGTCATTTCTCTTCTCAGCAGATTATTTATTTATTTATTTATTCATGAATTTGTAAAATGTGTTGGTAAGCTCATTGATCTCTAAATCAGCTTTCCTCTATCTCGGAGTATCTGTAACTGCAGTGTTTACAGTGAAGCTGTTTTGAAGTCTGTTTACGTAGAGAGGAAACAGTTTTTCTTATTGTCAACAATCGTAGTTGTTCAAGCTCAGTGAAGCTTATGGGGTCTGTGTGTGACATGAATTCATTTTTGAGGTGGGGAGAACTTCTCCATCCAAGTGGGAAGGATGATCAGAAGAGCAGTGCTCTGTGTTAGGGTCAGGATATGAAGTGCCCTCCAAACTTCCTGTGTTCATGCAGGATTATTCAGAGGTAAAATGTTTAGATTATGGGACTTGTAACCTAATCAGTCTGGTGCATCCCAGTTTGAATGGACTGTGTGGTAATTGTAGGCAGGTGGGGCATGGCTGGGGGTCGCTGGGGGGTGTGCCCAGGAAGGGTTCTTCTTCACTGTGGCCCTCTCCCTCCTTCCCTCTCCTCCGCTTCCTGAGCCCACCATGCACTACACAGCTTTCCTCTTTTAGACCTCTACAGCATGATGTGCTGCCTCAGCTCAAGCCCAGGGCAATGGAATCAGCCATCTACGAACAGAGATTTCTGAACATGTGAGCCCCAGATAAATCTTTCCTCCTCTAAGTTGCTCTTGTCTGGTATTTTGGTCTTAACATTTCAAAAACTGACTTAAACCAGAGACAGGAGGGTCTTTTCTGCTGAGACACTCATGTTCCAAGGCTTGGTGTCCTGAAGCAGCTCAGTGTTGCTGGAGTGTGAAGTGTCAGGAGCAGGAGGCCAGGAGGTGAGGCTGAAGCCACAGGCAGGGACAGGTCACAGGGCCTTCTGTGCAGTGCTTGGGAGGTTGGACTTTGTCTCAAAGGTGAAGGAGAGCATCCAAAAGACTTCCAACAGGGGATGGGTGGCCTGTTGTCGTGGACCAGTGCTGGTCTAGCCTGGAGTCACTGCACTGAGTCAGGGAAGAGAGGAGGAGGGCTTGAGTTAGGGCAGTGTCAGAAGGAGAGAAGAGAGGTCAGGTTCAGAAACACTTAGAAAGGCAAATAACGTGATTCAGCTCTGATTTAGATACAGGAGTGGGGAGTACAAAGTGTCAAAAGAATTTGGGTGGAGTCTCCACCTCACTCAAAAAACAGTGCCACAAGAGCCATGAAAAATTCAACCTTGGACATGTGGAGGTTGATGGTGGGCCAGCGGCTCATCCAGATGGAGCTGTTGCATGGGCAGCTGATGTCTTGATTGGAATTGGAGCAGTTCATGGCTGGAGATGGAGGATCTGAGTCACTGATCTCAGCTGAGCGAGCTTTTGGATAAGAAGACATTGGTTGGGGACAGAACCAAGGGGAGCACTACTATTTAAGGAGGAGACAGAGGGCGTACTCACAGAGAAGGAAGGAATCGTGGTGGGAATGGCTTCATGGAACTCTGAGGAAAGAATTTCAACCTAGAGAAAGTGGTCAATAGGGTCAGGGTACCGTGAGAGAAAAGCTGAAAAGCTTCCATTGTGTTTGATGAGTAAGTAGACCCTGGTGACCTTGGTGAGAGTTGTAGTTGGAATGCTGAGAGCAGTCATCAACTTGAGAAGGGAATAGTTTATATGGAGCCTAAGTCAGAATGTAGATCATGTTCTCTCTCTCTTTTTTTGGTACCAGGGATTGAACCCAGGGGTGCTTAACCACTGAGCCACATTCCCAGACTCTTTTTTTATATTTTATTTAGAAAGTTAGGGCCTCCCTAAGTTGCTGAGGCTGGCTTTGAACTTGATCCTCCTGCCTCAGCCTCCCTAGCTGCTGGGATGACAGAGGTGCGCCACCATACCGGGCTGCTAGATCATGTTCTTTTGAACTTTGAAAAACGAAACAAGAAAATTAGATGGTAGTTCCAGAGAGATGTAGGGGTCAAGGAGAATTTTTTTCAGAGCCGTGAGCATGCCATATGTAGAAGGAAAAGAGATGGAAAAGAGGAAGCAGTTGAAGACGTAGTGTGTATGCGTGCGTGTGTGTGTGTATGCGTGCGTGTGTGTGTGCATGTGTGCATGTGTGCGTGTGCGTGTGTGCATGTGTGTGTGTGCATGTGTGTGTGCATGTGTGCATGTGTGTGTGTGCGTGTGTGCATGTGTGTGTGTGCATGTGTGTGTGCACGTGTGCACGTGTGCATGTGTGTGTGTGCATGTGGGCATGTGTGCATGTGTGCGTGTGTGCGTGTGTGTGTGTGTGTGTGTGTGTGTTCCATACTCCAGAAAGACCTGAATGGAAGAGTCCACCAGGCCTACTAGGGACAGTTGGGGGAGAAAATAAAACAAAGACAGATCTGTTTTGATAGCCTCGCTTCTCTTGATTTAAATATGTGCAAAGGGTGTTCCCAAGAGAGAGCAGGGAAAGAAACTGAGCGAGGGCCTTAAGGTGAAGGCTATGCCAGGCTGAGGAATGAGACAGAGTTGACCAAAGACAGACTGGCAGGTCCTCAGGGAGCCTCTGGGTTGGCCACCACAGGATCAAAAGCCACAGTTTGCACAGTCGTGGAATTTTCTCCTGTGGCCTTCAGCCTGCAGATGTGGGAGCACAGAAGGTCCGTGATGACCTTGGTCCAGGACAAGGTTTGCTGGGCACGTGCTGGGGCTGTGTGCAGATGTTGGGAAGTGAAAAGCAGGGGCTCCCCATGCAGCAGGGATGAGGCTCCAGACGTCTGCTCAGCACCCACTGCTGGCCAGGCACTGTGCTGGGTGTAAGGGACGGAGGGCAAATAAACAAGACCAAAGTTGTACTCGAGACAATATGGCCCGTGTGCCTGTGATGCCAGCACCGGCATTAAAGTTACTGACCTGGGATCCAATTCTGTCCTTGCCTCTTAGCAGCCAGGCAAGGTCACTGACCCCTTTTCCTTGTCAATTGATGCTAAGGATGCTTCCTTCATAGTAACAGTTACTATCAACAGGGAGAGATGAATGGCTTCTGGCTGTACTACTGGAAGCAAGGAAGAGGCCTAACTTAAGACGTAGCATAGTCCTTTCTGGGCTCCTTGAGGTTCCATCATTCTGGGCATCACCAGACCTGCCTGTGTGGGCTCAGGCCCCAAGGCCCTGTGAGCAAGGAGCCTGTGGGCCATGCTGCTACATTGTACTATGCAGACAGCGTTGTGGTGCTGGCCCAGGCTCGGCCCAGCCAGGAGGTGGCTGATGGTCACGGTCACAGTGATAGGTTATCAGAGCATTGCCGCAGACCACACAGGCGCTGCCCAGAACTTCACTGCTGTCTGCTTTGCTACCTAATCAGTCGCCATGACCTCCTCCCAACTGGTCTGGCTCTCTTCTCAAGGCCTAAGGAGTGGTCTCTGGCCAAGCTGCATGTTTTCATCCTTCAGTGGATTCTTGATACTTGAAATGAAAACACATGCAGTGCTGTGGCCTCCATTTTATGGAAAAGAAGGGCAAAATCGGGTGTTTGAAACAAGACTGGCGTTAGTGGAGGAGGTGGAGAAGGAGCTTGTGCTAGGAGGAAGAATGTTATGAAGCTAAAGGACAAAGGAAACTGATACTCAGAAGCAGCTACTTTTAGGCCAGAATTTGGTAATGGTCATTTTGGGGGAGGGGCAGGCATTCTTGTTTCTGATTCACAGAGAAAGAAACTGAGGCCCAGGCAGGTTATGCTAAGTCTGACTCCAAGCCCATGCTTTTCCCACCACACAAGCCTGTCAGAATCAGACCTTAACCAAAGTTCACATTCCAAATCGTTTATTATACATGGAAAGAGCTTCTCAGGCCTGTTGAGGCTGATTTGCATAATTCATTTTTAGAACATTAATTAGCCGGGATGTGTAATAGTTCTTGTGCCAATTTGTGTTTCAATTTCAAATGCAAATACAAATTAGCAAATGTTATTCCTGTGGCACCTTAAGGATGAAGCATTTGCTGCTCCTAGTGAGTATTAATCTTTACATTTTTTGAAACTATCTCTGATAGAAGCAATAATATCCTTTAATTTGCAGGGTTGAGATGGGGGGAAATCTAGTTTGATGGAGGCTGAGGTAAGTGAGAGGTAATTTTCCTTTAACTAAAAAATACAGAACTGAGTGAAGGGGCACACTTCTATAGTCCCAGCAACACAGGAGGCTGAGGCACTAGGATCATGGAGGTTGGCACTGGCAATTCAATGAGACCCTGTCTCAAATGTAGTTTGGTAGTAGAACACCCCTGCTTCAATTCCCAGTACCACTCACCCCCGCCCCAGACAAACAAGCAAACAAAAAAACAACAAAAAAAGCAACATGTTAGGCATTTTTACATCCATCCTTCCTTTCATCCATCCATCCATCCATCCGTCTATCCGTTAAAGAGATGAGCACCTGATTGTGGTAGAAGGGAGAGTATCAGGGAGCTCACACACTTAGTGAGGGAGAGAGTTATATAAATAAATGAATGCATTATATTGTAGGCTTTGGCATAGACCCAAGCCTTAAGTGGTGACTCTGAAAAACTAGAGGGCCCAGAAATGCTTGCTGGGGAACAGGACCGTGAACAGGGCAAGACTTGAAGCGGAAGTTGGAGAACACTAGATGAAGGGAGTTGTTGTTTGTGGGGGCAGGGGTGGAAGGAGGACTATAAGGAGCTAAGATAAAGGCGAGAGACCTGATGTTCTTGGGGACCCCCAGCCATTCTGCACAGCTGGAACTTGGGTTGTTTGCTGATGGGTTAGCAGGGATAAGAATGTGGATCAACCTGTGTGAGGCTGTGTTGTTGGAATTCACCCTGCAGGCCTGCCAGAGCCCTTGACAGAAGAAGCTGGTTGGATTGACATTTTAGGAAGCTCAGTCTGGAGACTGAGTGGAGAATATCAGTGGGGAGACTTCAGAAAAGAAGAAATTATTGGAATAACCCACCAATGGAGGTAGAGAGAAGGGAGCACCAGTAAGAAATATTTTAGGATACATTATTGGGAGGCAATATGGGGTCGTGCTTTGAATCCATCTGCTCTTTTTAAATCCTGGCTCTGACCTTGGGTAAGCTGCTTCAGTGTGCCCCTTTGGGAATCAGTCATAACAATGAAAGTGAACTCCATGCACAGAGCTCTTATTCACATAGCAGTCACTCAAGAACTGGTAGGTATGAAGATGGTGGTGGTTACTAACTGGATATAGGGGCAGAAGGAGAAAAAGGAGTCCAGAAAAATGCCCAGATTTCTGAGCTGGAATTCTGAAATGGGTAATTTTACTCTTCATCCAATAAAGACCCCATGAGAAGGAACTGAGAGCCAATCAGTATTGAAGGGGTGGGGCAAGGATTCTGTAGAGAATCTGTTCGAGAAGAGATTTTCTAAAGGCAGCCCTCTCCTAATCATCAGCCCCTGTGGTATTCTCAGCATGTCCAACTTCATACTCTTTAGCATGGTATCAAGCCACATTGTGGCTTCTAGAACACCAGCTTCAGGTATGTCCAGTGTTGCTCCCACTCTCCCAATCCCGCCAAGCATGGATTTATGCTGGAAGCACTGTGTGGAGACTCCTATTATTAGCATGATTCCTCTTGCAAAAGTAGCCTGGAAGTCCACACAGAAGATCGTTCTTCTCAGGAATCCAGTTTGAGTAGCAAGGGTGCCCTGAAGATCCTTAGTTCTTTACACTGATAGAAGCAGAAGGAATAATAGCTTTCCCCTTAGGAAACTAACATTCTTCAGCAGTCTCTGGAAAGCAAATATATATATAGTGTGTGTGTGTGTGTGTGTGTGTGTGTGTTTGTTGCTAGGGATAGAACTCAGGGCCTCAAGCATGCTAGGCAAGTGCTCTAGCACTGAGCTACACCCCCAGCCCAAATAAACACACTGTATTTGAGAGAGAGAGGGAGAGGGGTGTGTGTGGGGCAGGGAGGGAGATGGCAGGGGAGGGAAAGAGACAGAAGAAAAAGGTGGATTGGATCAATTTCATTCTATAATAATTTTCTCAACATACATTTATTTTATATCCATTTTGGCCAGTTACTATATTATGGGTTGAAATCTACAGATTAAAAAAAAAAAATTTAACCCTTACTTCCAAGGAGTACACCATAGAATAGAAGAGCAAGAAATCGTTTAGTTATCTATGATGTGTAAGAAACTACCCTCAAATTTAGCATTTTAAAATAACAACTCACTGTATTCTTCTCATGATTCTGTATTAACTTTGGATCCAGTGGGTGGTTCTTCTGTTGGCTGTTGGGATCTCATGGGGTTGCACTAACATAGTTATCTGGCTCCAGAACGTACCACAGGCCTTGACTGGGCTGAGACAACCCACATGGCATTTTCTCTCATGGCTTAGCTGTCCACAGACATGTGTCTTCTTTCTCTATATAGCATCTCATCCTCTAGAACCTCGCAACAGGGCATTTTCTTTAGTGGAGTATTTAGACTTTCCAAATGGTGACTATGACTGTAAATGTAGACGCTTACAGGGTCACTTTGGCATATTTTGCTGGTTAAAGTAATTTACAGAGACAGTCCACATGAATGTGGGAGGTCCACAAATACAAGGGTGTGAGTATAGCTGAATATGGTATCAGAAAACTTTTTGGAAACCAGCCACGACAGATGTGGGCATGGATTGTATGTCTGTGCAATAGCAGAGCCAGCAATGCCAGTTGTGGGCCAGCCGCTCCTGCAGGCCCTTGGCTTACACTATTTCATCTTTGCAGCAATGATCCAAGGTGGTTGAATCTACTTTCATTTTACATTGACGGAAACCAAGGCTTTTACAATTAGACCACGATCACAAAATCAGCAAATAATTTAAGCTGGATCTGAATAGAGATCACCCTGACTATAAAGCTCATACTTATTTCCTCTCCAAAATGCTACTTCCATGACTGTGCTAATCAGCTTTTTGTAACTGTAACTAATATTGAGATAAATCAACCTGAAAAGAGGAAAAGTCTCCCTGAGCTCAAGTTTTGGAGATTTCAGTTCACAGCTGATTGGCACTATTGCTTTGGGCCTGTGGCGGCACAATACATCATGGTAGAAACGCATGGCAGGGATGGGGTTCCATTAACCTCATGTTTAGGAATTGAAAGACCCGTGTCCCACAGTCCTCTTCAAAGGCACATCTCAATGTCCTAAAATCTTTCACTAGGCCCTGCCTTTTAAAGTTTCTATCATTTTCCAGTAGTGACAAGCTGAGAACCAAACATTAGCACACGGGCCTTTGAAGTACATTCCAGATACAAACTATAGCAACGACCAATGTTGCAAAAGTCCCACAGAAGCCCATGGGTAGTACCTTACTCTGGTTAGGGGGGACAAGGTACATTTTATGGCATTTGTCATACTTGACTTTTAAGCTTCTTTCCTGCTCTAAAATTTCATGTTAATCAGTTATAATCTAGTATAAAGGAGTCCCCAGTGGGTGTTGATTTTATGAAGGATAAGGCAAAAAAATCACTTTTGTATTCTGGGACTTGGGCTAGCACTACAGCTTTTGTGACTGGTCAGTATTCCAGAGAACTTCTTCATCCTTGAATCATACCTATCTGGAAATAATCATACAGCACAGCATGTGCTGTGCCAACTTCTGCACTTTCAGGATGAAAGTGTGTGACACCAGCATTCATTCACTTGGTGCAGGGATAGTGTTGTTAGGGATGTCAAGTATGGGATGGCTGAATTTCCTCCTATTGCCGTGAAACACATACTAAACCTGAGCAAATCTAATGGAAAGTGAGACCTCAGCACAGGATTGAGCATGGTCAACCAGAGAGAGAGCTGTGAGAATGCATGCTTCCATTGGGCAGGGTTGACTTTCTCTGTTCAAGTTGAACATTGTGATTCTCCACAGAAAGTGATTGGCCACCTTCTAAGGGTACAATGTCAGAATTTATAACCTTCAAATAAGTCTTTAGAAAGCCAAACTGGTATATGTGTTAATAAATGCAGCAATCAGTAGTGATATCTGACAATGTCCCATTCCTGTGGAATTTTTGGTAGGGATGACACTGAGAAATGACCAGGAAAGAAACTTCCTTGAGTGGACCCAATAATGGTGACTTCCGTTTGAGCCTGCAAACCTTCTGTTCCCTTTTCACTGGAGTGACACTATGGGACGGGATTAGGGTTCTACCCACAGCTTCTTTCGGACTCAGTTGGCCTCTAAGGATGATGGGTGAGCTGATTTTTTTATTTTTTATTTTTATTTTTAAGGTCCAATCTGCTCTTCCTATGTTTTCTTTAGGAGTCCGTTATTGTGAAAATTCCAAGTCTATCCATATGTGGTGGCTTTATGTGTTGACAATGACAGTAACTGCACTGTTGGAGCTTCCTTGGAGATAAAAGAACAAGGTGCTTTTGTAGAACAAAGTAAATCCTCAAAAGTGTTTAATAGTATAGAGTTCAGCATTTTTCTAAGATGCTCTGAATGTTTTCATTTCCAGAATTTTATGCTTTCCTGTTCAATATCATATACTAAAGTAAATCCGACAAGATCATGAGTTCAATTCACATTGCAATTCCGCACCTTGCTGGATTAAATTGGAGTCTGGTTTTCCTCTGTATCAACTCTGAGGACAAAATAAAATGGAGACTCTTGTCAGGCTGACATAAAAGCTTTCTTGCTTTCAATTGGTATGCACCTGTCCTAAAAGTCACTCTTATCCTTATCTTCACGTCAACCAACCTAGAGGAGCCAGAGACAGCTCCTCTCCAGCCTTCCAAATGGCTTAAGTCCCCATCCCCAGCCAGGAGATCCATCTCTCTACTTGGTTGCAGTGAGCACATCAACATGGCAGCCACAGGTGCTAACTGAGGAAACTGTTTCGTCCTGCACAATCACTAGCCGTGGCCTCTTAGTGCACTATTTTAAGTAGGTATCCAAGATAACTGGTCTCATGTTTGCAATTTTGCAAATAACTCTGCTTTTCAGGAAACCATGTGCCTGCTGCCATTAACATTGTAGGCTCTTGGAAGCCATAATTGCCTGTTCTGTTCCTCCAGAAACAAAACCCTCACGTGCCATGCCACTGAGATTGCTGATATGCTGCTGCCACTCTCAGGGCCAGAGCCCATGGGTGTTGCTGGCACATCCCATGTCACACTGTGATTACCAATGGCTCTGTGCTGCCTGAAAGGCAACTCGGGAGGCTGCTCCTGCCTTCCACTTCTGTTGCTGCTGCTAGAAGCCAAAGTAGTAAAAACATAAAAGAAGAGAAAAGATAGCTTTTCTCTTCCTGTTGCCTTCTAGTCTCTTGGTGGTGCCTCATGGAGTTGGAGTTCCTAGCCTCCTGCAATTCAGAGCAGAGGAATAACAAATCATGATACCGAACTGAAAAAAAGTCGAGCCTCTTTAGCAAAAATAAGCCCAATTATCTCCCTTCTTGAATCCGTGCAACATAACTTTTCAGCTCCTCTCATTATGAGACAGAGTCTACATCCCTGTCTCTTGAACCTGGGCTTGCCCTGTGAATTCCATGGTTGATAAAGTGCTATGTAGCAGAAGTGGTAGCATACGTTCAGAGTCTAGGTTTCTAAAGGCCTTGTGTGTTTTCGCTTACTCTCTCTAAATCATGCTTCCACATTAGAGAAAACCCACTTAACACATTGAAGATTAAGAGATTATATGGAGCCAAGACAAGTCTAGGCTGGACTCTAGCTCTACTAGCTTTCAGTCAGTTTGGCAGATCACCATGGACACTTGAATGAGTTCATTCAACAACAATTAATTGTAGCCTCCCAGCCAAATCATAGACTGATTTAAGCTGCTAAGTTTTGGAGTGGTTTGTTATGCAGCAATAGCTATCTTATACATCTGCTCCCAAGAATGCAAAATCTGACAAAGAAAGGATAACACATAGAGAATGAAAGCAAATGACAGAAGAGCGTGTGTTCACTAGTTGTTGAGTTATACAGTATGTGACATTCAAAGGGTTTCCAAAGAGGAGGAAGTTCCTGTGGACTGAATTTTCAGGGAATCTTCTAGCAAGAGGTGGAACTTGAGGTAGGCTTTAAAAAGATCAAAAACAACAAAATTCCAGTTGAACCAGATGTAACAAAATTCAGAAAAATTGTATGATAAGCAGGTATGGTATACTGAGTGAAGGTTTTGAAGAAGTCACTACTATATTCTTTTTCACCTACATAAATATATGTTGGACTATAGCTGAATCCTGTCAGAGTTATTAAACACAGAGATACACATATGAATGATTTAAAGCAAGTTACTTACATAAATATTTTTCTAACAAGCACAGTTGTCTATAGTTATTGAAGAAATGTTGGAAATTACAGAAAAGAAACAATTTCTTATCTAATCTATAATCCCATTTACGGAAGTCACTAATACCATTTTAGCAGAGTTTTCTAGTTTTTAAAAATACATATTTATATAACTTTTATCAAATGGTAGATAAGGTTTTGTGTTGTTCTTTCCACTTTCTATTTCATCATAAATATTTTCTTGCTTATTAAGTTATCTAAAAATGTTTTATTTAATGACATCATAATATTTCAGCCTCTGGATGTACTATTATTTATGTAATCTTTTCCATTTATGTTTTTTCTTATTTTGTACTATTGCAGGTAGCTCTATGAAATAAACTCTTCTATATGGAACACATTTCGATTATTTTCTTGATACAGTTTGTTAGAGGTGGGCCAAAGTTTATACATTTTTAAAGGTTTTAAAGGAAGAAATGGCCACGTTTTTTTTTCCTTTCCCAGAATGTTTCAACCTTTTCTCTCTCATAAATGAATGATAACTGCTTATTTTATTACATCTTTCTTGAATTGAGTATCATCATAAATATAGATAAATATTTTAATAAATGCAAACTGATGACTCGCTGTTGCTTTAATTCACATTTCCTTGTACGTGCGAGAGGCTGCACACTTTCCCTCGTCGATCAGCTCTCAGTTTGTTTTCCTTTCTGTGGACTGACTGCTCATAGTTTAGAGAATTGGTATTGACATCAAAGTTCTCTGTGGATGGCCAGCTGCTCCTGGGTCCCTTGGGATGTGGACTGCGCGGTGGGAAGCTGTCACCTCCTATAAGGATGCCTATAAAATGGATTGCCTCTCACGGCCATTGCTGCAGCTGTCACCTGGGTGGCACTGCCAGGGCTCTGTTATATATAGTTCTCCTGCACAGGATGACATGGAATCTCAAACCCGAGGCTCTGTTTTATGGTTTTGTCCAGAGTCCCGAACTCTGAGGCATCTGGGCCCTGGAGGTTGTTTGCAGTAAGTGGTAGGAACTCTTTGAGAGCCTTCAATTTCCTGGTGTTACAGGAGGAGCCTTCGATTTCCCAGCTGTGACCAAGAGGAAAGTGGGTACCATCAGGCTGTGCTGCTTGGGTGGTATTCAGGGATACTGCAGGATGCCTAGCCCAAACCTGCCCCTTTCATCTCCAGTTCCATGGTGTGAAATGCTGGAGGCTCTGCTAGTGAGCTTGGGAGCCTCATTACTTATCTGGAGTACCAGGTGATGCCAGAGTAAGCCGCCTGTTACTGTCAAAAGAAAACTTGGACTTTTTTTTTTTACTGGAGGCAGTGAATCTATTTTTGGTCAAATAAAGAACTTGGTTATGTGAGTGATGGAGAAAACTTGGAGGCCAGCTTGTTGCTACTCTGTACCCTATGAGACACCCTTTTATTACAGCATTTTTTAATTCTGGTATACAGATCCATTTCTCAAATGCTTCTGCCTCCCTGGGAATTTGCAGCAGTTGATTAATCCATGTATCTCCAATGCTCCCTACAGGGTCGGGCATAGAGTAGTTGCTCAATAAACAATTACTTAATCAAAGGAGTGTCATCATTTGGATTCTAAGGACAAAAGCCTATGAAACCTTGAGCGAACAGGTAATTTGCCAATAAAGCAGTTAACGATGGAATGAGAACAGTCCAACTGTTGCTGGGGACTCTCTGTCCAATGTTCTCTCTTGTGCTTGGCCTGGATTCCGTAGCCAGAGGCTACTGCTACAAGGAAGCTACCATGGTTTCTGGGAGTGGGACAAAGAGTCTTGGACTGATGGATCCTGCCAGAACTTTAGAACCTAAATATTTCCATCTCTATGTTGAATCATGTCCTCCAGAGAGAGGTGTTTAAGTGCTAACTAACCTGTGCCTCAGAATGTGGTCTTATTTGAAAATAAATAACAACTGCAGTTGTTGTTAGCTAAGTGGGAGTGATACTGGGGTAGGTTGGGTCCCTATTCCAATATGCCTGACATCTTCATTAGAAGAGGCAAATTTGGACATGGAGGCACAAAGGAGAGAAAGCCATGTGTGATGGGGCAGGGACTAGAGAGATACTAAGATAAGTCCAGGAACTCTGGGGGCTCCCAGGAGATGGGAGAGGCCAGGAAGGATCTTCCCCAGAGGGTTTTGGAGGGAATATGGCCAGCTGACACCTTGGTTTGAACTTCTGTCCTTCAGAGGTGTGACAGAAAAAATCTGTGATGTTTTAAACCACTCAATTTGTAGCACATTGTTCCAGCAACTTAGAGCCCGAATACCCGTGGTTTGGCATCGCTCACTCACCTGTGGTGTGTACTCGCACGCACACACACACATGCATGCACAAGCACGCACATCAGCGCTAGACTCCAGCGGCTCTGGCCTCGTTTCTGAGAAACGATCGATAAAACCTCAGGAACGTCTCTGCATCTACCCTGGAGTTGTATTTTATTTCCCCTGTGTGGGCCAGATAGAGAGCTTGCTTTTCAGCTAGAGCTTTATTTTGATCATCCAGCTGCACGTGTGGGAGCCTGGGATTGTCCCCACTGTGGGGGCAGGGATGCACTGGTTTTACACAGGGTTTGGGGGGACAGTCCTGGGCTTTGTGAAGGCACAGAGCTCCAGCCATTTCCTCTTTGGCTAGAACCAGTACCAGCTGTCCTTCCAGACAGGGTGTTTTAAAAACAAGGTGAAGCCCAGGTGGGGCACCAGAGAGCATGGTGAAAAGGAAGGGGAACAGGATCTGAAGTTGGGGCTGTCAGATCCACATCATTTCTCTGCATCTGACCATGGACAAGTCACCCCTCCTCCTTGGACCTCAGCTTCCCATGGCTACAATGGTCACAACTTGTGTCGTCTCAGAGCACAATGGGTCCCCCCAGCAATCCAGGTGGGAGGGCAGGGAGGGCTTGGATAGAAGTGAGGGTCTGCTCTCAGGCAGGAACCAACTCCCCAGTGACTTTCAAGCTCTTGGTTTAGGAAAATAGTAAACATGAAGCCACAATTTCCTAGTGAAATCCCTTCTGCGTAAGAAATCACGATTCAGGACCACGTGATCTGTTTTCTTCTGATTTGACAGAAACTGGTCAGAAAACAGTGCAGTAGGAAGTGCCACCTCTTTCAGCCTCGTTCTCCTCACCTGGAAAACACTGATGATAATCTGGATCCTGCAGGCCTCTGATGAACTCTGAACTCAGAGGAGAACGAGGGCATGAGCCTGCTTGGCAACCTTGAGGCTGGGGCAGGCCAGGGGTGGCTGCCCAGCCCAGCTCCTCCGCGTTTTCCTCCCCTCTGTCTCCTTCCCCCTTTGTGGGGCCTCTAATGGCTTCAGCATCTCTGCAGTCCATTTCCTGGAGGGTGTCAATTATTTATTAGATGGACACATCTGCCTGCGTGCTGGGCACCACGTCAGTGCCTGGAGTGGGAGGAGGCGGGGTGGCTCTAGGGGGTCCTTTCCTGCTCCCCAGAGGCCGCCCCAGGCCCTGGGCCTCCAGGTCACAGTGCTGCACCTGGGGCTGTCCCTGGGCCCTCTCCTCCTTTGGCCTGGGCACTGTGCTCTGGGTGAGCAGGTTTCATTCCTCAGAAGGAAGCTTAGCCTCTTACTGACCATGAATAATCGATGAGTTCTTAGGGAAAGTTCTGGTTCTCCTCTAATTAGTGACCCCAACACAGCCCCCTGAGATGCCCCCTCCACGCTGCTCTGCCGCCAGCTCACAGTCCCTGGTTGAGCTGGGTGTGGTGAGCAGGGTTTTCTCTGAGTCGCTGGCAGGGCAGTCGAAAGAAAGGCGGTTTGGAGAGCAGCGGGAATGCTCCCC